>OW569407.1:4047500-5297500 GCA_937654795.1 Cistogaster globosa
CCAATATTGACACTCAATGTTCATGTTTCGCTTATGTGCAACCATCTTTGGCCGAACATTTGTCTGAGCAATCATGTTCGCCATCAAATATGACTTTGGTATGATTTCTCTATTTCGAATTAACGCCATCTATTAATCAACAATGCGAACACACTTTTGCTTATTAAAAATATTGAAACAACCCTGATGACAAACAGAAAATTATTCTCAAAAATAACATGAACATCAACACGTTTTCGCCACATACAAGGGCATGAACAAAATAATACCGTTATTCTGTCGGCGTTATATGCATGTCTTGTTCAATTTGATGGCTAGTGGAGACGTGGGGTCAAAGGCATTAAATAATCTCTGGTGTTAAATATATTTATTTTTTTGTTGGTATTTTTTATATATTCAAGGTCTTTTAAAAAACCTCAATTAAAGACTTTAATGAAACGAAGAAAAATATTGTACTTTTTATCATCACGATAATACAAAATTTAATATTTAATTATTTCTAAATATTTTATCACAACTTAAAAGAAGCTGATTATTTTTGGCCATATTTTACCTCCTCGATTATCCACAGTTTTTGTACGGATTTCATGTCAGGCTTTAGCAGTCACTGTTACACATTCACAGTTTACGGAAGTAAAATTTAGCAAAATTTAGCAAAATTTCGCATATTGTGCTTATCTATGTAGTTGTAGTAAACATAAATAAACCAACATCGTTGTACATTCACATAACAGCATTAAGCTAAAATATTCTTACCACTGTAAATTACACTAATTGGTTTGTTAGGAAACGAAAAGTTCCGGAAGGCTTCAATTTTAATAAAAAGTTTTAACATCAAATTTATATCTAATAAATTTATGTTCCTTTTGAAAGGCGTGCGTATTAAAGCTGATAATGTTCAATCAATAAAATAAATATTTTATAAAACAACCAACATAAATATGTGGTAATGGGTAAGAGGATAAAAGCATGCAACATAGATGCCTAATGTTTTAATAAATGAAAGTGGAGCACGAAAAAGCCTCAGCAGATAATTCTGCAAGTTCTCAGTTAAATAAATTAGAGCTACGAATAACATAAAAAAGGTAAGGATATCAATTCATTTCTATCATTATTGTTTGAATTACTTCAATAGGTTAGAACGAGCAATAACAAACAAAAGAAAAAAAATTTATATCAGACCTTTCTTAAGAAAAAACTGCTAGTTTTTTAGTCTGTTTTTATGTCATTTATTAGACTTTAAGCTGAGTGGGCTTCAAATATATAAAAAATATTTTTAGAGTTTGTTAACTACCAAATTTAACAAAGTAGTTTAACTATGGTTCAAAGAGGGTTGCCTCTATCCCGCTTCTGTTTTATGAAGCAAAAATCAAACGCTCATTAAACAACCTGTAAACAAGGACGAGTTGTTTGCTAGTAAGACAAAACGTTTAATATCTTAAGGTGCGGTCAGATAAGTCAAATATTTAATCAAAAATCATTACCACTATTTGAACAAATGTTTATTCAATATTTTCTGATACGTATCATTGCGAATGACTTTATCCTGGATTTGTGGTGACTTATGTCCATCTTTATTTGGCCTTAAACGGTTGGTAGACCTTACGAAAAGGACAGTGTTGTATTGTCTACATGGGTACTTAATATGTAGACGCAAAGAATTATTGTGTGTTTTTTTTTTACTAGGAGTCATTAGACTCAATTCCAACATAATATATTTTACCAATCCTAATAGTGACAAAAACTCCGAGTCTTATTGGTCTGCTTTAATTTTAAGCAATTAAACCTAATTTTTACTAGAACTATATTTTTAATCACTTTTCCTTAATGAACTTTATTATTTTCGACACAATGCCTTGCGTAGTTACACTAAATCTTATGAGTGTTTTCTATTCAATAATAAATGAAAAAGAGAAAGCAAACTAGGATAAAAGTGGTAGCTCGTGGGTTAAATTAGTGGCGATTTTATATTTCCAGCAGATGTGTTTAATTAAATTCTTAAACACCTACACATACATTGACATGTGCACATGTGTAAACAAAGAAACTTTTAGCAATCTTTAAACGAAGTTTTAAGGAAAAAGCTCATAAAATTATTTTTATTTGCAAAGATTAATTATTAATCAGCAATGTTGTTTTTATATTCTATGCAATTAAATTCTTGCTAATATTTTCTACAAAATAATGATATTCATAATTTTGCTGAAGTTTAGTAATAAAAATTAATCTTATGGCTGGTTTTTATGATATCTAATAAAATAAATTAAAATTGAATTAATAAACTTGTTTACTTTGTCAGAAAAGAAAACTTTGTTTGGGGAGAAAACAATAAAAAATTCATTCGCTTATATAAAATTAAAAAATGATTGTTTAGGCGCTAGGCAATACATTAAATTTTTATAAAAATTTCTTTAAATTAAAACAAAAATTATAATAATAAAAATTTCATTTTCAATTAGTAATTTTACTTGCATTATAGAAATTACTTATATTTTTCTTTAAGTATAACACTAAATACCCAACTGTCATACAGATTACCGTTTTGTTATTATAAATAACCTTTCCCCTATTTTACACTTTAGTTCAACAGTCAACAAGTGTTTGTATCATTCATAAAAATATATTACGCACATGCGCAAATCATGAAATTCCTTTAAAACTGTTATAAGTTTTATAATACTTTTCCCATTTTCCTGCTGCTTCTTTTATAGTAAAAACAGCTGTTTATTCGACCAGTTGTTTGTTATTGAATATAACAAACGCACTTTTAGCTTAGTAGTGTTAACGATTATTCTTACGAGTCAGTTTTAAACCGGTGTTTCGCAGTAAAGGACGCATAAAGAAAAATGCGTTCATATAAAAGTGCTAAGCAGTTTCAAAGGATAATAATTAAAAAGCAGTATTGTAATTAATATTGACAGAAAAATAAATAAGATCATAAATTAGTTTTTGGTAAAAAGAAAAAAAAAAATTATTTATACCAATACCCACCCAAAATTACTGTGGTGAAAAATAGTTTTGTTAAAAAAAAATTTAAATAAAAAAATAAAAAAAAAAAAAAAATAAATAAATAAATAAAAATAAAAAGTTAAGAAAATTAAATAAATAAAATAATAAATTCATTTTTAAAAATGTTTAGTTTTTAAATAAACATAAACTTAAAGTGAAACAATGTTTAAGTGTATAAAAATTATTATTTCAAAATAAATTAACTAAATAAAAAAAATTTTTTTATATATTTTATTTTAGAAAGACCAAATATTTATTTATTTACTTAATTAAATAATTGAATTAAAATTCACTTAATTTACCTTATTGATATAAAATGCAAATTACTCCTGAAAGTATGCTATGTTTGCTTAAAATGATTTGTTTGTAAATATTTTTTTTTATAACGTAATATAAATGAAGTGATAATTTAATAAAATGTTTGACTTGTTCCAGTAAACTGAATTTAACACTTTAAAAAATTTATTGAGATTTATTTAGAGAAAAATAAAATAGCATTGGCGTTATTGTGTGAATTTTGTGGAAAAATGTTTAATTTTTGCTGTTTTAATCTGCTTATTCGTTTGTTTAATAACTGATTTTAAATACAATTTAAATTAAAGAAGTGATTTGTTAAAATAAAATATTTCAAATTAATTACAATTATTGGTATTAAATTTGCAAATTTTCTGGTGTTGTAGTCTAATAAAAATAAGTTTAAATAAAACTTGAAAAAATTATAACGCATTAAATATTTTAATATTTGTTACTTGACCTTGAACAATCTCTGGGAAACTATAAAAAATAAAAACATAAAAATAATAAAAATTTAACTGACTTAAAAACAGCTTTGATAAGAGAAATCTCTCAAATTCTTGTTTTTTTTTTCAAATTTGCGTATTTATAAGTAAATTTTGCTGCAAAGAAACACACATTTATATCATAAAACAATTAAAAGGTGTTTTACGCTGACTTTTTTGATGCCTTCACTAAAACTTGAAGCATTAGGAGCTTAGTGTCTATTTTTTGTTGAAAATCCTTGTACTTGATAGACAGTAACATTAATGTGATTGTTCACAGAAGCAGTAGTTTTTTAACTAAATCATAAAGCATTTAAATAGTTACTTATATTTTTTACACAAGTGCATGTGCCGCAATATTGTTAAAAGAGCGAAAGTCTACCTATTTTATTCCTATACATTTGAACAGTTTAAAATTATAAAATTAAATTTAAAGGAAATTATTTTATACGCCTAAAAGTATGTTTGGATTTAATTTGTATCCATTTGAGTCTTTTTCCAATTCAATATATAACAAAAATTTATCTTATATAATAATCATTTAAAAAAGTTTATCTGTGAACCAAATTTTATTACAATCGATTTGCCGGCTTAGACATGATTGAGCAACAAACATTCAAACTTTTACGTCACTTTCAAATAGTGTAATTCTTAAAAATAAAATTTTATGATTTAAGCTTATCTTACCACACTCATTAATTTAAATTATTAAGGGCAAACTAAAATGCCCTTGAGCTTACTTTTATTACAATTTATAATTTTTTTATCGCGAAAAACTAAGGGGAAAACATTAAAGCTACTTTAAATTACACTTTTCTTTAAGTTTCTTTTTACAGAGATTAAATTTATTCATTTATTAAAATTAATTAAAATCAATGAAGCATAAAGTGTTGCATTGTTCTAAATTTCTAAAGTAATTTTAATAAACTGAAATATATACTTCAATTTTATAATGCAGGGTTTAAAGGGTTAATATAACTAATAAATAGTAAAATAATAACTTTGATTTTGAATTAAATGAACTTAAATTAATCTGCTCCAATGATTACGAATAAGTGTAAAATTTAATATTGAACTTGACGTATGAACAATCTTGATTTTATTCAATATTAATTATATGCATTTGAACACAAGAAGGGTGAGTGAGTGACATGTAATTGTGTGCTGTTAAAAGGGGGCATATTTTAAATTTTTACAAAAACATACAGCAAGAAACGAAAAGTTAAACCCATCGAAGAAATATTTTTAATATTTCGTATTTTTTTTTTGAGGAACAATAAACGACTAAAATTCTCCCGCCAAATAGCCAGCTATAAAATTTAAAGACCTTTATGTCCAAATAGATTTGGTTCTTTAATTGTATGTAACTGATCTTCCAAAATTTACAGAGTGTATTATTCTATATTTGTATGTAAAAATTGGGTTTACAGTTCTAAATGAAAGTAGGCGTGGTATCTCTCATAATAAATTAATATCTTTCTTTATCAATTAGTGAATTGTAAACTGTAGAGTCTTGATTTTTTAAGCTATTAAGTTTCTTATTAATGTGCATTGTCAACAAAAATACTGGTCAGATTGTAATAGTGTAGGAGGTACCTTATATACAGTGAAAAGTTACTGTACGCTGGGGTAACGAAGCACACCACAATTTTAATATAATGATTTTGCCACGACCAGGAAAACTAAGTATCACGTAAAAAAGTTATAACGACGTTAAGAGTTGTAAATCACACTTGTAAAGAAAATCAATAAATGACAGCAAGAAGATATGCAATAAAATATAAAAGTAAAGTTTTTCGGCATAAATTTACAAACGGCTAACTATTTAGCAAACTAAATTTATGCTTCATTGAATTTAAGTGTGAAAATAATATAACAACTTGACGTATGAGTGTTGTGAAAGTCCCTTATTATTTTGTGTAATCATAGAAAGGGGGGTAACAATGAACAAACATAACACCTTTTCAAAGCTGTCAATTCATATGCATATGTTTTAAACAAAGGGGCTGATTGATATATAAAAGAAACTTGAAATCAAAGAAATAAATACTCAATAAATAATTTCTAGCACCTTTATCAAAAACGACAATCAAATGTGAAGACATGTTTAAATTTAATTTATTTATCAAAAGTTACAAAAGCAAGAATCGAAACTTATAAACAAACACAAACACATTTGAGTTAAACACATTGATTGAATACGATTTTTCCTGACAGTTGAGTTAGGTTTTTTACAGGAGTTAAAAATTTTTATAACCACAACCACAATTGATAGTGGTTAAGGAAGTATAAAACTTTATTATTGAGAGGTAAAAACTTAAAAGAATTTATATCAAAAAGGACACTATTCACATTACTATTCGTAGTGAACACTGAAGAGAACAATATCCAAACGTACAACAATTTAATTTCATTGACGAAGCTTTCTTTATATTCTTTTATTTGTTGATATAGCAAAGGGTGGCTTTTAAGATTTGTTAAATTTTATATTGTAAAATATAACTTTTAGTTGTTTGGTCTTCTTACATTGCGGCCAATATGCTACGATTAGCTCGAATAATGTTGGCTTCAAAAAATTCAACTTTCGCTGATTATCCAGCACTCACCAGTGACTTTATGTAGGCAAAAAAAAAAAATAATAATAATAAAATAAATAAATAAATAAAAAAATCGAAGGGCGTCAAGGCGTAAAAATTTGGAGAAAATCGTTCAGTTTCTTAAACTCGACTTATAACCCAACTTCAGCTTGGAGTGGTTGCGGTCGATTTAAGATACGTACGGCCATCTTGTTGAAATCACATCTCGCTTGGATCAATGTCATCCATATTTTTAATCAAGAAGTTATTCATAACTAGGTCACTCATAATTTTAAAAAAAGGCGTAGTCATATCTTCAGCGTATTAATTGCATGCATTTTTTTGAACGTAGTTAAGTCTAGAGGATCTGCTTTGGATTACATTCATTTTATATGCTGCAAATTTTGTTTATTAACAAAACCATCGCTAAATAAAATTTGCGTATTTATGTTGTGAAAATTGTCAGATTAAAAAATTATATATGAATACTATGGCAATACTGTTCACGATCATTTGTAAGGGTGCACTGAGTAAAATAATAGAAAATAATAGCAGTATGAGAGTTCGTTTGACCATTGAACCTTCAGCAATTTTTTTGGTATTAAAACAAAACAACAGAAATATCTGTAATATTAACAAATAAATCAAATAAATAAATATGATATCGGATCCATAATATGTCCACTGCTGGGTATCAATTGTTCTGTCTTTAGTACTAATTTTTTAGATACAATTAAGCCTGTACATTTTTGTTACCCACTAAGATTAAAGGCTACACCTCGAAGAATATTAGATCTAAAATTTTGTTGGTATTTTTATTAAACTATTTGCATTGAATTTCATTTTTTATGAAAATTTCTATTTAAAAGTTTACGCAAATATTTTTAATATTTTAAAATGCAAAATTCTTATTCTGGATTAGCAATAAACCACTTTTTTAATTTTGTGTATGAATTCTAAATGGCAACAAAATAAATCCTCTTTAATATTTATTTGTATAAAAATTCTTGGATTAATTATATTAAAATAAATAATAGAATTTCAATTACTGCTTCTAAATAAATATTTTAAACAAATGCTAATAAATATATTATTGTTTTTGTGCAACCCCAAATATGAATACCACAATTAAATAATTACCTTTTTGTGAAACAAAGGTGGAACTTGTGGTTTAAAACTTTTTATATTTGACTAAAATATGAAAAAAATATAAAAATTTTAAATTGTTTTTATTAAAGACAGAAGATTTTACAGACTAAAATAAAAAATTTAGGCATCAAAATAAATAAATTAGGTATTAAATATTTTGTTTGCCTATGAAAACAATAATCTTCACAGTAGCAAAAAACACCAAAATTTTATACAAAACTGGTTTATATCAGATTATTATTTTTTATTGTTAAAAACATCTGAATAAGTTTTTTAACAATATTTTTATTAATAAATTATATTTATTTTAAAGTTAATAAACCTTTAAAAAGAAGATTTTTTGATTGGTTCTGTTTTATTCTAAACTCTTTATACGTTAAGCTTGACAAGCTTAGGACAACCGCTCTGGCTTCATAGAAACAAAATTTGCGAAGTTCAAACTAAAATATAATAGTAAAAAATACCTCATTATGTACAAAACATTCGCGCTGCCTCATTTTTTAAATTAGTCATAGATTGATTTTTTTATCTAACGTATAAGCTTCCAATATGAAAAGCCTCCTTTTTAATTTCCTTTAAGAATTTAGTGTAGAAATTTTTACACCATTCGGGAGCACAATTTGTTTGTCTCTGTTTTGGGACGGGAACTTGACTGCTTTAACTGTTGTTTTCTTACTAATGCCGAAATTAATGCATTTGTAGGAATAGTGTTACAAAATTGTTCCTTTTGCATGTGAGTTTTTTTTTTTTTTTTTTTAATTTTTATATATTTTGGTGACCAGCAGGATAATAAAAACTACTCATATACAAAATATTCCTGAAATCACAAACCAAGAAATTTTAATTTGAAATTAATCGCCAATTAAAATATCTATTTATATTTTCAAAAAAGTTTTATTTTATAATTGTGAACAAATAGAAATTAAATAACCAGTTGTTGGCTTTTGAGGAAATAAAGGACAACATCACAAATACTCTTACGTTAAAAGATCCAACCTTGTTTTCTTCTACTTTTAATTTACGTTAAGTATTTAAAGAGAAAACAATTTATTACAATAAAAAATTAGTAATGGATGTTATAATATTTACCACTATAACCTGCTTTTCACTAGAATTAGGTTGCTGCCTTAAAGTATGCTTCACGTTATGTACTGTTTTTCTGGTGCTCTTACAACACGTAATTAAATATAAATAATTTTGAGCACACATGTGTGTATTTGCTGTTATTCAAAAAAATAAAAAAATAAAATACACTAACAAAAACAATATTGTTTACTTAATTTAAAATGTTTTTGTTAAAGTGTGTGTTCAAATAAAAAATAATGAAAAATCAACATTGGATTGTTTTGGTTTAAAGCATTTTATTCATTATTCTTTTTGGTTTTTGATTTCTTTTTATAAAAATACGGAAAAGGAAATAAATTTGGACTTATTTGCACAAATATTATTAAAGAGAAAAAGAAACCAAAAAAATAGTATAAAATGTCTTGGTTTATTTGTTTGTCCTTAACGATATTTTTATGTAAATTCACTTCCCAATATATTTGTTTCTTATATTTTTTCTCTTCGTTAGATATTACATAATCGAATACAAAAGTTAAGAAGCAAGGTATTAAAAAAAAGTTATAAATTACTATAAAATTGTTAACAAGTTTAACCATGGTCTAGTCAAACAACAACTTTATTGTTAAATTTAACATTTCAATATAAAAAATTGTTAAATGAAAAATGTTTTATTTAAAAAATGGATTCCTATGCTTCTTCTTATAATTTTAAAACATATATAATTTTTTTATTTTTTATAAATATTTAAATAAATTTTACAATATCCCTTTTTTGTTGTGAAAAATCAAAGTCATTTTATTTCAACTAAAATCTGTTTCTGCTTTGCTTTGGTTTAATAAATAATCTCTTTTATAATTTTATCTTATTTCTCATTTCCTATGTTGTTTGACGTTATAAATGTAATTAAAAGATTAATTCAATATGAATAAGCAAATAAGGATTTGAAAGGAAATTAGTTTTGTTCTCAATAGAAAATAAAAAAACAGCTTGAAAGATAAGAATACAAAGAATTTTTTAATCCTCAACATCTAATTGAAGTGGTTTTAGATTATCAGTACAAAGCAGTGGGTGTTCAGTTTTAGCAACAATTTCAATTTTAAAAATTTAAAAGACATTTTTTTTAAAAAGCAAAAAGGAAAAAGCTGTCTCCTGATGTACTTACATACGCCAATATATAACTTGTTAAATTTTTTTCGTAGAATATAAAATAAAAAAGCTTTTAAAATATTTTTAAATTTTTTAATTGATTTTTATTTTCTTTTTTAATTAAAAATTATTTTAGTTTTGTAAAATTTGTATATTCTTTAGTTTTAAATAAAAACTTACAACAGCTGTTCACAGTCTTCTGTTAAACACAAGGTTGAAAATTCAGAAATTTTAACGAAAAGCAATAATTTATAAAAACAAAGTCCCAGCAGGTTATAAGGAACCAGGGTTTTATTGGAAGAGGTACGTGATGAACAATAATGCTCTTTTTAGTACTAAAGTTCAATAAGGCAACAAGAGCTTTATAATAAATATTTTTTATACCTTTTCACAACAAAAAAAAATTTTATTTGACACAAAAAATTCTTAGAAAAAAAAATGGGTGTAACTTAATAAAATATCTTTAATAAATCTAAAAAAAAATATTTTTTTAACAAATTCTGCATATAAATAATTTCTTTAACTATTTTGCATGCCAGTTAAAAAATAAAAACTTTACTATTTTTGCATACTATTAATCATTTTATCTTTCTTTATATATTTCCCCACGCATCAAACTATTTATTTTCCTAGCAGCTGTCCCTATAAATTCTAATAAATTATTATGTGAAAAAAATTAGCATTGTATGTTGTCGCTAATATTCTCGACAACTCTAGGGAATGAGTTAAATATTAATACCTTAAACACCATATTTAAATGACTACCAGGTTTTTTATTAAAAAAAATCGAAAGAAAAAAAGCCGCTCAAATTACAAAAAAAAAGAAAAACAAGAAAAATAAAAACTGAATTAAATTGTGTTTTTACACTTTTTTGTAAAAGACAAAATAAAACTGAATTAAATTGTGTTTTTACACTTTTTTGTAAAAAAAATTCAAACTGTATTAAATTGTGTTTCGACACTTTTTTGTAGTCTTTAGCTGTGTTCTTTGCAATGTAAGTTTGTTTCGAAAGGTTAAACACTCCACTCCCTTTATTTGCTTTTATATAATTTTATAATTATGAATACGTAATTTGGTGTGTTGGAGTTATGATGATAAAATATTCCCTTCATATTTTTAAACACATACATCTACACATTAGTATGTATATGAATAATTAAATTACAAAAACATGTATGTTTTCTGTTTTACATGATATCACTTCTAAAGCATAAAGTAATTTACATAAATTAGTAAATACAACCCAAAAAAAAAAACAAAAATGTTAATGAGAAAATTTAAAGACAATTTACAAACGGAATATTTAAGGAAATACAAAATTAAAAGAGCTCAAGAAATAAAACAACAAATCATAGAAAATGAGAACGAGACGAATTTTTATAGAAAACTTTTATTTGAAATATTCAAATATTAAACACTGGTACGATTGTTTAACTTGATTTTGTTGCAGTAGAAGAATAGTTAAAAATTGGTCTAAGTTAAAGTAAAAAAATTTTTGCAGAAAAATTTTATATTTATTTTAATACAAAATCTTAAAATAACTTAACCAATTGTATATAAATCTTTCTTTAATTTTTCTCAATCCTTATAAGTTTTTCTAGTTGAACCTTCACTAGCATGCAGAAATTCCTTTTGATCGTGTTAAATGATATTTCAAATTCTCATGTTTTTTCCTATTTCTCAATTCATTAAAAGGACCTTCGTAGAATTTTTTAGATTTCAATTTTTAATTTCATTTAAATTTCTTCATTCTCTCTATTTTTTCACAAATTGTATACATTTCTTGAGAGTTATATGAAAAATATATTTGAAAAAAAAAACTCGATATATTTTCTTACAAATCTAGCTTATTCTCTGATTAAAAATACTTATTATTTATGAAAAACAGATTTTTATAAGTTTCAATTAATATTTCTTATGAAAATATTGAACAAAATAATAATTTTGGTGATTTTATCTCGAAGCACTCAATATTTATTGAGTTGTGCCTAAATCCTGAAAAAAAAGCATAATATAATGTTGACTTAAAATATAAAAAATTGTACTACTAATTCCTAAAAGTACGCTAAAATTTAGTTTTTAAACATTCTAGTCACTAAAATGGTGAAAAAATTAATTCTAAATATTAAAAGAGAGTTTTTTCAAAGATAAACTTTACTCCATGTTCTTAACATAAAAATGTGCTGGCAAATTTAAAAGCCGATCATTTAAGCAAATAAATACAAAATCGCAAATATAATTTAGAGTGTGATATTCTTGAAAACAGCAGTAGGTGTGTGTGTGTGAGTAAGCTAGAAACCGCCTTTTCATTTGTTGCGTAAAGTTAATAAAACAACAGAAATAATTTCCTTTTTATTTATTTTCAATATCTAATTTTAAATATTTTTAGTTATTTCAATATGTTTTTGGGACTTGAAACTTTAATAAAAATATTCGCAAAATTCTTACTGTTAAAAAGTAATTATTTTTATAAATATTTGCCTGCAATATTCGCCTGGCTTTTCCATAGAAAAATAATCAGTCCCTTTTTTATTTCTTACGGCTATAACTTTTTAACTTTTATATATTTTAAGCATTAATTTGTTTAATGAAAATAAAACTATTTTAGATTGATCCTTGTAAAATTGATGAGCTTTAGAAAAATTTAAAAAAAAAGTCTTGTAACGAAAAAATGTTGTAATATCTAATGAACATTAATGTGGACATAGAATATTCTTTTAATGCCGGTGGTATAGTCCTGCAAGTCTTTATTAAGACTAAAAATTTTTTTTTCAATCTTATAAATATTATGATGTTCCCTAAAAGCAAGAAGAAAGAAAAGATTTTGATTTTACGGGCTAAATTTTAAGGAATTTTATGAAAAACTATTGGATGTAATTTAAAGAAATTTTGGTTGAAATATATTTTTCATAAATAAATAAATAAAGCGGTTTTTTGTCAAAAAATTTTTTGATGTATTGGCTGCCTTCTAAACACATTCCTAAAAATATAAAGAAAGGCCCTAACTCGTTTTTTATTCAAGTTTTGATACATTTCGGTAAGTGATTCTCTAATGCACCTCTAAAAGATTGAAAAGTTATGACAGTATTAAATTGAATAACACAATGCGTTAAAAAAAATTTCCAACTACAAAAGTGCACACTTTATAAAATTTATTTCTTTTCCTGTAAAGAAGGGCAATCATTAGTTATGGCTTTTTTGTATTAAATTAACTGGATATTGCATCAAAGGGATCAAAAATGTTTTGCTTATTATTATGCATCTTTTTCTCGGAGATGCCTGAGAGTTAAACATGAATAGTTTTATAAACTAAACAATAAAGTTAACTTCACTCGAATAATAAACATCTCAACTATGATAAATGATACGATTTCCACATAAGACACTTGGGCATAAAAAATACAGAAACTTTGTACTGGATTATATATCAATTAGCTAGCAAAGCTATGCTCTTTTTATCCGCCTTCTTTTCAATTTCTTAGTGTTTTTTAAGTTCTTTACACCAACGCTTTTAAAAGTAGAAATATATCCTGACTTAAGCTCACCTAATACCAGCAAAACAATTTTCAAGGTGGGTCAAGTGTTTTTGTTTTTACCAAAATTTATTACTTTTAGGCAATGTCAACGATAAATGTTTATTTTTATACGACTAATTATTAATCAGTTAGTTTTACATAAATTTTAACATTTCATAAATTTTGTTATAAAATTTTCTGGGCACGTGTTTGTTTACACACAAACATTTTGCTTTATTGCTTATAATTGCTTATGCTACTTTTTAACAAAGTTTTATTTTAAGGTGTAAATATGATTAATGATGGTAAAGTCCTTTTTTTTCATTGTATAATCGCATTATTGTTCATTTAGAAAAAAAACAAACTTTTTCCTATTCTTTTTTTTTTTTTTGTTTCTTTTATAAATTTTTAGGTTGTCCTTTTTGAAGTCGTTATGGTTTTTCTTGTTGCTTTTATTTTAAATAAAAAAAGGGTATAAATTTCACCAAAGTGCGACTAAAAAAATAAAACATCCATTAAGAAATGAAAAAATGATAAAGAATTTTATATGAATATTAAATATTAAATAGCTTGTGGGTGCAATTTTTTCTTAATTTTAAAAGAAATTATTATGATAATTTAAGTAAAAGGAGCCCAGAAATTTATCAGCTGTTAAACAAAATATTTTTTGGTTTGAAAATTTAAACATAAATTTTAAATTGGAGGTTTAAAAGAATTTTGAATTAAAAAATAAATTTTATTGATGCTTGTTTCTGTTCCTAAATATATAACAATTCTTAATTAAAATTAAATTATAAAAATATTCAAATTATGTTTTTAAATTTTGAGCATTATGAATTCTTGATAACTTAATTTAAATGAACCTTAAGGCTGGTACAGGTTATTAATTTTTTATCACTAGAGCTTTGAACTAAATTTTCTGGTTACTTTAGTCAAAAATCAAATTCATATTAATATTTTTAGCTACAAGCATGTCCTGTAGTCACATTGCCAATTTTGACCAATATTTGAGCAATCTTTCCCAAAATCTGCTTTTAAAGATCCTTATATTTTCTTCAAATTAAATAGGTTCCATAGATATATATTTCTCTGATCAACCATAACAAAACTGTTTTAAGATATTAAAGAGGCAAATAAATTTTCAATAAATAAAAAGTAAAATTAAAAAAAAAAATAACATTTTGTTAAAAATATTTCAAAGTCTAACGTGTCATTTACGTCAACTGTACATCTGAGTGGCTTTAAAAAAGGTGTGATATAAAACTTGAAATATTTAGATTTTAAAATTGATAAATTTTTCGCATATTTGAAGCCATTTTTTAAACTTTTTTAATATTATAATTTTTTAGTACGGCATACGTTCGTTAGCTAAGTTAAAGATCTGTAAAGAGTTTTTACAGTGTAAAGAGTAGACTGTAAAAACTAAAGTTTAGAAAAAATTATTTTGAAAATTTGATCAGAAATTTGTTACTGGATTCAGGTCTTGTTAATTAATCCATTGTTTTACTGCTCTGGCAGTATGAACCAAAGTGGTGTCGTCCAAAGAAGTAATAAAATTTTGGAAATGCTTTCTCCATAATGTCTTTGTAAGTCTTTACAAAAAACAATTATATGGTACCATAATACGAAATGGAACCCTATACTATTATTCGGCTGTGTCTGCGGCTCAGAAATAATTCCTTCTAATTAAGGTCATGGAGGCATTAGTTATATCCGTCGGGCCTATCAATTTTAAACTTTTCAATCAAAAATATAACTTTTAACCATTTGTCGAACCATGTCCTTGTGATTTGCGTTTTTCATTAAGTTATGGTTTTTTGCAGTTTTCGTCGAACTGTATTGTGCACGACTTTAAAATATGGTGCACTGGTCTTAGACTGGTACTGACTCCACCTTATTCACGTAGTTTTTTCGTTTCTCTTTTTGGAGTTGTTACAATTTTTTTTTTTGCCCTTTTATGTTTTTTCTATATCTTTTTACGTATTTAAATAATTGTAAACAATAGTCTTTACTTTATTAATGTTTTTTAGAGTTATTAGGAGCCTTACTATGTCCCATTTTAAATACAAACTATTTAACAACTATTAGATTATAAATTTTCAATCCGTTTATATTGGAAGAAATTCATATCATAACCTTCTTGAGTAACATTAAAAAAATTCCTTATTGAAGTGACACACGAAATAGTACCACAGGAGTACATGTCTTTAAATAAATGCATAATTTTAGTATAAAAAATATATTTTTTATTTCTTAGGGAAACTAGAGTCAACACCTTTAAATTTGGTTGCGCAAAAAATTATTTTCTTTTGACGTTATAAAATATGATTTCTTATTCAAGCGCCAGGCAGTGTATGACGAATGCTAACCGTTCTTGATTGCTTAAGCTATTTTTCTTTAAAAATAAATAACATTTTAGCGTAACTTTAATTAAGTTAAGAAAAATATTTGCTTAAATGGTTCTTTTTTAGAAAGGATTTTTTTGTGAAGTGTAAGCCATCGGTTGCGTAGTATTAGCATTTTTGGGATTTTTTGACTTCAAAACTTGGACTTAAGCAAGATCTCTGTGCGTTTGTGATCATGAACACTGTATTTTTGTATATAATATGATAATGAACACATTTTTCCTATTAAATTTATAAAAAAACAATTGTTCAAATTAGAACTTGTTCCTATCATGTTGGGGGGTCTGATGTCGACTATTTATACAACAGATATTTTTTTTTTAATTTGTTTATACTGTTTCACTTGTTTTGAAAATATTTAACAGAGACTAAACCTGGGACCTACTCATTTAGATTGCATTGTTTTCAACATATTTTATTTTTAATTGTGTATAATTTTTGGGTGATTTTCCCACTAATTTAACCATTTTAAGCAAAATTTTATTTTTACCTTAATTCAATATTATGCCATTCTTCGGCAGCAAATAAATACAATTTTTTATATGAAAACTGTATTTTAAAAGACGATACACGATATAAGGCCAGCTTGTGATTAAAGCAAATTTTTTATTTTTTTAATTTTTTCATTCCTTATTCTCGCAAAGCACGCTCAACATTAAATTGTTGTTTTAAAACACATACATATATATATATTCTATTTCATGTTAATATTTTTAATTAAACTGACAAAATAAAGCAAATAATGCGTGCAACTAAACAAATAAAAGTACAAATTTTTAACGAATTTCTTATCTTTTGTTTGTCATCAGCCTCTTTTTGTTCATTTTTTTTTTTCTTTTTTTTATCTTTTCTAAAATGCAAACATGCTTTTCACTTTTTAATCCTTTTTTATGTATATGTGTAAACATGTCGTGTATATCTAATTACATTGAATTAATTAAATCTAATTCTGTATAAAGAAAAATAATGAATATAAAGTTTTAAATTAACGAAATGTTGTCATTCCTTTTTTACAATTTTTTACTAAAAATTATTCAGTTGCTATAATTTGCCCCCAGTTTTAAACATACCGTTGAAAATTCTAATGTTTGAAACTAAATAAATTTATATTACAACTGTCTATTAAAAAAAAGTAAATATTCAAATATTTTGTTTTTAATGACAACCAAAAACCCCTGACAACTATGAGAACACTGTAAACATTACTTTTCCGTTACAAATTTTAACATTCTGTTTTAACAGCATTTCCTGTTTAATGTAAACGGGCGTTATGCACGGCTTAAAAACATGATCGAGCTTAATTATATCAGTATGAGATTTTTTGACTAAGGTTTATCAAAGTTTTATACTCTGCTGGCTTTTAAGCCTTAAAAATTTATCTGAGGTCTATATATGGGAGCACGATATATGATTTTTATCAACAGTCACAGCAGAGAAACTTCTCTTGCACTTAGTGTTCGATGTTTAATTTTTAAGAAAATAAAAATATTCTGGAAGTCTTTTTTGGCTGGCTCTAAAAAGAAACTTTCCTTAAAAGTAGTTTCACAATGCCTGGCGAGTGTGACAAGATTTTAAGAATTATTTTTCTGGGTCATAAAATTTCTCAGAACATATTTTCTCACCAGGATTGTTCTCTTTAATAAGTTGATTGCTATGTCTATCAACTTTAGTTTTTGTCAGGTGTGATAGTTTATGTTCCTTCATTTAATACCAAAATTTATTGCTTGTTTGTTCAATATTAAAGATAATGATTGATGATGTACTGTGCTGTGCTGTGATCGTACTCTCCAGCGGAGACCGATATTTCAGACATTGAATATTTGTTGTCAGGAGAGGTCGGTGCATAAACTTCATTGTTAAGTCGCGTTTTATATAGTTTTGGAAAATTTGTGATAGCTCTCGTGGTATCTATTTTAAAAGTTTTTTTAAGGTTTATCTATTACTACTATCAAATTTATGAAACCTTTTTTAATTGAAAGCTTACTGAACAACAGTTAAGCTTAAATTCGGTACTAAAAAACTTAAGCCAAACACAAAACTCTTTTTTAATTTATTATCATCGGTTGAATAATCTTTTATATCTTTCTTTAAGATTACAAATTCAAGTAAATTGCATTAAGTAATTAACTAATTCAGTAATTCTCTTCTTCTAAAACTATACAATTAGTATTACATACAGTCAATTTTACTTAAATATTTAACTCTGCATCAGGGACTTACTTGCTTAATAAAACGTACAACTTAAGCCAGGTAAAGACATTTTATTACCACTTTTAATGTTATATTATATATTTCAAAAACTATTAAAAACTTTAATTCTTTAGAGTAATTAACTTAAGAAACAACATAAACTCTTAAACAAATTTAACACTTACTTACCTACTTACTCACTCATAACATTTATAAAGCCATGATGGCATGAGAGAACAATGAGAATAATTTATGCTACAAAAGTTTATTTTACACAGTAATAATACCCTAATCACTGCTGCCTTTTTATAAAAGCAAACATGTATCAAAGTATAATGTGCGTATATTATAAATTATAATTTGTTTTTAATGTTTTAAGATTAAAGAAACACTTTACGACTATGTTTGCTTCAACTGGAATCAAACATTAAATAAAAATGTTAAAAATCTATCATGCCGAGTCATGCTTAATTATAATGATCTGTATTAAAACATATGAAAATCTTTGTATGGTATTATTACATAAACTACATAAACATATGAGGCAAAAATAATTTCTTAATGAGTTAAAATTAAAAAAAAAATTAAAAAAAAAAAAAAACATTAGCAACAGAAAAAAGACAGCAAAACACCAGATTAAAATGGAATAATAATGGAAGAAAAAAGGCAACTAGAATTTTTTATTATAAATACCATTAACTTCTAATGTTTTGCTGTGTTTTATAATATTAAGTAAAATTCAAAGTTGTTTTGTTTGAAAACAATAACAACAAGAAAATTATAAGAATAAAATATAAATTAAAAATTAATTACGTTTTTATTTGAATCCTACATTTAACAAACACATCCTTAAATTCATATCGTCAGTTAAAATGCTTAAGAAAAGAAAACAAAAATCGCTGAGTGCAAGCTGGACTTACATACAATGGGTTCCGTACCTTGTAAGAACCACCCGTTTGTTATACCCTTCACCACAGGTGGAAAAAGGTTTTATATAAGTTTGTTATTCCCTTTGTAATTTCTGTAATATCCATTTCCGACCCCATAAAAAATATATATTCTGGGTTCTGAGTCTGTCTGAGCTAGAGAAAATTTAAATACGACAATCCATAGACATAGTTACGAAATTTTGCTTTTGAAAATCAACAATATCAGTCCATGTTCTTCCAGGCAGTGGGCAAAACACTACGCCTGACTCTAATTTTTCCTTATCATGTGAAACAAATATCAAATTAAAAACATAAGTTCAAGCAGCGATTAAGAATTAAGAAAATAAGAAAAAACATCACGTGTAGAGATTAGCGCTCGCCCATATTATGCCAGCTATGGGCCTCTGAAAGTTTCATAGAAAAGTGCGATTGTGCATCATATTTTTTAAGATATCAATATGGTTATCATTTAAAAGGGTTTGATATGATCTTTAATAAAACTATTTTTTTTCAATTTTTAACCCGTTAAGGGGCGATGACATTTATATTTTAATATCGGGATACCCTTCATTTAATTTATTTTTATAGCAGATATTGCATTACACGCGCTGTGTAAATTTCAAACGCCTTTCTCTAACGTTTCAAGGCCATATAAAAATCATATAAAACTTATTATTTTCGCTTAATTCACGTCGTTAGTCTTATTGCTCTTCATAAGCAAGGCCGTGAATATCATGTTACTATTTAACACGCTTTAATATATTTTTTGGCATTAATTTTCAGTCTTATTGCTGCTGAGTAATTAAAACGTATCTGTTCATTACGGCTCAAAAAATAACATTTTTTAATGAATTTAACACTTTTGGAACACCCTATAATTTTAAGTTGTGATAGTTATAATAATAAAAATTTCGAGAGTCTACCTATGATGCGAAAATATTATTATTACCCTGTTACAGTTTGTGAGCGAAGTAAAATATCTGATATTTTTTTAAATTGAAACCAACAAATTTTGCCGAAAAAAAATATATTTCTTAACTAACAAAAATTCATGTTAAAGCGTTTTATATTTCAGATGACGATATCTAACACATGTTCACTCTTCTTGCAAAGTTAAAGAAATGGTGTTAATAATTTAATGTTCAAAAGCTTTCTAGTTAATAGAATAAGAAAGAAGAATGTTAAATACATCCAGTTGTGCCTAATATAATATTAACCGTCAGCTTAAAATTAATTTCATACACACAAAGTGATAACGTTCATCTTCATATGGTGGCGTAATTGATTTTTGGGTATTAAATTATTCTATTTAAATACATCTCATTGGAAGAAAGTCACTTATCACCTGATGACTAATTTCCTTAGGGGTAAAAAAATTATTAATTTTGAGAAAATATGATCAGGATTCTGAACAATAGGAAGTTTGAAGGATAATCTCAAGGGTTTAAGAAATTGAATTGTTTAGTATATTAATATTTTAGTAAACATTTTATATTTGATTGTCATTTTACTTTATTGATTGATTTTAATTGTCATTAAATCAATTTTTCTCTAGACTCAAGGTGTCTAAAGTTGTGAAACAATTTTTTTGTTGAAGCCATTCGAGAGCCATTTAAGCATTAGCGAAACAGTCGTACGTTTTTTTCCACAACAATGTTTTATGCGGTTTTATTTCTGACGACTTATATTTTGTTAGAATTAAAATAAAGTTAAATGCTGAAAGTTTTGTTTTTATATACAGATATGCAAACAAAAACAAAGGTGGATATCTATTTTGTTTACACTTTTTTACTCACACTTGTTGTGAAGGCAATATAAATTTTCGGGGTCTTGCGTGCGATTTATTATTTTTATTTTTTTACACTAATTAGTCAAATAGTTTCATTGATATTTTAATTAAATAAATAATTTTTATTTGCTTGAGTCAACATATATTTTTAATTTTTTACTTACTAAGATTTAACATTTTGTTTATTTTTACGAACTTTTTTTGAGCTGGAAAGGAACAATAAAATTATTCTTACTCTTGTATATCTAAAAGCTTTAAGTCAGTATAAATATTACTACAAATTGTGCATAGAAATTTAATAATTAACTTAAAGGTTTTCTAAACATTTTTTAGTGATTTTGAAGCTCCTTTTGTGGCAAAGAGCTGTTCTTTATATATCACACGAATTGCCAATCATTTCCCATATAAAAAACATTATTTATTTATGCTATTTAAAGCTGTAAATGGAATTGATATTTATTGGCGCTTAATACGATTTAAGTAAAAATGTGTAAGAAATTACAATAGTTTTTGTGTAGTTTTTACGGAATTGCAGCGTTAATTTGAAAATTATTTTGCTTTAAATTTGTGTGTATGTATTTACGTACATATTTATGTATGTATGTATTTATGTATGAATAAATGTTTGTACATCTAAATGAAGATTACTAAAATTATTATTTTAAAAATTCAGATTTTTTTCTCATTTAAATAAAACTTCATTAAATTTCATTGTAAAAATCGCTGATATAACACGAATTTTTTTAAACTGGCACAATTTTTAATATCGTTGTTTTTCTGTTTTTTCATTGCCTCACGTTTTTAGAAAGAGTATATGTTTAAAGAATTATAAAACTTTGCTGCTATAACCACCATCCAGTTTAGCTTGTTTCTTTTCCTTTCTTTTTTTAATTTTTTTTTTTCAATGAAAATAAATTTTTTCGCTTTTTGGTGTTTGTGAATGGTTGCTGAGTCTAAAAGGTTTTATACAAATGTTCTTTAAACACATTTACTATTATTGTTTTTAGTTTACATTAAGCATAATTTAAGTTTTAATAAAACAAAAAGGACGTGATTTTAATTAAATCCCTCCATAACATTTACTATGATTTTTGTCTTCAACATTAGAGACTATAGCCACTACATTGAGTTGTAGTTAAAGTTTTATTCCCAGCATTCCAATATGAAGTACATTAAAAAAGTATTTTTAATTTTATTTATTATATTATTCTAAAACTCTTAACATTTCCAAATAAAAATGCAATTTATTTATTGGTTGAAGAAGCAGGCATCTATACTTACTTCGCCAGTTGCCGGTTTTAGAAAGCCAAAAGCATTTTTCTATAAGTATTCAACTTCGGAACCAATTTGATGTTTATTTCAGAAGCCCGTTCAAAAATGTTAGGGCTTTAATAAAAATAACAAACAAACCAAGTTTCATTTGTTTTTTTATTTTTTAATTTGATTTACGATTTACCATAATATCTGATATTCCCTGCTTTTAACCAGAGATGTGATATTTTAAAATGCTGTTAATCACTTTCCAAAAATAAATTTAGTTCTTATTGTTTGCGGCCAAGGATTTTGTTAATATTAATACCTTTTTTCCTTTTTTGTATAAACAATAGGGATTATTTTTATTGCAAATACCACTGTGGCACATTATTAATTCTCTTTTCCTTACTTCATAGTTTTTGGCTATACTTGAATGCTGTGGTCTCTAAATGCAGCCATCCATGCGAGACACGTTCTATGCAATGCCTTGTTTGGTAAACTTGCCTCATCCATAGCCTACTGCCATGTTTACTCAAGTGTCATCCAAATATCAGTCATCTCCTTTTATTTAATAGCCACAGCACACGTTCGTCAGACACTGTTCTATAGCTGTTTCTTTCCTGCGCTAAGAGCTGTCTTATTGCAGAGGGCGTCTGAATAATTGTCTATACTACTTTTATATTAAATAGTCATCTTCACTAAAATTAGATAATTTTCCTCACACAATAATGATTTTCTTTTGTACTGCTACAGTTTTGAATCTTCATTACTACATTGGGCTAATTGTCGAATTATTTTATACATACATCACTCATGGCAGTAACTTATTCAAATCTTATCTTTTACCACATGCACATAGAAATAAAAATCATCACTACTGTTTTCAAATATGTGGGGATTGTCAGATTTCAATTTCGTAACAATGTGAAAAATTCTCTTTAAGAATCATTGATTTTTTCTTTCTGTCAGTTAGTTGCAGCTCAGTAATTTTGACGGTTTAACTACTGAAATGCTTTTCATATAAAAAATATGTCCCTGTTTAAGCATAAGTTTACCTGATAGTGCTTCGATATTATACGAGTACATATTCTGTTATTTGATTATTTATTTCTAAAAACTTTCTCTGCTGACTTGCTAATTTAAAAATATTTTTATTTCACAGTGAAATTTTTTTTCCTATCAAATGTGTCATTAAAAATTAACAACTAAAAGAAACCATTAGAAATTGTACTTCTGCCCTTTTGTAATTTTTATTTTAATTCTCAGTAAAATTGCTTACCTCAAAACAACAAAAAGAAAATAACAACATTCATTACATAAGAGTACAACCATTGTTATGTTTAATTTCGCCATAATAAAATTTTTATTGCATTTTACTACATTTTGAAAGGGGAGCACAAAAAAAGAAAAAAAAAAAGAAAAAAAAAACAAGGGGTCAGCTTTTTTTATTATTGCTGTGATATGTTTGATGACTATTAAGTCTTGTCAATAGATGGCAATAAACAAATAAAAACTTCATCATGTCTTATAAAGTGATGTGTCAGTCAGTCAGATAGTACAACATAAGTGATGTTAAAGGTGTTAAAGTTCAAACTTGAACAATAAACCTGGATTATTTGCAGCCATTAAATGTGTTGTTTGTGGAATATGGAAGAAGTAAAATAAGGATTTTTTCTATTTACTTGGTAAATGGAGTGAGTAAAAACTTAAATGTAAGGCTCAAAAATTATTTGAATTTGGACCTAAAATAAATATTTTTAAGCCTTACGACATGGCTTCAATAATGCACAAAAAAAAAAATAAAAAAATTAAGGACTCCCAATTTTTAATTTCGCTTTTTTTGTATGTTTAATTATTAATTTGAAAATTTCTGCCCCCCATATTGTTTGATTGACAACAATTATTATTTTTGTGGTTTATTTTATCTTTTTCTTAACAATTGCAGCAGATGAATGGTTTGAAAATTATTTTAATAAATGAAATTTAAAGGGTCATCTTTCCATTTAATAAAATAACAAATCATTTAAAGATAAATTTTTATTATTGTAACTGCAAATAAAACTTTTATTAAAGCTTCTTATTATAAATTGATATTTATGTTATAAAAACTTACTAATGTGATAGGATAATATTTATAAATATGTATTTTTTTTATTCCAAAAAGAAAAGAGAAAAAACTCAGCATGGTGCCTGACTTTATTTATATTGAGTTGAGAATATCGTATATTATTATCGAACAAGAATTGAGTTTTATGACCATTAGAAGCAATTTAAAATATTTCGATATTATAGTTTTTATTTATTTGTGGTTCTTATTTTTAAGAAACAAAGATCTCTTTAAACTGTTATATGCAGCCATCAAATGCTTTATTTTTTGATTTTATTAATGTTTGCTCGTCTGTGCTGTAGTAAAAAATATGAAATTAAGTGAATAGTAAACGAAGGTATGAGCACTGCCCTGAGACCGTAAATAATATTAATTTTATATCTCGAAAATTAAAACAGTGAAAACCTTCTTAATTTAAGATTGAATATTCTGAGAATTTCTTATTTTTTTGAGTAAAATCTCGGCAGTTTAGAAAAGGAGGTGCCAACGCGCCATGTAAATTAATTATTTAATAAGTAAAAATCTCTTAATTTTAAGTTTAAATTAGGCGTTAAACCTGTATCAAAAACTTTATGAAAGCTAAGTCCCATCCTGGATTGTACAACTGACAAATGATGATAAGAATGATTTCAAAGGTTTTCTCAATTAAGAAGCTTCACATTTGCTAATTTTTTTAACTTATTTCACTACACGCTGTTTAAAACAAGCTCCCAAAGCAATATTACTTTTTGGTCCAAAAGACTGATTTTAGAAATTTTTATTTATCTGTCCAGCTTGTTTTAATTTTACGGAAAAAGTATTAAAGGTGTTTTCAAATTATTTGTTGAAAATTTACCTTTAAAGAAAAACTTTTTTGAACTTCTTAAAAATTTTATTTATTTTAAAATTAAAAATGAATTTAATTTTAAATAAATTTAATTATAGATTTTATTGCAAAAACTGCAAAAATTTCTCAATAAAAATTTATTGTATTAATTATCAATTCGCTTTGGATCAATTATATATTTAGATACAAATAAAAAAAATTTACCTTTAAACGACGAAAAAAAATTTGTAATATTGACAATCGGATCTCAGTTACAAAGAAAAATGGAGGTAAAAATGAGATAAAACTATTTAACCAATTTAAATATTTCAACTCGTCCTTAGTATTTTTTTAAATCGAAATTTAAAAAAAATTTTTTAGTTTTAACCACAATTTCATTTCAAATTGATATTTTGTGTTGTGTGTTCATGCAAAAGAAACACCTTTCACCACAGAAGGTAGAAATGGGGTATCTAAGTTTGTCATTCCGTATGTTAATTATTCTAAATCCTTGTGCACAGAGAAGTCGATAAGGCGATATCCTTCTGTCCGTTTGTCCGTTTGTCCTTCCGTGTTAGTGTTGAAATCAACTTTGCCAAGGCACTGGACGAGGTAGAGAAAATTTAAATACGTCAATCGATCATTGGTGAAAATCACCAAGATCGGTTCATTTCCTTGAGACTGCGGGAAAAAAAAAAGTTGGATTGTGCGCCATATTTTTAAATCTATCAATATGGATATCATTTAAAAGCTTTTGAAGAGATATACTAGAAAATACAAAATATTTTTTAAAACGCTTTGACATTTTCAATGAAGACACTTTTATGTAATTTTTTTTAATTCTCTGTCACCTCAGTGTTTATTTTTTCATTGGAGTTACTTTACTTAACTGTATGAACATCTATAATGAAGGGTATATAAGATTTGGCATTGCGGAATAAAGCACTCTCACTTATTTTTCTCTTTTTGTACCTACACAATTGTTTTGAAAAATCTGTATCATATTTTCATTTTGTATTTTTAGTTACCCTTTAAGGAATAAACTGCACATTTATATTTTATACAAAAATACCTGAAGTTTTCTTTAAAAATTTTACTATTTTATAATCATTCTTGTGTAAATACAAAGCTATTCATAAAAACTATTCAAAAAATATTTGTTAATTTTCTGCTCAAAAACATGTCGTACGTTTTTACATTTAATTTAATTCAAATATATAAACACTCTTAAAGCAGACATAGAAAAACGTAAACTGAACATTTAAATAAAAAGAGAATGTAATATTCCTACCTGTATTACATTTCACAAAATGCATATTTTCTATGAAATGAATGAATGAAAGTATTCATTTGTTCATATCACTCTGCACAAAAAAAAGTATCATTTAATCCAACAACAAAAGTTGCAGTTACTGAAGGAATTACAATTACTTACGTTTCTTGTGAAGAATATGTCTTTTGAAATATTTGTTCAGTAAAACAATTTAACTTGTTTGGGTGTTTTTTTGGTTTTTACAAATAACCTGAAGAGAATTTAGGAGTTATTTACATTTGATTTATAGTGTATCTCTGTGGACGTAAGTAAAATTTGTGTTATTTTTTTGTGCAAAAAAAAGTTTATATTCAATTTTAGTTTCTAGAATTATATTTTTTAGATTTGATAGACAAGAACACTAACATTAAGATAGATATAGATATAAGAATAAAAAGAAAAACCCAATGGTAGGGATGTAAGAAAGTTTAGATGTAGTCACAGCACTAGAAATAGACCTAATTTTTTTTTTTACTTTAGGTGAAAGCTGTCCCGATACTAAACTTAATTTATTTGCCATTTTTAATAACTCAATCAGCTCAGCTTCTCAACAGCGATTGTTTCTTTGCGTGGTCAAAAGCTCTGTTGGGATTTGAACTCATTGCCACGATTTTTTCTTTAAAAAACAGAAAGCAGCCGATACCTCCATCACAGCAGCCAATAGGACAGCTTTACTTTTGTTAGAAAACTTTTCTTTTTATTCCATTAAAGCACCTGTTAGGGAAAGTAAAAACTTACTTACCATTTACATACAGACAACAAAAATAATATTTTCCTTTGTGGTTGCATGGATGTAAAAAGTTGAAAAATATTATCTCTATTAAAATATTAATGGGCTCAGTGCTGATAGGTCCTCTCTCCTACGAGCTATTTTACGACGAATGAAATATTTAAAAAGCTTTTAAAGGTTGAAAGATTGCAAATAGCGATTTGCAAAAAATGCTTCAATAAATATTAAGTTCCATGTCTTACTTTTTGTTTTTTTTTTCCAAAATGTGTACTACAGGTATTTTCGCGGTCATACGCCTACAACTTTGTGCAATTATCTCTATTTCGCAATTTAATCATAATCTTTAAATAGCTCACAGTCTCATCGGAGATAAATTTTATTGCAATAAATAAGATTATTCGTACCAAATTAAAATCAAGGGCATAATTTAACAACTCGACAAAATGTTGTGATCAAAACTAAAAAGATGTCATTTTATTATTTCTCGTACGAACTGTGTGGAATAAAAATCATACAAAACCTTTCGCCTATCTTCCTTTTCGGAAACAATCCTGCCCATAATTTCATGTAAGTTTTAAGCCTCACAAAGTTTTCCTTTTTTATAGGTATTTAATTCTATTCAAGTCATTTTAAGAAAAAACCAACAACAAAATCAAGAACAAACTAAAACAAAAAACAAAAAAGATATTTCTTCTATACAATTCCTCTGATGACTGCATGTGTTTCAAAAGACAGCAGTTTTTCCACTTTTTTAAGACATTTATTAAGAAAAGAACTTAAGAACTTAAGTTTGAAGAATGAAGTATAAAAATGAAGAAAATATTCATCTTAATTAAAAGAGTTTTACAGAAAGTGATTTTTTCCTTTTTGTTGTTCCCTTTAATAAATGAGAGATATTCTATATTAATTCACTTGTCTTAATAGTTTTATCTTTAATAATTTTACAAAAAAAAAAAACAATATGACAGAAATATTTTTTTTTTATATTTAATTTAAGAAAAATGTTTTTAATAAATTAATTTTGAATTAAAAATATTTTACTTAATATTTCCAAGATTTCTTAAGCTAAATTTAAAAGTGATATTGCTGCATGGGAATAGCTGCTTGTAAGACTAAGGTGTCCATCTAATTATATTTACAAAAAATAATGTGGAAAATCTTAAAATTTTTAGCAGCCTGATGCCGCAGTTTATTAAGGAATCTTGCTTGATAAGTTAGATAAGCAAAAATGCAGTTAAAAAAAAGTAAATAAAGTGCAAGTGCTTTTTAGTAAATTTTAAAAAATTATCATATTAAGAAATAAATTTTAATATTCAATACAAAAGAATTGAATTTTTTAAATACAAAAAAATAGTTACTCAATTGATTCTGTGTTTTTGTGAAAAAGGTTTTTAGTTTTGATTGCCTTTTTGCTTTGTTAATTCAATGCATTTCTCATTTAATTAATTTGGCTTCAGATAACGAATGTTAAATTCAGTGATGAGCTATATGAGCAGTAGCCGAATGTCTATATTATTGTTGGCTCCGCAATAATAAAACATTTCTGTACATGAAAATTTTTTTTTAAATTTTGATGTTGATATAGAGAGTAATCGAACTGGAATACAAAAAATATGGATTTGGAATTTTTGTTTGTATGATAAATTTTATCGGTCTGTCTGTCTGTGTTCGCATTACGTTAAGCCCGATGGAAGGATGTTAACAAAGTTTTGTGAGGTGGTCTCTTATAACTTTGGTTCATATATAGAATACTTTTTTTTTGTAAAATAAAACATTTCGTAGAGAAAATAGAGACACAAATGTGAAGGCACCCAATTTTATCGGTAGAATGTTACCTAAACAGTAGTCAGCACAAAACATTTTTGTAAATGCAAAATTTCTAGCACTCAACTCTTCAATGAATTTTTAAAAGCACGATTTCTTAAATTTTAATTTTAAGAAAACTTGATATAATTTGTTAATTTTCTTTTGTCTTTCGAACAAAAGTAACACATAAAAATTAATTTTTTTTATTCTTCATACATTGATTTAGCTGCAAAAAGAATGACTCAACTAAAGTTTTTCTTGCTTAGTTTGAGAAAAAAAAAAGTTCACAATAAAAACAAAAAAGAAAAAACAACGAAAAATACATTAAAACACTTTCTATAGAAAGGAAGCTTTTCTAGCTTCCATGCTGTAGAAACTCATACAGTGAATAGTAAAATTATTTTAATGTTTTCCAACAATAAAACTTATTTATTACTTTGCTATTGTGTTTAAACAAATGGATATTGCATTAAAATAAGACAAAAGTAAAGAAAGGGACAAAAACTAGCAGGACAAATTACCCAGGATAGCGAATATCAGAAAAGAAGTTGAAAAGTTTTTAGGATAAAAAAAAATATAACAAAAATTTAAAATTGGTTGAAAAGGGCTGGATTTTAAGAAAAATAAATTAAAATCTTATAGACTAAATTTATTTATAAATTGAATTTTTGTTTATCAAATTTTTAAAGTTGAGGTAATTTTCCACGCAAAAAATGATGATTTTATACCTATTTGATGCCTTAAAATTTCTTCAACATACAAATATATATATATATATATATAATATATATATATATATATATATTCTTATCAAATATGACGAAATATTACTTCAGCTTAAAAAACCTTTTTGAGGCTTAAGTTTCGTTATAGTTTTTATTCCTTTTTTTATATGTGCCAATTGTTAAAATTTTTATTGAAACTTTTTTCACTTTTTGCACATCTATAATTTCCTTCTTCTTAATTATATTTATGCGTCATTAAGTTTCGATTTCATTGAAAAAATATTTTACTTTTTTTACAGCTGCCAATTCTCTTCATATTTTTTTTAAATAAAACTGCCAAATATTGCGAAGCAAGAAAAAAGACCCCAAAGTTGGCTAAAAGTTTTGCTGGCTTAACCAATAAATCTGCAAGTAATTTTATTAAATAATGAAAAAAAATATAATATAAAATTGATTTTATGTTCATGTAACCACGAACGAAATAATTAATCATTAAAAGAAATGCGAACATAATGCAGATCTGTTCTGTACAAGAATGTGTTGGAAATTCTGTGTCAGCCAAAAGGCAAACTTTTTATTTTAATTTCCGCTTTGTCAAAAATATATTTTCAAAGAAAATATATTGATTTGCAAAAAAAGTTGAATAAAGTAAGGAAAGAAAATATGAAGTAAAATAAATATAAATTTAATTGCAGCATGACACGACTACTGGGTAATTTTTCTTGATGTATGTTTTTTCAAAGCGTAAATTTTCTAAAAATTTTTTTTTTAATTTGTAAACTCAAAGTCTAATTGAAATTGTGATTTCTTTTGTCAAGAACTTAGACTCATATAACAAAAACAACAGGCATCAGAAGAAATAACATTTCATAAATCCAAATGAAGCCTGTTCGCTTATTTTCATAGTAATTCATTTTACTAACATCATTTTTTCGGCTTTAATTTGCTCAAAATATCAATAGCAAGCATTACAAATTAATTAATTTTGTTGTAAATTTTTTTTCGCCTGATTGTTGTATAACTTTTCACATTTAATATTTTAGTGTATCAATTAAACAGATTAAAAAAAATATTATTATCATAAACTGTGCTGAATTTAATAATTCACTGAATGAAACCGTCTTCAAATAAAAGACAACGTAGACGCCACTGATAGCAGTCTCAACGTTTTAAATATATATTTCTTTTCTAATATCTGCTCTGAAGCATCATTTAAGGCTACAGTGTGACTAACTTGTAGTAAACCAGCAAAACGCTTGCTGATTTGATCCTGAATTTCAGCAGCTTAAACTTTATAGCCAGCAATCAAAGCTTCACCCAATTATTTTTAAGTTAAAAGAGTTCGATTATAAAAAAGTTATCTTTTTACAGAATAATTAATCAAGGCAGACTTTTAAGTCTTATGTTCCCTTAATATGCAGAAGACGACAAGTGTCATCGAAGTGAAAGCCATAATTTTATACTTTTAAGAACAAGATAGGTCCTTAAGAAATGATGAAAACAAAACAATGGCCCATCGTTGGAAAAAGCAATCAGTTTTTTATTTATACTTTAATTCTTTTGGTCATTTTGTACTTCGACTACAAGCAAAGAGTATTTTCCTCTCAGAGTGTTGTAATAATAAACATGATTTCCAGAGAAAGTCCTACAAAATTTCAACTGTATCATTTTGAGAAAACTTATTAGGAGGTTATACAGAGAAATTTTATTTTTCTACAAATCCCAAAAAAATTATGCTTGCAAAAAATTCATAAAAAATAGCAACAAAAAAAATAAATAAATAAAATTATTTTCTTTTATAAAATTTTATGTCTTAAAATTTTATTTTAAAATGTATTTTTTAATTTTTTCCTCCACTAATCTATTCTTAAATTGGAAAATGTGTTGAAAGTATTATATTTAGCAGACCTAATTTTTTATTCTTTTGTAATTTGCAGTCCTCTTTTTAAGGCTAATGATAATTATTTCAATTTATTCATTTTATGTCTGTTTGGATAAAATAAGAATTTTTAACTATTGCTTTGGAATGTGATAATGGTGCCATAATGAGAAATATTTTTTTATGATTTCTTTTTGTTTTGTTATCAAAAATAGAAAAATAGACATAAAATAATATAAAAAATAAAAAATATATAAAATTTGCTGTTACTTTTTACGTGTCAGAAATAGAAGGTTGTTTTCCTAAACAAAGATGGATTTTTTGTTTTAAAATTTAATAATAATTTTTATGAGAATATTTAGGGGCTCTGCACTCATGCTCTTTAATAGAATACAGAGTTAAAAAAAAAATAAAAAAAATAAAATAAAAAATAAAAAAAACAAGAAAATATATCAAATTTAAAAAAGGAAAGTGCACCGCACTGCAAGTAATTTTATAATGATTGAAATAGTTAATTTGAATTAAAAAACTCATTTTATTGACAATTTCATTTTCACTAAATTTTTTTTAAACTTTACAAAAGTGTTTTTATGTCTAATAACTTTCAACTGAAAATAAAGAACAATTTCATGACTTACAGATTTATTTATTTATATTTTGAAAAAATAGTCTGTGAGTTTTTAAAATAACTTGTTGACTCACCGTTTGTTCACTGCTGCAAGGCTTAACTTCCTTTATTTCCAAAGAAAAGGCTCAAATCTTTGATACAAATGTTTATAGTTTAAGCTCTAGTCTATAAGTATCCTTTCGTAGACCATTGTTGTTTTGAAAAAATTTGTTGTACCAAATGAGTGCGCCTTCAAAAAGTTGTACTAGAAACCTAAAGTGGACTTAAAAAATTTTCATTATTCAATTTTTATTTTTTAGATTCTTTACAAATCTGAGAAATTTTTGTATCGTAAAATTACAAACAGTTGGAAAAATAAATCATTTATTTTTATTTTCTAACAAATCTAGTTGCTCTGATAACATTTTTATTGCTATTGTCCCAGTACCCACTTAATACGCTGCCATTTATATTGCAAGTGAAAAGAAAAACAGATCAATATCACACACATTCAATGGTTTTTTGATTTAAGTTGATATACAATTTGTTATTCTTCTTTTTTTTTTGCTTTTCCTTATTTTTGAATGTTTCCTTTAGTACAACTTGAAAAACTTTATTTTGATATTAAATTGTTAAAACAATAAAACCATTCTTATGTTTATAACAAATCGATAATGATGTTGAAAATAGAAAACGAAATATAATAGTGACCGTTTATCTTTTAAATTTTAAAATAAAAGTTTCAATTTCTTTGCAGAAACTTTAAATTTTTGTTCTGCAGCAGTGATAAGTGTTAAAATAAGGAAAAGTTTTTAAAGGAAAAAGACAAAACAAAATTGCACAAAAGTAACTTGAGGCATCTCAATTGCCGTTAGGGTGGTACCAACTTAACTCTTGACAAATAACTATTTACCTTAGGTTCCACTATGCCTCTTTAAAAAATTCACATAGCAAGTTAAGAAATTTTCAATTTATATAAACATTGTGAGTTTGTACCTTGATTTCCCAATATTAAATCATTGAATTTAGTTGTTTTAATAGTAGACTTGTGAACAAGTGCTTTACTAATCTTCACAATCGCTTTCGTATAAAATACTGCCTTCTAAGTTTTAGTTAAAACTTATAAAGGCTGTAAAAACTCAACAAAAAGAAAGTGGTCTTTTAAGTTACACAATTAATAAATAAACAAAGGCTGTATTATGTTGTCAATTTGTGTAAGTTTTCTGAAAAAGAAAAGACACTTTTAGACAGAAAAGTAGAAGTTTTTTGGTTGTTGCTTAGTTACTTTTTCTATTGACTCTCCTTTTGAAAAAATTACTTTCCATTATAAAGTTGCCTACAACTATGCAACACATTTTTCTCGTAAATTTTCTCTTTAATTCCTTTTAAATGAAACTTTTTCCCTTTTTAGAAAATTTTAAGTGCTTGTAATTCGTTGACAATTAAGTCAAGGTAACAAATTGGAGTTAAAAAGTTGAGTTTATTGCTTTCGTTATGTTTTAAGAAAAAGGATAGAAATTTGATATGAAAAAGGGAAATAGCGTATTTGGAAAAAACTAAATTCTTTGAATGGAGATACGATATATGTAGAATTTTAGTGAAACAATGAACACAGTGGTTTTAAACTTCTTAAATATATAAAAGAAATATTTTTCAGGAAAATTAAAAAAAAAAAAATATTCTATTTCATGGACAATTTTTATATCAAAGAATTAATTAACATAAATCTGTTTTCACATTATTTTATTTTAAGAAATATTTTACTATTTTGAAGACGAATGTAGTCAGATGAGCATAACACATCCGTAACACAAAATGTTTTAGTATTTTTCGAGTCATATGCATTTAAAGTTGCTACTTATATTTTAAAGATTATAAACATACAGGCATTACAGCTCGTCTGTTCTTTCAAATGGTTTGACTGGAGGGTATATTAATTTATATAAAGCGAAATAATACTGAGGCGACGTGCTTGTTGTTTTAATACCTTGAAAAATTATAAAGTGGTGAATGTGAGTAATTAACCAACAGCATTTCTAATAACTTTGCTTAGCTTAAATAAAATTTAAATCTTGTAATCATTGGTACATTGTAATCATTACGACGCTAATTCTTCTCCTGCAAAACAATAATTGCAGCAAATTTTTTTGTGGAAAATATATTTTGTTATTCTAAGTTGTTGATAGTTTTAAAATTTAGTGAGAAATTTGATCTGGCAAACGGTACAATATCTGAATGCATTAAAAAACTTAAGTCATATGTGTTCTACAGTACGCAGAATTAGCTTACTTTTAAATTTTATTGAAGGCATTACATTATTTAGGAGAGTCACCCTTAATAGTTAGGAGTATGAAAAACAGATATTGAATGAATTTCGAACGTTTTTATCTGCATTGGCTGGATTATAAATTGTGTTAAATTTAAGGAAAGATCCTTAAAACTATCTCGATGCAAGAATATGAGTGAAAAAAGTAGGTGTTAAGCCAGGCATGGTAATAATAAATATCCTATTAAATATACCAGTCTTCGTTATATTCGGTTAAAATTTCAAGAAGTTCGGTCTAGCAGTCTGACCTAACTGAGGTGGAATAAAAAAGGGCGTGGCATTGAGGGGTATGAAGAATAGATATTAACCGATTTTCAGACCTACTCGATGTGCCCACAAAATTTTATGAAAATTAGTCCAGCCATTTGGGAGGAGTTTTGTCACAAACACCGCAACGCCAGAATTTTTTATAGGAGATAAATATAATTTGTAATTTTTTTAAGAATTTTTAAAGAAAACAAAAAAATTTAGACACTATCAGAATGCAATGAAGCATTTTCTGTATTTCTGTATCGCTACATTACGAGATATAATTTACAACCAATCACACAACCCAACGATTTTTTCGCTGCTACTTTTATTGTCTTCTACAAATAAAAGTGATTTTTTATCACAATAAATCTTAAAATTAAATTTATTCAATTGGTTCAATAATAAAATAGTTCAAACAATTGTTAAATTCCAAAAGAAGAAGTATTAAATCGAAACATATCTAAAGTTGCTGTGCCTTCTTTTAAAAATGTCCATCATTCTAAGATATAATTTCCAGCTAAAAATTAATTTTTAATGCAGGTGCTAAATAGCAGAGGTAGTTTAAAAAAAGCCATTTTATAACGATTATTGTTTATTTTTAACATTAGGAAATCAACGATTATTTCCAAAGCTATGCCCAAAACTAAGACCTTTCTATGGTAAAATTTAAATTTTCGCGTTAAAAAATTTAAAAGTTTTAACGACATTTACACAAATTTAATGTCGCCCCTAATAACAGATCCTGTTTTAAAAAGAAACAATATAAAATTAATTTATTTTTATATTAATTTTAATAAAATTTTTAAAAATAATATTTTATAAATTTCAATAAATTTACTGAATTATTTGTTCTCTAAAAATATATTATTTTCTAATAAATAGCTATTTTTAACAAAAAAAAAAAATAATCTTCCAATATCCTCGTTATTGTAGTCCGCATTGTTTAGAATGTGTTTCCAGAAATACAGACAATTCAATTAAGTCTGACATAAAATAACAAAAAATATATAAAATTAAATTTGTTACTTAATTTAAAAACTATCAGAAACAGCTCGGGTTATTGTATTTTGAAACAAAATTCTTTAATAGATACAATTTAAATTAAAATTAAAGTAAAATATGGTAAAAATATTAAAACATGTAGACAAATAATTTATTTATTTTATTTGATGTTGTAAATATCAAGCATGGTGGGCAGTTTAATGTAGTCTTATCACATACATACACACACATTTAAACAATTTGCAAGAAATATGTTTTAGGTAAAAACACTTGTGGAAGTATATGAACTTTGAAGAAATAAAGGTACTTTTAAATGTAAATATTTTCGATAAATATAAAAATTTCCTTCAGCTTTCTGATGTAAATAACTTAAGTCACAAGTTTTTTGGTAAACATCCAATATAAATTGTGCCGAAGTCCTTAAAGATTTGAAAACTTTAACAGTAACAGCAAAACTAAAACCCAATACTTTTGCTCAAATATATTTAATTAAAGCTGTTAATTCCACCATTAACGATGGTGAGTAAAATAAAAAGAAAAGTGAAAGAAAATAAAACATGTTAAGCAGTCGCCGTGAATGCATTCATAGAGTTATTTGATTGATTAATATAAAAAATATTATAAGTCCAAACTTAACAAAAACGGCTTTAGTAGAAATAGAAAAAGGATTGTTGAGTAAGTGGTATGACTGAGTTGTATAAAAGATGAACAAATGGAAGATAGCATTTTGGACCCCCAGCAGTCTCGATTGAAAAAAGAAAAATCATTATTGTAAAGGCGCCTGTATACTGGAACAGAAGGTGCAATGGTGACACTTGTGACTAGTTTGATCAACAGGACTGTGAGGAGGTTAAGTCGCACCGCAGTCGGAGAATATTTTAGTGCTGATGGCTGTGTCAGTGCATTACACCTGGTTATAATAAACAATAGGACGTGCAGAAAATTTTTATCGCAAAGTAAGAAATGCTCTCATTATAGTTATGCGATAGAAAAATAAATTTGGCATTTGCTTTCATAATGAGGCTCAAATTTTTAGGAGTTTATTCAAAACAAAACAAATTAAGAATTATATCTTATCATTTAAATACGAAAGTCAAAAATTGTTTATGTTGCATATTGTTGAGTTAGTTTATTCTCTTGGTCACAACAACAATCTGAGAAAAATGAAAGGTGTTTATCATGAATTTTATTTATTGAACCTTTTAAATCTTTTATTCAAATTTATTGTTCTTTGAAATTTTAATTATTTATTTATGCAATTGACAGTTTTATTTATCCAATAATCTTTAAGCCATGTTTGACTATTCGATTAGAAATAATAAATAAATTTAAATTTTATTTTTTGTCTTAAATTGAAAAATTTATATTAGCCAAATGAAGGAAAACGGCAGGCGAATTCTAGCATTTGACAGCTATCAAAATTTAAATAAAACTTAAATGTAAATTTTGATCGATATAGAGTGTCATAATTTGCCACCTGATTAGAAGAAAAAAACATTGGCCTGATGTATACTTTTGGCACAGTATTTCGGAAACAAAAAATTTATTATAAAAAAAAACTTTCCAGCAACTTAACTGTTTTCGGGTTAATTAAATTATGTATAATTTTTATTCAAATATTTCGTTGGCATTTATGTGCTTTTGTTTCGCAATCAATAAAGAAACCTTTTTTCAAATTAAGTGCTTGAAACCACAAAATTTCAGATGATAATTTTTGCTATAAAAAAATCTTTTTTTCTAAAATCGTTTTCATTTCCTGTAAATAACAGCTACATGTAATTTGTTTACTGTTTTCAAGCGTTATTCACAAATCCTAAAAAAGTGAGATAAATGATTTTGGACAAATTGCAATTTTGTTGAAAAAAAAAAATCACTCAATTTGGTTTTTGTTTCAGTAGAATTTTTTTTTTAATTAAAAGCAATCTTGGTTAAATAATTGAAGAGTTTTTAAGAATTTATTGGAAATATAATGTGAACAAATGTAATTTGTTATCCGTTTATTTTAAATGTGGCCTAAGTCACTTAGCATTTAAGCTGATGCTCATATTTAAAGAATTGTGTTTCAAAGGTTCTAAAAGTATTGTGACTGAATCTCGAGAAGACATTCATGCACTTTTCAACTCAGGATGCTTATTTTTTATCCAGTAAAAACTTTGGGCAAAATAAAACCGTAGCTGTTCTTACCATTTCAAAATAAACAGCTTATTTATTCGTCGAAATTCTTTTTGTTAGAAATGCACCTACAAAATATTGTCTAAAACTAAGCGTATCTTCAAAACAATAAATTTAGCGAGTTCAATTAATACTATTTCTAATACTTTCTCATGCTTTTAACGGGCTGTGTCTTGTCACTGTCACTGTGTTCGTGCCACTTCTCCCTTTGTTGTTATTTTTGCAAAATTCTTTCTTTAGTCGCCTTAATTTTATTTGATAATTTATGCCGACAATCGTCTTATTTGATTTCAACAGCTTATGCTACTAAATTATCAAGTGATCATTGAAAATACATTTTACTTACCCCAGTGCTTTTTGCTTTTAAAAATAAAACAATAAACCTAATACGATGCATTACTACATTCAATTTTTAAAGCTCCATAGGGCAAAAAAGCAACACTATAATGTCTTTTCGTAGTATCCTATAAGCCTCTATTAATTAACCAATCATTTTTAGATTATTTTTCTTACTCAATAAAAGTTAAAATTAAAATATACGTGAAATGTCATGACATTGGCATCGTAAATAAAAATAAAAAGAGGTTACTAACATTTTTTTATTTTTTATTATGATTTTTTGTCATAAATTTTAGTATCACAAATAATTTTTCTTATTTCAAGTGGACAGAAATATAAAGAAATGTATAAAAAATCATAAAAGTTTATATTATTTTTTATTATTTTTTCCAACAACAAAAAAAAGAAAGATTTTTTATTGAACCGTCAGATTGGTGGATTTGTGTTTATAAAAATAAAACCTCAGAAACAAAGAAAAACCCAACCAAGATTTAATGAGAATTATGGCGTATTTAACAGTTAAAGCGAAGCGTGTCAATGACATATAAAATCCCCATAGAAAAATTAAATGAAAACAAAATTAAGAACTGAGGGGAAATTTTTTAATAAAATGGGATTAAGAAATACCTTTTTAATAATTTTAAAAACTTTATTTATTTATCAGTTTTTGTAACTGTTGCAATAGTTTTGTTAAAAAAAACATTAAAACACAAGTACACATTAACATAAATATGCAACATATTTTATCTCACAATTAAACGAATTTTTTAAAAATGTTTTATTATTTATTTTGCTTTGCTGGGATATCAATTATATTAAATACTAACACCTAGACAAAACTCCTTGTAGCAACAAAGAACTTTTATCACACAAACGTTAACACGTGTTGGCACTTATAAATCTTTTGCTTTATTCCCATTTCTCAGAATTCTCCTTCCTTCCATTTCGGCATTTTCTGTAATTACCATTGACTTTTACCATGAAATTTTTATTATTTTTTTTTTTTGTGATTTAAATAATTTTGTATTGAGCTGGGATAATGCGCTGTTGTTATTGCTTTTAAGCTAATAAATCTTTGAAAGTATTTTTGCTTTTTTTTTCTTCAATTTTATAACAGGTTGATGAACAGTTAAACCAACAAACTTTGAATTTGATTAATTTTAATTTGATTTAAGTGGCAATTTGCTTGTCACTTGTTAAAGTTATTTGAAATTTGTGTATTAAATTTACCATATTGCTGATTTGATTATAAGAGTTGTTAATAATCACAGGAGGAAAATTTAATATTAAAAAGAAACAGATTTTCATCAGCCCCAGACTGAAATAATATTTACTGGTTAAACACTTATAAACAAAGAATCTTTAAAAGATTCCTTTCTGAACTTTTATATCTGGTATTAAATAGGATAAAAGTCTCATAAATGGGCCTGAGCATTAGAGACTTTTTTGGAGTAATTCAAACATATAGGAGATATCTTTAAAGCTCGTTGTTAACAGGTGTTTCCAGCACTGTTTATTCGTTAAAGTATCGTCTCAATCTCGTATACGTTTTACTGTTTTATTTTCACTAAAAAGACATATTCTATGAAATTAAGAATCTTGTTTCCGTAAACCGTACTTTTTCGGCCATAAAATAGTAGCCGATTTGTCATTAAATCAAATAACCCATTAGAGAGAAAAGACGTTTTTCATCCGAACAGTATTGTGAGCAAACTAGCTGCAATGGCCTTTGTTATTTTCCATATAGAAAATATAAAATTTTGTGTAAAAAAATACTGTTCTTTCCTGTTTCTGCAGTGCACGAGTAAAGATAATCTTCTGAGTGGGCGCCCAAATAAGTTAATGTTATTTAAATAAAAAGTGACTTTACTTTACAGCTTTGCAATTTGGCTCATCAGTAGCTCATTCTAATCTAATTATTATTTGTTCTAATCTAAATATTGCGTACAGTTTGTGATAAAAATTTACAGTCATTTTATTTTTATTATTTTTTTATTGTTAATTGTGAAAAATTTATTTTACTTTTACAGAATATTTCCTTTCGCATTCGTTTTCACGCTAATTTTAGCATCTTTAAATTTTAATGACACGTTTGACTTTTCAATGAACTCATTGTAAAAACACTAATGCAAATATGCCAGCACATTTAACAAAATAACTTCCCATTAAGAACTTAATTTCCAATATCTGCAACAAACAGTAGAAGTAGAAAATATTACTTTGTTGTTATATTGCTGCAAATATTTTATTATCTGTTCACTTTTGAATTAGATTTTTCTAGAGACGTTTTCATATATTTGTGTTCAGAGCGTAGCATGCTTTTAGGAGAGCAAGAAAATTACATAATGTCCGTGAAAAATTAATTGTTCATCATTCAAATAAAATTTTTGAAGTACGATACATTTGTTAAATGTATTTGTGATTATCGGCATTCTTCGGATTCTTTCATTACAATTTAAATATCATTAACATTTTCTAATGATAATCAAGGAAACTTAATCACAATTGAATGCTAATTATATTATTTTCACTATAATTGTTTTTATTAATGGTAATGAAATCGTTGAAGTACTAATTACAATTAAAAAAAAATGTTTTTATGAAAAAAAAAATTATCTTCACAGCAGCTTAAAGAGAACTATGGATAAAACAAATCAACTTTCCCACTTTTGGACATGGATCAACAAATGAACATTTCAGTAATTAATCAAATTTAAGAGAGATCGGTGAAAGTTTGTCCTCTGACGCTGAATTTTCAGCAAATAAAATCATATTCTATTTCACCAAAATAGTAAGTTAAACAGACGCATAAGCTCTGATACTATTTAAATATGTTTGCTTTCTCAAACTAATGGTTAATTTAAAATAAATAATTCATGTATAATTTAGTAACTCCAACAAACAAATATTTTATTCAATACAAATTTTTCTTTTGATATTCTATGCATTTCTAATCTCTTCGAAGCTTAAAATAATCTGATGCTCCCTGATAAAACTTCTTATAAAAACAAGACGTTAAGATGTTTGATTATTAAGATTATTAATTATAATTAAGATTAAGATTTTTGGTCCCTCATAAATCGGTGTTATTTGCATACACAATAACTGGCTTTATCATTGGTTGCTCTACTCAACTTACCCTTAAACTTTATTCCTCATTTTTAAGAAAGCTAATGCGTCATTTGTATTTAGAAAATTTTACTGACTTAAGAATGTTGTTAATTTGTTATTGTACATGTGCATGTACATGTCTTTCACTGCCAGCATATTAAGTGTTATTTTTACAACTACGTGTTATGTGGTTTTCTGCACCCAATCGGTTCTTTAATCTATTTGAATTTACTCAAAACCACTTCTTATTTCATGTTCGTAAGATTTAAGTAAGACAGCCTTAAATCTTATAATTATGATTTTTTATGTTCCCGTTTTACTGTTTTTTAAATACATGTGTTTTTTAACACACCAATTTATTTTCATACTGACTTTGCCTTTAACAATGGAATTTTTATGTCAACCACATTTAAATGAAATTTCTTCTTTTTTTTACGCAATAAACGCTTTGACTTTCCTATCATTCGTTTTATATTTTTTTATACTTCTACTTAAACAGTTTGTTTTTGACATAAAGTTTTATTTGTCAATTTGATTTACACGCGGAAATCAAAAATCCTCATATTTTTTTCTGTTACCTTAAAATAAGATTTTATTTACATGAGAAGTAAGTCAGTGAATGGTGTGTGTGTCACAGCAAATAATTTTTTTTGAGTGTTTGCTGTCTATACTTGATCCATAAATTAGAAACTATAAAATTATTATAAAAATAAAATCCTCTGTAATCTCTTCTCACATAATTTATGGAAGTTCAGGCAAATTTTTCATGTTTTTTTTTATTTCATTGAATTTTTTATTCGTTCCTTGGCAATAAGGTTAAGTTTCGTGACTGTTTCAATTAAATGCAAATTTTATTTCCATTAGTAATTACAAAGGAAAGAGGTGACAATAAAACTTTTGTTTGCAAAACTCTTGACTTTGCATTAAGTAGATTAAATATGCGTTTAATTTGTTTAGTTTCAAAATAGTTTTGCATAAAATTACATAGAACATTTAGAATTAAGATTGGGGAGTTGATTAGTTTGTTGTTTAATTTACCCGTTGTAAGTCACAGCTTTATTTATGGAAATCCCCTTAAGACTCTAATCGATTATTCGCAATCAAGTTCAGTTACTTAAAGGTGATTTTTTATAATCTCAAAAAAATAATTCTTGGAAAATAGTTAATTCTACACAGAATGACAGGCATGCAGTCATCGAATATGAAATAAAATATTTAAAATAACAATTTTTTACTCTTTTTTTTAATAATAAATTAATTAATTTTTTAGCTAAGAGAGTCCTTTATTAATTTAAAAAATTGCAAATATTTTTTATTTATTTTTCGATATTTCGATACTCCTCTGTGTACCATCTTCAGGAATTAAAATGTATACATGTATACAAAAATAATTAAAAAATATTTGCAATTTTATAAATTAATAAAGGACTTTCTTAGCTAAAAAATTAGTTAATTTATTAATAAAATATTTAGTTCGCACTTTAATAAAATTTTAATTTTCCATCTATAACGATTCAAATGTTAAGCTCAAGTACTTTAAATTGAAACACTCTTTAATTTCTATTTGTAAGTTTTGTCTTGTTATAATAGAAGACCTAACAATACAAGTTCTATGTAAATTTCAGTTGGCTTTTTAGAACTGTTCAAGAGATAAGATCATGTTCATCAATTTATACTACCTTGGGAACACCCATTAATTTAAATATTTATACTTGTTTTTAAAGCGGATGTCAAAGTTCACATTCTGTATGATTTCGAAATTTTTTTAATTTTGGCCGCTATGAGGACGCCCTTTATTTTTTTTTACTTGTAATTATTTTATTTTCAGGAATTTCTTAATAACAGTTTAAAATATAAGTTCCTATACATAATATAATATCAGATAAAGGAACACCCTTTAACTCCAATTTTATACCTGTTCTTACCTGTTGTTGTTTACAAAGATTTTAGAGATAAAAACATAAAAGTGAAATGATGTGACCCATGGGCAAAACACCACACCAGCTTATAATTTGTCCACACCATTTGAAACAATGAATAACTACAATCAAAATAGCAAATATAAGGCGATAAATAATAAAAATTAAAAAAAAAACATTGAGTGAGACAAACAGCGCTCGCCTATATTTACCGAGTTATGGGCCTCTGAAATCTTCATAAAAAAGTCAGATTGTCAATATGGTCAATATGGTTATTATTCAAAAGCTTTTGAAGAGATCTTTCCGAAAATACTAAAATTTTAACAATTGTTTAACCCATTAAGAGACAGTGACATTTTCGTATGTTTTTTATTTTTTTTTTTAATCTCTCTCACCTTAATATTGTTTTTTTTTTTATTGGAGTTACTTCACTAAACTAGATTTACATACATGGTAAAAGTGTATGTTATATGGGGGCACTCTCTAAGTTTTAATATTATGAACTTTTTTTAAGTAAAAAAAAATTCCAAATAAAATGAATAAGTTCTTAGAACCTCCTTCTTTTAAATATCCATTATTTTTTGTTCAATTCTGAGTAGATTTCACTAACTTTTATTAACAAGCCTGTTTACCAATCATACGAATACAACTATGTAATTCAATTGAATGTAATGTGGCTTTTTAAATTCGCTTTGCTCCGAGTTTTCTCAAAACTGTCGTATATTTTAATATAATTTAAATGAGAATTACTTCATAGGTTATCAGCAGGTAATTACAGAAAAAAGTACATGATGGAATAAAATTAAAAAAAAACAAATTTATACGAGGGCTGCTATATAAATTTCTTGCCTGGCAACACTGAGTGCTGCGAAGTGCAATCTGACATTTCCATTGGAAAGTTTGTCATTTCTAAGCATATTCGTACTCAAAACGTTTTGACGTACGACCATTATTTGTGTTGTTTACAGTGACTTGAGAAAGTTAATATAGAAAAAAATAGAATTAAATCGTGAACATTTTCATTTTTCACAACTTTCGACGTGGATTATCACGACAATAGAGCATTGATGAACGTAAATCATGGCCGTAAAAAAGGTTTGTTCTCGTTGGATCCCGCACAATTTGAAAGCCGCTCAAAAAAAGGCTCGTGTCGATTGGTGCAAAGAAATACGATTGCGGTGATTCAAAAGACGTTTATAAGATCGACACAGGTGACGAATCATGGATTTATGAGTATGAGCCCGAAACGAAACAACAATCGACCGTGTGGGTCTTCAAAAACGAGTAAAATCCAACGAAAACTGTTCGTGGAAGAAGCACTTCGAAGCAAATGGTCGCCTGTTTCTTCGGCAAAACTGGTCATGTGGCGACTGTTCCGCTTGAGCAACGTAGGACGGTCACTTCTAAGTGGTACACTACAATTTGTTTGCCTGAAGTCATCGGAGAAATTCGAAAAACCTACAAGAGAAGACGAATCATTGTTCACAATGACAATGCGAGCTCTCACAAATCGGCTCAAACCAGAGCGTTTTTGACCGGCCAAAACGTCGAATTAATGGGTCAGCCGCCGTACAGCACCTAATGACTTTTTCTTGTTTCCGCACATCAAGAAAAAATGCTTGGTCAACGATTTTCGTCGCCAGAAAAAGCTGTTGAAGTGTTCAAAAACCATGTTTTAGAGGTGTCTCAATCGGAGTGGAAAAAGTGCTTCGACAACTGGTTTGAGGGCATGCAAAAGTGTATAAGTCATGCTGGAGAATACTTTAAAAAACAATAGAACCATTTTTGATTATAAATATTCGCATTTTCATTATTAGGGCTGAAATATATAGAGCAGCCCTCGTATGCAGTCTAGTTTCTTTATACTGCTTTATTGATTGCTCACAAACAAAATAATCTAAATAGCTGTTTTTATTGGTTGCCCTTTTCCAATTCTTTGAAATGTTAATTTAAAGTTACTTCCTACATTTAATTATTCTACACATTTATTCAAAGTGCACATCAAATTCCATTTTCATCTTCTCTTTTGCGAACTGACTTTTGCAAGCAACATTATTTTATAAATTAGTTCGCTTCATGACCAGCTAACTAATATTTTTTTTTTTTTGAGACATCAAGACTAAATAACAACAAGCAAAACTTGGAACATAAATTTAATCACAATAAACAACACACTTGTTTGAGACTACAACAGCTTCAAAAGCAGGAATAAAAAACAACATAAAACCGGAACTTTAAAGAGCAATAAAGTAGTATGAGCTAAGAAAGAAAAAAAAGGACCATAATTTTAAATAAATAATGTCTTAAACAACTTGGCTAATTATGACATAAAAGTAAACACTTTGCTTAAATAGCTTTAGTAACAAAGAAACTGGAATAAAACTTTGTTGAGTGAGAAAACAGCAGCTGACAGCTGCGTTAATGAGGCAGTGAATGGGCGTGTTTTTTTCGTTAAGTTAGAAGAAGAACGTTAACTAAATAATTTATTTACTACATAAATAAAATTAAATGTTCATAAACTAAATGTTCTATCCTTCATGAGTAAAATGTTAAGAAAAAAAAAATATATAATAAATATTTCATGGAAGTGCGAAGAAATTTTATACCATGAATTTTAAAAAAATATATCTGTGTTGGTGTCAATAAATTATTTTTTTTAAGTATATTTTCCTATAATTTTTACATTTTTGTATAGAAAGTTTATTTAAAATTTTAAGTTTCCTTCACATTTACCAAATTTCTATGCTGCTTCAAAATGTCAATTCGTCTAAAAGTTAAGAAACTTTTCTTCAAAAAAATTTTATTCTGAAACTAGAAAAGCAGAAACTTATAAAAAAGTAGTTTTCTACATTGTAATGTATGATAACTATGAAACGAGGATGGTCTTAGAAATAATTACCTTCAGATCTAAAAAATTTGTGTGGAAAATATAGGGAAAAATTTTGAAGCTGGCTTAGGATCTTGATAAATATAATCAGCGCTGTTTTACATAAACAGATCGGATAGTGTTAAGAACGATATCTTTAAGGCTCTTCATCCTTTCGCTCATTTTCATGTTATAGTTTGTATAGGCTCCTTGCAAGTTAATTCCTTAAAAACTGCACACAATCTGTATTTTTAACAATTATAAAGCAGCCAATTTCTCACCACCCAATATCCCGTATTCCAGATAACTTCTGGCGAAAAAAAATCTAAGAGCCAGCGCACTAGTACACGCTAATAGATCTCTAGATCATCTCTATGAAAATTTAACTTAGTTTATTTAAACGCTTTGTATGCCAGGCACTCAGTTACGAAAATGTTTGTCATATTGACTTTTTAAAAAGATTTAAGTTCAATTTTACTTTTATCAGATAATCGCTTATCCTGTACATCCTGTGAATGTGAATTATATATTTTATTGAAAATGAGACAAAAGTTTATTAGACTAACACAACCCTGAGGGAATGCTTGATTTCTTACTAAAAGTATATGATGGCAATAAAATGAATCTGCTATTTTATATCGACGCAAGTGGAAAGTGATTTACTTTACACTGTTGCAGTAGTCTGAAATCTAATCTTGGACGTTTTTTCATTGAGCCACAAGATCAGTTAGAATACATAAAAAAATGCCTGCTCAAATTAAATGTTTTATATATTTGAATTTAGATTAAAATTAAATCAAATTTTTAATTGCTTCAATTTTATATTTAATTCTATTAAATTAAAAATTTAACACAAAATATTTAAATTAAAAAGTTATTTTACTCAACTAAAACTTTAAAAAAGAAAAATGAAAACAAAAGAAATCTTAAAGAGCCTTAAAAGCTGTTTTCTGTGTACAAAAACTAATTATCTTCAGCTAGTAAACATAATCGTAATAATAAAAAAAAAACTTAACTAAAATCTTATCTGAATCCAATTTAACTACTTAATGATTTAACAAAATTTTTATTTATCAGAATCTTTTTTTCTATTTTAATATTACACACAAATGAATCAATAAAAAATTTAATTAGACCTTGATTTACAATCAGTTAAATCCTTTATGAAGCTGGTGAGTTATTCAATTAATCCATTTCAAACCTTAACTTTTAATATGTCAGTATTGGAGTCTGTTAGGGAAATTGGTTACCGCCTTTAAAATATCGCAAAATAAATATATCTTCAGTTTTAACAAAAATTTATTTGTCTCTCTCCTGTGGTCAGAAATTTGCTTCAGCACCCTCGCACTTTGTTGTAAAAATTTCATAAAAAAGTTAAGCTCTGACTTTGAGTACATGTGTCTTAAGCTCCTTGTATTTGTTTTTACTTTCAAAAACAAAACAAACAAGTTTTATAATGTAAGAATTTTAGATGTGGAATTTTTTTCCATACGAATAGAATTTTATGGTTTAATATGGTTTGCCAGCTCTTTTTCGTTATTTTAACCCTTAACATTTTATGGAGGTTATTTTTCTATTTGGATTTTATATAAATATGTACTTTTTTATTTAACTGGATATTAAGTTTGTTCTCGTTATTCCTGTCAGGGATGTTAAATAGATTTTTTTTAGATTTTTTATTTTATTTAAATTGTTTAAAATTTTACAAAAGCTGTTAGAAGGATTTAATAAATAGATAAATGTTAAATCTGGCAAAAGATTTAATAGTCAATAAATCTTATTTAAATACTGATTTAGAAGAGCATTATTTTATAAATACATAATGTAAAAAAGGAAAATATGGAATGTGAAATACATTAAAAGGAACATTTTCAAATTATTAATTGAAAATAAATTTAAATCTGTTACTATTTCAAAATATATTTGTTAACATTAAATTCCAATAAGTGTTCGTTATAAAATTGGAAAAAATTGCTTATCCAAATCTTCCGAACTTTTTCACACTTATAATCGGAGACTAAAAAGGAATAAAAATGAAAATAGATAATTACATTGAGTTTATATTGTATTACAAAAAATAGTGTTAAATAGATTTGTTATCACTTATAAACTAAATTTAATACAGAAATGGTTAATTCTGGGTAACGAGTTCAAGTGAAAAATATGCGAAAATTATTGGTAGGATATGATGGAGTCGCAGGATATTTAGTTTTTGGGAGAAAAAGTGTGGCTAGAAATAGTCTTAGATGTACTTTTTAAAGAGCTATTAAATCAGTAGATTTTATAGCAATTTTCACCATAAAACATGTAAATAACGGCTGCGGTTGAAACAAGTTAGATGGAAAATCTGGACTTTACGATAGCTAGCCCGTCATAGAGTCTTCAGATATCAACGAAAACCATGAGTTTAAACCATGAGGAAGAGGATAAAATTAAATTTTTCTTAAAGACTATTCAAGACTTATTAAAAGGTTTATATACGCTGTTTGATTGGCTTTAGATTAAAAACCATTTACCGGATCGTACCCCGTAAATATTAAAAACATAAAAGATAAGAAAGTAAACATCACTTTTTCAATTTAAGATAATAGTAACAAAAATCTTTATTGAACATTAAGCTAATTTAATAAAATATATTTAAAGCTCCCAAATGAAAAATAAAATAAAATAAAATATTAACATGAAATGAAAAAAAAAACAATAATAAAAATAAAAAAAAATAAAAAATTAAAAAGAATTTCAAATGCTCAAAAAGCTGAAGATACTTGCTGTTCAAAAAAAGTATATTTTTTTAGGAATATCGTTTTGCAAAACTACAAACAGAATATCGAGTAAAAGGTGTAAAAAATGTTCTAGTTTCGCACATTGAAAAACACGTTACAGAAATGATTAAAAAAAGAAAAAAATATAAAATTGTGACAATTGCAAAAACATAAAAAAATTACATGCGCATCTGTTGTTCTTTAAACAAAACAAGAACAACGACAAAACAATTCCCAAATCTCTAATTTAAAATAAAAATTCTATTTCTTTTTTTTTGTGTGAATTAAAGCATTTTTTGTAAAAAAATTATTCTAAGAACTGTAAATGATACTTTAATAATAAATATTATCCCTAAACTATGCTACGATTTATTTAAAGAAAAGAAAAAACGTACCTAAGCAAACTCGTACATATTAAATAAAATACACAAGAAAAAAAAAAGACAGCGATAAAATGAAAGCAACAAAGATCAATCAAATTTGCCTAGAGAATTAAACAAATAATTTTAAAAGTCATTTTATAACAGATAAATGCTTAAAAAAACAAAACGAGACAACAAAACAAAATATCTTTCATATAACAATAGAAGTCAAGGCTTGTAATAAAAGTAATAAACACGCTGCTGTACAAGCGAATAGATTCAAACTTAATTTCGTGGTGCTGATAAGAAATTATAATAAGATTTTCTTATTTTAAATTGTTAAAGGCAAAAAAAGGGGATGTGTTTATTACATCCGTTTTAAGCAAATATTGTGTGAGATTTATATCCCAAGATGAAGATTTCCACTAAAACACTAAAGAAAAGCAAATGTACTAAACAAAAAATTCTAGATAAATCACAAAAGTCATACGGTGTAACAAGAATAATAATAATGCAGAAGAGCACCACTGTTTAGATAACTTCTTTAAAAAGAAACCAAAAGTTTTCTCATTACAAAAAAGTCAGTTTAAGAAGACCCACTTAAAGTTTTCTAATTAAAGTTAAATTTATTTTAAAAAGACCTGTTTAATATAATGCAAATTATTTGACGTCAATTATGTGTCTGGTTTCTAAAAAAAAAGGGAGAGGAATGATGAACAGTAATACAGGTCTTAGTGTCTTTAAAAGTAAAATCGGCCATAGGGAGCAAAATAGCGGACTTAGTTTTTTTGTTATCATGCATTCGCAACCTCTTTAAAAAGGATAAATTAATTAATGTTTTTTTTTGTTGGTTTCAGACATAACTACTTTAATTTTTTTTTTCAAAAACAAAAAAATAAAATTATATTTGCTTAAGCCACTAGATATTTATACAATTTTCTTTACTTTTCTTAAATTTAAAAATATTTAATGATGTTAAAATATATTAATATATTTAAGCCTTCACCTTAACGCATAGAATAGGTATAGGAAAAATACGTCTTTAATTTTAATTACCAAAAATATACCAAAGAAAACATCTAAAATAAATTTCTGTTGAAATACGCAATTCCACTTAAGCAAAATTTCATTACCAGTAAAACAAACAAATTGAAACTCAAGCAGGTGGTCAAGAGGTTGCTGTTTTTATATAAACAAAAGAAAAATCAGTTTCACTTAAATAAATACTGAAATTAATTTTTTATAATAAAAAATAAAATAAATAAAACACGAACACGTTAGTAAAATTTTGTAGTGAAAGGTGCGTGTTTGTTAAGGAATGCTATTAAAAAAAAACTTAACTTGTTTCCAAATTTATTAACAAATGTATTTTGTTAGGAAACACTTATTTAACCAACAAAAGAAAATAAAATAATTAAATAAATAAAATCTACAGCATAACGAAAGCTAATTAAATGGAAATTCATTAGTAAAAATACCACTAACCAATCAAAAATTTAGTTTAAATAATTACGGATTGTACAACAAAATTAGCGGATTTGTAAAAAAGCTTTTTAATTAAGTTAAAAAAAACCTTTTCCTTGTGTTTATTTTATTTCTTTAAAACTCTTTCTTTGTAGAATTTTTTATAGTGCAAAGCAATTAAAATTTTGTAGTGCATTTTTTCACTTCAATGCGACACTAATTAGTATTTCTATTAATTAATTAATTAACTAATAAAATTGTTGACTAGAAATTTAAAGTGCCTCCATAAATTTTAAATTAGCTCATTAATATCAAGTAGACCTCTTAAAGTTGTAGGTGGAGAAATTTGCTTTAAGTTGCAGCGATATGAATTAATCAAGAAAGCAGCTGTCAAAAAGTGTAAAAAGCACATTTTCATTTTGAAAATAAAATGAAAAGTATGAATGTTAAAGTTATGATTTTTTTTTGAGCTTTGCTTTTTTTTTCTCAAGGTTAAAACATGGATGTGAAGAGACTTATTAAGTAGGATTTTTTTTTACATCATCAACACAGCAGAGAGGGAAGAATTATGAAACAATCGACTTAAAATTTTTAGGAGTACGACTTGCTAGAAAAACTTATTAAATTAAGATTTGTTTAGTATTTTTATTTTTAGATATTTACAGCTTGCACTGTATTTTTCACTCTCATTTGGATACCAATTTTAGACTTGATTCTTGGTACTGAAGTGGAAGAAATTAATACAATTCTTAAGATTTTTGGTTTTTTAGTCGATATTAAAGCGTTTTGCAAACCTTATTTTGTAATCCATTTGATGGTCTTAATTATGTTTTAATTTTTACAGAATACTTTCTGCCAGATGACTAATTTTGTGCGCAATGGCTGGATAGGAATATCCTGGCAAATGATAGATATGGGTCTTATTTCTTTTCACTATATTTAAAAAAATTTCGTTCCAATTTTTTATTGTTGTGAATCATCAAGTTTTATTTTTCTTGAACTTATGGTGAAATTAAAAAAAAAAATGCCAAAAAATATGTATAAATACAATATGCTTCCAATGGTATGAACGAAATATATTTGTTTTTATTTAAATATGACCTTTCAAATTTATTTGAAATTAAAAAAAGACTTAAGTCGTTTTTATCATCGCATTGAGAGTGCACTTTTTTTAAATTTTTCATTAAAAAAAATTTGAATCTAATTTTTTGTGGGCAAAAAAATTTTTTGTTGGTGTAAATTATACTGTGTGTAGATGGAAAAAGCTTCATAATGTCAAAAACCTTTAACTTAACAAATTCTGTTTTTTATTAATTTTTGGTTTGAAATCAAGGAAGAATTTAATGCAAAGTTTGCTCTAACTGCTAATACCTGAAACTATCCTTAAGCACTTTTTTAGGATATGCGATGATATTGGTACCTTAAACTCTTTTCCCTTTTTTGCGATTGAAAGTAGTCAAATTGAGTCTAGAAAAAATTTCCTTTCTTTAAGACGCCAACACCCTCCTTTTGATTAAAATTATGCAAAAACAAACCCTTTTTTCTATTTCTGCATATCAACAACATCTACCTGGGTGCTGATTATTACATAATATTTTGATTTTTACAGGGTGGTGCCGCATGATAGGCAGCTTGTAAAAATACTTAACTACCGCATCAGAAAATGGCAATTTTTGTATTCTGTTATATGTTAATTTAAAACGCTAAAACAGAAATGGTTCGAAGATCTATACATTCAGTAAGGAAACCTTTTTTATTTACTTTAATCTAAATTCTGCATAAATCGCTAATGTAGATCAAAAATGTTATTTAAAACAATAGCATTTCAACACATGTAGAAAAGTAATTAAATATAAAACATCTAAATTTCTTTAGAATTTATTTTTACACACTTCTATCTTGAAATATAATATCCAAATGGATTCATACGTTTACAGGGGAATGTGTTTTTAAGTGAATTTTGCATGCACCGTTTAACATGAAATGCAAATTAAAAAAAAAAAATTTGTTAGCTTTCAGATGCAGATTCTTTTAAGACAAATGATCAGAGAGTTTGTTTATGTTGGCAAAAATTAAAATATTTTTTTTAACTCAATTACACACAGAAAACTAAATTGAGTGGAAGAAAGGAACAAACAAAAAAAAACATTTAAATGAGAGATGGAGAAAAATTTCTTTAAAACAAGAAACATATATTTTTTTGTTAAAAGTAAATAAATTACAATTTTAGCTTTAAAATATTGTAATAGGAATCATGAAATATTTTTAGTACCATAAACTTAATAACAAATATGCCCTTCAACCAACAAACTATTTGCTAACAATTTTTTAGATGACAGATAAAAACAAAACACTGCAAAGAGCTGTGTTTTATGTTTCAAAATTGTAGTTTGAAATTTCAAAAAAACATATTTTTTTTGTGGGGCCGTACGTAATTTTTATTGGATGTTTTAAAGCGTGAAATCTTGCAACAATAAAAACGACAGCAATAAAAATATTTTGTAACTAAAAAAACAAAAAAAAAATTTTTTCCAGTTTTAACTGCAATAAAAAAAAAACATCAAAAATAAAAAACAACAATACAAAACAATGTGTAGTAAAAATTGGGCAGAAGAAGAGTAATAGAATTTTATACAAAAGAATGAAAAAACAGATCCACCCACTCACTGACATTTTAACAATTGAAACTAAATGAATATTAAAAAATATGATTTACTATCAGGACATACATACATACATACATATATACTACATATGTACAAAATTATTTTTTATTTATATGTATGTCCAAGCCAACCACCCCACATGTCATTTTTGGTAAAAAAAAGATATAAAGGAAATTGTTTTCATTTTTTTGCGTTATATTTTTGCCATTAGTTTTACAATTTTCAGTACAGCTGAACAATTACAGGAGCTTAGTGCAGCAAAATAGCTTAGTGCAGCAAAATAATTATTTATATTTAAAAATATATTTTTTTAATTTCACTACGATTTTGGTAAAGATGAAAATATATCACCTCCTTTAGACAAATATTGGTACAATTATTTAAAAGGTTGTTAGCTAGCTAGCTTGAATGTATTTGATACTCTTTTAAATGACTAAGAGTTCATTAAGGTCTTTGCAAAAAAAGGCTGATATGATCACTTTTAGATTATTTTAATTTTTTTACACAGTGCGGCTGGCTAATAATAGAAATCAATATTGCGCTTAGATTCCCTTAAACAGTAAAAGTAAACAAGTTGGACTCATAAATATTTGTTACTTCTAAGGTTTAGTGTATTTTAAATCACCACTCATAGAATTTCTCTTCTCCTTTCTTTTAATTTTTCAATATTAAGTTTTAAAAAAATTAAAATTTTTCTCGTAGATGAGAAACCAAAGTATCAGCTGAAAGATTATTCTAATGGCTGTGCATTTTGACTAGTTTTCACTACAAATTATTTGCGATAAATTGATGTCACCTCACACGTACGCTGCCTGGGAAAACAAATAATATGTGGTATTGAAAAAATATTGTACCTCTCTAAGGTCCAAAGTTGTACATTTCAGTTATGACGTTAAGCTGACAAAAAGTGATGCACGAGTAGCAATAAAAATAAAATTATTTTCCTTTTCCCTTTTAATTTTTTCCAGCAGTCAGGAGAGTGAAGAAATTTTTTTCTGAACTTTAATTTGAGTAATAAACAGATAGCAAAGTCTTCTATTGGCCAACTGGCCAAAGAGTGATGACTACCTAATGAAGAGCGGATAATAAGAATAGAGTTTGGTGTTTTTAATACAAGTGTAGTAATATTAATGTGACACAAATAGATTTGTGCTCCATTTACTTTTATGTTCATTTTTTCAATAACTTTTGCAAATAAATTTTATGGTTCTGTAAATATCCCAATGCGTCTGATGACCTTTGTTAGAAATTAGTATGATGTATCACTTGCAAAGCTCGACAAACCCGTTTGCGATTCAACTATTTCTTTCCTTTGGAAAATTTAAATTTAACCTTAAACGTGCTTCTTCCATAAAAAAATAGATCTTATTAAAAGATACTATTTTTGATGGATGAAAACAAGTCATATCACGAACTGGTCCTAAATGTTTAAGGAAACAGTAATACTTATCAATGCCAATGCATTAGAGACCGGTCAATTTTATTATTATTAAAAGAACAACTTTAGTATGGCTTACAGTCACAAATAGTGAAAATTAAAAAATTTATTATTTATTCTTAGAAAGAAAATTTATTAAGGAAATTTTGTGATAATTTTTTAAAGATAGTAAAAAAAAAGATAGTAAAAAAAAGATAGTAATGACACTTTTTGAATCGCTACATCCGTCATTAGTAACCTATATCCCTCAGATTGTTAACGTTGTAATTATTATCAACTTAAATAATTTTTAACTAACTGAAATTTATTTTTTAGCTTATTTTTTTTTTTCTTTATTTTTTTTTTTTATTACAAAAAATCTTTATTTAAGAAAAATTATTTTACAAATTTATGCGGAAGCTTTCTAATGAAAACAAGCAAAATTAGACACCACCACACTACATTCTTCTTTACAATTAATTTATTTAATTAATTCTAAACAAATTTATTTACTTTAAAATTTTGATAATAGCAAATTTATTGATAATAGAATATTTAGTTTTAACTAAGTTTAGCATTTTAACTTCAACTAAAGTTTAAAATAAAAAAATGTAAGGAAATAGTTTTTATTGCAATAAATTAATTTTGATAATTGCATTTACAAAACAAAGCTTAAGTGGCCTTAAAGTATTTTTTTACACAGTAATTTTTTTATAGAAACGATTTTGTAATAAAAAATTTAAAATACTAGCACAATATTTTCTTCGCATTCTAGATTATAAATTTTTCGTTCAAGAAAATAAAAATCAAAGAATCCAAATAAAAAAAAAATATAAACACAAGCTTAAATTACAAAATATTTTTTACTCACACATTTGTCTCCTAAACATCATACAAAAGTTCTCAAATTACTGCTTTTTCCTTTCGTTTTATTACTATTTTAACAACATGTTTACATTACATGACACAATAAAATTATGCGTGCCTTAAATATTATAAAAAGTAGAACAAAAAAAGAAAACACTCTCAAAAAGGATTTTTTTTATTAATTTTAGGTGTGGTTTTTTAAGCAAAAAATTTTGTTCTTTTTCATGGTATCTATTTGTAAACACAGCAAAACTCAAAATAAAATATAACATTTTTATAAAAACCTCTTCTGTAAAAGTCAACCGAAAAAAGCTTAGCATTGTTTTTAATATAATTATTATTTTACATTAAAACATTATTCCGTTTTGAATGTTTAAATTTGTTGTTTAACACCAAAATAACTTAATGGACAGTGCTGCGTATGAGTTTTATAAAAATATTTTTAAAATTTTTTTCCTTCAATTCACAGTTAATTTTGTATTGCATTTATTTATTTTTAACATAACGTTTATCAGCTTAAATGAAATAAATAAATCCCATTTTTGAGATTTTAAAATTAAAATAAATTGTTTTTTAATTAATTATTCAAGCCTGAGGTCATTAAAATTTTAAATTTATACTCGTTATTTCGTATAGTACGACGTATACTTAATAAATAATTCATATGAAAATAAAAAATATTACTCATACGACACATTATATTTTTGTATCTATTGTGATTTTAAAATTTCTTTTTAATAAAAACATTAATAAATTTACAGTGTGTGACGAACACTTTTAGCTGGTATCTGCAGTAGTCTTAGCGGTAGTCACTATGATGTTTTCGGATTTTATATTTAAGAGTAAAACACGTTTTCATTTATTTTACTTTATAAAAAAAATTCTTTATTTCTTTACTCTTAACAGAAAGTAAATAAATTTCAATTTTGTTGCAACTGATTAACGCAAGGCAGACTGTAAGTCGATAAGAGTGGTTAGTAAGCCCTTTTTTTCCTGTACAAACGAGGCCCATCTTTCTCTAATTATAATGGTCGAAAAAAACTAACTACCAAATCGCATAAGGCTGAGGTGCTGGCACCAAATTACTATCGTAGCAAGTCTTTTAGCTCTACTTTCGTATGCTGTATTTTATATAAAAACGATAAAAACGAATTTAATGAAAAGATAATGTGAACGGATTTTATATTTCATGAAAATTTAAACTTTTAATCAGGTTAAGCTACGTCTTATTTCTTTGAAAAATTAAAGCGAGATAATTTAATGTTGGGGAAAATTAATTTTTGTCGAACTATTTTAGTAAATGCTTACACGAACAAATTTTAGACAGGCTTAAGTTAGTAAAATTTTCTTACTTTTTCTTTTATATTTTATTATTTATTAACTTTTGTTTTGAAAGTTTTTTAATTATCTTTAAACTATCACTTTCAATTATTTTTTGTGTTAATTACATAACATTTATTACTCTTTATCGCTTACACTTAAAGACGTCTACTTTTTCCATTTTTTATTATTTTAATTTATCTTTTCTTCATAATCCCGTTACTTAGTGGTTTACTTACAAAGAAATTAATGTTAAAGAAAATATTCAACATACACATAAACGCCTCAATGATTATTTTTAGCAATAATTTTTAAACTTTTTTCTCTTTTTTTTAAAGCCTTAAAGAAAATCATGAATTCATTTAGTAACAATGTTTTACAAAAAGACAAAGTTTTGCGCAAAATACCAAACTTTTGTGGGTCTTATGTGCTTAAGCAAGTTTACTGACATGAAAAAATAGGGATTAAACCACTGCGGTGGTTGTTTGGTGGGTCAGAGTTAACAATTTTTATATTGATTTTTTACATGGTTTGTTTTGTAGAAAAGACAGTTTGTAAGTCTTTTTTTAAATTGTATTCTGAAGAAAAAATGTTAAACATGTTTGATTCTCTTATGCACAGACCTACTGCAAAAGGAAAACTTTCGAATTCTTAAATTTTCATATCTTATTTTAAAGTTTTGGAAAAAATATTTAAACGTGATATAAATTCCTTTCTAAGCAGCTGACTTAGCCGACTTAGCCGAGCAGCTTATTGTTTTTTTTTATGGAATTCTAATCTCTAGAACGGTTTCTTTATTACAATGTAAAGACAAAGGGATGCTGATTAGATTGTTGTAATGATTGTGTCACCCAATTACATGAAAGACTTTACTAAAGCATTTTTATTGAAAAAAAAAAACATTCAATACAGCTCTTTTAGAAAGAAAGGGGAGATTTTGGGATATTCCAGAAAGGTATGTTTTTGGCAAAAAAAAATTTATTTAATGAAAATGATTATTTTTGTTTGAACAAACATATGAGATATTAAGCATATAATCCTTATGCTAAAAAGCATCACAAAAAAATTAATTAATTTCATATGTTCTAATACCTTTTACCACAAAAAGTGGGAAAAGGGTATAACTTTTTCGACCCCATAAAAGATACAAATTTTGAACATAGTGAAATCCATTGAGCGATGTCCGTCTGTCTGTTTATCCGCCCATGTTAGCTTCAAATCAACTTTGCTAGGGAAAACATAAATATGCCAATCGATCGCTCATAGTTTTGAAAATTTTTCTTTCACAAATCAGCAAGATCGGACCATAAATTTTGAGGTAGTAGGCTTAACTCCACGCCAACCTCTAATATTATTCATAGCATTTGAAAAAAGAAAGTAACTTTAATAAAAAAAAACAATAATAATCCAATAAAAAATTTCAAATAAGAAAAAAAACATCGAGTAAAAAAAACTTGCGTTGAACCATGTGTTCCGAGTTATGGGCCTCTGATATTTTCATCCATGAGTACGATTGTGCACCGTATTTTTCAAGATATCAAAATGTGTATCATTTGAAAGCCTTTAAAGAGAACTATAATAATATTTTTTTTAAGTCCTTAACCCATAAAGAGTCGGTGACATTTTTATGTAAAACGTCTTATAAAATAAGTTCTTTTTTTCTCATTTTTAATTTTTTGTCACCTAAATTTATTTTTAATTGGAGTTATTTTACTTTACTAGGTTTGCAGACATGGTGAAGGGGGAATAAAAATAAATCACTCTGACTTGCTTACAATAAAAAATCAATCTTGCATTTTTTTAATAAGGTGGCACATTTTTCCCACACACTTTGTTTTCTTTTGTTTTTTATTAACATCTTTTTCCCTTCTACATAAATAAATTTCTCAGTCTTAAAAATAATTTTATTTAATGACAATGTGCTAATAACTGGTTAACCATTCTAGATAATAAATTTCGCACTACAAAAAAAATTGCTTTATGGTTATAAGAACTATATTGAGATCTCTGTAGCAATATTTTTAAGATTATTATAGTTACAAAAAAAAATTCTAATATTTGTTGGGTAAATGATCATCCCGCACAAATGAGGCAACATTTGGCCGGAACGAACCAAATAATTTTTATGAAAATTTTACCAAAGATAAATATATCCCAAAAAATATAATGCTTATAACCATAATATATTACTTATAATCATAATTCATTCATTATACAAAGGCTTTCTTCGTGCCGTTGTCTCCCATAATTCTCTTACTATGCACACAGAACTTAAAGTCAATTTTTTATAAGTTGTCAAGAAAATTAAAAAAAATTCAAGTAGGATTACAAAGGAAAGTTAAAGATATAGAAACATTATAGGCAGGCGAGATGTTTTACCCTCTGCCACGAAGGAAACCAACCGTTCTTGTGATTTTTTATAGCAAAATTTTCGAAACTATGTCTGATGAATTGGCATATTTAAATTTTTTCTAGCTCATCTAGAGCCGTGCAAAAGTTTATTTTAATACAAAAATATACGGAACGACGGACATTACTCAATCGAATTTGCTGTGCATTAGAGCTAAGAATATATTTATGGGATCAAAGATGGATGTAATAGAAATCAAAAACAGAATGATTAACTTAGATATAGACTTTTGCACCTGTGGAGAAGGGTATACAAATATCGAGAAACTAAAAGCAAGCAAAAGAAAATTGAAAAAAAATTTAGTAAATTTTTATCAAATTATTATAACATATTTATACTATAAAAATAGTTATGGTTACATTTAATAATTATATAATTGACTTTAAAAATATATTACAACCTTATAATGGTCTTATTAAATTGTGATCACCTCGACAATATTTTTTCCTTAAGTGTAATTATCACAAAAAAATAATATTCATAATCTAGAGAAAGTAAATATTTTTAATTTAATTAAATTTTATTATTTTTAATTCATGTGATCATATCTGATATGAAATTAAATTTAAAACGTTGCTAGCCACATAAATAAGTTATTCACTCCAAAACACTTGTGTAGTTTCTTAAACATCTTTTTTATTTTTGTGCTTAAAAACGGAAGGCTTTTCAAAAATTACTGCTTTCCAATTTTTGTAATAAATAACATTCCAAGGAAATTTCAGCATTTAGTTTATGTTGGATAAGCGCAAAAAGAAATAATTCATTTGAGTATAAGATTAACAACATTTTTTTATAAGACTGGTAACAAATGCAACATTTTGCTTTAGAGTTCACTGACCAAACGAGCAGGTGCTAATTTTAAAAATACCTTAATGCAAAATTTTTGTGGGTGCTAACTTCAAGTTGCTTCCATATCCGTTTTAGTTTTTTTAAAGTTTTGTTTTTGTTTTTGATTCATTTATTTTCTTTTTTTGCTTGCAATTTACTTTATTATACGGTTCGTGAAATATTAGTTTCTTTGTTAATATCTTTTGTTTATTAAAAAACTTTTACATGATTTAAACTTTTTGTTGCGTGTAGAAAACTCATATATTTTAGTGAAAAGCTACAAAGCATAGCAGCAGAATATGTTTGTATATATTATTCACATACATACATACATACATACGTACGCTTTAATAGTTCTAAATGTGTTAGAAAGTATAGGGCCAGTAAATATCTTTTTTTTTTATAAATTTTCTCGTGAATGTTTGTATATATAACTCACATACATACGCTTTAATAATTATAAATGTGTTAGAAAATACAGGGCCAGTAAGTAACTTGGGTTATTTTTTTTTTCATAAATTTAATGACTTCTCAACAACCCATTAAACAATTTGAATACTTTCTCTCTTTTGCTCCCTTTTAAACACACTCACATTTGCTCATACTCACAGCTCTTAAGCACGCATATACTCAAGCAAACATTAAGCCAATTGAAAAAAGGGAAATAAATAAAAACAGAAAAAAGTAAAAAAGGAAACGTACAGTTTTACGGTGTGTGGACTTTTTTATCCAAAGGAATATTATGTTTTACGCTCAGCTTCGTGGTTACTTTGTGAAAATAAGTACTGTGAAAATGTAGTTATTAAAATTATGGCCTTTTGCTTTTAGTTCAACACAGCTGCAGACACAGAAAGCTAAAGCAATAAATGTTTAAAGCAAAACCAAAAGTTTATAAATAATAAATGAACTCGTAATCATTTATGCCCCTCCTGCTACCACCATTACATTTTAGTTTTATTTGTCGCTTACTTTTCATCATTTTGATATTCATAATTTTTGTTTTCAATTTTACGTGCCTACCGGCTTGTTTTTTTACATTTTTAAAGGGTGTTAAATGAAAGAAATTAAATTGTACTACATTTTGTTAATTTAAGTAATATTTTGTGTTAAGCTGTGATAAAGTTTTAAGTCCACTCTTTTAAAATTAGACAAGCAAAATGGTCAAAATAAGCTAAATAAAAAATTTCTCCTAAGTAATGGTTTTTGGAATTATAAATTATTTCTATACATGTGATATGCGACTTTCCTTGTCTTCAGATATTTCTTGCAAAGTACCAGAATAAAAATCTTAGATGATGTTAACTGAAAAGAGCTTTATAACTTTCGTTTGGTTGCTGTAAATAATTGGTTTATTAGTTTTGTCTATGAATATTTTATACCTGATCCAAGAGCTTGTACTTCTTCAGCTTATTAAGAGACAGCTCCTGCAAATAAAGAGATATAAATATTTAGAGATCTATATTTTAGAACCACTTACCCAAGGCACATCAAACAGGTGACTGCAGCAGATCATGTGATGATCATATGTTTTAGCTTTTGCGTGTATTTTGTTTTTGTAAAAACTAATTCGAGCTGTCAAAAACCTCTAGTAATGTATGTATGTATTTGTGAAAAATAAGAAAGCCACTAAAAATATATTGGACTACATACACACATATTGCCAGACTTTTTTGACAGCTCGAATTAGTTTTTACAAAAACAAAATACACATAAAAGGTAATGCGTTCACCTGGTATTATTGTGCCATGTACTTACCTTTATTTTCTTTATATCTTTTTTTAATAGTTGTATAAAAAAAAACTAAAATTCGTAGCGAATACAATAAAAATTGGAATCCTAAATGGGCTGTAAAAAATGAAATTCTTCTGACTCGTAGTATAAACAGATATGTTTGTGCTCGAAACCTAAATATTGGTGATCACAAAGACTTTCAATGGAGCTTGAAAACTGTATTTTCCTTCATGAAATAATGGAAAAAGTCTTCTGGAACTAGGGAATCGAAAAAAATGGGATGGTAATCACGGAAACTCGTGTGTAGTGACGCCACAAAATAGAAATAACTTACTTAAAATTAGATCAAGAGTTAAGTAATAAATTAGCTTTGTTGAAGTTAGTGCTTTTATATCCAGTTTTTTCTGCAGTCTAGAGAAATAAAAAATCAGAAGCTGCTTTTGCAAGTTGACTTTAAACCGAATTGACCAGGGATCAACATCTGCGCCAACCAACAAATAAAAAAAAATGGCTCTACTGCAGCCTCATTCTTCGTTACTTCTGAATAGCACATTCTTCGGCAAAGTAAAATGACCAATAGAATAATCAACCACCTTATTAATAATATATGACAGACAGTATTGTAAAAATAAAATGAAGCTTTTGTCTATCTATTTTTAACATCTGTCTTAGCTCTATTCCATTCAGTTTCTCAGAAATGTAACACGGTTACAAAAATAATTCAATAGGCATTGCTGCCTGAAGGGCTCCTTCTCTTAAAAAAAGCATTAAAAAAATCGAAAATCAGAAATCAGACGACAATAATAAAAATCTCTAAATGTAATTTAATTTGTGATCTTTGCACACTTCAGTTTTTACTTTCAGGTTTACCGACATAAACACTATCTTACTTTTTGCATACTAATGAGCAGACTGACAGAATCGCACATCGTGTCACAAGTTTATAAATTAAAAACTAAAAAAGTATGTCATGATTTAGGCCTTTTGCATAAAGAATAACTTTAAAAAATAACCAAAAATATCGTTATTTTGAGTACCCTGTGTACTCGTCAGCATATTAAATTTTCCACTTAATTTATTTTAGTTTTTTTTTTTTTTTTGTTTGCATTTTTGTTTTCTTTTTTTTTTTTTTTTTTTACAAATATACAACACTCCCATGTTATTACTTTTTGTATCACAGTACACATCCAAACACTACTCCACTTACATTTAATAATACTTTTGAATGAGTTTTTATAATTTCAAATATATTCAAATTAATATTTATGGAGAAAATACCAACTTAATTAGGCGAAAATGAGGGCAATAAAATTGTATCTTTTATTATCTAACAATCAGTAAATATTTTAATGAAGTAAAAGAGTTTTAAGATTTTTTTTAATTTAATAAAACTAAGGCTAGGAAATGTTCCTTAAGGTTAATGTTGGAAGCAAATTTCTGTCGCAAGGTTTAAAGGTGTAAAGCATGCTTTTCTATCCATTGATTTAATCTTTAAGTATTTTAGCATTAAAGTACAAATTTCTTTGAAAAAAAAAATCAATAAATTTATAGCAAAGAAATCTTTTCATACCATTTCATCTTAAAATTACTATCGATGTTCAAAAACTGTTAAACATTTGGCAACTTGTTACAGTTTTTGCTATGTTTTCGGAATTTTTTTTTACTTATGTATGTGTGCAAACAAACAATAACATTAATGAAATGACAAAGAAGAAAAGGTTTTGTTAAGAAAATTAAATCTCGTACCTACTAAATGGCATCTCATAAACTACATGTCACAGGCGGTAAAAATTTCAATATCCGTTATATTTTTATTATGAGGCAAAAATACATGCAATCTGTGTTTAAGCATCTGTTATGAACACTTATGCAAAATAATATTAGTTTATGTACTATAAAAGTTTGTATAAAATTAGGCAAAAGTCAAACAATTTTAATCTGAGTCATCTTGTAAATAAGGCATCCTGGGTTATAAACTTGTGTGTGTGTGCTTTACTACACATGTTGAATAAGCATGTTTATAGACGTTTTTTAAATCGATCATTGTTGTTATTGCTGTAGTCATATTTAATATGAAAATTACTTAACCATTCTTCGTCATACAATTCATACCTTCAATACAATAGAATAGAATTAAACAGAACAGAATAGAATACAGCAGAGAAGACCTAATTAGAGTGGGACAGAATAGAATAGAACAGAAGAGAAGAGAATAGAACAGAATAACATAGAATTGAAGAGAGTAGCTAGAATTGAATAGAATAGGAACGATTAAAGTAGAACAGAATAAAATGGAACATAAGATAAAAAAGACTAGAAAAGAAAAAAATCGAATCAAAAGGAATAAAAAAATAATGAAGAAAAAAAGAAGAAAAGAAAACAAAATCTAAGAAAATGAACTAAAATAAGATGAGTACGGTGAAGTAGAGTGGAGTGGAAAAGTGAAGAAAAGTGGTGCATTAAAAACCGGCTATAGAAGAAATAGTTGAAATAAAGACATATAAAGTAAAGAAACATTAAAGATGGTAAAGTAAATTTGGGAAAAGAATAGAAAGATATCATACAGAAGAATATAATGAGTTAGAGTAGAAAAAATAATACGAGATTACAGAGTGGAAAATGTTGCCGTACAGTAGAAAAAGAGTTGACTGGCAGACTCTTCAACAATATGTTAGGAAGACTAGATCAAAGTACAATTGCGCAGAAAAAAGTTCTAGTATATTCATATTACTTAAAGAATTAAAATATATATTTTAAAGAAGAAAGTAATTTATTTAAAAAGAGACACAAAAATCAAGAACTCATTAGTTTACCTGTTCTTCTTCTTTCATTTATATACAAGCAAAATTTTCAATCTTTTATCTGACGGCAAATAATGATATAAAAAACCAATCAACAAAATTAAAAATTCAAAATTTTAAAACTGAATACGTTTTTGCTTAAACGACTATTAAAGTCAACATCTGTCTTTTTCAGCTTGAACTACATAAAAATATTATGAAACAAAAAACCTTTTTAACTTAAAAGATTGCAAAAGATCTAACAACGTAAATAAAATACGTGAATAGAAAACCAACATGGGAAAACTATTAAAGGTTGAAAGCTAAAAGCAAAATTGAGAGTTTAACAAGAAAATGTACATTTATTTTTTGCTAAGACTTACAGTCAAACATGCAGCAATTATTTCAAATAGCTTTAAGGAGAAAAATAATTTGTTTCTTTTACTGATACATTTTAGGTTACGAAGAACATCAGCATTAAAGTACTTATATTTTGTAGGCATTGGAATTTAGGAATTTAATATTTCAATTACAGAGGAGTTGTTAATACTAATTTGAGTTGCAAGTTTCTTATTTATGCTAAGTTTTTAATAATTAAACGAAGGTATGTAAAAAATTACCGAAATTTTATTTAAACTTAACAAAAGCTGAGTATCGATTTTATAATGAAAAAAACTACTTTTAAAATTTGCTATTCCTTTTATGAATGTTAATATATTTCGATGAATTCTCTTAGTTTTTATTATTTAAATCTGATGAACGTAAATATTTGTATTTTAACTCTTATTTTACTTATCTTTTCCTCTTCTACCAGCTTTTAAAAATAAACATGAAATTATCTATTATATTTAAAACAAAATGTTTATAAAACATAAACTGGTTTTCACAAAACTGTTCATTAAAACAATTTATTTAGCTCATGACAAGTGTACATATGACAACCTCGAATGGGAGTTTATTTCTGCTCTATAAAATAACAAACACTCTTTGGTATTTGTGTATGTTAAACCATAAATTAACAAATTTTTAAGAACTGAAAAAAAAATTAGTAACTTTTTTAAAATACAGAATTAAAATATTTATTTAGTGATACTAAAAATTCCATACAAATCATAAATGAGAGGAAGCATCATTAGTTAAACTTTAAAATATTTATTTCAACACTAAAAGTATATGTTGCAATTGTACAAACTAATATTGACAAAACTTTATATTTACTCTGCATCAGAAATAGACAGAGTTATTAGACTGTGTATAAGATATAAAAAAAAAACTTTAAAAATTAAAAGAGTAAATATGTGTAAAGGCTTGTTGTATTAAATTTACTTGCTTGTAGCTGACAATGCTTAGCTGCCCATTTTGTGTAAAAAAATTAAACTATTTGACATTATTATCATATATATTTAATATCAGCCAAATTCCCTTCAAACTGAGTTTTCTAAGTGCATTCAAATTTTCTGAAATTCGTGAATCGGCCAAATTTCATACCAAAAAAAAAATGTAACAGTTTAATTAAAAGAATAAGTTGGACATCATGTTTTAAAGACAGACTTACTCCAGTCATACAATTATATTCCTTAGATATGCAAGATATCAGTCATATTAAAAACCTTTTATTTACAACAAATAAAGTATGTTCCAAGTCCAAAAAATTAAAAAGCAAAATAAAAAAAATTATTTTATTTTATTTGCGGGACTCGAAGTTAAATAGGCAAAATAAGCAAAATTTAAAATAGAGTTTTAGTTGCAACTAAAAGTCACAACAACAAAATTATTTAGGTGATTTCGCTAATAGTGCATGCTACACATGATAAATTTGATTGATTACGAGAAACATAAAAAATGGCTTTAATCTTAAAAGATTCGAAAATTCTGATATAAAAAAAAATAAAATAAAGATATAGATATATATATAGATATAGATAGAATAAAGATAGATAAATAATATGAAATTCATCCCAACTAAAAATAATTCATTTTACAATAGTTTTAAGTTAAATAACCAGTCTTTAAAATCAGTGCAATTTTAATTACTAGCAAAGTCTTCTAAATGATAAATTATGTTCGTTCTTTTTTACACAGAAACAGTTAGGTTTTATCATAAACTAAACAGCTTAAAGTTGTATAAAACTGCAAAGTTTACTCGCTCTGTATGAAACAAGTTGACAATAACATTGTGGCTGTCTTCAAATGTCTCAGACATGTTGAGCAACATTATTTGTTTCTTAAAAAAAAGAACCTTGATGTTTCAAAATTTTACTTATTTTTTTTTTAAGAAAAATAGCTCTTCAGGCAATAATACCTATTTAATTATTTTCTCGTAAAATTTTTCGGAAAAGGGTAGATGACAGATAAGACAGGTGCTAAATGGAGAAACATAGATTGTTAGTTATTTTACCTCGCCGGCGAATATGCTATTGAGAAGTACCGACGAAGTGGCATAAGTCACATTATAAAAAAAAAAAAATAAATGTCAAGAGCTGCTACAGCTTTAAATTGATCGAAGTTTTTTGCAAGTATGTCTTTCCTATATTTATTCTCAATAAAAAAACTGGCTTAAGCTACTTTAAAAATAAATGGCTCATCTATCTTCTGCTTTAATAGAATTCTACAATATTTATTACAATATATGCGTAAAAAATCGCATTTGTTAATATTTTTATCAGTGGTATATTCCAATAAAAGGCAATTTTTGAAGAAAGTAACAAATATTTAAAATAAGAAAAATTTTATAACATACTTTAATGATATATATTTTTTTTTATAAAGTTTGACAGCTGTTTTGTAAAATATTGGACAGAAATTAGATTTGATACCCAATCCGACTACAGATAAATATAAACAGCTAGATCTGCATATTAAACTTTTATATCTAAAAAAATTAAATTTGAAATCTATCTATATTTTTAAAAATTGTTCTTTCTACTTTTGCTAAAAAAAATTAACAGTTGTGGGCCATAATTTTAATAAAACAATTATTACCCTCATAAAAAAAAAATAATTTCAAACATTTGAAAGTTTATATTGAAAATGACAAATTAAAATAGAAATTAGTTCTTGTGTACAAGTGTTTTTAATTGAAAACCCAGTAAATAGGGTTTATAATCAACTTATTAAACAGGAGTTTGTGTTTGTTGGTGGTAATTTTTTTAAAAATATTTTCATAATTTTTTTTTACATGGGATTGAAAAATAATTTTTTTATACCGTCTCGACACGTCATTTACTCAAAATGAAGGTTTCAATGTAATTGGAAATAAAACTTTAATATTCTTTTTTTTTAATATAAAAGATGGATTTTGCAAATACAACGGCAGCTAAGAGCGCACTAAATTCACGTATTATTTTTTTTCTTGTCACAATTACATCGGTCCAGGGAATATATTTTTTTTAGTAATGTTAGATTCAATCGCCGCTTTGTAAAACATCGTTTACATATCTATGAGCATACCTAATAATTATTTCTTGAGAATACAATGAAATATTCCTGAAAATATCATGAAATATTTGTGACTAAAGAAATGAAGCAGCATAAAGTAGACAAACATAAAAAAGATTCCAAATTATAAATTTTATTTATAAATTTAATAAATCATTTCGAAAAAACTCCCTTGAATATAAAACTTTTGAAACCTTTTTTTTTCATTTTTTGTGTTAATTTTGAAACCTTCTTTACTTTGTTAATTATTTCTTAACTCTTCATGTGTTCATGAGTTATAATGAGTTAATGCAAATGGTCGTTTATGTGTATAAATTCGTGTGTAGATCATAAACACAAATTTGTCAACAAACAGCAGAATTTAACAAACAAACAAAAGTATGTTTATACTAATTCCTTCCTTGCCGCCCTTTCCCTCTTTTTCAATCACCGAATTTACTCTCACGCAATATTTTTGACATATTTTTTTCCTTAAACATGAACATGCATTTACAACTAACGTTAGCAAACAACGATTATAACTCTCGTTAGTTTTGAAACACAATAACAACTTTATAATCTTCATCATGTTAAAGCTGACATGAAAATATGTGCTTCCGGTGTTGATTTATTTAACAAATATATTCATACGAACAAAAATTTAAATATAAATACAAGCAAATAAACAAAAACAAAAATTGTTTGCTTTTGAAGGAGAGTAGTGTAAGGGAGACTTGTTAGCACTCTAGAGTAAACATGAAATATTTTACTCGTGGGTCTATTTATTGCTGCTTAAAATGGTAGTTTTTATGAACTACTCGTTGACACAACTACCCACTTATAGTCAACATATTCGTTGACAGCAATTTTTTTTATTTTTATTTTTTTTTTTTTTTTGTCAACTCTTTAGTTGTTGTGAGAGCGAGTCGTGTAAATAATAAACTTTCGTATAAAATATAATAAAATGTAAATGTGTGTTTTATATTAATTTTTGTAAAAAAAAACAAAATTTTTTTTTCAAATTACTGTTTAACACATTTGATAAGCTCTATTGAGGAAGTAAATTGTGTCAAGAATAAAATATTTATTTAAATATAATTTATTAAAAATCTTATTATTATGATTTTATAAATAGAATATCGTTGCATAACTCGTTTGCAAAAAAATTGTTTATATAAATTTTGTAATACTTGATTTTCTTTAGAAGTGGTTTTAGAATTATGGTTTGTTTTCAAAATAGTTTTACGATAAACAGAAAATGATGAGTTCAATATTTAACAGAGCCTTCTGTAGAAAAAAAAATAATTGGATTTAAACATTTGCGATTTATAAATTTTTTAAAAAGCGGATAAAATTAGGAGTTTGAAATTCTTGGTACCTTAATTGAAATAGAAAAATAATTGTTGTGTAGCCGCAGTAGGAGAGTTGGTTAAATTACTTCAATGTCAAAGCAGCAAAATAAGAAAATCGTAGTAGACAACTAAGAGGAGCAGGGTGTGGCAGTCACGGTTAATTGTGTTGAAAGAGCCTGAGTAATAAAGGAGGACTTGGCAAATTAAGGGGTTTAATTTTGAGTAGTTTAAGACTCATAATAGAGGTGTAGATAGCAAAAAAAGCGAAGAATAACAATATTATAAATCTTAATTCTTTTAGGTTTAGTTCAAAGCTACTATGTTTCTATTCAAAGGATCTTACATACAACCATTAAAGGAACCATATGATTGATTTCGTTTTAGTGATTAGCCACTGACTAGACTTCGAAAGGCAGCGTTTCCTTGTTTTATGAACCTTAGAAGATTGGTGGTTGCTTATCTCCCAAAAGCAATGCATCAAGGAGGCGCGAACATCAAGACGGGGATTAAAAATTTTCAATTTCGTTTAAATAACTTTTTTGTTTGATCAATGATATCGAGTAGGCCACACTCTACGGCCAATAGTTCGTAAGGAAGTTTAAAAGTTTTTGTTATTTTCTAGACAGTAGACAAATAGACGATATCAATTTTTCTGACATCTGACAGTAACTTCATTTTCATTCTTTAGTAACAGCTTTTGTTCGTGAAATAAAAGATATTATGGAGAAAGCTAGAATCACAATAATGCATTACGTTACAAATAGAAAACTATAAAAATTATGGATTAAAATTTATGACTTAAAAATATTCCAATAAATTATTTTAAAATCTATAAATTGTTAACAAATTTTCCAAATAATAAAAAATATGTTCAACCGCAATATATTTGATGACAAAAGCCGATTTAATATAAATTATGTTTTTGGGATTTTACTTAACTTTAAATCATAATTGATGTGTTTTCGTTGATGAACCAAAAAAAAAAAACAATGTTAATAAATTTTTCATACATTTTACGCATATCGCCACAAAAGACAAGAGAAAATGTAAAAAAAGTACAACAAAATAACAAAAAGTATTAACAATAACTATGGCTTATCAGAAAACTTTCATACGCAGCAAACAAGGGAGCACGTAATGCTCTTAAAAAATCAAGAAAGACAGCAGAAAGTATGAAAACCAAGGACGACATCAAATTTCACTTACACAACTACAAAACAATAACATTTTATAAAAAATGAAGGCAATTTTAAGAATACTCAGCACGTTAAGCGGTCACAAGAAAAAAATAAAAAACACAGAAAATAAAACAAATAAGAGTGCTATATTCGGCTAAGGCAAATATTTTATACCCTTCATCATGTATTATTAATGAACATACATAATGAAGGGTATATAGGATTTGCCTTAGTGGAATATAGCACTCTCAAGTTAAAAAATTAAAAAAAAAATTTTACAACAATTTCATTGGCTCTTAAAGGGTTAAGCATTTTTAAAATATTTAAGTATTTTCTGAAAGATCACTTCAAAAGCTCTTAATTAAAATCCATATTGATATCGTAAAAAACATAACGCAACATTGTAATTTTCTATGAAAAGTTCAAGGGCCAATCAATCGGAAATTATGGGCGAGCGCAAATTTTTTCACTTGTTGTTTTTTATGTTTTAAATTCTCTATCGCCCCAATTATTATTATTATTTTTTATTGGAGTTCCTTCATTTTTTTAAATGATATGGAAAAAAGAAGCTGTTGTGGAGTTTTGGCCACTGCTTCAAAGCACATAGGCCGATCTAGCTGATTTTCAGTAGCAAAATTTTCAACACTATGTCTGATCGATTGACGTAGCTAAATTTTCTATAGCTCATCTAGTACGTTGGCAAAGTTGATTTCAACACTAACACAGACGGAGAGACGGACATCGCTCAATGAACTTTGATATGCATAAGAACTCGAAATATATATACTTTATGGGGTCGGATAGTTACAAACGGACTGACAAACTTCAAAATACCCTTTTTCCACTTTTTGTCGTGAAGGTTATAAAAACAAAATTTATTTATTTTTATACATTTTGTACTCCCTCTTTAATACAGAATTAAAGGCAACATTTTATTTCTTTTTCTTTTAACACACGTTTATACATTCTTTATCGTATTGGATTTTCCTGCTGTTGTAAATGGTGTGTGCAAAGATGTGTAAAAAATGCATATCAGTGTTAAACACACACACACATATTCCCGCACTTTTACAAGCTCTCTGTAGCTTAACAAAAAAGAAAAAAATACAATTTGTTCACTAAACCATAAAATATGAAAGGATTGTTTGGTATTAAAATGTATGTGAAAGGATACACAAGATACAAAAATATTTAACAACATCTGAACGAACATACATATTTTATTATTTTCTTATAATAAATATAAATACGTTCATCATCATTATCGAGCATCAGTTTATGTTCAAGTATAAATAAAATTAAATTATTATTTATGATTGTCTTTATTGGAATTCATTCTTTATTTAGATCTTCTTAATATTCTTTCTAATAAACTGCATGTCTGCTCTTAATTTGTGCAGCTGATAACAAGAGTTTTATTTTTGTATAATTTTTCATTATTGTTTTTCAAGGAGATGTTATTTTTTGAAGTGTTTGAAGCCAAAAAGTAAATTAAATTTTTATAGAGTAAATCTTAGGTCATGACGTTTTAAACATTTCTCTTTGTAACTGCTCTTTAAAAGTGGTACTAATCAGAAATATAATGCATAAAAATTTACTGTCACATCTGTCAGTAAATATTTATGACCATAAATTTTCGTTGAAAGCCTAATTTTATTACTCTCCTTCATTTTCTGCTTTGCAACTGTTAACTATTTTTTGTTGCAAATTTGAAGTCCTTTATTCGTCAGAACACCTAAAAATCCTTGAATTAATTTAATTTATTCATTTTTGGTGACCTTTATAATTTTATCTAATTTTCTGTGATTAATTTAATTTGTTTTTAATTCAACTAAATTTATAAAATTTATTTTTAGTTTAACCACAACACTTTTACACTTAAATGTGACAATATAACACGCAATCTTAAATCAGTCACATATTTAAACTCTTTAATAAATTAATAACTAATGTCAACAATTTAAATTTACACAAAACATTGTCATGTTTCTAGTTTTATTCTTCCTCAGCCAAAATATTTTTTTAGCTAAAAACTCTTGTAGCGAAACAAACAGTTAATGCGTTTGTACATATTTACATTTTAAGTACATTTTTGAGTGTAATTATCGATTTCTAACAAGAAACTATTTATCACAATACATTGTTGCACACAATAAAATTTGTGTTATGTCTGTGATCATTCTTTGCAAAGCCATAGATTTTTTTGCACAAACATTTGTTGCATGTTTGGCATGGAGAGAATAATTTTTTAAGGACTTGTTGTTAAATGTTGTCTTCTATTATTTGGAGTTTAATTCGAAAAATGCACAGTGGGGCAAGATTAAAATATTTTGGATATAACTTAGCCATTTGTAAGTTGCTTGGTCGGTTGATCATAAATTTGACATAAACGTAGCAAAAGAGATTCTGAGCTGAAGTTTGAAAACTGGGTACTCTCTTGTATCAAGGAGTAGTGTCTCAAAGTTGGCTACTTTGCACCTGTATATTTCTCTAAGGATTAGCGTTTCTTCCATTGTAAGAAAACTTTTTGTTACCACAAAAAAAAATTATAAATAAATTAACTTATTTTTAGCTTAGAGAGTCCTTTTTTATTTTATAAAAATTGCAAATATTTTTTTATTTATTTTTCAATATTTCGGTACTCCTTTGTGTACCATCTTCAGGAATTAAATTGTTTTTGTTTTTTTAATTCCTGAAGATGGTACACAAAGGAGTACCGAAATATTGAAAAATAAATAAAAAAATATTTTTCTAATTTCTATAGAATAAAAAAGGACTCTCTAAGCTAAAAATAAGTTAATTTATTAATTAAGAAAAGAGTCAAAAAATTGTTACTTTAAAATAAATAAATAAATAAATAATAAAAATATAAAAAACCAAAAAGATATATGGCCCTTGAAAGGCTAAAATATTTTAAAATGATATAATATAAAATTTAATAATTTAAAAACCGTCTGGTTTTTAAGTCAGAGAAGATATACTCCTCAAGCTTTTCCAAAATAATTTTAATTTTACTTGCTAGCCACGATAAAAATCGTTTTAAACTGCTTATAACACAAAATTTTTTATCAAACAAAAATTTACAAATACTCCTCTACCATAATTGTAAGAAATTTTGGTTAAACCGCCACATCCCGTTACAAATAGCTGGGTAATATCCAAATTAATTTGATTCTTACCCACTATGCAGTGGGTTTAACTTTCCTTGCCTTCTACTTATAGGATAAGTCGACTTGTGTTTGCATATCATTTTCTTAAATCTTCTTTAACAAAAAAAAAAATTGCATGTTGTTTTCATTTAAAGCAAATTGTGCATTTCTGTAAAAATATTTTTTTTTTTTGTTCACTTTATTATTTTTTTTTTTCAACGAAAAGGCTCTTGCATATGTGTAACAACAAAAAAAAAGAAAAATAAACTTTATTTAGAGTATGGAAGTATTTTGAAAACATGAAAAAAAATGTTTGTTTAAACTGAAATCATTTCCGGAAAAAGAAACTTTTTAAAAGTTTAAGGAAAAATCAAAGAAAAAAAATTTAAATTTTGTGATTTCGTTTAAGCAATTTTTTAGGCAGTTAAGCTAGAGAAGCGCAATAGGTCCTAAGAAATAGAGGTTTGTCCGCTATGAAAAAAAATGAAATTTCGTTCTTCCTTACTGCCATCTTCTATAAAATATATATGAGTCTCCATTTCGCTTAAGTAGACATGTCGAACTCACGTGCGTTGTATGGAGAGACCATTTAATTAAAAAATTTATAAACTCTTTTAAGTTTTTCTTATATAAGACAAATACGAAAACAATACCTTTCACATAAAAAATTTTTTTTTCAAAATTGCTTTAGTAGTGACTGAGTTTTAAGCTCACAAACATAAAAAATAAAAAAAAAAAAATAAAAAGAAATCAATAACCTTCTGCTTTTTTCAAGTTATTTCCAAAACATAAATTAAAAAAAAAAAACATAAATTTTATTAAAAAAAATAATTCTTTCAAGATTGCCCAAAGTTTGTTGGGTGATACTGTGGATCTTTTCTACATCCCCTGGCTTTTGTTATTTAATAAAAATTTTTCATTAAAACTGCTATTCACTATCCCTTTAAAACACCTTCTGTGGTATGTGATTCTTCTACATGCAGTCAGTGCTTAATTTAAACTAAGAGGAAAATTTTACTATTCTGACTACTATTCCTACCACAAAACAGAATGTTAATTGCAAGCGAATACATATCTTCAGAGTACAAGTTTTAATAGTTTGTTATCTTTATTTGAATGTTACCCTTGTCAATACTGTTAACAAATTAAAGAGAATCACATAACAAGAACTCAGTAAATATTCCCTTCTGTTTGTTTCAACTATTATGTGAACCATTCACAAAGAAATTTTGATAACGTTAACAATTTGAGTAAAGTTTAATTATTAACTGCCACCAGAGATTTTTTAGGTGCTTGAGGCTTTCTAAATTGTTATTCCTTCATTCATTGAGGTTTTTGTTAGTAAATTAAAGGCAGAAACTAAAGGCCTTTTGAAATTTAAACTCAAAATGAAAACGAGATTTCATAGGTTCTAAATAGAGGTGTTTCTTTATTTTGCAAAAAAAAAATAACAAAAACAAGCATCAAAATTACTTGTTCACATTCTCTGGAACAACTTTTTCTATTAAAAATTCCTGTTAAATAGTTTTTTTTCTGAAGAAAAAAGGTACAAGCAAAATGCCATTCTAAATGACAAAGTTATTACTCAACCTTGTGAAAATATTGAAAAATACACTTTTCAATGTAAAATGAAAAATAAAAAAGTATTTTTCATTGAGGAAACATGTAATGCCAAACACATGGTTGCCATGTTACTCTTTTCCCTCAAATTTACCATTTAAAGCGACAAAAGAAAATTAATTCAACTGAAAATTGGAAAAATCTCTACTCTCATGTAAATGAGTGAAAAATGTAAAAACATTTATTATACAACAATAGAAAAATATTGTTAACAGATTTTTCTTAGAAAAAATGTTTTTCATGTTTTCATTTTTCTAATTTGTAAAATTGAAAACTTAAGTCTAACGAAAACAAGTTTCAAAAGCGATAAATTATTTATCAATTTTAATGTGGGCAAAGAAAAAAGTATTTCCCAAAAAACCAAACAGAAAAAGTTTTTTTTTTTTAAAAATTGCCTTTAAAGCAAAGAAGATTAAATATGTAATTGCCGATATGGTCAAAGAAATATCTTTCGTTTTTCCTAAAAGCATGTTAAGCAAAAGGTAAAAATAAATTTTGGCTTATGTTTGGAAAAAACCAATCAATATATTGTGTGATAGGTAAACTAAGAGGCTTTTAAATAATTTATTTTATTCAACTTTTTCTTCGAACTTTAATAGGAGCTCCTTTTAAATTAAAGAAAATGAAAAAATTGTTTTTTTACCAAAATAATTACTTAAATTTTGGAAGGAAAAATATATTTTTGCTATGATGACCTTAATTATAAATAAATTTTATCTCTGTCAACAAAAAATATTAATATGTAAACGAGGTGATATTTTTTATTATTGAATAAAGTCACACAAATGGCGTTAAGCACTAAAAGTCCAATGAGTCAAATTCTTAAAATTTTTATATTATGTAAAACAACAACAACAACAAATTTTTGGGAATTGTTTAATTTTTTAAGAAACTCATTTAAATGCTGGAAAGAAAAAAATTGTAATAAATTAACATTCTGATTCCTTAAAAGTTTCAAAATTTAATATTGGGGATTAAAAAGCCTAATTGGAGGCACTGTTGAATTAAATCTTCATTTTAAAAGACACTCTTTTTCTTTCTAAGGAAGGAAGAAAAAAACACTATTTAATGATACTTTTTTTTAAACTTTATGTGAAATGGCTAAAATTAAAAAAAGATTTATGACTTATTTCTAATTTTAAAAATTTTTTTAGACTCATATTTTAAGGAACAGTAAAAAAAATGTTTGCTACTTTTTTAAAATTTAAAAAAATATTGTTTTATTTATTTTATTTATTTTGTTTTAACTTTAGAAAAAACAAGAAAATTAAAAATTATTTTTTAAGAATTTTCATAAGACATCTCCACAAGAGAAGAGTCTAAAATATCATCAAGTATATGAAACCAAAGGGCTTAGCCACACAAAAATTAAAATTATTGTAGGACAATATTTTGACGCCCTTAGTGAAGTACCATTTAGTCAATCTCAAAGATCGCATGCTACCTCCAAGCCTGCTAAAATCACAAAAAGCAAAGAAGTTTTTAAATTGATGTTATTTCATTGCTAAATTTATGATTTGTTTTAAAATCCTTTTTTAATTTCTTCTTTAATTTTACTGCATCAATATCTAAAAGCACTTCACGATAAATAGCAAATCCTACTTTAAGGATCTTTTATCCCGTAAGCAAAAAAAAAAAAAAAGACTGGATAAAATTAAGCAAGATAGTGAGAAAGCCTTTTGTCTTGTTGATATTTCTTCCTTCTTTGTTTGAGATTTTTGTTGAAATTATAACTTTTTAAAATTTACTTTTTTCGGCTTAGGTTCATTTATCAATTTATTTGCTAAAAATTTTAAGGAAATAAAAATTATTTACAAATGTATGCAGAAGTTTTCCAAAGAAAACAAGAAAAACTGGATACTAGCAGAATGAAATGCAGCATTTCCTGGATCGCTGCAACCTTCATCAGCATGCAAACATTTGTAAATAATTTTTCTTTCTAAGAATTCTAGAAATTTAATTTATAAATGAACATAAGCCGAAAAATGTAAATTTTGATTCACTTAAAATATCCACGGTTCAAATCCTGATTAGAAAAAAAGAAATAAAAATTATATTTGTTTTTAATTTTTCTAAAATGTCTTAAAATTACAAACATTTTCATCAAGCAGAATATGAAAATAGAAATTGTTTTGTTATTAAATAAATTTTCCTGGACATGTTTTTGATCATTATTGCAATTAGAGTTTTCTATTATGCTGTTTCTAAGAACACATTTACTTTCATTCATTTTGCTTTTATATATGAAAATAATTTTTCATTAGCACTTCATATCGAAGCAAAAAAAAAACCGAACGAATAAAAGACAATAACAAGTTATAATACTTAAGGAAGTGTTCTTTTAAAATTTGGACACTCTCTGAACCTTAAAAATTTCAAAAGATTCGTTTTACAAAAAATTAATCTATTAAGAAATATATAAGAAAATCCCGATTATAAGATTTTGATGAAGTGTAGAAAATTTTACCAAAAAAGATAGAATGAAAATATGTCGTATTATTAAACTCTATAAAGTTATATTTTGTCTTGAGCAATCAGTTATTTGCCATAGAAATAAAAAAAAGCCCAAAGATTACTACCTCTTGACTTGCCGCTATAAAAAATGCTGGACAAACACATTACACTTACTACCGCCAACAAATTGTCAATTTGCAATGAAGCAGCTTTCGTCATATTATGTGTGCGTTAAGTGAACTTATTTTATATCCTCCAAAGTAAGTGGTTCTTAGTAAGTGTCTAGTTTAAATATTGTAAAGTTATGCACACATACCCTTGATAATTTGAAATGAAGGGAATTTTGTGGATTTCAAAAATAGATTACTGAAAATGCAAAGATACCAAACCATGGCATAATTTAAACAAAAAAGACAAATTCTAATAAAGTCAATTGTAAAAATAAAAATAATGTGAAAATTCCGTTAATCGGAGATTTGGATATGAGACAAATAGAAAACGGCATTCAATAAAACCTTAAAAGAAAATTATTCTTTACAAAGTGAAGGGAAGGGAAGCAGAAGCGTTACTTTCAATCAATCACTGTTAAGCATAGAAAGGCTTTATACTGCAAGTTTATTCTGCATGAGCTTAGTGATATCTTAAAAAATATGCTGCTTTATAGTACTTTTTTACAAAAAATTCAGAGGCCCATAATTTAGAATATATGGGCGAGCGCCAATTTTTTTACTAAATTTTTTCTTTTAATTTTTTCTTTCTCTAACGCCCAATATATTTGTTTTTGATTGGAATTACTTCATTAAATTAGGTTCGTTCAGAAAAAAAAGGAAGCAGGCGTGGTGTTTTACCCGCTGTCTCAAAAAACAAGGTCCGATGTTGTTGATTTGTAAAAGCAACTATATCTGATCGATTGGCATATTTAAATTTTTTCTAGCTCATCTAGTGCCTTGGCAGACTGACATCGCTCAATCGACTTTACTATGCATAGAAACTCAGGACATAAACTTTATGGGCCCGGAAATTAATATCGTAAAAATTACAAACGGAATGACCAACGTAGATATACCCTTTGTCTACTTTTGGTAAAGCGTATTAAAAGATAAAACTAGATCCTTCATATGTAAGTCTCACTCTCATTTTGTGAATTTATTAAAAATTTCAACTCAATAACAATTCTTTTCATTCAAAATTTTAACTCATCTGGATTTTAAGTGTACAGAACAAGACTTACATATTTGCCATTAAATACAAACAATTTTAATAAAAGTTTCATAAATAAATAACGAAAAGTCCTTGAAAGTTATTAACATGAAAATCCTAACTATAAAATATGCAATAATTTTCATCAAATACAATAAGTTGTATGAAAAACAAAAAGCAGATAAAAATAATTTCGTTAATTTAAAAAAAAAAAAAAAAAAAAAAAAAAAAAACATAAACATAAACAAAGTTAGGCAGACATGCTTTGTGATAACAAGTGTTGAAATATTAATAGAGTATGTGAAAAAGAAAAAAGGATACAACCAGCCTTTTAAGTGTCATAATATGAATTAAATCTTTCATGATAAATATTTGATTAAAGGGGCAATAAAAAAGTTATTACAACTACTAAATTTTTATTTGTCTCAATTATATATTTAATTACATAATAAATACGAAATTTTTTATTTATATAATTAATTAAATTAATTTAAAAGTTAATTAACATTCAATCTGAAAAAAATTGTTTTTCCCTATATAATCAAAATTTTTTGGTTCACTAACTTCTGAGTTAAATTACATAGGAATTCTAATTAAAAATTGTCCCAAAAGAGCAGTTGTGTATTATTGTTGTAACTCTTATCCATCTCTTCTTATTTTTGTTTGGCCACTAAAGATAAATTACGATTGCTAAAACTTCGTTACAAAATTAAGTGTTCTATGATAAAAACTGCTAACGCATTTCGTTTGTTAATTAAAGTTTTCTTGATACCCAAATGATCTTTAACTATTTGCGTTGATTAAGCAATAATCCCTCTTGCCAATAAAATTATGTTAAATCTAAGAAAATGCCACTGACTGTTAAGCGGAAAAAATATAAGAAATAATTCTTTTAATTTATCTTTTTTATATTTTTTCTGTTCATGTTACGATATGCTAATCATGGCATTGCCTAACAATTGTGAATATCTGTTTTTGAGTGCCACTACTTAAAAGGTCGAAGGTTTATTCCCTTTAGTGGGATTATGGCATAAATATAAATAAGAAAAATAAAAACAGAAAAACTATTAAACAACTGAGATCGATAACAAGTCAACAAGGATTTTTTAATGGGAGTAAAGCTACTGAAATAATTATGGTTTTGATTAAAAATAATTATATTGCAGGAAAATACCCAAAGTTTTTATCACTCGTAGTACAGTCTGAGACTTAATCATTTTTATAACTTTTTATTATTTATTATTTTTTTTAATGAGGTCAAAAATCCTTATTAATTGCGGATAAACTGTATAATGAAAGCAGCCTCTCTTTGATACAATCAGAGTAAAGCAGACTTAATGTTTCGCTACAAGTTTTGCCTACTTTCTTATAATTTTGTTTAAAGAAATGTTTTTCTTATGATAAATAACAGAATTGTTAATGTCATAATGTGCCACGACGAACTAATAATCTTTTTATTTATTTTTTTCTTTTAATTAGGCCCTTTAGAATGTTTTTGTCGCAAATTAAGTCACATAAAAAGACATCTTCTATTGACCAGCGCGTCGATTCTGTCATTATAGCAACAATCTTGTCAGATATAAATATTATACCGTGAGTGATTTTTACGGCCTAAGCTTAAGTTAATTATACAGTTTTTATTATAATGTAATGAAAAACTTCATTAATAACTCTTCCCTGTACATGATGCTCACGCTGTGCAAGCATTATGACTACAATATTTAAATAAATAGTTTTCATAACCTGTTGACCTTACACATGAAAAGGAACAAAGCTATAATCGCTAACGAAATAGAAATAATGTGAGTTCTATTGACTAACTGAAGCATTGGAGCAGAAACTTTAAAATAGTACCAGTTTTATACTAAAACATAAGCAGTAGCTTAGTAGTTGTGATTAAATCGCTTTTAGTAAAAAGTTTTTTTATTTGCCATTTATTGGCCACCATTTAAAAGATAAGAAAATCAGCTTTAAAGCGAAACAAACTCATATCAATTTAAATGCAGGGAAATTGACCTTTTTCCACAAAAATATTCCTAAAGTTCACTATACAAGGGACTTTCTAAGTGAACTCTATCATCACGAATAATTTTCAAACAGTATTTCGTAAGTACTTTACTTCGAAATACATTCTACGCAGTTTTTAAGTCCAGTAGTGATATTCTGCAATTCTAATAGTAAAATCTAAACTCGATTGCTAAAAACCTAAAAAAAAATTACGGCAAAAAGTATTACAGAATAGCATTTGTGGCCAAAAATCGTTAAAAAAATGCAGGTCACTGCAAGAAAGTCCTAGCGCTAAATTGGGTTATGTCCTAAGGTCTCAACAGAAAGTATATATTTATACTAAGGGTGCCACCTTCTAGATAGGGACTTACAAGATTTCAATAAAATCGACAGCTCTATATAAAACTAGTGAATTTCGTTCGTATCCCTTCACTATGTTCAACGATAACTTTTGTTGATTTACAATCTGCTCGAAAACTTTCTTACATAAAAAATTCTTTTTTTTTACGCAAAATCTCCACCTGGTCTGCTCCTATCTAAATTATACTTCGTGAATAGCAAATCATTTAACCAAAATCATTAAATAAACAGGATTGTATTTGTGACTACAAAATAAAAAAAAAACAAAATCTTATTTAGGAGTTCTGCTCTTTGAGTAATCTTTCCTTTTTTTCACCTAAATTTCCACTTTTTATTTAAATATTTATTATTCTTTTTGATCTTTTTCTTAACAAAACATATTAGCCAATACCTGCAGCTATTACCTGTTTTGTTGTTTAGAATTTTTTCAAATTTCTTTCAAAAACACCAGCTTCAATATTTTAAAACTTTGATTTAAGAGAAAATATTTCTTCGTTGAAATTTTGTATATCACACTCCCTTGTTAAGTCTAAAAGTATGTGGTAAAATATGTTTTTCTAAACAAATACACAAAAGCTTGTTTTTATTTTATTGTTATTGTCTATATTCGTTTTTTATTGTGCCTATGTGTGTAATGTTACAATTTATTAATGCCATTCTTTGAAGGTTCAAGACATCACATACCATTTTTTTAAGAGCCTATTATATTTTTATATAATATTTTTATATTTTTATAAAAGAAACTTCTTATATTATAAAAAAATAACGCATATCGGCATGTTTGGCTTAAGCATTGTACGTTCTTAAGAAAATTCAAGTTAAATTTTTTTCAGAAAAGAAAATAACTTTTAGAATAATTGGAAAAATTCTAAAAGAAAGTGTTCACTAAAAAAACCAATATAAGATCTAAAAGTTGTTTAAAAAATTTTTATTTTTTTAAATTAAATTAATTTTTATCAGGCCTGAAACATACTAGAAAAGTCAGTAAACGTTGTTAAAATGTGTTTTTTTTTTGAATCCTTGAAAAACTGCCGTACTAAAGCCCGATTTATGGAGAAACGTCTTTTAACCCAATAATATATATTTTATCAAAATTCTATTTTAACCTACAGCTACATACAAATTCATCAAAACCATTATTTTTGCCCATTTTAAAGTTGCTTGCGTTCCTTACTTGTTTTAAATTTGATGTATAAACGGTTTGATATGAAACCTAAAAATGATAATAACAAAAATTTTCTTTCTTTCAATAATATTCTAAGCCTAACAAAAGAATTAAAGCATTAAAATATATCAAGGAAAAAAATAAGAAAAATAGTTTGAAAAACAGTTAAATAGGCAGAGAAAAACTTTTATTGTTGCCACAAATGTTTTCTTCATTTGATTACTAATCATTTTTGATAAAATTCTTTTTCAAATACTTATAATGATAAGGAGCGTGACGATGGCAAAATTAACTGCTACCTTTCTTATAATTAATAAATTACCTTGAGATGAGTGACCTTATTTCAATCTCTTATCTAAAGAACAAATTATTGTGTCATGTTAATGTGAAATATTTCAACCACTGACAGATTAATAAATTTAGCGTAATCATAGAACCATAGAATACTAGATAATTTGTCTTAAAGATGCTTACGTGCCATGAAAATTTTGCATTTTTCGCCTGTTTCCTTTCTTTATATTTTGTAACAATTGTTTCTGTTTCTGGATCCAATTATCAATTAACTATGAAAGCAATTAATTTCTCTTCTTTCTATTTATCCAGTTAATTATGTTTTATGACCGAACCAACCAAACCTGCTGCTTTGAACTTTTTTCTTTATAAACATTTATCGAACTATTTGCTTATAATAAAACAAAACTATTCCATTTTCTGTTTAATTAGTTTTTAAAGAGAACACACATGAAATGTAAGCTTAACCTCAAAGTGTTGTTCATAATTAGTAGATTTCCAATCCAAAATTTAATTTAATCTTAAACTAAGAATTTAAAATAAATATAATATTAAAACAAAGATTATCGCTTAAAATCAAAGAAGCTTAACAATGTCAAAATGAATGTAGGTGAACCACAAAAAAACGTTCAAAGTTTGTTTGTATAACCAACAAATCTTATTCTCTTCAGAAGTAATAAATATTCTTCTTCCATATAAAGCAAATTAAAGGACTTTATGGTCAGTGCTTTTATACTAATTTTAAGACTGAAAATCGCCTACTGTCTTCATCTGCCTCTTTCAACAACTGGGCCAAAGATAATCACAAAACCATTCGACCACAAATTGTAATATTTGAACAAAATATTAAAAATAAACACAGAAACAAGCTTTTAATTTTTTAGTCAACTGTTAAATGTTCTTAAGGTCGAAGAGAATTACGGATTGAACATCTAGATGTTAAAAATAAAGAAACAAACTTATTTCTAGTTAAAAAAATACAAAATAAATAAAAAGTCGTAGTTAAACTCTCTTGTTACCCATCAAAAATATTTTAAAATAACAAGAATCAACATTTTTTCTTGTACACAAAAGTATTATCCTTCTTAAAACTGTGTTTGTGTGTCACTGTCAGTGACAACAAAATTTAATGTAAATGTCTTTTTCTATCAAGAAAAACTTATTTTGTGTTTTGTCACTTTAAAACTTTTTTAATGCAAGTAGTCTGAGGCAACATTGATGTTTGTATAGAAGAGTTTAAAATTTTGAAGGAAACATAACATACATATAATTTATACTGAAAAGTATTAAAATAAAAAATTGTTCTATTTTGATTAAAAAATAAAATTTTAAATATATGTATAAATTCACACATGAGTTTAATTAAAAACGTGTATGAATTTATTCACCTGCATGGGTAAAGTGATTGCAGTAGGTATAAAATATATTAAAAAAAAATTAAAAAATACATAAACAATTTTGTTTTTATTTCTAGAATTATACGCATTTTTGTTAAAATAAAGAATAAGGAAAATTTTCTAGTCTTTGGAAAATTTAAATAACGCATGAAAAAACAAATGGATTGATATTTTTAATATGTGAATACCATTTCTTTATTAAAAGTTAGAACAAAGTACATGAGTGTATTTTAAAATAACATAATTCAAACTTATTGTTGTTGCTAGTAATAGATTTAATTATAAGTTCATCACTCTGCCTACTTTAGTTCTTTTACACAATTCTTTAGTAGTAGGTAGTGAACAAAATATTTATATTATTGAAGTACTTCCACAACAATAACGAAAACCACATCAATAATAAACGAAATCTGCATCACAAATATCAATTAAAATGTATGGGACAATATTTGTGGCGTTTCTTAATTGCCTAATTTTATATAAAAATAATTTTTTCAATAGAAATTCATACGAACAATCGATCTTGCAGTGAAAGATAGAAGATTTTCTAATAAACACAGAATTCCAATAATAACGCAACAAGCAATTTCATGTGGTTCTTAAGGGCCTTAAAATATGGTGTGCTAAAAAAATAGGGGCTCGGTACAATAAAAACAAAGAAGGAAAACAAAAAAACGTAGCGTAGCTACATGTCGATCATACAGCTTTACATTTTACTAGAAGTTATTTTATTATGACAGCTTCAAAAAAAGTAACAAAATGAGTCAAAAAAAAAAAAAAAAAACAATTGAAAATTAAAGGGTATTCCCGTAAAGTAAAACTGTTCTACATAACTGGACTTCTATTTCAAAACGTTCAATCGGGATCTTGATATTAACACAGGGCTTTAGTAAAGAGTTAATTGTCGAACAAAATTTTATATTGCCCTCAAGTTTTAATATTTGTAAAAATTATTTCCTGGCAAATTATTATGAATAGATTAATACTTAAACAGTGTTATCAATGTATTCATATCTACTATTAAAATCAGTAATCAATTCAATTTATTAATTCATCTTAAAATTGTTTTAAGTGATGAGACTCATTTTAGCTTAACAGGTTTGCTAATAAATTAAATTGCCGCATATGGAGCAAATCTAATTTAAAACACGCCCTGCATACAAAGTTAGGTGCGATTAAATAATGGTGGCATCACTGTATCTTATTTTTTAAAGTATAAAAAAGCCCTGTACAGACGAAAGAGGTCATAGTCAATGATTTTTTTTTTTTTTTTTCATTTTTAAAATATGGATTTAATTAATCTGCTTAAGATGCAGTTTTAACATAATGACGATATGTGCTTTACCGCGATCACAACCATCGTCTTATTAAAATAAAAATTTTGGCCGAAAGTTTATTTTGCGAAATTATAAACAGGTGGCTTGGCGTCCAAGTTGACAACTCTTGATTTTTTCTTTAGGGTCAAATGAAGCTGATAAACCAGAAATGCTTGATGCCCTAAAGTTCACTATTCCTCGCGTTATTCTCGGCGTATGGCCAGATGTGTTTGAAAAAATCGAAAATTTTCTTACCCAAGAATTGTTGCGGTGGCCATATGACCGAAATAATTTGCAAATGTAAAAACAAACTATAGCTCTTTCGAACAAAGACGATTTTTAGGACAAAACTGATTTTTTTTTTGCAGTACAAAATTATAAAAGGCTGCGCACGCTTTAATAAAAAGAATAAAAAGTAAATATTAAATATAAAAACTGAGGGGATGCCCTATAAAAGATTTAATTTGGAAACCGTTACAAATATTTGTTATGAACACCAAACACTTAATGTTTTATTCCAACCAGGAGACTCTATGCGGCTTGTGGTTAATTTTCTTACAAAAAGGTCCACAAGAAAAAAGTTTTTTTTATCAAAACATTAAACCAATTTATAAAGAAAATGATTTATCGATAACTGTCTTTTTTAACTCTAAAAAGTGAAAATGAATAATTATTTTTTTTTTCGGAGTAAAAATGTTCATTATTTGGGATTAAAATTTAAAATAAAAAAATTCGATTCAGTTTAATAATTATTATTAAAGCAAAAATTATATAAACTTATTTTGTGTTGAATTTATTTAAAAATATTATTAGTCAAGAAATAATAATTTTAAGCCAAGTGGAATTTAAGAAAAAATACTGTAATTAAAACCTGGAATTTTTCATTTAGAATAAATAAATTTTACTGCCAATAGTGTTTAATAAATGAACAATATTTTTTTCTCTCTTGTTGCTTAAACCTGAAAAAGTCCTCCATTGCAAAAATTTTATTTAAATTTATTAACAAAAAACATGGAAAAACTTATAAATTGAACACAGAATAAATTAATCAAATCAAATTATTTGTTTATATACATATGTATGTATGTATGTATGTATGTATTAAAAATTTACATTATTTAATAAAAATTTAAGATTAATAAAAATAAAGCAGCTCTTGAACTTTAGTTTAATTCACACATGCAGGCCCACAATCACAATCACACATAATTTTATAAAACATATGGAGAAATATATAAATAGTAATAAATTAATTATTTTCCATAAACCAATGCCAAAGTTTTATTTATGCAAAACTCCAATGGATATCGAAAAAATTATAGACCATTAAAATATTCCCAAATTAAACTTAATGCATGACAACACTCAGGCAACTCACTGCAAATCATAAATTAAGAAGCTTGAGTAAAAAAACTGAAAGGATTCTAAATGTAAATAAAAAACTATTGGCAAGAAAAGTGAATTTTAATAAAAGAATATTTTTAATTTAATACTCAAATGTATGCCACAGTGTACAAGCCGTAGCTGTGATATGCCCTTCAAATTTATAAACGAACCAACAATTAATGTTTCGCTGTTGCCCGCAGTCAATAAAACCAATCAAATATAAATAATTCAGCAGATATTTTATTAATTTATGCAATTTTTATTCCCACAAAATAAGTAACGAAGAAAAATATAAAAATATTATTTAAATACTGTTGAGTATTTATGAGTGCATATTGTTTACTTGCTTGTAGTTGCACAAAAGTCAGTAAATGTGTGTATTTCATTATATATTTTTTTTATAAAAATTATTACAAAATACGAACTGGCAAATACTTGGGGACTATAAATTATATGAAAATAAAATGTAGGAATAAACAGCTACATTTGAAAAGTAATAAAATTATTTTGTAAATATGAAGAGCCAGACAAAAAATAAAGAATAAAAAAAAAGCTTTTGTTTATTTGAGGAAAGAGGGAAGGTGATATTTCACATTCGGAGTACCTTTGCGATATAACATTAGCTTTAGGCTTTTCTAAATTTTTTTTAACTTTTCAAAATTTCTTGAATTATTAAGAAGCAACATTTTTGGGCAAAAATTAAGAAGAAAAATTTATTTTAATATTATAAAAAATTAAATAATTCTTGCAAAAAAAAACAACTTTAAAAATGTCAATTACTATCTGAAATGGTTCCGAAATTAAGACACATTCATCAAATTTCATAAACGATTAAGACACCCTTTAATATCCGAATTAAATTTTACTCTTGAAGTTATAGCAGACTCGGCACTACAGCTTTTTGTGAATTTCAACCATTCAACTGCTCAACAGCTTGGCGATCGATATACACCAGCAAACAATTCAAATTTTATTTTTGTTATTGAATGTTAAAAAGAGGAATAAATGTCGCAAATGCACCAGAAGTGTATGGTCGCTCAGCATAGTGTATCCCCAGACCCTTATAAATAAATGTTCTACAACAAAACTGGATCAAAGCTGCCTTAAATATTTTTTTGTTTGATATTCAGGTTACTTGTTTGGTTTTTTAGTTTTACAATACGAACTTTCTTTGCACGAATTGCTCTAATACATCATTAGTGAAAAGAGTTATGTACCAGAATGATTTTTTTTTCAGTCAGATGAAAAAATGTTAGACTGGCTTGGGTCTTAATGAAATAAACCCTAAAAGTTTAAAAGAAACTAAACCGCAAAAGAAAATTTTTTTGTAATAAGACTTAGCTCAACAAAGAAGGAAAACTTGCAAAAAAGAAAAATTATTTTTTCTATTTTGTTTAAGTAACAGGATTTAATATTTTTTTTTTTATTTGTTTATATATATATTTTTTTTTTTCAACTTTTTCATACTCTTAGTAATTAAGCTTTTGGTTTAAGTTTTTTGACAGCCAAAGGCCAAATAAATGTTATCAAATATGCCAAACATGTTTCTGTTTCTGTTTTTTTTTTTTTTTCTAGTCGATGCCAAATAAGTTTTGGTTGTAGTTTTTATTCCTTTTTGCTGCTTTCTTTGTTAAATTTTTTATTGGTTTTTGTTTTAGTCCAACAAAGAAAAACATACTAAAACTGTTATATGCCTTCCAACATCGTGCTAGTAAAAATGTCTTTATTGCCTAAAATAACAGTGTCGATAAAGAAAGCAACATTTGCCATCTCTATAACTAATAAACACAAAGCTAAACTGAAATTATTAGTTAATGTATTATTCTTTTTTCTAAATGCTGTCGCAATTTTATTCATTCAATTTTCTAGCATCCTTCTCATTTTGTTTAATTTTCCGGTCAAGATACTGCTAAAAAATCATAAAGAAAATCTTATATCTTAAGTACTGCTATTAAATAAAATTTAGAAAGTGAACTCGAATAAGGAATTGCCCATCATTACATTTAATGTTAAAGGGAAATATAATTTAATGCCTGATGCTTACACTAATAGGAACATAAAAAGAAAGAAAAGCTAACGAAAATAAAATGCATGAAAATGCCTTTCAAAAATCTTTAAAAGAATTTTTGTCATAATCTTTGAATTGATGACAAAATTGACTTTGTTTATTTTGGAAAATCCTAAAAAAATTAACAACATAAAATAAAATATCCCATAAAGAAAGACAACAGACGAAAAACGATTTATTTTTAATCTAAATAGAATTTAATACGAGTACCTTGAGCCTGTGTGTATTTTGTTATAGAAACAAGAGCTCAAGAATATAAAAATTTAAAGCATAAGTTGAACCAATTGAAATCAGTGGCAGAAAAGCTTTGAAAGCATTTTTGAAGATTAAAAAACCTTTAAAATCTTGATAATTCATTTTATTATTTGTTTGAATTTTTCCAAAACATACATAAGAGACTGTATCTGTTTTAAAGAAAATAATTTAAAACAAGTAAGAGTGCTATATTCGGCTATGCCAAATCTTATATTTCCTTCACCGTGTATTTTAATATATTTGAGTGAAGTAACTGCAATCTAAAAAACAAATATTGAGGTGACAGGGAATATAAAAATTAAAAAAAAAATTACACAAAAATGTCATTGGCTTTTAATAGGCTAAGCATTTAAGAAATTTTTAAGATTTCCTAAAAGAAATCTTCAAAAGCTTTTAATTGATACCCATATTGACCGTATTGACAATCGAACATTTTTTAAGAAAATTTCAGAGGCCCATAACTCAGGAAATTATGACGAGCGCCAATATTTTCGCTTGATGTTTTTTTTATTATGGTTCCATATATTTATTTTTTTTTGTTGGAGTTGCTTCAAAGTTCCAAATGGTATGGAAAAATTTAAGGCAGGCGTGGTATTTTGCTCGATGCCTCGAAGGATATGGACGGATCTTGCTGATTTTCAATAGAAAAATTTTCGAAACTATGTCTGATCGATTAGCGATTACAGCACACATGGAGCATTCTTAAATTTCTCAATCTTTTGTTTTTAATAACTTTCGCAGCGGCCACACTAATCTAAATGTTATTTTATTTTGAAGCTTGAATATAAAAATTTTCAAAGAATACTAACAATAATGTATAACGAACATACATATGGAACACCCTTTATTATAAATTTGATTTTTCATCTTGCGTTCCAACGGAAAACACGTATTAGATAATGAAAGAAATGAAGAAAAATAGTTACTGAATGGTTACTGTTTTGTTTTTGTAAAATATTTTTGAGTTTTTGTTTTATTTTAGTTGAATATAATTTTTATGTTTCCCTCGCAGTAATATACTTCATGTTTTATTTTCAAATAATAAATATTTCATAAAATATGATGAAATATTTATATTTAAAAAAAATTATATTTTTTTTTCATGTTTTGAATAATTTCCAATTGTAGAATAAGTTTGCAATTCCAAATGGATGGGAAAATACAATGTGCTGCTACTACTAACAAATATATTTCACAGCTAAAATATATTATTGATATGAAGATGGTATTTTATAAAGAATTTTTAAATTGAAATATTACTTTTCATTTTTGCTTTAGTTAAAGATTATTTGCGAAAAATAATAATTGATGAAAGTATCTTTTAGTAATAAATAAAATTCATTGCATACTTTTAGGAGAGTAATCTAAAATGAGATTAATACCGTTTAAAATCATATATTTATCTAGAGATTTAGATTTGGCTGTGTTTTTATTAACATAAAAATTATTTAAAAAAATTTAATATAATTTTACAAAAAGCAAAATGATTAATTAACAATATTTAGATTTGTTTTAATACGAATTAATTAGGTGTTTCATTTTATTTATCTAAACTAAACATTTTAAATTAATCTCTGTTAAAAAGGAAACTCTAAAAGAAACTAAAACTATATTTTAAATAACTAAAAATTTCTCTTTTCGGTTTGGTTCATTAAAAACTATCTTAAGCAAACATACTTTCAGCAGCAATGTTTCAATATATTAAAGAACATATTTATAAAGTAAAATAACTGAAGTGAATTAACAATGTGTAGAAATATTTAAAGGACAACATAACAGAACAACAATAAAAAAATCCAATATTTACTTAAATATTCTATAAAAATAATGTTGTATTAAATTTCCAAAATAACTGAAAAGAAAACTAAAATTCTACTAAAAACAAATAAAGGCACATTTTGCAAAGCCACACCTCGCTAATGAAATATATATCTGCTAATGAAGTCAATAAAACAACTTCCATTTATTTCTTGGGGCAAACAATATTAGGAAAATATTAGACGCCCAAAATAAACAACAAATAAAAATGAAGATATTTAAAAACATAGAAGTGAATAAGTTAACAACTTTATTAACTATCATTTTAATAAAGGAAATAAATGGCGAATTAAGGCTACAGGAAAATGAATTACAATACAAGCAAAACATATTCGGTAACAGCACAAATACACAAGCCATAGTAGTGGCAGGAGATATAGAGACTACTTCCACAACCACCACCCAAAGCTCTGCTAATGTTATGGGAAAGTTCCTTAGAGCAACAAACATTATGATGGATACAAGGGAAGTTGAAAAACACAATGGAAATGGAAACAATAACAAGAAAATACCATGGGCTTCTAAACGTCATAAAAAACATAAAGAAAAACAACAATCTCTTAATCAACTTCAGCATAAAAAACAAAACAATTATTATCATCAACAGCAACAGCAGCAGCATGAAACTAAAAAAAGACATCATCGTAGACATCAACATTATAATACACATTTTGGCACACATTATTTGAAAAAGCACAAATATCATGCGAATCATTATTTTGTTCAACACAAAAAATATCATCATAGTCGTCAAAAAGAATCACAAACAAAACAAAATCGTTCAATGTCTTCTTATCCAACGCAAACAATAGACCAATCATCCATAAGCCATCGCAAAAAACACACAATTCCTGAGGATGCTGCTACAATCAATGAAAATGATAATATTCTACAAATACAGTCAGAATCAGAAGATTTTAATTATCAAAATGATGATACTTTTCAAATGCAGTGGCATAATGATAATCATAATCAAAATTTTAATCAAAATGAAAATGAAAGTTGGTTTAAAAATACCGCATCACAAATCAAGAATATAAGGAATGGCAACGTGCACACAACTTCTTTGCCTACACCCCTTACGGAAGCCGACCACACTACAGCACAATATTCCTTTGATGGGGAGGCACAGGACTTTCCAGATGACTTCTTTTTTGAAAGTGACTACAAAAATTCTCATTTAACACCAGCATTTCAACAAACTGACGTACATTCACATTTAGTGCAAACAGGAGATTATTTTGCTGCCTCGCCTCGTTCGGGCAGACATCGTGGACGTCCCAATTCTCACATAATAGCGGGTCACAATCTATTGCATTCAGTAGTGGGTTCGAAAAAATTCCGCTCCTTGCCTGAAACTGAACAGAATTATCAAGTACAACGTATGATTTATGCTCCACCCACACAAAGGCATTGGCCTGTTAAACGCGAAGCTGTGGTCGAGGGTGATGTTATATTGGGTGGCCTCATGATGGTGCATTCACGGGAAGACACAATAACATGTGGTCCCATTATGCCTCAGGGTGGCATACAGGCCTTAGAGGCGATGCTGTACACCATCGATCGTATAAATGAAATGAATTTATTGCCCAATATAACGTTAGGTGCCCATATTTTAGATGACTGTGATAAGGACTCATACGGTTTGGAAATGGCGGTTGATTTTATTAAAGGTAAGTACAAGTAATAAGAAGGATCATGTAAGTTGACCACAAGAGAACTGGCAAAAAGAGCAAATTTACATTTTAAAGTCAATTTTTTTATTAATCTGATCTAGGATTAAAGGCAAAGCTTGGGATTTCAAAAATAAGTCTCAACAAAAAAACATTGAAAGAAATTTTAGTTGAATTTTTCTAAATTTTCAGTTTTATTAATCACAACAAATAAAATTTTTAAAAGTGATTTTTACACAACAATAGGTTTCTTCTTTGATTTTGTTTGAAATAAAAATGCAAAAAAAATATTGTCCTGCAGACAGAAACTGAATAATTTTTTTCGTCACCCCAAATACGAAATTAAAATTCAGTAAAAAAGTGAAAAGCCATTCAAACACATACACAATATCGGTTTTACTTTAACCACACAAAAAAAAAAAACACACATACAATTTTGGACAGAAAGACAGACATAATGGAAAAATTGCTTTATAGAAGTTAAATGCACCCTTTACGTAAAAAAGTCATTTTAAAGTACAAATTTTTAAGGACAATTTGAATAATTTTCTAAAATTAAATTTATTTGAAAATATTTTAATTTTTTCTAGAATCAATTTGAGTTCAGAGTTAAGAATAAAAAAGAAAAAGACAGAATAGAAAAGAAAAGATTATAAAGATAGAATAGAATAGAATAGAATAGAATAGAATAGAATAGAATAGAATAGAGTAGAATATAGTCCACTAGAATAAAAATAGAGCAGAAGAGAAGAAGAGTAAAGTAGAAGAGAATAAAAAAGAATTAAATGAAATGGCATTAAATAGATTAAAATAAAATGAAATGAGTTAAGTAAAGCAGATAATATCATCAGAGACGAGTGGTTTTGTTAGTTTAGAGAAGGGTAAAGTATGCTACAATAGAGCGTAATTATACAGATTGAAATTGGTACCAAGTTAACAAAAGTATGAAAGAGTAAACTTTTTTTCGGTAAAAAACTAAGTAGCAAATTTTTGCAATGTCAGAAATATTTTCCATCATCTTGAAGAAGCAAGTAAAATTTTATTAATTAATATATTGAATATTTGTAAAATGTTAAAAATATTTTTATTTCCTTCACTACAAAAAATGGAAAATTATTATGTTTAACTTCCTTAACCCATTAAAAGCCGATGTAATTTTGTGTAAAATTACATACATGCAGTACCACTTTTTTTCTACTTCTCTGTCACCCCAATATTTGCTTTTTTGATTAGAGTTACTTCACTAAACTATATTTACATAGATAGTGAAGGGTATATAAAATTCGGGATAGCTGAATATAGCACTTTTCCAAGTTTTTATTACAAATAAAAAAGTATTAAAAAAATATAAATTTTGTAAACACAATTTTCTAATAAATATTCACTGTTTTAAGCAAATAGAAGGAGGATTTTTGCTGTCTGACAAGTTAAACAAGTATTTAACATATGTTTATTTTAAAAGACTTAATTAAGTTTCAGACATGGCAAAATAATAATACAATTTCAGTTGATAGAAATATTTGGCCTTGAAATTTGCATACACGTTATATCAAATTACTTGTTTATTATTATAAAAATTAAATAGTTTAAGATTTTTTAAACAAAATATATTTTTTTATAATTTACAAAGTGAAATATATAAAAGAAATTGAGTGAGTGTGTCAAGTAGCATTAATCATATGGCTGCTTAAAATTCAATTTAATTCAGTGATTTGGAAAATTATATGTGTTGCTTGCTTGCAGCCTTTTTAATTTCTATAAACATAATCCTCTGCGTATGTGTGTGCGGTTTAAAATAAATTCTTGTTTATCTTTAACAGCCAACACGTTTTTGTAAAAAAATGAAATGTTGACATGGTGCATTATTAAAAATGTCTAGATATAAATTAAATCTGTTGCTTATTTATTTTAATTTAAAAATTATTTAAGTATTTTCGCTGTTTTTTCTTACACGTTGGAATATTTAAGTTACGTTTAATTTAGCACACCTAAGTCATTTCACCTTGTCTTGTTGAGAGGAGAGGCTTTTCTAATCATAGAAAAAAAAAAAAACAATAGATTTGAAAAGAACTGTGAGTCATTTGAAAAATAACTAAACTTGCAGCTACACTAATGTCAAAAAGATTTAAAAAAAAACATATGAGTGCTATAATTAGCTATGCCGAATCTTGTACCCTTCACCATCTATGTAAATTACGTTTAGGGAAGTAATTTCACTAAAACAACAAAAATTGAGTACTACATAAAATCTTACATTCCATTGTCATCAGCTCTTAGTCTTAGATGATGGTGTCTGATGTGTTCAAAAATATGGTTCAAAGTCGAATTTTTCTATGAAAAATTCAGCCGCCTTTCAGAGCGCAAATTTGTTGACTTGATCTTGTCTTTCAATTTCTTAATTCTCTATCGCCCCATTAATTTATTTTTTTTTTTTTATTTGTTTAATTGAAGTTACCTAAACTAAATTTGTTCCAAATGATATGAAAATATTACAGGCAGGTGTTGTGTTTTGCCCACTACCTGGAAAAACATAAACCGATCTTGGTGATTTTTTTATAGTAAATCTGATTAATTGGTGTGTTTAAATTTTCTCTAGCTCATCTAGTGCCTATTAAACACGAACTCGGGTGGACAGACGGACATTGCTCAATTGACTGCGCTATGCAGTAGAAGTTACAAACGGAATAACAAACTTGAACATACCGTTTTTCCTCTTGTGGGGAAAGGTTTACAAACAAAACAAAAAAAACTTGTAGTACCAAACATTTGGGAGAATTAAATTCGTGTCTTCGTTATAAAAAAAGCTTTCAAAAGAAAAAAAATTAAACAGTTTTAAACTCTGTATTAAAATTTTTTTTAATATAGAAAAAACGTTTTAAGTTAAGTTTAATATTAAAAATAATTTAATATACAAAAGCTCAGACTTACTATTTATATCGTTATAATCAAACAATATTCTGCTCAAAATAAAGTCATAGTCTATTCTTGGTTTATTACGAGTCTATTCAACGAGTATTAATTGTGTATTAATATTTTACTTATACCCCTGCTAGAGTCTAGTAAAAGCCTCGGCATATTCTAGTCACAGATATTTCAAAGTCCATTCATAATTCTAATGATAATTTAGTGATGTTATTTTTCTCATAACCTAACCATTCTCTGGATATAATCAATTGATGTTTTTTATGTTTGAGTTATACTTGAGTCATTATTTGTGATCATCAAGTCATTTTAAGTATCAAAAAATAGGCTGATCTTATTGTGGTCAAAACTAATCAAAGCGTGGCCATTGTTTAATCATAGTTCAGCTTGATTTATATTAAACACTCTTCAAGGTCTAGTCTTAGTATAATCACTGTCTATTCATAATCTACTCGCAGAGTAGTTCATCTTATATACTTTGTATGATATGAATGCTATGACTGCATGTTAATAATAATGACCAATTTTGATCACATAGAAATCTGAATCAGTTTATCTTTTGATCCATATATATTCGTAATCTAGTCGGAGTCTTTAAGTAGACTAGTCATTGTCTATACACAGTCTAGATTTGTTTGAAAGCTAAGCATATATCTATTTTATTCTCATTTAGATTAATATTTTGATCATGGAATAGTCCTACGGCAATCAAGCAGAGATAGTTATTGTCCAATTTTCCTTTCATATTTTGGTTTATTCCAGACAAAGAATGGTCATACTACAATGATCCTAAATTAAATTGAAGTCCAAGTAGAAGCAATTACGAGATTATTTTAATAGCTCTGGTAACACAAAATTTTTTTTAAATTAAAAATAAAAATAATTAATAAATCAATTACCAGTTCCTTCAAACATACACACACTTATATATACATTCTCAAAAAAAAAAAATAGGTAAAAGTAAAACACAAAATAAAATTCTAATTAAACAACTCTTAAGAAAAACCCCACAAATTATAAATTTAAGGGCTTCATAGAAATTAAAAACAAATTTTGTCATTTATAAACTTTAAAATATTTCTTTTTTATACCCCAATTTTTGGTTTATATTGTCAACGCATTTTTACAATGCTACCATAAATTCTGGAAAATATTAAAATTTCATTTAGACCAGCGAAATTCTATATAACAAACTTGAAACTTATCCTCGTTTAAAAATTCTTTTTTGTTTTTTTTTTTCTTTTTGTGAAATTCATCTTCCAAAACAAGAAGCAAGTAAATTTATAAAGTTTTGTTTTGTTTAGCTTTTGTTTACGAACATATTAAATGACTCTTTTACTAACTTTGTTTAAACAGGTTCTATTAGCAACATTGATGATGCAGAATATCACTGCAACAAAACAACAGTGCGCAAAGTAATATCTGGTGTAGTGGGTGCTGCTTCATCAGTTACTTCGATACAGGTGGCAAATTTACTCAGATTATTTCGTATTCCACAGGTGAGTGATTTTAAGCATTCTTGTTTTTGAAAGTTTTAACTTTTATAAATTAATTTTATATAGAATTAAGTTATTTCGAGTTTTTTAAGTTATTCCTTTAGGAATTTTATTTTGCTTCATTTTATTACTAAAATTCTTTGTTAGAGTGAATACAGCGGTTGAGTTCTTCAACATAAAGGCTTCTGTATAAAGTTGTGATATTTTTAATTTTTTTAATAACAAAGTATAAAATAGTTTGATCTTGATACGCTATTTGAAAGATTTCAGTTTATTATTAATTTAGGATTTTTTATTACCGAACTAAATGAATATTTTGTCTGCAGTACGTACAATTAATTTTAATTTAAAAAAAGGTAAAAAGTACACTGTGTATTAGTAATTTTAAATTGTATAGCATTACTTCTGTGTACTTCTACAATCTATTGTCATAAATCATATAGCTGTCCTGAAATGTCACAAGAAGCCGTTACATTGGGCAACCACATTGAAAACAAAACTAATTGTTTAAATCCTATAATTGATCGATATTTTAACTAATGAATTCAAACACTTTTTTTTAAAATACTCACTTTGCGATTTTACTGTTACAAACGTGCGACAAAATTCTTTTAATTTATAACCAACAGTCCACATTCATTAGATATGTAGGCGTGTACTGCAAATTATATTGACAATAACAGCCAAATGTTGCAAGTCAATAAAAGTTTTAACACTCTACAAATCTGCAAACATTTTTTTTTTTTTTTGTGACTGTAACATTTTTATTATAGAAAACCATTGAAATGAACATCGTATAAATTTATTTTATTTTATTTCATTAAATTAATGCAATTTAAAATTCAACACTCTGTGTAAAACACAAAGAATTTGTCTTTAAATTTTTGCAATAAAAACACTCCCTTTTGTGCTCTAACTTGTACATGACAAATTCCTATTATCAACACATGTTACGCCACACGCAAAATACCAACTAAAAAAAACAACAAAAAAAATAGAAAAGAATTGCTTGTTGCAGCATGTTGAATTTACGTCAATAGTTTCCAAGATTGCAGCTAACAGCTGTATGCAATTACAAATACTAAAAGGAAAAGTCCCTGGCATCAGCAGGAATATAGAAATGATAATAAAAATATTTGTATTTAAAAACCAATGGAATGAAATTATTTTTTAATGCACAACGTAAAAAGTAACCAATGAATTTAAATAAGTTGTATAAAATGCAATAGATAAAATGAAAATATATTTCTAACAAATTTAAAATATTGCTCGTTATAAGCAGTAAAAGTCATTATAAAGTTTAAGGGACATTGGCTAAAGTTTAGTTTAAATATCATTAAGTTGCCAAAGGGAAAAAGTCATTTAAATCATTATTAATGATGTGAATGGGGGAGAAACTGATGAAAATGCAGTTTCTTTAATGCGGACATCAGCAGTTTAATTGAAGATTGCTTTTACTCTCTCGTTTGGTGGCAATTCCAATATCAATCTAAAGAGCTATAAAACAATGTAATTTAATATATTTTCGTCTTCTTTTTAGTGCAAGAAGAAATTGGTATTTAAGGGATTTTCTTTTTTTTTTGGAAAATAACAATAAATTATTTTTAATCAGGATGTTATTATTGAATCGTATTTTTTCTAAAGATTAAAAAAGTAAAAAATTTTTGTTGATTTTACGGAGAAAGAAAATCATTCGTTTTTACTTGCTTGGACTTAAAAAAATTTTTCATTATGTATTTCTAGCAATTTGGCACATCATAACACTTGTTATTAGTTTTCATAAAAAACACAAAAAGAGGGAAAAAAGAAGACTGTTCACACGTTCCTATTTTTCTATGAGAGAATTGTTTTTTTTTAATTTTGCTATTTAAAGCATTAAGTGCAAAAATGCGTATTTCTTCCTTTTCAGATTTTACCACGATTTCGCTACAATTAAAAAAATTAATAAATCTTTGGAAAAATTTATTGAAATTTTACATTTTGCTGGTTGAAAAATATTTATAACTCTATTTTTAATAAATAATCAGTATGAAGAAACAAATATTAGTAATAATAATATAAAATTACTTTAGGAATAAATTCAAATATTTATACAAAAATCGCTAACAGATCAGGATTTTAAATCTGGTAACCTGATTTATTTCAATGTGAACGGTGAACAACTGGTTTTTTATTAGAATTAAGGGTTGGATAATGAGAATGATAACAAAAAAAAAAAAAAAAAAAAAGGAATCAAAAATCAGCAATCAAAAATAATAGTTCAAAAAACCACTCGAAATACGGTGAGTTATCTTTCTTTTAACTTTTCCACTCAAATAAGAGTTTAACAATTTATATTTTAAATCATACATTTTTGGACAAAAATGTCTTCACGTTGATTGAAAAAGTTGACTACGTAAATAAAGCCACATGAAAAATGGCATTCACCTGTTCTTGACTAATGTATGAATACCGGATTTTCTAGCCAACAAATAGATTGCAGTATTATGGCTATAATTTTTGTAGAATATTTGTTCAATAATAATATTTGATTAACATATTATTTGTAAACAGTTTGTACAAAGTTTTGATTTTATTTCATTTCAATGATTTTTGAATATCTAAAGCAGCATCTTCGTCAAAAATCAACTTGGAATTTAGCACTAATGATACCAAGAATGTTATTCTATTTGTACAAGTTCCCAAACTTTTCTGGAAAATTAACTTGATAAATGCTACATAAAATTGATTTTAACTCTTTGAATAACTAAGTAGTGAATACTTCTAAGTTTAGTTAGATAACTTTTACTGGTTTTCGTGGGCTTCCGAATTTTATAAGTTCATTTATTAATTTTTTTTTTACTTATTAAGATATCGGAACACAGTCATTTATATATAATACCAGCATAAAAGTCAATGTATCAATGCACATCTTTGATTTTTAAAAATTTTATATTTTTCTCATGATTTATTCCGTCTTAAAAACACAAATTCTCGAAAGAATTTTGTTTTGTTTTGTTTTCCAATATAAAAATCCTTATTTTCTTTTCTCTCATTTTAAGGTATTTTTAAAGGTTTTTTTTTTTGACCTGCATTGCAATTCAAACTTGTAATTTTCATAACTCAATTGTTCTTTCCATTATTCATAAGGTGTTTTCCCCTTAAAACCAAGACTAATATGATACTTTTGTTTTGGAAAAAGTTGTATGAGTCTCTTCATTAGTGATTCACATAGAAATTACTAATTGAAACGTGTGTGTGCTAAATGATCTGTTTAGGAAAATAATAAGTAAATTTTGTATTAGATTTTCATATTTTCATTGTATGGTTTTTTGTAAGTTTTTCTTTTTTTGCATTCTTTTTTCTTAAAAATACCAAGGCTTCATGCATTTCTTTTTAATTTTATTTTTTAATTAGTGATAGACTAAAAGAGAATGTACACAATTTCAAACCAAAATATTTTTATTAATTTTTTTTTAACAAAAATGTTTCAATCGATTTATCTATTTTTATTTTAAATATTTTTGTAAAGGCCTTGTTAGCAACTGTCATGAATGGCTTAAATTTAATTTAAAACTTAATTAAATTTTTTTATTTTGAACAAACTGCTCTTTGAAATTTTTTGTTTTGTTGGGTAATTTGTACAACATGTTTTACTTGACATCATGTTTATGTACTTGACAGTGACTTAACGTCCTATTTTTATATTTTAATTAATCTCTTAAAGCAATATTTGATATGACGATAAGTTAAGAGATCGTCAGAAGTATTTGAAAATTTTAAAACTTAAATACAATGAGCGGCCACTATATAACGAGCAAACAAACAAAAAGGTTAGCTTTTTTTATTTTTGTGGAATACGAAGCAATTGAATGATTTTAGTTCAAGCATATAAAAATCAACAATATCTGTCAAATGTGTTAATTAACAATTCATTTGGGATTAAGAAAGTTTTGATTTCCAATGTGAAACCCAAAACTTTTCCTTAAAAAAAAATCTCCCACAAATAAATTTTGCAAAATTTACCAACCAAATGCCAGTCACCATGATGATTGGCATAAAAACAAAAATAAAATAACTCCAAACAAAAAAAGCCATTAAGAAAAACAATAATTCGTATGCATTGAAGTGCAAACAGTGAAGCGTTAAATGTGACACGCCTGTAGCATTTAGCTAAAATGAAATGAAAAAAATATTATTTTAATGCCAAAACAGAACCAAACCATTTCAAGCAGTCACAGAAAAAAATAAAAGCAAATTAAATAAGATGGCTTTTGCCGAAAACAATAATAACCAGCTTTCATACACACCAACTCACACATATACAAACAAAGAAGAGTGCAAAGACCACTGCTGTTATTTATGTCAGAATTTCGCAAAATTGCCTTGGCGGCTGGCTGATTGTGACTGGTTCATTATTGCTTTCGCCAAAAATTTAATTTAAAAAAAATTAATTTTTAAATCTGAGAGATTAAAATCAAGGAGTACGAAAAATTAAGAAAATAATTTTTTAGTAAAAAAAAGTCTTATTGCTAGATTAAATATCTGATTGCTTCTTAATCTATTTTAACTAAATAAGTAAAGAACAGTTTTCCCATTTTTAACATCTTTGATCTTTGAAGGTTTAAATTCTTTAAAACTTTTGTTAATTTTCCATTTAATTGCTCGTTTTTCGTTTTTTTTTTTTTTTTTTTTTTTTTTTTTTTTGGTACAAAATCAAGTGCAGGTGTAAGTGTTCAAAAAGTCATGAAAATGCAAATATTTATGAAAAAAAGTTACAAATAAAACGTGACAAGAAAACTTACTAGCGTGACATTTCGCAATTTTGTTTAAATGCTGAAAAGAGAAAAATAATAAAAAAAAACTTAAAAAAGTTTGGCCTTAAATTTTAAAAAGATAAAAAAAAAATTAAAGAAACAAAGTGCTGAAATTAAAAAATTTAAATTAACTTTTTTGAACCAATTAATACGAGGTGTGTTTTAGTCATTACAAAAGAATAATTTTTTTATGTTAATATGCATTTTGCAAACTTTTTTATGTTCTTAATTATTGTTAAAAGTCTAATATATTAAGTGTGATGAAAAAATGAATTTTCCAAAGACCTTTAAAGGCAAAGAGATACACAAATAATGAACCAAAATGTGCTCTAATTTAGGTCGTTTTGTTTATAAATAACTTAGACTCTAAAAAGATACTTGAGTAGACTTAGTTTTCGAAAATTATTTTAAGTTAACCATTTCTATCAATGAAAGCAGTACAATTCTTCTATCAAAAGCAGAAATAATTTTAATTAACACTCGAGTGGAAAAATGAATCCGAATTCTAAAGTTTTAGAAGTAAGTATTGGAAAAAGTAATCCAAAGTATTAAAAACACCTTAACAAAATAATTTTGTAGCAAAAAAAAAAAAAAACGTTAGAGTAACAAAATTTCGCATTAAAAAATGGAAGAAATATTATCGCAATCAAAAAGATACCAAAATTGGAAACATTGATATAGTATAAATATCGCTGGGTTAATACACAAACATAAAAAAAGTCATTTTAAACCGTGATCCGAAAACAGATCTTAAACGGAAACAAAATCGTAAAAATCGTCACTCTGAAGAAAAACTTTGCCAAACCAAAAAACATATCAAAAGAGGAAAAAAAATGTTTTAAAATCACAAAAAAAAAATTAAAAAAAAATAAATTTGGAAAAATAGCAATGAGAACTTAGCTAAAATCTCAAAAGCTTAAACACAAAAATTACTACAAAATAAGAAAGCAAATGTTATAACTTAAAAGAAGATCGCTTGAACAGCAAAAACATTGTGAAATGCATTAGAAATTCACCAAAACAAATAAAAAACACACCAATATTAAAATAAAGAAGAAGAGAGAAATCTAGAGAAAAAAGGAATTCTAAAATTTTTGACGAGAAAAATCGCAAATCTTCGGAAATCTACAAACAGGCCGCCTGATGGAAAAAAAAGCTAAACGTTAAAACAGAAATAAATGTTTACTCTAAAAATAATTGAGGCGCTTCTGCTCTCAAAAAATACCAGTAGCTAACGAAGAAGCACTTAAAATATATGCATTTGCCTGGATCATAAAAGTCATGAAAATCTTTAACCCATCTGAACTTTGGTACTGTTTTCTACATTTGCATTTATTTTTATGTTTTTGTTTCTTTTTATATGCTTTTATTTTTTTATTTATTTATTTTTTTTTTTTTTTTTTTTTTGCTTAATGTGGTTTTTAGTTGTGGTATATCTTTACTATTATTGTAATAACTATATCAACATCATCAACCAGGTGTTAGTTACGGCAGAGAGCTTAAAGTACAAATAAAAACTATAAATTTCAAGAGTATTAAAGGAAACTATAAGAAAATTCTAAGAATATTAAAAAAACAAGTTTAGTTTACCCTTCTTACGAGTATAAGAAGTTACAAAGAAAATGTGATAAAATATAAAGTAAGAAACTTAAATAAAGTAAAATAAAATAAAAAGAGCAAAAATTAAGGAATATAAATCTTAAAAGGCAAAGTATTTAGTTAAGAAACTTTTTATTTATTTTGTTTATTTTTATTGTGGTTTCTTCAACTTTATACTTTTCAAACTTATAAATCTTTTTTAAAATTAAATTTTTTATTTTATGTTTGCAGGTCTCGTTTTTTTCCACTAGTCCTGAACTGAGTAATAAACAACGTTTTGAATATTTTTCACGCACCATTCCCTCCGATCATTATCAAGTGAAGGCTATGGTTGAGATAGTCAAACGTATGGGCTGGAGTTATGTTTCGATTATATATGAAGAGAGTAATTATGGCATTAAGGTAAATGACTACAACAAAAACACTTAAAAAAATATTTAAAATTATATTGTTATATGTTTGGATTTAATTTCTTTTTTAGTGCTTGAAACGACCCTACAAATTGTCTTCCTTAAAATTGTTTTTTTAGTTTTGAGCCTTGCACAATGGTACTCTAGACATTTCACCCTTGATGTTACACTTTTATAAGATCTGTTAAAAAAGTTTTTAAAACTTCTGTCAGCATTACAAATGGGAACTATATTTATAAGCAAATACACAGATTTATTGAGGATTTGATATTTATTAAAATATTTTCGGTTAAAAATTGGTCGCAATCGAATATAGAGCTTATTCTTGCTACCGGGAATCAGCGTTACCGTTCAGTAATTAAAGTAGTAATTTGACCCTTCGTTAGTAGTATCTGACCTTTTTTGAGACTTTTTCATAGTTTTTCGGCTTTTTTATTTCGTTGCCAATTTCCTCCTTTTTTGTGAGTTAGAAATTTTACAAATTTCTTTATTATCCTTTTTTCTGTTTTTTTTTTCTTTTTTATTACAAAACATCATTGAGAAGTCGAAGATCGATCAAGTGATTTATTTTTACTTAGAAACTTCTTTATATTTTGACATTGAAATGAAGAAATACTAGACAGCTCTCAACAATATCTCTTTAAAAATAAGAAAAATCTTTTCTAACAAATACATAAAATAAAACTGTCAAAGAAAGACACTGAGTTCACGCCGAAAAATTGCAACAACACTTTGTGTTCTTGCAAGAAAAGTATTCGCGGTGATATTCCAGATAATGAAAACTCAAGTATAAATGGCTGAAGCGAGTCAAAAAGACAAAATGGCCTTTTGCATTACTAAATTTTATTATCTTAAATGACTGTTTTATATTTCATTTCTATAAAACGACTTATTGTGCCACTTTTGGAAAATTTCCAGCGGTATCCTTATCGGGAATATTCAACCCGACTATCTCTGCGAAAATGTTAACTGAATATGTCTGTCATTTTTGGTACCTAATTTAATTTCCAATAAGAGTTACATGCACTCTTTTCCTGTAGTCTCTGAGGCAACTATTTTAAAGTCATTTTATGATCTTCAAATCGAGTTGTAATAAATTTTCTTATGTGAAGTTTTAGTATTGAACGCGAACATCTCGGTTTGAAAAGGTATATAGGAACTACACAAAAATTTGAGTTCTTTTTATAAAAATCGCTCACCTGTAATACAGACACAGCACACTATTTTTTTAGGACTTTAATAAGTTACTCAAAAATGAGTTTAAATTGTTTTATTATAGAAAGTTATTTTTAAAACGAATTTTTATAGAACTTATAGCTGGTCACAGGTTTTTTAAGTTCAGATTTTGGACCCATAAATTGCAAACAAGACTTAAATACTTAAAGATGCCTACATTTATTAAAGTATTGCCCGGAAGCGTGTTGTCGGAGAACGAAAGTACAACTCTAAGAAGCTTTGGCCTACCGTCCGAAGCAAGCATTTATCAGGAGAATTGAAATATGAAGAAAGTAATACCCGAGAAAGAATTATTTTCCTTAGTTTTTGTAAAATGCTTTGGTTCTGGATCACGTAGTCGGGTTACATCCTTCTGCTCAAATACATTTATATAAGTCAATACCGTGCAGCTTTTTTTAATCAGTGCGTATGTTCCAGCATTTCGGATTATCGCAAAACATCTAGTTCTTGTCGTCTCTGACAATGCGATTTAAAAAGCCGTTCCTTTCTATAAAAGAAATAGTAAATAAAAGCAAGTTTTCTACTTTTATATTTAATTTAAAACTTAAAATTCACTTGAAACAGACAGGAGCTGACATTTGAAATCTTTAAAGGTTTTTTTAATTGTAGACCTTGAGTCTAGTTCACACTAATCTTACATCTTTAAAAATAATGTTTTCGAATTTCTCTTTTGTTTTTATTTAATTTTTATATTTTAGTTTTCCTAGCAATCCCGCATTAGAAACTTAAATTTGAAAATTAAACTAAATTGCCTTTATTTTGCATTAATTTTATTTCATATATTTGCTGATGACTATTAAAACGATCCGTTAACTTATTTGTGTAATTTTAAGAAAGATTTTTTTATAAATTCCTCATATTTGTTAATAATTTTTTTTTTTTTGCTATTTGTAGGCATTCGAAGAATTGGAAGAACTGCTGGCACGTCACAATATATGTATTGCTGTTAAGGAGAAACTTGTTAAGGACTCTGGCGTGGCTGATGAAATTGCATACGACAATATTGTGCAAAAATTACTAACCAAACCACGAGCTCGTGGTAAGTTTAACATGCGAAAATTCCTTAAAGTGGCAACAATAGTTTAAAAAAAGTTTCTGTAACAAAAACAGCTAGATTTATTCCTGGTAAATATGAGTGCAGCTCGTTATTCATAATTGGAAAACCAAAAACTGAGTTAACTTTGACCTCTATCAAAAGCTGAAAATATTGCCTACTAAGCATTCATATGCACAAATAAAGAATTTTAGTTTTATCGAGATTCTGCCCTGTTGAACAGTTTTTTGTTTATAAAACAAAATTTATTTAATTTAAAAAATATGTTGTGGTAACATATATTTCAAACTGCAATACAGGCCATAAAAAAATAAGTCTCATAATTAGTATTTTGTGTCAATATTGCAACGAATTGCGTAAAAGTTTTTAAACTACTTCTATTATAAGGACGTTTGGAAGAAAATAAATTCCTTAAAATACTGCTGATGTGAATTTTTATCTACATAAAAATGGAAGTAAGGAAATTGCAAAGAAGTCTGTCTGAAGTCTGTTACAGAATGTGATTTTTTTCTTTAGAAAAAAGTGGTCTATTATGGACCATGATTTCTATAGAAAAATTTAAATTGTTATAGAATAGAATATGAACGATGATTTTCTTAGAAAAAATTGGTCTCTTAAAAACCATGATTTATTTTAAGAACGAAATTTTTTGTTTTCAAAGAAGTCTGTGACAGATCAAGTGTTTTGTAGCAAAAGAGTGATCTGTTACAATTAAAAAAAAGGTCTGTTGCAGACAATGATTACAAAAAAGACAGTGACTTGTTACAGACTGTGACTTGTTTCTGTTAAATTTGAAAAAAAAAGTGATCTGTTACAGTACAGGATTTTTTTTTTTTTTTTTTTTTTTTTTTGAAAAAAAGTGGTCTGTTACATTAAAAAAAAATTCTGTTTCACTTGTAGAAAAAAAGGTCTCTTAGAGAAAACTATTAAAAAAGAATGGAGTCTGTTACAGACTGGGATTTGTTTCTGTTACATTTAAGAAAAAGTGGCCTGTAACAGATCATGATTAAAAAAAAAATCCCTCAACAGACTATGATTTTTTATAGAAAAAATTGGTTTGCTACCTTTTTAGAAATAAAAGTAGTCTGTTTGAGATTACTAATTTTTCTTAGAGTTAAAAGTTGTTAAAAATGTATAGGAGAGATTTTTTAACAGTTTCTGGGTTTGATAGCTTTCAGATTTAAAGTTGAAATATGCTGTTTCATAAGTTATAAGAATAAAAAATAACACACTGTTTAATTAAAAAAAAAATATTTATAAATATTTTTAAAACAATTTAAATTTTTTTTTTGTAGAATTTTTGATCAAATGGCAGCAAACGAGATTTCCAAGAAGGAAAAATGCTACACATCCAAATAGTTTTGAAATTAAGATGAATACAAATAAAACTTTATTTCCATATTTTTACAAATATCTTGTTGTTGAAAGTTTTCAACGTTAACAACAACTTAATTTAAATTTATAAAACTAAAATAAAAAACATTTTTTTTTACATTTTAAAACATGAATTCTGTAGATAAGAACATACTTTGTTTCTCACACAAATAAGAAAAACTTTAACAACTGCGATTCAACAACGAAATTGTTCCCAAGGAAACTTTTACAAAATTAAATAAGTTTTTAACACAAAATATTATCGTTTAGTTATTTAATATATTTTTTAAGAGTAATTAAAAAAAATTAATATTTTGTGCAAAAAAAAAGTTTTCAACAGAAAGGTTTACATATGATTTCTACAATCAAATCAATGATTTTTACAAAACTGTAAAAACTCCTTAGCAATTAATTAAGATAACAAATTAATTTCTGCAAAAATACATCTGTTGAATAATTATAAAGGATTTTGAAACTTTAAGGATTTTAAATCTAACTTTAAGCATAATTTTGTTTCTTTCTAGAAATAAAAATATTATTCTACGTAGATTGTTTTTAGCACTGAGATCCGTTTTTGTTAGTTCGCTACAAATATGGAAGAAATTAAATAAAGTTATAGCCCATACATCCTTTTACGAATAAATCCAAGTTCCTAAGTGGTCCGGAGAGCATAAACAGTTAATCTAAGCTAAAACATTCTTCTGCTAATGAAGGGGAAGTTAATTTCAATAGGTTCAGTCACTAAAAAATTGCTGATTTAATTTCAGAACATCTAGCTATGAATTTCAGAATAACTAGCTATGAATATCAATGAAATAAAATAATTAAGAAGCATTTGTAACAGCAATTCATTCTAAACAGCCAAACACATTTTATTTCATTTTTTTGCGAGGGTTCGTTTTCAACTGCAGTTTTTATTGAAGCAAAATATTTTTCATTCTAAGATACAAAAAGCAATATGTTGCGGTAAAAAATTTAAATTAACTGCAATGTCCAACAAGTCAAACACAACACCGACAAATGAAATTCGGCGAAAATGTAAGGGAAATAAAAGGGAAAGGCACCATTTAATTAACATTCGTACTACAAAAAGAATGTTAAAAGACAAAAAATAAAAAGAGCACAAGGCAATAGAGAGTCGACAATATATAATAATCACATAGTAGACTTTGACAACATCAAGATTTTAGACAAAGAACCTAATGAAATTGACTTTTTTAAGCTTTCGTATTCAACAATAAATAAACGCCACCATGAAAACAAAAAAAATAATAATAAAGATAAAAAAGATGCAACACTCTTTTGTACTCATTTAGTTAGCAAAATCTGTTGAAGTTTTGTGACATTGACTTTAAGACTGACTTATAATTTTGTGTTGTATAAAAATTTATATATATTTTTTTTTTATTTAATTTATATATAACTTAATTTCTGTGGTTTTAAGGTCCAATTTATAATATTAAATAAATTACGAATAAATTTATTTTTACAATATAAATAAATTAATCGTAAATAAAAGTCTGTAATGATATAATATTTCTTTAACCAAATAAAAAAAACAACATTTATTTTCATGCTGCTAGATATTTAATGAAATATCCCCTGAAGAATAAAAAAAAAAATAAACATAACGTTAGGGGAAAAATATACAAAAATTTTATTTTTTATTTACCTTTGAAAACAAATAAATAAACACAACAGCCCAAGGAAAAAATCTTAAAATAATAAGAACTGAAAGTCATGTGGTTGGGTTTTAAAAACCCATGTATGTTATTGTAGCTTGTGAGGCTCTCTTATTTGTTTTCACCGCTCTGCTCTAAAGTGTAATTTAAATTATGTAATATGATACATAAGAAAAATGTGTTAAAGATAAATCAATTTTTATTAGCCATTTATTTCACTTTAAAATATTTTGTTGTTGTCAAATATTTATATTCTTGTATAGCTAAAGTAAAAAACAAAAAACATTAAATGATTTATTTAAAAGCTGGAACATTTCTGCACATTTAGTGGCTTAGAAAATAATTACAGGTGTTACTTTTTGGTTTCTCAAAACCTTGATTTTTTCTAGCAATATTATCTTTCATATCAAAATAAATATATAACCCAGCTAAATTTTCTTAAATCAAATATCTCTCATTCATAATACATTTTGCGTGCGTAGTAACGTATGATTAATATGAACGTTTCTTGTTATGGTAGTTAAGACGAATGATTAATATTAATTGTGTATACAATTACAGTAATTAAGTTCTCCCTTGCAAATGTAAGAGAAATATATCTAATTAAAATTATTTTGATTGATTATCTTTGGTATTTTGGTCTAAAAGATTTTTCGAATTATTTGCTTTTAATAATTTGTTTCGATATCGTTTATATGGTCTTGTATATTTGTAGCTAATTGATGATGCAGATAATACTGGCTAATTAAATGCAACATTTAGGATTTAATCAATCTAGCAATAACGAATATTAGACTAAAAAAACAACAACAACAAAACATTTGGCATTTAATCAATCTAGCAATAACGAATATTAGACTAAAAAAAACAACAGCAACAAAAACAAACAAAAAATAATAAAAATTATAATGAATCAAGAACGCAAAAAAACAAAATGGAACAAAACAGAGCAAAGCAGAAAATATGCAATTATATTTAGAAATGTCTAAGTTATATGCGTGAGGGTGACATATTCTTTTAAATAAAATTTTCTAGTTTGATAATTGAATTTAAGGTCTCTTAATTTTTATAATTTTTTATTATAAAATATTTATTAATTATTAAGGATTTTTTAAAAGATTGACAGGAATGCTAAGTCAAATTAACCAAAACAAAAGCAAAGTAATCAGATAATAATAAATAATCAAATTTGTGAAATTAGGAAAGTAAAAAATCATATAATCTGTTGCTCCTTTATCACTCTTACAAGACTGTAGATGTAAATTTGGATCACAAGTTACGACAAGTTTGGTGTTCTTGTTAATACATTTTTTTTACAAGTGCCTGTATAAAACATGTCATCTTGAAAACGTTTTGACTAACAGTTTTTTCTGGCTTAGTACCCAGAGACGTTGTGAGAACGAAACTTGTGCAAGAGTAGGTAAAGTCAATGTCATCGCAGACACGATAGCAAGATGAAGCTATCCAGATTAAGTTAGTTAAAAATTCATGATCGGAAAACTGCAATATTATGTTATTTAGCCATATTGGGCTTGATATCTTAGTGTCGTATAGCACAGAGTAAAGATGACTGAAAGTGTTTCATCTATAAAAACACGACGAGCTGGCTATTTTAACAGCGGGTAATTCCAACCTATTTATTTGCACTAAAATACACACTAAAAAAGATCAGATATTGCGGAACATGTGTCATATACTTGTGCTGTCTTAGAGACTGGTAAAAAAATCCCTTAGTGGACCGATTTGACTCTTTTATTGCACTAAAAAATAAAAACTCTTAATTGTCAGTCATAAGACTGTGCAGATTAAGGGGCTCAAGTTTTCATTATTTAAAAAGATTTTTAAGTCAAATAAAAGTTGCCATTTATACAAACTTTGTGATATCGTAACTGTTTCTATATGGCCTAAGTGAGAAAACCATGTATTTAAATCAATGTTAAGAAACGTTTTATAATTTTGTATGATTTGTGATTATAAAAAAAATACCAACTTTCACTGAACATATGCCACCATCTATTACACAAGAAATCTTCAAAACGTTTTGCAAAGAAAAAATTTATTATTTGTACTAAATCTTTTAAGATAAAAGCAAAAAATTGCAAATAAATTAAGCATTTTAGATCATTGTGACTTGAAGAAATTTTGCAAAATGTTAAATAAATGCAAAAGAATTTGTTGTTATTAAAAACTTTTACAACTGCCCTCATAATTATTAAAATTATTATAATTCGTTTCTAATAAACCAACTACTTAAAATATCTAATTGAGTTTTATAAACTTTCTTAAAAACACTTGAATAAATTTAAAATTAAATTAATATCTTTGAGAAAATTAAAATAGAATCTTTTGTTTTCTTCATCAATTTATAACCAAAAAGATTTTTATATTTGCTAAGCACTAAATAAAAAACCACTTACTATTTTTAATGAAACTGTTGAATATAAAATTAAAATTCGCCAATTAAGCTCATTTAAAATTAAACCCAAAAGGAAAGAAAATAAAAAACAAAACAAACTTAAAAAAAAAAACGTTACAAACAAATTAATCTGCACACGCGTTCCCTAAAAGTTCGCAAAAGTTCCCTCATCAAATTATCATTTGTGTTTTTATAACAAATCAACTTTTAGAATGAAAAATTTCAAACGCTCTTAAATACCTGATATTCGGTTTTGGGTTTAAAAAATATATTTTGTTTAAGCAACTTGCAAAGTTTTTTTCTTCTTTTTTTTCTGTTGTTGTTGCTGTTATTATATTTTCTGTACAAATTTTTTTATTTTAAATTTCATTTATTTCATGTTTAAAACAGGCGCCATAATATTCGGTTCCGATCAGGAAGTACGTGAAGTTATGCGTGCCGTTAGACGCAACAATGCCACTGGAGCCTTTTCGTGGATTGGCTCGGATGGCTGGAGTGCACGCAATTTAGTTTCGGATGGTAACGAACCAGAGGTAAGTTGTTGTTGTTTTTCTGTGAATTTTAAAATTTATACAAATAATTTGTTAAAATTAATCAGTGAATTTAATGGCAGCAGTGTAGTCACTGCGAAAGTCTTGGTAGGCAAGTTCTATAATAAATAGTATTCAAATATAAAATGTGTTTGCTAATTGGAAGTTGAGCAAGATATTCTCCTTAGGCAAAAACTAGGGGTTTGATAGAGTAGATAAATATAATGACAACAAAGAACTTATGTGAATGACTGCTTTTGTTTTTAAATGTTATTGTAGATAATTTTGCACTTAAATATGAATAAGATATGTAAAAAAATGTTTTCTCTTTAAATCAATAATTAAACTGAAATAAAAAAATTATAACAAAACTGAACACATTCAACAGAAGAATAATATTTTTAATTAGACTTTAAAAACTAAATGAATTCAAAAAAGACGGTGGTTATCTATTCGACTGAATGGTTCTTTTTTATGTTTGTGTCTGCATAACCAGTCATTTCTAAGCCAACTTTAGAATTTTTTTCTTTGTTTAAAATGCCATGCTTACAGATTAGTCTTGTTTCAAAATCAGTTTATAATATAAAAAATTAAAGGGTTTCCCCGTGAAATATACATGTTTTTGTAGGATAACAAAGGTACATGTAAAAATTTAAAGCTGTGACATAAAATGACCTTGTGTAGCGTTATAGAAAAATGCTTGAAAACTGGACAAAATGCCGATTACTATTACCGTTATAATAACAAGTCTAAATGTTCAAATAAAAAATTAAAGGGTGCGCCCATAGCTCATTTAATTTGATGTATATGGCTATGCATTTGAAGAGTTGTAGACAGACGATTGCAATCTACTTAGAATCTGTTTTTCTAAGTCTTCTAATAATAACAAATATAAAATTTAAATTTGGAGGGGTGTCCCATTGTGATGCATGTTACCAAACTTTAAAAACGATACAGATAGACAGCTAAAAGCGGTTTCTTTTTACAAAAATTATTATATGACACAAATTTGAAACTATTAAATCAAGATGAAGCGGACTTAAATTAATTTCGAAAAATAAATTGCTACTAAAAGTATCAAAAATAAGTACTTTTTTAAAGTTACCTTTCTAAACAGTACCTTTAAGTACACCAATAAAAATAACAGATTAAAGGGATAACTATGATATCTTTTACTAATAAAGAGAAATAAATAAACCCTTTAAGAAATTATTTTTTACAAAAATGTACCAACATTTTTAATGTTTCAAATCAAATTTTAAAACAGAATATTTTAAAGCGAAACAAAACACTGATATCTTGAAGTTACCATATAAGAAATAGGCTTTTTATACTACAAACTAAACCCTTCTATAATTATGTGAATAATTTTAATCTTACGTTACATTTTTAGTTGCTATATTTTTTAAAATTTTGTTTAAAAAGGTACATAATATTACAAAACTGCTTTTGAAAGCAAAACTCTTAAAAAAGTGCGAAAAACAGAATTGAAAATAAATTTTTAAAATGGTAACTTATAAAATTTTTTTCAAATAAACCTTAAATAATTTTTCTTCCATAATAAATTTAGAATTTAAGAAAAACATAAACTCAAACCGAAATAAAATTATAAATTTTTTTATTATACTAAAATTAGTTTTAAAAATGCCTTTGATATAAATTCGTTTTAAACAAAAGTACTTTACTAAAAAAGTAGTTTTCTAAATTTACTTTTAAGAAAATTTCTTAAAATGAATCTATTAAAGATTTCCCTTCGAAGCTACTATTTTGAAAAAAGTGCATTTACACCAGGAAAGAATGATAAGCAGAACAGACTTTGATGTACTCGCAAAGTTGCTTGGTTTTTCGTTCGTTGCTTGTACAAAGTTGTATATACGAGTATGTACATATGTGCTTAAGCACCAAATGCAAAACGTCCAATAATTAAGAACGATCACACAGAAGGAAAAAAAAATTTGTAAAAGAAAACTTTGTGTGTCTGAACACCAAACAAAGTTTAAAAGAAAATTAACAAAACTTTGTCAAAGTAAAATTTCACTGTTTGAATGGGGACTTTGAATTTCTTTCTCCCTTTATGTTTATACGAAAACTTCAAAAAAACTTTAATAAATATGAAATAATTATTGCTTAAAACGACAACAGGCGCCGCAAAACTAAATGGGAGAGAAAAACTAAAAGGTCGTTTGAAATTTTTTTTGTTTCATATTTAGTTTAAATGAATAATGATTTATGATTAAATAATTCAAAGTATTATTTTGTGCTTTATTTAGCACAAATATAAGCACTTTGCAGGTTAAAGTCAGAGAGTTAGAGAAATCTGACAAGTCTACTATCAGAAAATAGTTAATGAATGCATATGCCAACTGCACAAAAATGGATTAGCAATTATATTACAGCATTAGAAAGCCATAGAAATGTATGAAAATAACTAAGATTAGTTTATACTGATAAAATATGCAAATAATTCAAATGTATTTTAGGAAAAATTATTATGGAAAAATATGTTTTTAAAAACATTTGAATGTCGTTTTATTTTTTATTAATATGGCAAACTGTATACAAAAAATAATGAAATCATATGTAAACTTTATAAAGAATAATAATTTAAAAAATTAAATATATTCTTTTATTAGGTGGAAGGTACTTTATCTGTACAACCTCAGGCCAATCCTGTAAAAGGATTTGAAGAATATTTTCTTAATTTGACTGTAGAAAACAACCAGCGAAATCCATGGTTTGTAGGTGAGTGAAAACGATATTGATTTATTGTCACACCTTTCTATGAATAAAACGGGTAGTAATTTCATAATACCACGTTTCTATTTTCTCTCAATTTTATTTGTTACGCATAGATTTTTTACTGTTGTATTATGTTTCACATGTTTTCAAATATTTCAAATATTTCACACATTTTATTTTTCTTTTTTTTAGAGTTTTGGGAAGACCATTTTCAGTGCCGCTATCCTGGCAGTGCTAGTACACCCTACAATAATTACAATCGTACTTGTACTAAAACTGAACGTTTATCACGCGAGAATACCGATTTCGAAGATCAATTGCAATTTGTTAGTGATGCTGTTATGGCCTTTGCATACGCCTTAAGGTAGATAAATCTAAAAAAATACAAAAATAAAACAAACAAAAATATTTTATTCTAAATAGTGTAAGTTTATTACAAATTTTGACATTTTTATATTATAGAGACATGCATCGTGATTTATGCGGCGGGCGACCATCGTTGTGTGATGCCATGAAACCAACAAAAGGAGCTGATTTATTGAAATATTTAAGAAAAGTACAATTTCAAGGTGAGCTTCAAAAATTTTTAATATAATTTGAAAGTACGTATTTGTAAAAATAATACAGTTTAAATTAAACTGGATTGAACTTCTTTGACAGCTTTGTCCTGCAAAACATAGCGAATAAAAAGTTTTCGCGACCTGACACGATTTAAATAGCCAATTGGGCTTGTAAGTAACTACATGACTAGAAAAACCTTTGAAGTAATTGTTTCATGACATTTATGGCATATAGCAACAGATAGGGTACGGCAATTACCAAAACGAAACGTTTTCTCTCACTTTAATTTTTATTTTTTTTTTTTTAGTGTACAGAAACAATGAAAAGTCTTTTCCTGTATTGCTTACACTCGTAAGCACATCTTTAACAGCCTAAAAGTACAACAGTTAAAAGAAAATTAAGAAAAAACGTTTTGCAAACGTTTGTTGATTGATCTGCTTGGTATAAAGGAGAATTTATTAGCACTTAGAATAGAATAATTATTTTTTTTTTTTTTTTTTTTTGGAAAACTAAACGATGTAATTGCAGGATTGTAGTTGTACATCAAAGTAAGCATATGAGCAAAATGTCAATTGTTTCATTTTGCTCTTTGTCAGTCATTTCATTTTACTAATGTCAAAATCTTATAGTTACTCATGCAAAAATTATATACTTTTGTAACTTTGACGCTATTTCTTCAGATTCGGAAACAAGATGTACCTTTAAAGTCTCTCCATTCTTTAGCTCTACACATTTTGTCCCATCGTAACTTTTGCGCTGTTAGTAAACAAGAAAATTAAGTGGCATTTTTATGTTAAATGACGCCGTTTTTATTGAAAACTTAAAATATATTTTATTTTTACTAATTGAATAGCAAATATTAAAATAAATATTTTATTTTTATTTTTTCTCTTTTAAGGCTTGAGTGGCGATCATTTTCGCTTTGACAATAATGGCGATGGTCCCGCACGTTACAACATCATACATTTTAAACAGTCCAATGAAGGTCAATATCACTGGGTTAAAGTCGGCGAGTATTATGAAGGAGAATTGCGCTTAAATATGTCAGGTTTGTAAAAAAAATAGCATTCAATTATTGTAATAAATTTTACAAGTAGCTTCAAAATAGTGTTTGTGTTTTCAAAACTATTTTATTATTGTCAGAATATTTTAAGCAATATTTTGTTTTGTGACATTATTTTACGTAAGATACCTTTAAGATATTGGCCTATAATCATAGTTAAAATAAAGTCTACTTTAAGGGAACTAAAGTCGGTTTTACTTTAGAGTCGACTCTAACTCATTCATAGACAATTTAAAATATACTTTTGGCGTTAAAGTCAACTCTAAATTTAAAACTAGCTGAAGCCGTTTTTAACTCATTTTTGCATAATTGTTTTATTTGGTTTGAGAACACAATACTTTTTATCTGATTTTATCTGAAAGTGAACAAAATAACAACAGGGTTACTTTTTTCTAATGTTTGATTAGAAATTGTATGAAAACATTTTTCAAACTAGAGTTGACACCCAGTTAAAGTCGATTCGAATTAAAATATGCTTTATTTTCGACTATGAAAGCAAAAAAGATAAAAAGAGCTTATTAGTTTAGAGCGACGGTTCTCATATGGGGGTCCGTAGCAATCATCCAAGGAGTCCGCATGATGAACCGAAAAAGTGTTTAAAAAAAATAAAAGTTTTATTTTGAACTTGGGCTTTAGAGGGGTCCGCGAAAAAAGTTTACTATTGGCCCGTGAGTAGGAATTTCATGAGAAGCCTTGTTTCAGAGTATACCTTAGCACAAAACTATGAATATGGGCCATTTATTTTATGTTTAATTTAAATAATATTAGATAAATATTTTATAAAATTTTATGTTAAAGAAACAATTTACTTTTAATTCGCCAAGCTGTTGTCTATATTTTTAGGAGATCTAAAAATGTTTTGAAAATATTAATGCTGCTTTAAGCAAAATGAAAACCTCATTAGAAGTCCAATGTAATAAGCTAAATAGCTATTGTCACAATTTAACAAGAATATCAACTTTAAGAATATATTTTTTTTTTTAATTTATAAAATCATGAGCAAAATTTTAGTTGAAATTTTTAAAGAAACAGATGTTTACGATAGCCAAGTAGTTATTGGCTGTTCTTTAAAAAATAATATATCATGTACGTAAGGAATGTGGCAAAATGAAAAGATATAAATTTTAATTTCATATTTGTAATTGCAACTCGCAGTAATTAGTTTCTTCTACTAATCAGTTGTAAAGTTCATAAGCATTGAATGATGAATAGTGATAAACGTTTCTTAGCATTATCATTATTTCGGATAATGGTAATAAAAAATTTCATTTTTGATTAGTTACGTGAGCGTAATAATTAAAATTAATAAAATCAATTAACTAATTATATATTTTTTAGCATTAAGCGGAAAATAATGCTAATTCTATTATTTTGAACGATAGTAATGTTTTAATTGAAAAAGTTTCATTGATATTAAGTTACCTGATCTTAATTACATAGAGCGACTAATCAGTCATAAATTTTATTTACACTGGTCTTAAGTAATGCTACTCTTTCTTAGCATTAACATTATTTTAAATAATGGAAATGTTTTTAATAAAAAAACTCATGGGTTTTTAGTTACGTGAGAGTTATTAATTTAGCATCAATAATTGGCAATTATATTAGCATTGAGTGAAAAGAAATGCTAGTGTTATTTAGCATTACCTCTTTTTTGAATAATGGTGATGATTTTTCATGAAAAGCTTTCATTTTTGATTATTTACAAAACAAAATCCTTGCCGCTAGCTAATGGCTAAATGATTTCAAATATCATTTTATAATCAATTTTTTTAAAGCAACCTCGATAAGGTTTTTGTGTTTCAAAAACAAAACTCTTTTACCAAATTGTACATCATTTTTTAAATATTTTATTTATATTTTATTACCATGAATAAAAATAATTATTATCCTAATATGTAATTAGATTTTTTGTCATTATAACTTGTTTTAAATAATGCTAGTGAAATATCATTAGTAATGAAAAAATCCCAAGTATTTGTCTAATAAAAAATTTACACTTGACTTGATTGCATTAAATAAAAAAAATTAATTTTAAGTCCAAAAATTTTATGACATATAATTTAAAATTTCCCACTTTAAGTACTCAACCCTTGTTTCTTAACCAAAATCCAAAAAGTCTTTAAAAATCTTCTAAGCTTTTTTAAACAAAGTATCATTAATCGCTATTTTCAATACAATCCTTTTTATCATATTGATAATAAAAATCAGTTACTTTGATTTTTAAAAAATATGAGCATAAAACAAGAAATTAAATACTAGAAAAAATGGCAACAAACAGCAATAAATAGATTAGAGTTTCATGTTATGTCTTTAGTAAATCAACAAATATATTTTTTATGCTTTATGATACACATAAGAACACACAAACCTACATCCGTACAACATAAACACACAAGTGCTTTAAATTATTTTGTATACAAAACTAAAATACAAAGTTAAAAACAATTTGTTTTAATAAAGATAAAGATGGCCTCAAGGGCATTTCGCCAAGAGAACAACAAAGCAGTGAGTAGTGTAGAATAAAGTCATGCCAAACTCAATTAGAATAGATAATGGATTTGTTAACAGTATGAAGAAAGAAAAAGAATACTTAAGTGAAAATTTCTTATAAATAAAATGGTATGCATGAGCTCAAATGCAATCAGTGCAAGGAAAAGTAAATCTTCTTTAATAAAAGATATTGACTTTATTTACAATATCCTTTGCTAAATCAAATAAAATTTAAAATAAATTGTGTTAAATATAAAAAGATTTCGCTTATATGTAACACCAACAAGTAATCATGATTTTATAATCACGACTATATCCTGCTAGTTTTATTTATTTATTGACTTTAACACTTGTCAGGATATTGTTAAACAACAAACTATTGTTTTTAAATTTTGTCTACTCTATTCATTGCAAACAAGGTTTCCTTACATTTCTTGATATTCATTTTGTTGTTTTTCTACTTGCAGAAGTTCAATTTAAATTGTTGCATCCCAAGCCACCTGAGTCCGTATGCAGTTTGCCTTGCGAACGTGGCCAGGCTAAAAAATATGTTGAAGGTGAAAGCTGCTGTTGGCATTGTTTCAACTGTTCAACTTATCAAGTAAGTAATCATTTGTTTGTATTAACGCTCTTGTATGATAACGAGAACATTTCAATACATACTGGAAACCACAAATTAATACCGCATAAACCTTCATGTACATCAATTAATTTTAATGTTAATCCAACCACAATTGAGTAACTTTGTGTATAAAATGGATTTACAAAAAATAAAAAATAAATACTTGTTATCAACAGTATGGAATGTTGCCATGTGAGGACATTTTTACGACTGTAGATTATAGCACTGATTGTGTTTTATTCTTAACTGGTTCGTTCAATTGCTTGAGAATAGTAAAGAATGAATATGAACAGAGACATTAACTTCGATTAAAAACTGAAACAAAAACATAGTGATTAAAATATATATGTGACTTGCAGCTACCAGCTTAGAAGAAAAAATAATATTTCTTACTAACGAAGTCATGAATATAAGAATTTTTACACGCAACGAAACAACATTGTTGAGGCAATCATAATAAAAAGCAATTTATTATTGTTGAGTCACACTTATTATAAAAATCAAATCATTTAATCGTTATATATAATGTTTATATTGTTAAATAGAACCATAATTGTATTCAAAATATAAAAATCCTATGCATTATTTAATTTTTGCCAAGAAAACTTAGCATACAATGTTTATTAGTAACATATTATGGTCAAGCAGTTACACAGAACTAATTGTTCTTTATTTTTATTCATTATTGATTAAATAATAACTTAAGTATCGGGACCAAGCTATTAAAAATAAGTATAGTCGCAATCATATTTTTGTTACAGGGAACGTAATATGGTTGTTTTTGACCATACCACAACAATGCTTTCTATCAACGAATTCTGCTTTAGTAGTCGACCCATAAGGTTAACAAACTATTCAAGTATTTTTAAATTTCCTTTTTTCTTCTCTTCTTTTCTGATTGAATAGGCAAAGTACCTTTCATTAATATTTTTAACTCAAAGGCAACCTTAGTGTACTTAGTAGTGTTTTTTCGTTTTTCATTTTGGTTATGAACTAGTTTCAAAGTTTCTTACACTAACATTTTTGCCTTCATTTATTATAAAGAAATTTTATTTTTTTATAATCCATTCATAAGCTTTTTTATACTTTATACTTTAGATTTTAGTTTTTATTTCTTGGAACTGGAAATGCAAATGATAACATTTTTACTCATTGGAAAGGATTATTATGATAGCAGCAATTGCTCAAGGGATAATGGTTTTAATATACTTATATATTTAAACATTGTTTTTTTTTTCTTAAACTAAAAATTCACAAAAAGTCCTAATGTCTCTATAAAAAAGCAAAATAAGTTTTAAAAAGCTACTTAAAGAATAAAACTTTTGCAATTAAAAAAAATTAATATCTGCTAAAACTAAAATATCAAAAATATGTCCAAAAACTATAATCATATTTCAATCAAAACAAAGTAAACATTTTAAAATTCTGCAAAAAATTTGCTAATTCGCCAACAAACTAAAGATTCGGCATAAAAGAAGATTTAGAAAAAAAATCGCATTTATCATCAGAATTAATATTAAGAGAACTGCCAACAGAAAGTTTCCTTTACAAAAAATTTGACCTTCTGTAAAAACAAAATTCAGGAATAATTTGGAAATTAAAAAAACAAAAAAAAATAAGCTTCTGTCCACACACATAAAAAACTATTTAATAGCCAATGTTATGTTTTTCAAATAGTTGTTGTTGCAGAGATATTTTGATTTGCGCATTAATAACTTTAACAAGCTGCCAGATCTTTCCATATTTATATGAATCTAGACGTCTTACCTCGCCTTTAAGTAGTTATCGCAGTTAATAATGGTATGTCAGCATTGAGCTAAATGTCGAGTAGAGATGTTCCGTGTTCTCAGTAGTAGTGAGTATTTTGTTAATTAGCGATTGTCATTTAAACTGAACACTGTAAAAAAAATTTGCAAAAATTGCCCTAAAATCGAAAATATAAAAAAAATATATTCACAAAAAATCACATTTCTTATCGGAAATAAAATATAAAAAAATCGCAACAAAAAATTTCTTCACCAAAAATCTGTATTTCGGCAAAAACTAAAATTTATAATAAAAATTTAAATTTAATAAAATCACAAAAAAAATGTTCCTCTTTGTTGTGCAGAAATATTTTGATTTGCGAATCAGTAACTGTAACAAGCTGCCAGATCGTTTCATTTTCATTAAAGTCTAGACGTTTTAACTCGCCTAAAATTTTTTCCGCAAAATATTGATCAGAGGTGTTCCTTTTACTCAGTAGTAATGAGTATTTGGGTAATTTTTATTAAATTTAAACAGAGCTTACTAAACAGTTATTCTTGCCATGTTTTACTTTTTAAATAAAACAATAATTCTTTAATATTCTTTAAACTTTGTTACTTGACTGACTTGGAATAAGCTAATACATAAAAAAAACAAAGCTTGTCACATGTTTATTTCCTTCGTAACAGTTATTAGCTTAAGCTCTAATATTTTATGTGAAAACGATCCATCATTTTAATATCATTAGAGCTGTTCATTATTTATTCTAATAAGCTGCAGATAAGCATATTTATTCAACCGGATATGTTTTTAACACTTTTAAATTAGTGACTAGTTATGTCTGATAACACTGCTAATTTTAAAAGTCTAGCAATGAGAACCAGTGAAACAATTGATACTTATTTTCCGCTCAGCAGTTACTCTACATTGTTGTACCATTAACATTGTTAAGTTATATAAAGGGTAGATGATTTAAACCTGTTTTATTATATTGCAAGACGTGAGTTTAATAAACTCTTCTTCGAAATGATTTTATGCAACCAACTTTAAAAAATTCTCTTTAGTTTATACACTTTTTTATTTTAGCATTTAACTTTCATGGGTTGATGTGTGTCCATGAGTTTATTTACAATGAATTAAAGATGTATATTTTTTATATAAGAAAACTTTATTTTTAACATTTTATTTCTTTTCAAGTACCTAAAAGAAAGTAAAATGGCTAAAATATATAGAGAACCTGATGTTATCAATTGCAATTTGCCAAAAGCACTTACAAATTGTAACTTAAGAAACTATTCAAGGAGTTGTATTATTTTCAGTTTATTTTTTCAAACATTGTGCTTTTTGTGTGTTTTAGTTTGCCTTTTGTTTGTTGATTTTTTGAATTCTCTTTTATCTAACGTTAAATGACACTGTTTAACAAAAAAAAAAAAAAAAGAGAATGGAAAAAATACAAAAGAGTTATTACTGCTTGAGTTAGCAGTATAAAGACCATTAACTTTTAAACACACTGCCAGCAGTTTTGTTTTGTGCACTTCTAAGTTGTTCTTGAATACAAGTTGAAACTTTATTTTCAGTATTTCTTTTTTTGCAATAAAAAAATTACTATTTACAAAAATACATATTCACTTGCAAAAAAAAAACAGGAATTATTTTTATATTTTCGTAATAAAAGAATTTTTTCACTTAATAAAAAATTTGCAAGATTTACTAAAAGCAACTTATATTTTCATCTGAGATTTATTTCCTTGTTACTATTATATCTCCTAACAAATGTTGAACTGTCTTACACTTTTATTCAATTTATTGTAAACGATTTGCTTTATATATTTTTTAATTTTTTTTAGATACGTCATCCATTAGATGAAACGCAGTGTATTAAATGTGAATTGGGTACTTTGCCGGATGCTTCAAAACAATTCTGTCAAACTATACCTGAAGTGTATTTACGTCCCGAATCTGCTTGGGCTATTGGTGCTATGTCTTTTAGTGCTACTGGTATTTTGGTGACTTTGTTTATTGTTGGTGTTTTTGTTAGGTAAGTAGCGCGCAGAGTAAAGAAAATATATATTTTTTTGCAAAGATTTTTTTCTATGCGTTAAGTGGTAGATAAAAGAAGTTTTTTAATATTTTAAATGACCATGACGCTTGGTTTGATATTAGGGATGTACAAAACCTGGATTTAAATAAAATAAACAAAGTTATATTTTTATATTACCAGCAACCATACTTAGGATATTTTTATTACCATTGAAGTTTCATTGGCAACGCTTAAAACAATGACATTGAAACAAATTTAACTCCCATTTAATGCTAACGATTTTATTCTAATTACAACTGTTTTTACTAATGAAAATTAAATCGTTTGATTTCTAATTACAATTGAATCAAAAATAATTGTTTTTATAAAACACATATTTTTGATCGCAAAAACTTAAAGAAACTATTTGTAAGATAAATAAATGTTGTTAATTTTTAAGATAAATCTATATTTGAAAGAATAAATAATTTAATAATTTTAAGTGACATCTATTTTAAACTTAATATTTAAAAGTCACCTAAAACCCCAGCTAGCAGATCTTTTTAGTTACACAAAAAGAAAAATATGTTCACATAGTGTCTCATTTTTCGCGAAAAAGTTAAATTTGTTGTGATCAAAATACCATTTCAAAATAATGCTGTAATATACTTTAAGATGTGCATTTAGTGTACAAAAACAAGGAAAAGATTTATTTATGATAATGATTAAAAACCATTTAATCATTCCTCAATAAAAATGATTTTGTTTTTAAACTAGTTATTAATAAAACCATTTTATTATTTAGCATTACCATTAGTAAAAATAACGACAATGCTAAAAAATCATTAGCATAATTTATTATTTAATGCTTATTAAATCATCAATTAATTACTACTTTAAATTAGTTACTCCCATCTATGCGGGCAATTCAAAAATTTTACTACACAATTATGAACCGTACTAATAGATTTTTACGATTGTCAGGAAATCTTTTATTTTCAATTTCGCAAGAAAAGATTTTTTATTATTTTCCATACTCTGTGTTATCAGGAAATTAAATCTTTTTGATTTTAAAACGTTTTATATTAAAGCAAGAGCAGGTGCTTTCGACTTTGCTTATTTTATGTCTAACGAACCAAGATTTGTAGGGTTCAAAGTGAAAGCTTAGCTTTTTAAAAATACTTTTTAGACACTAATTTTAAATAATAAGTTCCTTTTAAGGCCAAAAGAAAATTCAGCTAATTAAATATGCTTTTATTATATTCGTGATTGCAGTACATTGACATTTTAGGTCACAACAGAACACTTAACTGGCATGATAAATGCAATAATTAAAAGTTTATGCATATTATACATGAGATTAATTATTTAATTGGACTAATTAATTGGTGATTTTAATAGCATTGAATTTTAAATAATGCTAATGATATTTAGCATTATCACTATTTTGACAAACGCTAATGCTTTATGATGTAATAATTAATTGTTAATTTTTTTCAAATCAATGGCATTGATTAATAATTGAATGCTTTTAAATCATTATCATTAAATGTATTCCCTAAATATTCATCTTATAGTAAAATAGAACGTTATTTTAAAATGGCGGTTTGATCACAACAATGTGGTGTAAAAATTAAATACTAAGGAAACAAGTTTGTGTTTTCGCGTGAGTAATAAGATTTAATAATTGAATGATTTCATTGTAATTTCATTATCACTATTAAAAACAATTATAAATAAAATGAAATATTTAGCCTTAAACAGTCATTAAATTTCTTTCATTGGCATTGAAAATTGTAATAAAAAAATCTGAAAAAAATACTCAAGCCTTACAAGACCTTGTGAATAAAATATTTGAAATCCATATATTTTGTTTTGTTTCATTTTATTACAATAATTACAATGTGGCATATTAACTAACAATTATTTCTTTAACTATAGAAATAATTTCTTTTATACATATTATATTTTCCTATAAATTTATGCAAAATATTTTTCAAGTACTGAACGATTTCTTTTATAAAATTTAAGCCTTTAACACTCAGATAAATTTAAGCTAAATAAATCATTTATGAAATTAATATTTAAAATATTGTTAATTACAAAACACTAAGCTAATGCTTGGACAAAGCTAGATGCCTATGTATAATATAAATATAAATTTTTATTATAATTCCATTTTCAATTCTGTGTTTATATTTTTTTTTTCTTTTTTTCTATTTCAAATACATTTAATACTCATTTTAACGTATGGAAATTTGCAACCATTTTCACTCTGCCTACCAATTACTGAAACCACACTCATACAGACACAATGATACCCCTATAGTACGTGCATCTGGCAGAGAACTAAGTTACATATTGTTGGCTGGTATACTTATGTGTTATGCCGTTACCTTTGCTCTGGTTTTAAAGCCCACAAATATTGTATGCGCCATACAAAGGTAAGTTTTAAACATTTTATTTGATATAATGCCAGCTCTATAATTGTTAACTCACTATAATAACACTTTTCTGCTATGATTTTTTTTTTTTTTTTTGTATTGCATGGTTTTTGTAGCATGGTTTCAAATGTTGTGTAAATTTAGTTTTGCATTAAACAGACCTTAAAAATACAATTCGAATGTCAGATTTTTTCATGTGGTAAAAGAACAATGCAAACAGATGTTGCCATAATAGTAAACAAGGAAAATGTTAGAGGGAAGAAGGATTTCAACTTATTTCTCATGAAGCTATGAATGAGTGAAAGTTTAAAAAACATTTGTATATGCAAAGGCGGTTTATGAGCCCTGCTATTTGATGTATAAAGAAAAAAATTTTATTGTGTAAATTACAACAAAATTATTGAGGAATATATTACGATTTTAAAATATTTAGCTCTTGTTTTGTTAGTTGATTACTTGGAGTTATGTTAAAATATGAAAATATAACAAAAATTATTTCAATAACTGTGGATAAAACTTACATCCTCATTTATATTCTTTAGGCGAATAAACTATTTTGTTATAATATTTTTTTTTCAAGAAGACAAAGAATTTAAAAAAAGAATTTACCAAAAATTAAAACAAGAAATTTATAAATTATTTTAAAGTTTATCTCTCTTGCAATTATCGAAATAGTTACCCATTTCAACTCCAAAAAAACTAAAAAGAAGAAGTTTTTTTTTAATAAACTTTGCTAGAAATTAATTTGAAATATGTTTGTCTTAAAAAATGTATAGTAGTCCTGGGTCGTTATCTAAAAGGATAAGTCGAACTTTTACTATTTACTTTATTTTGTTATAGCTAAGGTTTTGCTCGGAATTTAACTCATGATCTTCTTATCTACAAACGGGTAGAGACCTCAGCCAATAAAAAATTGTTTTTAATTTAAATTTATGTTCTTAATTTTTTTCTTGAGTAGTTAAAATAAATTCTCTTGTGCTAATTTTACCCTTTTAACTAAAGAATAAATAAATATTTTTATATAATTTTTAAATTTTCTTTTAACAGATTTAGTGTTGGTTTCTGCTTCACTGTAGTCTATGCCGCTCTCTTAACTAAAACCAATCGTATTGCACGCATTTTTAAAGCCGGCAAACAATCGGCCAAACGTCCTTCTTTTATAAGTCCCAAGTCCCAATTGGTTATTTGTTCGTTTTTTATATTCATACAGGTAAGATATTACACCACAAACAGTTATTTAATAGAATTTAAACATTTTTAATTTTTTCGTCTACTTTGCATTTCGTTTACAATCATTTATAGATTTTAGTTAATGGCGTTTGGATGTTGATTGCACCGTCACATGCTAAACACTATTATCCAACGCGAGAAGATAATTTATTAGTATGTGACTCTTACATTGATGCCTCATATGTCATTGCCTTCTTCTATCCCATCGTACTGATTGTAGTGTGTACAGTGTACGCAGTGTTGACACGCAAAATACCGGAGGCATTTAATGAGTCGAAGCATATTGGTAAGTGAGCAATCAGTGAACTTTTCTCATAAATTACTTTGTTTACTTTCTGCAATTTGCTGGAAATTTTTTTTTTGTCTATAATTTTCTCTTCTTCTTGCTTTAACAATGTAGCCATTTGCTGATAGAAAAGAATTACTAAAAAGAAAAATATATTTGCAAAAATTGTTTAAAGATTTTTAAATTTTTCTTGTAGTAAAATCTGAATAAATATTTACGCAAAATGTGAAATAATAGAATAAACAATTCTTAAATTTTAAATATTTTTTTTTTGTTTTTTTTTCGTTTTGTGACATTCTTTTAGCAAATGAGCCATGAGATTTATTTTAATTAGTTACCAATTACTTAACAATTTGTTTTTCTAATTTGATATCATTATATTCCCCTTGCTGTTTTCATTTTTCTTTTTTGTATTTGTTTTTTCTCAAAGGTTTTACCATGTACACAACATGTGTCATTTGGTTGGCATTCGTTCCATTATATTTTGGTACAGGCAATCATGTACCCCTGAGAATAACATCAATGTCAGTGACAATTAGTTTATCGGCCAGTGTTACTATAGCCTGTCTTTTTTCGCCCAAGGTAAGTGAGTGACATTTATTTAAATGGTTTAAAAACACACATCAAAAAATATTAATTTTATGCTAAATGAGTTGCACCCTTCACTGAACATTAAAATTTTGCTTTTTTGCAAGAAATTAAATCTTAACTTTTTTAAAGGGTTTGAATAAAAATCCGAAAAAAAGGATAAATTTAGTTTTATGGCTCTATTTTTATTTTAATGTTAAAATTTCTTTTTGTGTAATGAAACTTTTATACTTACATTTCTACAATTACAAGGCCACCTACGTTTTCTCTACTGTTTTATAATTTAAATCCAACATGTTAAAATATGTAATCAATTTATTATTCCATATGTTGATTGTGGCTGGGGAATTAAATTAAATGAAGTAAAATTATTTCACAGCATAGTGATGGCTTTATTTTATTATTTTTTTATATTTCTTCTTAAGCAATACTGAAAAAAGAAAGTGGGGTATTTTTTAGTTGCAATTTTTATTTTTTGTCAATTTAAAGCTTTGTAAAAAAAGGGATTAATTTAATAAAAGGTTTTAATCACTTAATAATGAAATAGACACCAAAAGGACTGACTTTTAAAAAACACATTGAAAAAAATTCTTTAAGAACTTTGATGATACATTGACACCAACAAATAATTAGATTAAACCCTGGAACTCCAGCATCTGTTGAAAGATAACTAATCTACTTAAAAAAAAAATAAATTGGTTGCTTAGCGACTGATAACAGGTGATGGTGAGCTTCACCAAAACTGGTTTGTTAAACACATGCCATTTAAGCTTTAAAGATATAAAGAATACTAATTACGTTCTTGATTTTTAAATTTTAAATATCTCACATGAAAATAATTTTTCTTTATTACGAAAAATTAAGTAATTTTTTTAACATTTACTGAAGTTTAAAAAAAAATTCCATAATGTATTTATTTACATGAAAGTGCGAAAAAAACTATAACATTTTTTCTTATACAAAATTTTTTTTCAAAGCAAAAAACATTCGCCAAAGTTTGTCAAAGTTAAAAAAAATTTCAAAATTTCAATTTCAATGCTGTAGTCATTATTTATATCAAACTCCTAACAAATCTATAGCATTTTCTTAATAAAGTTTTTTATAAGTAATAAAGAAACTTTTGTTCTTATAAAAATGCATTTGGCTGTAAGAAACAGATTTTTTATAGAAATATCTTTGTCTAATAATTGATACTTATGTACGTTTGTCCATTTAAAATAAAAAATTTAAACAAAGTGGGATGATTCTTTTTATGATTATATCTGCGCCTTCATAAGAGGGAAAAATAAAAGGTTTTCTTTTGGCGAAAAAATTTTTTAATAAGAAACATATTTTATCATCCTTTTCGCATTTGATACTTATTAAAAAAATTCTTATATCAAGTATTTTCTTATAAACAATTTACTTACAAAAAATATGCAAAAAATATTTTTTGAAAACTTTCTTATTAACACATCTAGCCAAACAATAATTGCTAAAAAACAATTATAATTTATTAATAATAAATTCCTTTTTATATTATATTTATTCCCAAACCTTATTTATTACGCCACAAAATAGTTGTATATAATATTAATAAGGCCCGAGCGTAATGTAAGACAAAGTATGATGCCACCACGTTATTCCAACATGCATCGTACAGCTAATACTGGACCATCGTCTATGATGGCGGCAGCAGTGGTAACGGCAGCCACTTGCAACCAGGAAGAAAATATACAAAAACATATCACACCCACAAACACTGAACACAGTCTACAGAAAAAGAAACTTTGTGAAATGGCCACTCAAACAATAACCATCACAAGCATATTTACAAATTTAGATAACAGCACCTACAATCAAATACCATATGCTGATCAATTTGTGCCAAATAATAATCACAACGATATCACTGACAAAGAAAACTTACACAATAATACAACAACGAACACAACTATAACGAGAGTTGGTATAGGAACGAATGATGAAATAATACAAACGGTGGAAAATTATAATAAAATTAATCAACAACTTCATCAGAGTACAAATCATATTAAATCAAATGCAGTAGCAGTAACAACACACACAACAACAGCAACAACGATAACTCCAAATTGTATGACAATGTCTTCACCCGTTAATGGTGTTGTAGTATGTGCCACAACAAATTCTCCAAGTATAAACAGCAGTTGTAATCATATATCGGTAACAACGATAACAAATGCTGTCCCAACAACAGCAACAAATTTACACAACGAATCAATGGAGTGCATAAAAACTAATACAGTTTTAACCACCAGTTTATAGCCCTTAAAGTGTCAGCATAATTATGTTGATACAATATTGCCATCAACAACCACCACAGGTGCAGCCAAAGCTGCTGCTGCTGCTGCTGCTGGCACAACAAAAAGTCTTTCCCACAAAGCAACCGGCTCTAAGTCATCCGATAATTTATTTAACAACTCCGAAAGTAGCAGCTGTGATAGCACGGGAGCTTCTGCTGCTACTGCAGGCTACACTGGTTGTGATATAAGTGCCAACACCAATGGCGATAGTTTGTCATCACACACAAGTAACAATAATGTGAGTACTGCTGGCCAAAATTCTTCTTTAAGTCGTGAAAGTAGTGCGAGTAAAAAGCGTTGTGCAATACCAGTTTAAAAAATGTAAAATAACATTAAAGAAAGTTAGTTAAAAACAAATAAAATGTTAATTTAAAATAGTTAATTAAGATAAAGGCTGTATGGAAACAAAATATTTGTAAAAACCAAAGAAAACTTAACCAAGAACAGTTTCAAAAACTATAGAATTACTTCAAACAACTCATCATTTAATTTATTTGCTTAACTTTAACGGAATAAGAAATACGAAACTATGAAACTGTTACTTTAATTCTACGTTAGAATTTTCTTATTAAAAGCTTTGCTAGAGGTTTTTATCATTTTTTTTTTATTAAATTAAACGTATGGTTTGTATCATTTTTTAATTTATAAAAACGCCAAACAAAAATTTAAGAGAATTATTAAAAAAGTTACACTGAAAATAAACTATATTTAAATAAATTATCAAATTTAGAAAAAATATATAATTTTTTGGCCTTGAAATAATTATTATTTTATGGAAATAAAATTCTTTTAATTAATTTATAAAATTATACTTCCATTGGCAATTATTGGAAATATTTTTAATCAAATTGACACAGCAATTTAAAGGAAAAATTAACGAAACTATAAACTTTCATTGTAAATTACTTTTCCAAATAACAAAATTTATAATGTCTTCAGCATAAATAATTATCTAATTAGAAAAATTTTCGCTAAAATTTTGGTTTAGAGAAAAATTAACAAAATTTTTAGTTAAGTAATTTTTCGATAATTTTTTAGGGCAGAAAATTTTTCGATAAAATTTTGGATAAAAATAATTTATTGCAAAACATTTTTTCAGAACCTATTGATTTAGAAAATTTATAGTTGTCCAAATAAACTTTTGTTTTAAGAATTTATTCGTTTATTTATCGATATATGTCATGAGTTTTTACCACATTTATTCTATAATTTATAACCTTAAAATATTTATTTCTTAATTTCTCATAAAACTACTTGGTAGAGTTTTTTCAAACATTTATTGATAAAATTTATATTAGAAAAATATTCCATAAATTGTTATTAAAATAATGTTAAAAAACTTTTTAGATGACATTTTAACAGAATTTTTCCTTATTTAACTGACGCTGCTTGATTTCCTGTCTGACCATTTTTTGCTTAGCAGGTTTTTCAATAAATTTTGCATTGTTTTTGATGAAACAATTTTTTTTTTACTGTGAAGGCTTTTTTAATAAGTTAACGATTTAGAAAAATTAAATTTTATCCGGTTATTTTTCGATAAATATTACAATTTTCTTTTACAAGCCTTACATAAATATTGAGAAGAGTTTTTGCGAAAAGTTTTCGATAAATTTTGGATTAAAATAATAAATAAAAATTGATTGCAAACTTACTTAAAAATATTTCGATAATTTTTCAACGAAATGCATACTTTTATAATTTATACCTAAAAAGTTTATTTATCACCAAACTTTCAGCTTTTGCTAAGGGAAACGTTTGACTAAAATATTAATCTAAATATATCGATTAATAATTTACTTTAATCGTGCTTGATTCCTTCAAATAAAAAAAAAATATTTCATGATATTCCCATGAAATATTTATTATTTAATACTACAAAATGAAATGTGTTACTGCGGGGAAAGCATATCCATATGGCCATTTCACTACTGCTCATATAGCTCATCAGTGGAATAGATTTCCTTTTAAAAGAAAAAATAAAAATGTTTACTGAACGTTTGCTGTGTTTTTTTGTATAAAAACCTTGTTGAGTTTTTATATTTTTGTTTTGTTGTTTCAATGTAGTTCTCATTTAATCAACTCGGCAGTAGATATAAGACTTTCTAGTTTTGAATACAAAATTTGGGTAAAATCCACTGGTGAGCTATATGAGCAGTAATGAAATGGCCATATGGATATGTTTTCCCCGTATTAATACATTTCATTTTGTAGTTTTAAATAACAAATATTTCATGGGAATATTATGAAATATTTTTAATAATATTTAGAGGAATCAAGCGCGATTAAAGTAAATTATTATAAAAAAGATTCCGAATAATAAATTTTATTTCGATTAATTTTTGATTTAGTTTATTTTCCTTTAAATGTATAACAAATATTTAAATAAAAAAAATCAGAAAACTAGTGGACACTTGATAAATAGTTTATTTAAAAAGTTATCGATTAATGTTCGATTATTTATCGAAAAAATTATAGCTTATTAAATTTCTTAAAATATTTAATATTTTTGAAATTTGTTCAATATGGGTCTGGATTGTTTTTTTTATTTGCTTTTGGTAGTAATGGTAACAGTTATTTTAATTATGCAACTAATTTGAGTCTAATTTTATCGATAAAAAGGTATCCCCAAATTTTTCTTATCTTAATGAAAATTTAAGTTTCAATAATAATTTATTGTTTAATTTTATTTTCATTTATCTGTTTTGTTATAATTTCGTGTGAATATAATCTCAACAACTTGTTTATCGAAATGTTATCGATAAATTTTTCGTTTGTATAATTTCTTTTTTGATATAAAATTTTTATACAATTCATCGAATAGTTGTTGTTTTCTAACTTTTTATCAGTTCGTTTGATAGTTTTAGAGAAATTTTAAGAAATTTGTTTCAAATTTTTAAACAAAAAAATCCTGTGAACAACTTTCTTATAATAAATTAATTAATTGACCAACAAGTCTGAAATTAAATTACAACCAGCTTTTTATAAAATAAATCTTTTTGAATATTTATTTACATTTATTTCGGTTAAAAAAAATTAAAAAAAAACTATTTTTAAATTAGTAATTAATAATTTTTGAAGGAATATTTATTTATTTATCGAAAAAATTATTAACAGTTTTTTTTTACAGCTTAGCTTTTATATTAACATACTGCTCATCAATCCTTAAAATTATGACCTATAACTTTTTTATTATTTTTTAAATCAAAAATTATCGATAAGGTCTTCATACACCGAAAAACACAAAAGTACCGTTATCTGAAAAACGGTACTTAGAAAAAAACAATTACAGCGTTTATCGTTTTCTAGCCATGTTCTCGTTCTTGTTATTTTATTTTATTTTATTTTTTTTTTATTTTTTTTTTTTTTTTTTTTGGTTGTAAACCAGTGTAATTGTCAGGAAATAAACTTCTTCTATATTGCACAACATTTTGTTCAAACAGATTATTATATTTAGATAAATATGTTAAAAAATATTTTCTTTAATTGCCTTTACGATATTAATACAACTTATTGACTTTAATATTTTTTATTATTATTTAGAACGCGTACCAAAAATGTGATATATATTTTTAATAATATAACAAAGACTTTACTTATTATATTCTCCTTTCAAAACAATAGCGAGTATAATTTTTTTTACCAAAAAAAGGTGTTGTCTACAATTAATTTATCTGTGTTGTAATGAGCCCAACAACATAATAAATTATAATTGTTAAACAACAATTTGCTTGCGAATAAATAAAATCTAGAATTGGAGAAATAAAATTTATTATTGTTTCAATTTTTACTAAAGTTATAAATTCTAAATATAAATAATAACCATATAACTAATAGAATTGCATGAGAAAATAATCTTAACCAATTTTATAAAAAATTTTAATTTAAAAAGTTTTTCTTTTCTATTGTTTTAACAAAACAAAAAGTATATAAAAAAATTAGATAGTTACTGAAGTTGATAAATAATCCAAAAAAAAAAAATTCTCAATTCGATTTAAGAATTCTTTATATTTTTGTAAATAACTTTTTCTCGAAAGTACTTAGGTGTGTGTGAATGTGTACATGGGTGTATCTTTTGTATTTATATGAAAATGTTAAAGGCAATATATTTCAGTTTAACTATAACAATTTCTAATTGTTAAAAAAGGAATTGTAGTATTGCTTGACTAAATAAATGATATGAATCAAAATACTTTTTTTAAAGCTGGTGATTTTTAAGTTTATATTACATAAGAAAACTTATTCTTAACTAAATCTTTTTTCTGTTTTGTATCTTAAAAATAATCTCTTAATTTATATAAAAACTAAAGCATATAGTAAGGCGTTATTAAAAATAAGAAACAAAAGTAGTTTTTTAATAAACTTTAAAAATTTTATTATATCAAAATAAATTGAAATCAAATAAAATATTGAAAGAATTTATCTTTTACAAAAATAAAACTACAAAAATCAAAATAACATTTAAAGGGTTAATTTAATCAAAGGCGATACAAACAACATTTAATACAAATAATATGAAATGTATAAAAGTCTATTGAAATAAATTTAGCTTAAATAATAAAAATTTGTTGTATAAATGATTATTAGTTTAAATATTAAATAATTTCACTTATAAAGTCTTTTGAGATTCATAAACAACTGCGTAAAACTTAATATGAAAATCAGAAAATAAATGTATTTAAAAAATATTGAAATAAAGAAGTTTTAATAATGTTAATTATAGAATTCTGAAAATATTCTTAATAGTTATATAAAGGTAAGTGTGTAGAAACGGAAAAGAGTAAAATATAACAAAAAAAAGTAGTCGGGTCTTTACGGTTATGAGTTTTTCCTTTAATATTGCCTCTTAAATTAAGTGGGTACTAAGCAAAGACACTTTTTATTATCTTTTTTTCACTTAACGTAAACGTTTCCGATACGTTTTTACTTAAAATATTTCAATTTTGTTTACATACGAGGGCTGCTCTATATATTTCTGGCCTAATAGTGAAAATGCGAGTATTTATAATCAAAAATGGTTTTATTGTTTTTCAAAGTATTCTCCAGCATGATTTGTACACTTTTGCATGCGCTCAAACCAGTTGTCGAAGCACTTTTTCCACTCCGATGGAGACACCTCTAAAACATGGTTTTTGAACACTTCAACAGCTTCTTCTGGCGACGAAAATCGTTGACCACGCATTTTTTTCTTTATGTGCGGAAACAAGAAGAAGTCATTAGGTGCCAAGTCAGGGCTGTACGGCGGATGACCCATTAATTCGACGTTTTGGCCGGTCAAAAACGCTCTGGTTTAAGCCGATGTGTGAGAGCTCGCATTGTCATGGTGAACAATGATTCGTCTTCTCTTGTTGGTTTTTCGAATTTCTCCCGTGACTTCAGGCGACTTTCGTTGGTTTTTGCTCGTCTTTGAAAACCCACACGGTCGATTGTTGTTTCGTTTCGGGCTCCTACGCACAGATCGATGATTCGTCACCTCTGACGATCTCATAAACGTCTTTTGAAGCACCGCAATCGTATTTTTGCTACATTTCTTTGCACCAATCGACACGAGCCTTTTTTTGAGCAACTTTCAAATTGTGCGGGATCCAACGAGAACAAACCTTTTTTACGGCCAGGTGTTCATGCGGTATCGAATGTATGCTGGTGGAAGAAATGTACAAGGATGTCTCTATCTCTCGGTATGTCGCATGTCGATCTTGCATTTTGAGTTCACGCATGGCATCAATGTTCTCTGGCACAACAGCCGTTTTTGGACGACCTTCACGGAATTCGTCTTTGAGCGAGCTTCGGCCACGATTAAATTCATTATACCAATTTTTCACAAAACTATAGGATGGTGCTTCATCGCCATACAAAGATTTAAATTCATCAATGCACTCTTGTCCTGATAACCCACGTCGAAAGTTGTGAAAAATGATGGCACGAAAATGTTCACGAGTTCCATTCCATTCCATTTTTTCTATATTAATTTTTTCAAAGTCACTGTAAACAACACAAATAATAGTCGTACGTCAAAACGTTTTGAGTACGATTATGCTTAAAAATGACAAACTTTCCAATGGAAATGTCAGATTGCACTTGGCAGCACTCAGTGTTGCCAGGCCAGAAATATATATAGCAGCCCTCGTAATTTTGTTTTCAATAGCACAATCCTGCTTTTGTGTCACTTCCTTTTTTTGTGTTATTTACTACAGAAGAACCGAAAAAAAAGTTTTGTTGTGTGTATTTTCGTACCCTGATCCTTATTAACTCAACAGCAACATCAGACAATTTTAAACAGTTACTAAGTGAGATTATTGCCACAATATTATACTTGATTAATGAGCTTATTAACTGAAAATCATTAATCTATGAGGACACCGCGTAATTCTTAATTTTATTTTTGTTCTACTTACTACGGAGGGCACTTACACTCTGTAAATCTTAAATATCTGTCTATTTCTGTATAGGAGATGAGATAATTTGCTTGAAAATTATATCTTTATGGGGACACCCTGTAGGAGATCTAGAAAGCACTCACTGAGTATTAAACTCGTGTATCTACAGTTTAGAATATGAGGTCAAACATATCTCCATGTGGACATCCTCTAATTTTTAACTTCATTTTTTTTATAGCGGACATATGGATTCAAGAAAATTATTTTTTATGTGCAGACTTATTAACGCGTTCAGGGATGGGAGAAAAAAATTTTTACGTTTATTTTTTCACTCAAGTTCATTTTTAAAATGAAATTGTTGCAAATAATATGTTTAAACAAAAAAAAAAAAACAACAACAGCAAAAACAACAACAAAAACAAAAAACAGGTACATAAATTTAGTCCTTTTTTATTGCAAAATATAAGAAAATTTATTTATTACATTTATTTCGTACCCAGTATAAAAGATTCACCAGCTGCCAGGGATATGGATGTGGTTGCCAAAGGAGCATTTGTATATTTGGTAGAATCTTTGCTGGTAATTTTTACATTCATAGAATTGGGTAAAGTCCTATCGAAATCTGCTATAATATTAACGTTATAAGAACCTTCACCAAAATTAGCCACAAAAACTAAAGTCTCCTCATCGGTCAAATATCTGTTAATAAACAAAGAAATTAATACAAAAACTTATTTCTATACAACTGAAATATAACTCACCTTTTTAAAACAAAAATGCCATCATTTAAAGCCTGGTATTTATAGGAACCCCGTTGCAAAGTTTTCGATGATTTTCTTAAATTCAATAAAGATTTATAGATTTTCAAATGGGATTTAGTTTGGCTATTCTCAGTTTCGACATTAGTTGTCTCATAGCCCGGAGCCATTGGCAGCCATGTTTTAGAGGCTGTTGAAAATCCACCATTTTTGCTTGATGACCAGGGAAAAGGAGTACGTGCAGGATCTCTAGTAAATTTCTCGTAAATATCAGGGTTTGCGTTACAGGCCGCCGGATCAACTGTATCCTCCCATGAAATTTTACCATCCAGCATGCCCAGCTCTTCACCCTGATATGTAACACTAGCACCTGGCAACATCATAACCAACATATTCATGGCATCAATATTGCGTTCACCATAACGACTAGAAGCTCTGCGTCGATCATGATTGCCAATCACCCAATTTGCAGTTCTTCCAGCAGGCATATTGGCGAGCCAATTATTTACACCTTTTTCTATACTTCTGGCTGACATTCCACTTGCGGCCACTTCAGCAATTAAATTAAAATTGAAAGGTAATTCAGCTCCTTCTGTAGTTGAGTTACCATACATTTGCATGGTATACCAGGCTGGGGCATATGTCTCTATAAGTAAAACTCTTGTATCGCCGCCATAAATACGCTGATGATCATCCATAACTTGACGCCATTGATACACCATATCTATGGTCTCAGGTTGGTTTTCTACTAAATCCATTTTTAAATAGTTACGATCCTCTTTATCATCAGTTAAGCCACTAATCTCCTCATCAGGATATTGGCCATTTTTATCTGGCTTTACCTCAAATAACACTGGCACTGCATCTATACGAAAACCTGCTACACCTTGTTCCAACCAATAACGCAAGACACGTTTCATTTGCTCAACCACAGCTGGAGTACGATAGTTTAAGTCGGCCTGTTGCACTGCAAATTGATGCAAATAATACTGTTGCCTCTCCTCATTCCATTCCCAAGCACTGCCACGAAAAGCCTGTAGCCAATTGCTAGGTGGCATTCTTTTGCCATTTTCATCCACTTTGCCATTATGCCAGACATAAAAATCTTCATAGCCTCTTTCACGCTTGACTGATTTTTTAAACCATTCATTTTCTGTACTGCTGTGATTGGGTACAAAGTCCAATATGATTTTCAAACCAATTTCATTGGCCTTTTTGATTAGGATTCTAAAGTCCTCTATAGTTCCATATTCTGGTTGTATACCAAAGAAATCGGAAATATCATAACCGAAATCTACCATGGGCGAAGTAAAGATGGGTGATAACCAGGCAGCCGTTACGCCAATATCCTTAAGATATTGTAACTTTGATGTTATGCCATTTAAATCTCCTATACCATCTCCATCAGAGTCCATAAAAGAACGTGGATAAATTTGATAAAATTGCGCTGTTTGCCACCAGTCAAGTTTTTGTTGTTGTTCTGCTGTATTATCCTGACACGACTTGATTCTAGGTAGCAAAACTACACAAAATATCAATTTGAAGTAAAAAGTGTTCAAGCGAAACATGGCGAAAATATAAAATGCGGTTGATAGATAACTGGGTGTTATTTATATGATTATTTCGAGGCAAATCTACCAATCAAAAACTAAACTGTTAAATCAAAACAACTAAAAAATACTTCACGAGCAACAATTGTAACTAATCCCTTTTACTCAGTGGTTGAGTGCACTTATGAGCTTTTAAAAATATTTCCTTACAAAAATTGCTGTTGAAAGGTTTATTAACAGCATGATAAGATACAATAATGCATTAAGATACGATGAGCAGTAATGAAAAAATTTAATTTCAGGAAGAACAAAATTTGTATATCAATGGTGCCAGAGTATCGTTTATTTAAAGAAATAGGTAAAAACAATTTCTTTCAAACAACCTTTTCAATTGAACTGGAAACTAAAAACAGAAAACTTTTTTACGAAACTTAAGAAAACAAACAAGAGTACTTTACTCGGTTGTATAAAGCCTTCACCATAAATCGTCAAAACAAATTCTTTAATATCATAAATTTTTCTCTGTTCAAAAAATGCTTTTATTTGGAAAATAGTACGTTTTTCTTAGGATTGTTATACCAGCTTAGTAAATGAAAAGGTGTCTGTTTAAGATCCTTATATATTATATTAAACACAACCAGCTGCAGAAATACAAACGAAAGTAGAAAAAAGATAATTAAAAATTAGAGGCCGGGGTGATGTTATGCCCGCTGCTTTAAGGGATATGGAATTAACTTGCTGATTTTCGATAGCATAATTTTCGAAACTATATTTGATCGACTGAAATTTTTTCTAGTTCACATATTGCCTTGGCAAAGTTGATTTGACAAACACAGGCGGACAGACGGATATTACTCAATCGACTTGGCTATGCATAAGAATTCAGAAATAAGACGGAATGACAAACGCAGATATATACTTTTTCATCTGCGTTGAAGGGTATAATAAGACTCTTAAAATTTTATTTTAAAGAATAAGACAAATTAATTCTGTAAAATAAAGCAGAGAATATTAATTTGTGACCCTTTCATGTTTGTAAAATAAATTTATATTATTGATCACAATTTCATCAAGAATTTTTTGAATTGTCTAAAATATTTTTAATAATTTATTATTTAAAAATTTAGTTTACCTTTTTAGTTTTTATTTATTTTTTATTATTTATTTTTAGTTTTTATAATTTTTTATTGTTATTATTTATACAATTAAGTTTAGTAACTATATTCATTTTTAATCTAAAATTTTATAATTCTACTTTATTAAAAAAAACTATAGTTCGCTAAAGTTCTTTTTTCAAAAATTAAAAATAAAAAAACAATTTCGAAATTTCGAAGTTATTCTCAAACTCCATTTTTACATTAAAAAATTTATTTTTCCATATAAATTTTTGTTAAATAATTAATATATACAAAATCATATGTTTTCAAATAATTTCGAACATAATTTCGAATTTTCGAAATTTTATCGATTATTATTGATAACCTTGAAATTTTTGAGAATTTCAGTATTTTAAACAAAAAGTGCACATTCAACCCTTATTTTATTCAAAAATCAAATTATAAAAAAGAACACACTTTAATGTCACTAAGTTGTAAAACTTCAAATCTTTGAAACACAAGTTAAAAAAGTAGAAACTTAAATTTTTAACGTTTAAAATTTGTCCCTTACCAGCATTTTAGGATCAAACTTTACGACGATTTAAGATTTTAATTGCTTTTAATTTACAGATTATTTATGACGATAGTACACTTAGATCAAGTGACTTCCTCAATTTGAAATGGTTATCTCTATGATAACAATTGGGAATTTTTTATTATTATTTTTTTATAAAGATTTCAACCGTGGATATCTTAACCATATAAGATTAATGGGTATGCATTCCCTCTTTACGGTTTTACGGTTTTGGTTTCAATTAAAGATATTTCTTTGTAATTTAACAATAATTACCTATAAAAAATCATAATTTTAATTTAAGTAAATAATTCATTGTAAAATATTTGTTCTATATTTCTTTGTGTACTTGAAGCTATAGCAACAAAAGGTAAAATATATTTCAAAAGAAATTTTTAATTATTTTTACTCACATAAAATGCAATGCAATTTTGTCATTGTCATAAACACTAAAATTTCCTTCCGTTTTTTTAATTTCAATATTCTCCCTTATGCTTGTGGTTTAATTTTGTTATTTTTCTTTTAGTTTTTAAAATTACAAAAAGGTTTTAAAAAAGCATAAAGAAACCTTCATTACTTGTGATACTTATTAAAAGACAGAGATAAAACAATATACCACAAAATGTCATCTTGGTGTTAAACACATTAGTTTTAGTTTTTGAATGAATGTAAAAAAAAGAACTTTTAAAAACAAATTTGGTTTTTGAAAATTAAAGAAAATCTTTGTAGCAGTACAAAGGTTTAAAAGCTGTAAAAGGAAAGGTTGATAAGAAAAGACGCCACCCATAAAACGCTTACAGTTTTGATTGATACCAAGGCAATAACTTTTGAAATAAAAATATATTAGCATTTACATTAAGAAATATTTATTTTGCTATTTTTATTTTCGTAACTGTATAAAAATTATTTTATAACAATATTTGAAAACTTTTATATACAATAACAACAATATTATTTTTCTTTTTTTTATAAAATTTTCTTCTGCACAACAATAATTTCATTTTATATTTAAGGTTGCAATGGATTTCAAAAAAACAAAAGTTTTCATTTGTTCTTGTAATTGAATTCTTAATTATAAAGTTTTTCTTTTAAAGCATAATGTCTGTATTGTTCATCTTGTTTGTCTTTATTATATCCTCCACCACAAGAAGTAAAAAAAGTGTGTATTTAAGTTTATCATTCCGTTTGTAATTTCTACAATATCCATTTACAACTCCGACTGTATGTCCGTGTTAACGTTAAAATCAACTTTGCCAAGTTACTAGATGGACAAGAGAAAATTTAAATACGACAGTCGATGTGACATAGCTTTTAAAATTTTGCGGTTGAATATTAGAAAAAATGGTACAAGTCCTTCAAATCAGGGGGCAAAACACCACACTGCCTCTAATGTTTCCACACCATTTGGAACAAATTTAGTTTAGTGAAAATATCAACAAAAAAATGGGCACTCGCCCATATTTTCTGAGTCATAGGCCTCTAAACTTTTCATAGAAAAGTACGATTGTGTACCATCTTTTTTATGATATCAACATGGGTATCATTCAAAAGCTTAAAAAAGATCTTTTAGATAATAATAATTTTGTTTTAAATTTATTTAAAATATTTAATTTTTTTCTTACTTTTTCATTATCTGTCACCCCAAAATTCGTTTTTTTTTTTCATTGGAGGCACCTCATAAAAGTAGATTTACATATATTGCGAAGGGTATATAAAATTCAGCTTTGCCGAGTATAGCACTCTTACTTGTTAATGTTAAAGTTGATAAAGAAAAATTATATGAACAAATTCCATTGTAAAGATGATACCAATAATTTTGATTGTATATTGAATTTACATACAATTTATCATTTAAATAACCACATGAGCACAACCTTGTCACCATAATTAATAGCATCACAAATTTGTTTTGTCAGTAGGTTTTTTTCAAAACGGGGAATTCATTGTTTGTTGTTTAAAAGTCACAACCCAAATTCTTCATCTTTCAGACCTCTGCATGGCCTTACTATGCCTCCTAGAATTGTGAATTATTAAATTAAAATCAATTAAATAAAAAAAATAAAGGGTGTGTCCATTGGGATATTATTCTCATGTACAAAGTCTTATTTTTTAATCATTAAAGGTAGAAATCGTTCACCTTCTTAAGTTAGAAATTAATGGATTCTCCATAGAAGAACTGATTTTACAGATTTTTATCTTTTTAACAAAAGTAATAAAAACGTAAAGAATAAAACACATTTCGCTTCTTTACAAAAAAACATGTTTGAAAACGAATTGTGAAAATTTGTCTGCAAAAAACAACAAAATGTTGACAAACAAGGAAGAATGAAATGCTAAACAGTATCTAAAATATGTATTGTTTTATAATAGAGTGGAATAAAGAGGAGGTTGTTAATATGTAAGTGCTGCACTCGTAACTAACATTACAATTATGAAAACTAAGAACTGTTAATAATTATTATCTTCCACTCGACTACGATAAACAGTCATATGAAGACTTTTACTAAGTGTGCAAGTGAGTGCTTAAATACAAAGCTACAATAACTTGACAATTAAAAAATTCCACTACAATGCATTGAGAACGTATGAAAGCAATACAAATACTATTTGACAAATACTTGTAATTTTGTAACAATTTATAATTATCAAAAGAGCAAACGCATTCAACAAAAAGAAAAACAAAAATAATGATAGCAATTTGTGAATGATTTTATTTTGGTTGCAAAATTTTAAAAAATATAACGACCGTACACATAAATTTTAAAGAACAAAGAGATTTTTGGCAACAAACAAGTTTGGGCAACAACTAATGATTATAAATATCTAAAAAAAATTAATTGATTCAATTATTTTTTTTTTTTTCTTTTTTAATTAGAAAATTATCTTCTTAACGGAAATTTAATAAAATATATAATTGAATCTATTAAAAACTTAATTGGGTTTCATTATGAAACTAAGTAACACTTTTTATAGGTGAAAAAAATATTTTTTTCTGAGGGAATGAAACATTGAAGGCAAAAAATATTTTTACCCAAAAGAAAAAAATTAAATTTTAGTTAAATATAAACAATAAAGTAAATTTATAGTTTTTCTTCTTTTGAATTGATAATTAATAAGGATTTTATTTCATTTAAATATTAACTGAATGAGTGACTTTTTAATTAAAAATTTATTTGTTTTGATTAAAGGTTTAATTAATTATTAAGCGGTCTAAAAAAAATCTAGTTTTTTAAGCGACTTAATTTCTATTACAAAAACTCAAGTACTTTATTCGAAAAAATATGTTTTTTAAAAAAATCTAAAAAAGGGTTTTATTAAACTCCTGTCATATTTAACGTTAAATTTAATTAAAAAAAAATTACCGGAATTTAGCAAGAGATTAAAGTTTTACAAAACCCAATTTTTGGCGATTTTATTTTTTTTTTTTTTTTTGCAAATTGAACCGAATATTTTCTATTAAAACCGGTTTTAAAAACTGTTTAAAACAAAAATAAAAATATCCTAAGACACTAAAATTGTAACTATTATTTTACATTAAATAATTTTTAATATTAATTCCGTAATTTTAATCGAATAACCGAATAATTTTTAATCGATTAATTTTAACTTAAACGACTAAAGCCTTTTTTCTTAAATTTTAAAAGAAAATACATTCTGTAATTTTTTATTATTTGATGTAAACTACTAAAATAAATCTGAAGTTATTAAAAACGATTTAAACTCCCTCAAATATCAACCTGATTTAATCACAAAATATTACTTAAGTAAAAAAAAATTAAATAAAGATGTTTTAAAACTGAAATCTTGAAAATGCTCAAATTGATTTAAAATAAAAATATTTTTTTTTAATAATTGAAATCAGATAGAAAAACAAAACACTTTAAACAAAACCACTTCAAAGTGATTTGATTAAACATGTAGTGAATTTATTTTAGATAGCGATCACAATATATGCAAACAAACAATCAAACAAACAGAAAACTTATAAATGCTGTTGGAATATTAAATATTAATTCAGTATTAAATTAAAATTCATAAGATCCCCCAAACAAGGAATGTTGGCAAAATGTTGAATTTAAAATTTTTATTATTTAATATTTTAATAATAAGCTGTCATACAATATGGGTTCAAGGCTGTTCTGGTACAGGAGGTGCAAGCGATACAGTAACTAATTCCAAAGACTGGTGGCAAACTTCCCAGTTTTACCAAATATATCCAAGATCCTTTAAGGACTCGAATGGTGATGGCATTGGTGATCTAAAAGGCATAATATCAAAATTATCATACCTCAAGGAGATCGGTGTCAATGCCACTTGGTTGTCTCCAATTTATGTCTCACCTATGGCAGATTTTGGTTATGATATTGCCGATTTCTATGACATACAACCGGAATATGGTACTTTGGAGGATTTTGATGAGTTAATAAGGGAAGCCAATAGATTGGGTGTAAAAATTATAATGGACTTTGTGCCCAATCATTCGAGTGATGAATGTGTGTGGTTTAAGAAGTCTGTTAATCGTGAAAAGGGTTATGAAGACTACTATGTCTGGCATGATGGCAATAAAACAGAAAATGGCACTAGAATACCACCCAGCAATTGGCTGCAGGCTTTTCGTGGCTCCGCCTGGGAATGGAATGATCAAAGACAACAATATTATTTACATCAGTTTGCTGTCAAGCAACCTGATTTGAATTATCGTAATCCTGATGTTGTGGCTCAAATGAAACGTGTTTTAACCTATTGGCTGGATCGTGGTGTAGCTGGCTTTAGAATTGATGCTGTTCCTTGGATGTTTGAAGTACTACCCGATGAAAATGGTCGTTATCCTGATGAGCCGCCAAGTGGTTATACAAATGACCCCGAAGATTCCGCATATCTATTGCATATTTATACGCAAGATCAGCCAGAAACAATCGATATGGTTTATCAATTGCATTTATTGCTCCAAGACTATCAACGCATTCATGGCGGTGATACACGCATATTAATGATTGAAACTTGGTCGTCTTTAGATAAAGTTATGCTTATGTACGGCAATAGGACTACAGAAGGTGCTGAGATTCCTTTCAATTTCCAATTCATAAGCGGTGGCAATGGCAATCAAATTAATACAGATCTTAAGGCACCAGGATTTGTTAAGATTATAAAATCTTGGTTTAGCAATATGCCCGCTGGAAAAACAGCAAATTGGGTGGTAAGTTAGAGATATATTTTTTGGTGTATCAAAAACTATTTAGTGCAACTTAATCACGGTTAATCGAATCAAATAAAATTTTTTATCCACTTGAGCAAAAATTAAACAAAAACGAATATAAGTGACGAATTATAAAGAGAACAACGTGCTTATTTATATCTTAATTTCTAAAAAAAAATTTACAAAAAGATTTATTTTAATTCAGCCTGATTTTCTAAAAAAGTTTGACTACAAAATATTTTAAAAGCTGCATTTGGAATTATTCACAAAAAAAAAAAAATAACTGCAGAAGTGTTACTGCAACAACCGTGTATTAGAATCGATAACCCATTTCTCGCTACGATATTTTATAAATTAGAATTTAATAAATATTCGCGCTCTCCCTTAGATGGGTAATCATGACAAGCGTCGTGTGGGTAGTCGATATGGAGAAAACCGCATTGATCTTATGAACATGCTGCAAATGTTTTTACCAGGAGTCAGTATAACTTACATGGTAAGTTTAACTTTTCTAATTATCTCTAATAAAAAAAGTGAAAAAAAATGTATTTAAAAAAAGGGTGAGGAGATTGGTATGGTTGATTACGATGTATCGTGGGAGGACAGTGTTGATCCAGCTGCTTGCAATTCAAATCCTGATATTTATGAACAATTTACTAGAGACCCTGCACGTACGCCATTCCAATGGTCACCAGCTGCTAATGCTGGTTTCTCTACAACAGGAAAAACTTGGCTGCCAATTAATCCCAACTTTGTTAACGTTAATGTCGAAACTGAATCAGCACAAACTAAAAGTCATTTAAATGTTTACAAGCAAATGTCAAAATTACGACATACAAAAACCCTACAATATGGTAACATACAATATGGCAATGTTGGCGATAATGTATTGGCTATTAAAAGGTCAGAAGAAAATAAAAAATTATAAAATAAAAATGTTTCAACTTTTACTTGTCTTTAGGTCTTTAGCAAATGAAAAAACTTATATACTTTTGGCCAATGTCTTGCCTGATGATACCTCAGTGGATGTGACTGATATTTTAAAGACCAGTGGAACCTTTAGGACCAAGGTTACCAATATTATATCAACCAGAAAAGAGGGGTAAGTTTAATTTTTAAAATAATAAAAAACAATTTCAATTTATAACTTATTTCATTTTACAGCGATTTGGTAATTTTGAATAATATTTATCTAAAAGGTAATGAGGCCATAATTGTTGAATCTTATTAAAATTATGCATAAAAAATAAATGTCCAATAAAAAAAATAAAAGTTTCTTAATAAAACAAAAAAAAAATAAATTATTTTTTGGGTTTTTCTTCAGCTTTGTAATAAGTAAAATAACCAATTGAAGTGGTAAGTTTGGTGGTGGATTTTAAAATCACAGCATCTTTGGGTTGAAGGGTAATCGAAGAGGTTTTAACAGTATCACTGAAATTAAAAATACAAATAAAAATGCCCTAAATTAAAAGTAATGTTAAACCTACTTTTGTTTAGCTTTGGAATGTGTGGTAACCATAACATAAACCACTTCTGGGGGCACATCTTGAAGGGATTTCTCTAAGTTGACGGTTTCTTCATTGTCAAAAATATTTATTAAAGTTATATAAGTGTATTCATGTAAAAGATATCTGTTTCAAGGTAAAAAAAATCATATTATTAGCGATCAAAAATATTATTTAAATTTGCTTTCAACCCACCTTTGTATCGCTAAAACATTTTGATTAACAGCTACTACTTGAGTTTGTCCATATTTTATAGCCGGCTGTGGTCTTATACTTTTCTGCAATTCTTTAAATATATTTAAATGGCTTTTCGGTTGATGTTTTTCCCATTCCACATTAATGTCATAATAATTGGGTGATATTGGCAGCCATGTTTTATTTGCAGTAGTAAAACCACTTTGATAATCGCGACTCCATTGGAATGGAGTCCTCTCCGGATCACGTGAAAGTGTTTCATAAATGTCAGGATTCGAATTACAGGCTGAAGGATCTACAGTATCATTCCAAGAAATCCAAACATCAGTCATACCAATTTCTTCGCCCATATAAGTAACACTGCAGCCAGGCAGAGTTAAAATTAACATATTTAGCATGTCGATACGATCAGTTCCTAAGCGGGAAGCTACACGTTTCTGATCATGATTGCCCAGCTGGAATTAAAAGAAAATTTTAAATTAAAAATTATAAAATTCAAAAGTTTAAAAAAAGTTTTAATGTCCTAGAACATCTATAATCTTTTAAGCTTATAAAGCTTTAAGAATCTTTAAACTTTAAAAGCTTGCATTTAAAAGACTTAAAACCTTAGTTAACAAAGCATTATGTTTAGAAAATAAGAGAAGCTTAAAAGCTCATTTTTTAGCTTTTAAACGTTTGAACATAAACTTTAAAAACAGATTTTATATCTCTCGTAATTGTGGCACTAAACACCTTCGAGGATTTCGGAGGGTTGTAACTTTCATTTGTAGACCTTTAAGGTATCTCTACTGCTTTTTTATTGTAGTGTTTCTTTTAATTTTAAAAGCTCTGTAAATCTTGTTTAAGAAAATCGAAAATAAAATGTTCTTTGTTTGTTGTTCTTTGCATAAACCTTTAAAAGCTATCAAACATTATGCTGTTTTAAATCTAAAAACTTTAGGGTAACTCACACTGTGTTGTATTACTGTACTTACCACCCAATTTGCTGTACGACCCTCTGGCATATTATTTAACCAAGTATTTATAATATCCGCATAATTATGAGCATTTGAATTATTGTTTACTGAATTAATAATCATAAAGTTAAATGGTATCTGGGCGCCTTCCATAGTTGCATTGCCATAATATTCCATAACAACCGAAACATTTGAATACGATTCAACCATAATTACACGATCTTCACCACCAAATTCATATTTAAAATCATCTAAAACTTTACGCCACTGGTAAATTAAATCTAAAGTTTCTGGCTGATCTTTGGTATAAATGTGTTGCAAATAACCATAATCATCTGGGTCATTGACACTAGGATTTCTGGGCTCATCGGGTAAATTACCCTTTGAATCGGGTGCCGTTTCAAAAATATGCGGTACAGCATCGATACGAAAACCAGATACACCTTTGTGCAACCAAAAACGTAAGATATCTTTCATAACAGCCTGCACTAAGGGATTGCGATAGTTTAGATCAGGCTGCTTTTTAACGAACTGATGTAAATAATATTGCTGACGTTGTTCGTGCCACTCCCAGGCCGAACCCCGAAAAACACTTATCCAATTAGTAGGTGGATGGCGAACGCCATCTACTATATTGCCCGGATGCCAGATATAAAAATCTTTGTAGAAGGGATCATTAGCAGCAGAGCGTTGAAACCATTCACACTCATCGCTAGTATGATTGGGTACAAAATCCAAAATTATTCTAATGCCCAACTGCTGGGCTTTTTTCATTAAATCCTCAAAATCTTGCATTGTACCAAAAAGAGGATCAATTTCATAAAAATTTGCTATATCGTAACCAAAATCAGCCATGGGAGATTTAAATATGGGTGACAACCAAGCTGCTGTTATATTGATCTCTTTTAAATAATCAAGTTTCTCTGTTATACCTAAACGATAAAGAGAAATTAAACAAAAGAATTAAGAGAATGATTTTGTAAGAGCAAAAGCATTAAGCACTTGTTAGTTTTCTTTCAACATTTTAGTTTATTAGTTTTTATATTTAATGTACCTTTCAAATCGCCTACACCATCACCATCGGTGTCTTTAAATGACCTTGGATAAATTTGATAAAATGAGGCAGTCTGCCACCACTTAGATGCTGCCTCATAGTCCTCCAATTTTTTGTCTCCATCCCATGTAATAAAATCAAAATGGGCATGATAATTTGGATAAACGCCAGCCCAAACAATCGATGCAGCCACTAAAATTAACGCACAGTATTTCCACATTGTCATTACAATCTAACGCCACAGAGAAAAATGCTCATCAATAACACAATGTTATTTATTGAATCGTGTGCAATGCCGGCAACCAGTTGTTTACTTTTTAGTAGCTAAATATCAACTGAAAACGAAAATAAATTATTTTATATACAAACAAAGAATAGTGGCCACTAGTGTGACCATTCTTGCATTTTGTTAGCAAGTTTTAATATTTTTCTAAATAATTTATTTTACCAATCTTGGTAACGGTAAGCGGGGAATAGAAACGAAAGAAAAATAAGGTTTTGTGTTTTGCCTACAATTTGATTTTTCGCTTTTCTTATTAAATGTTTTTTTGCTAAATTAATAATAATTTTAATAAAGTTTTCTGTTAAATTTCAGTTTTTTTCTTATTTGGGGATCTTAAGTTAAGATTTTCATTTTTAGTATTTTCAATTCATAATTTTTACTAATTTTATATCTTATTTTATTAATTTAAATTTAAAAATTTGGCAAAAATAAACATTTTATATTAAATTACAGGTTTCTTAGCGAGTTTTGGTTTTCAGTGATATCAGGTTTTATTTGAAGTTATTTTTTATGATAAAACATCGATTTTTTATGTATTAATAATTTTTTTTTCTCAAAATGTTAATAAAGTTAAACTTCAGATTTTGTGAGTAAACCCTGTATTCTGTCGAGGTACTTTTACGACGTGCTATCTTGAAGATTCACAGGAAGCAGCTTCTATTTGTTTTCAGTTTTAAATTTTATTAAGTTTTTTTTATACATCTTTTTATTTATTTAAAAAATTACTTTCTTCTTTTTTAAATAAATTAATTGAGTAAATTACGTAGTGAGAAAATTTTTTATTTAATGAAATATATAATTTAGTCAATTAAAAATTTAATTGAATATCAAGCTGAACATAATAGAAATTATTGTAGATATATAAATATTTTTTTAATAAAAGAAATTTGATTCTTAAAAGAAACTTTTATTTTTTTGTAACTTTTTTAATAAATTAAGTTTTGAGGTTAAACTCGACTTTTTATTTTTATATTAAAGCACTCTTATCCGTTACTAAAAATGACAATTTTTTGTTAGGACTTTATTGTTTTTGTAAAATATGGCATCATCATTATAATTATGGAATTTGAAGTTTTTTTTATTAAATCATTATTACTTTTTTTTTTTTTTTGTTATAAAGGGTTTTTAGTATTTTTAGTAAAACCCTTTTCACTAATGATTAGAATAAAAACGTTTTTTGAGGTCTTAAAATTTTACTCTAATGGACTTTATTTACATCAGCAACTATAAAAAATCATAACCACCAAAACTTTTTTTATAGTTTTAAGCCACATTTTTCTTAAATAACCCATATGTCAATGTCATTATTTCTTTACAATAATAAAGCTAGTTTTTTCCTTCCATCTCAAATTGATAAGTTAACGCAAAACAAATCTTGAGCTTTTATCTGTAAACTTATTTAAAAAAAAAAGCAAAATACATTAGAAAATATAATTTATTTTTTGAGTTAAATTTATCCTCATCTTTATATAAATAACTCACGCAGATTTAGTTTATTATTTTTTAACATTTTTTTATTAATTTTTTTTAATAAAATTTTGTTTTTTATTATTTATTATTCTCAAATCTGGTCACACTGTGGGTAACCACAAAAAAAATATTTATATTTTGTCATGATCTCTTTTTGTAGGTAAGTTTCTCTGTAATTTTTCTTTGCATTAATTTTATTTAATATAATTTCTCTTTCCAAAAGTATTTGTTCATAAACAATTCGAGCCTTTGTTGGAAGAAAATCATGACTAAATTTTTTATCACTTAGCTGAGCATGCAAAAATATCTTTCAGCAATATACACATAACAAAAAAAAAATAAATAAAACATATTTAGACGTGCAAATTCTTTACTTCTAAAAAAATATCTCTATGTCCACTATAAAATTTAAAGACTATTTTAGTTGTAGTTTTTCTTAAATATATCTCTCTTGCAGCAAGTCTGCAATTGCTTTCTTAAAGGAACAAGAGAAAAGAAATATGTATTCAAAGCAAAAAAAAAAGCTATCAATAGCAAAAAATATTCAAAAGATCTTCAATTGGCTTATCGTTCCACATGAACTCTACATAACAACAACAAAACAATATAAGAATTTAATTGCATAATTTTTGTAGGCAATATTTTTAAAGGGAAGAAAAAAAAGAATAGTGCGTTCAAAGGTATTTTTTGTTAATATAAAAAATAGCGACATAATAAGAAGAAATCAAAATTAAAGAAGAAAAAATTATTTATTCGGTTGTATGCTGCCTACAAACTACACTTCACTAATAATTAATCTTTAGAAATGTTAGGACTCATTTGATCATTTTGAGCTCTATGACAAACAATTTTTTGTTTTTTGTAGAGGATGAGAATTTTTATTATTTAGTTGTAATTACCACAGCAAAATTTTAGAATTAGGTTATTTTGGCCAGTATTTTTCTGACATGTTATTTAGCTTTAATCTTTAATATTTATTTACATTTTTCATTTTATTTATTTGTCTGATTTTTTTTTCGTGTGATACTCCTCAATGTTTTGCCAATAAAACTTTCCCTAATCAAAGTAAAAGTTTTTCATATAATTCTCATTTAATTAAAATAGCAAATTTAAAATTTGTCTTGTTGTCTAAATTTTATTTTCAGTTGTAACGATAACGTTGTTGATAACACCTTCCTTGGATGTACATTATTATAAGCCATGTGGGTATACAAAAAAATAAAATAAGAAAAAGAAAAATAATTTGACGATAAGAATATTATTTTTGTTTTTTGCTGAAAATACATAAAAAACATTTCTTGGTTGTTGATCTTTAGTTTATAATTATTGTGGCTTTATCGTCAATAAATACAAATGTAAACGAACATACATATTTTCATATAAAAATTATTAAATAATAAAAACCATTCATTCATCAAAAGCAATAACAAATCGGAATACATGAAGTTGAATCGAATGCAACTCAGGTTTTACTTTAGTGATACTTTTTTGTGCAAAATATTAATTTCCATCTTCATTGCGACTTTCCTACACATGCTTCAAATCTAGAAATATTTCTTTATTTATTTTTTGTTTTTTTTATAAATTTTCATCAAGATTGTGAAATTTGAATTTCGAACACAAATTATATTTTTTTAATGCTTTTGAAATCGAAATTAATAAATCTTATTCTGTTTAAAAATTTTAAATTTTTTTAATTCCCGTTCAGTTGTACAATTTACCATTTGAAATGTTCGAAATTTTCTTTTGCTTTTTTTATATTGTTGCTTAAATTAATCTCATTTTATTTAGAACATTTTCTGTTAAATATTATGCATTCCGATGATTTTTAAAGAAATTTCCAATAGTTGCCGGTATTAGTCTTTTTAGTGAATTATTGGATTTTTCTCGTCAACTCTATGATTTTTTAATTTGTGAATTTGTTGGCTTAATTTCGATTTTTGTTTTTATTACTTAGGAAAAATTGTGATTTTAATATTCAACGGATTTGTTGTTTTTTAATGCTTCTTAATTTTACTCAGTCTTATTCCGATCAAAATAAAATATATAATTTGTTCCTAAATACTTGTGGTTTTTGTTCCATTAAAATCTTTTATGCGTTAATATTCTGCCTAAACATGTGATACATTAATGTTTGCGATTAAACTAAATCCACTTCATGTGCACTGTTAAAAAAAATATTTAGTCTTTTTTAAAATTTAAAAGCAACAAAAAAAAATATTTTATAGTCAGCAAAAACTGTAAGTTCAACAAGGTTTATGAATTTTGGGTTTATTTAAGTACAACTGCTTCTTTCGGCAACAACATTACTCTACGGCTAAGCACTTTGTTACTTAAAAAACAAACAAATAAATGAAAATGATATTATGTACATTGAATTTAATAAGAAAAATCTTACCCTTTATTTCTAACACAACATACTCAAATCTCTTCGGTAAAACGCTAAAAACTTTATTTTAATTGACCATTTGCACAGAATCATTTATGTTCAGTAGGGTTATGTAGGTATAATCATTGAGATGGAAGCTAAAAAAAATAAAAGATCATGATTAGTTACGGAAATTAAAAAAACACACAGACTTAAACTCCTAAATCTTAAGGCTTTAAAAAAGTTTTTTTTTACTTACCGCTTTACCGCTAAAACATCAGGGTTTATGGCTTTAACTTCAGTCTCACCATCTCTGAAAGCATTTTCCGTTCTCAGCCATTGCAATTGTTTAAAAATATTTAAATGACTCAGAGAAATTCCTCGTTAACGTTTAACATTCTTTGTTTTATAACGAGGACTCACCGGCAACCATGTAGTTTCATCCCTCCATTGAAAGGGAGTACGAGCCGGATCTCTGCAACGAAATTCGTTACCTTCTTTAAAGCCATTACAACCCTGTGGATCTACAGTATTTTTCCAGGAAATCCATACATCTGTCATGCCAATCTCTTCTCCATTATACGTAACACTTGAGCCGGGTGGTAAAGTTAGCTGCAGCATATTTAACATATCAATACGATCTGTCCCGAAACGTGAGCCCACTCTAATTTTATCGTGATTACCGATCACCCAATTTGCTGTACGACCAGTAGGCATTTTACTTAACCATTCGTTTATTAAGCTGACATAATGATAGGCAGCCGAGTTGTTTCCTAAATAACTGATGAATTTCAATGGGAGACCAAGTTTCAACCATAAGAATTTTGTTCAAAAAAATGGAAACTAAAGAAACATGTTTTTTTTGTTTTGCATATAAAACACAACTGTACCTTTCGTCTTCACCATGATCCTTTTGATATTGTTGCAATACCTGACGCCATTCATAAACTAAATGCGAAGTTTCCGGTTGCTCAACAGTATAAATATGTTTAAGATTACCATAATCATCAGGATCATTGCTCCACTCATTACGCGGCTTATCAAGATAATTACCCTCGTCATCAGGTGCTATTTCAATGGCATGATATATGGCATCGACACGAAAACCATCGACACCCTTGGTTTGCCAAAGGCGTAATACAAAAGCGTAAACAAACAACAACAGTGTTATCTTATATTTGTTTTTTTATTTATTATTTTAAACCAATAAAATTAAATAATTTAAAAGCAATTTCAAACATATTTTCTTACCTGTAATCCAAAACAGGGTCATTAATTTTTGCTTCAAAAGCTATTTTTTTTTTTATTTTCGCAAATTAATTAAATTGAAACAAATTCTGTTTTATCATATTCGCGATTATTATTTGTAATTTAAATTTAGTAATTTAAACATAATACTCTCAAACGAATAAAATTTATAAAAAATATATATAAATTTTTATTGTTGTTTTCGTGAACACAATTTTTAAAATAAGCGATTAATATCAAATTGATTTTCTGCACTGCTTTCTACCTACAGATACCCTCATTATGGGTTTTCCATTTACGTGTGTACAGACATACTTTAAGCCCATTTCCTTTTTAAGCCTAGAATAATTTTTTCTTAATCGCTTTTTTCGCTCGTTTACGAATTTATAATTTTTTTTTGTGCGTAAGCAGCATAAAGAAAGAAACAAAATCAAAAGTGTATTTTTATGTGAGAAGATTAAAAAATAAAAGGCTGTTTGTTATGTTTTTTTATTCGCGAATAAAATTTTTTAAATAAACGAGTTAAAAAAAATTGTATTCTCGAGTATAATTTCTTCTTTCCCCTGCTTTATAGCTAGAGACACTCTAGTCATTAGTTTCCAAAAACACTCATTTCTATATCTTTGGCTTGCGTATATGCTTTTGTATTTCTAGCCCACAATTTGTAAAAAGAAGCAGAGTGTTCATTAAAATAATCAAAATTTTTTCCAGTTATTGCTTATTTCGTTTGCGTGAATCAAAAATTTTGTTTGGAAGTAAAAGAAAAAAATTAAAAAGCAAAAATTGTTCATAAACGACGAGAATAAACAATGAAATCATATTCGCGAAAACATTTCTTCAAACGAGCTAATAAAATAAAATAGTATTTGCGAAAAGAATTTTTAATTACCCTGGTATTATTTTTTCCTTTTTAAGTGATCTTGGATTATTTACTATCTTTGCTGCAAAAGGAATTTGTCAAACACTTAAAACCAATTTTCTAAAGAATTATTATTTATATTATTTTATCCACTGTAATTACACTTGAATTTTAGTGCTATCAAGTCAAAGTCCGTATAATTTATAACTAAAATAAATTGATTAAAACAACTATTAACTTCAATATCTAACAAAATCTTAATCTAATCAAAACTATTAGTTTTTTATAAAAAGAAAAACTATAAATTTTGATATTGAAAGTATTCGCTTTATAGCTGTTCAGACACAAATAGCAGTTAAGGCCAGCATAATGCTGCTAAATAAAATTTATTTCCTATTAATATTGCTGTTGTTTATTTGTCAGACTTTAACTTTAAAATGGTGGCAAACGGCTTCATTTTATCAAATCTATCCCAGATCCTTTATGGATAGTGACGGTGATGGCGTGGGAGATTTAAGAGGTTTGTTTTTGTTCCCTTTTTTTGTGACTAAGAAAGTTGTTGTTGAAAATAAAAAAATTACAGGTATAAAAGAAAACCTAGCGTATTTGAAAGAGATTGGCGTTACAGCTACTTGGTTATCACCTATTTTCACCTCACCAATGGCTGATTTTGGTTATGATGTGGCCAACTTTACAGATATTGATCCCATCTTTGGTACTTTGGCCGACTTCGAGGCTTTAGTTGCGGTGGCCAAAAAGATTGGCATAAAATTAATTTTAGATTTTGTACCCAATCACACCAGTGATGAGTGTGAATGGTTTAAAAAATCTATAGCCAATGATTCGTATTACAGAGATTTTTATATTTGGCATCCTGGTAAAATTGTCGGAGGTATTAGACAGCCTCCTACTAGCTGGATAAGTGTTTTTCGTGGTAGTATGTGGACCTGGAATGAACAAAGACAGGCTTATTATTTGCATCAATTTCTTGCCAAGCAACCAGATTTAAATTATCGCAATCCTAATGTCGTGAGGGCCATGAAAGTAAAATTTTTATTTTTAGTTTTTTTAATTTAAAAATAAATTTTATTCTTTTTTTCTGCATGCTAAGAATGTGTTACGTTTTTGGTTACGTAAAGGTGTATCAGGCTTTCGTGTTGATGCTGTTCCTCACACATATGAAATTTCTCCTGACAGTGAGGGTAATTACCCTGATGAGCCACGAAATTCTCTTAACAATGATCCCGAAGACTATGACTACTATCAGCATATTTATACTAAAGATCAACCTGAAACCGTAGATTTAATTTATCAATTTCGTCAGGTTCTGGATGAAATGAAAGAAGAGCTGGATGAGGATGATGATTTTATATTAATGACTGAAGCCTATACTTCCTTGGATATTATTATGCAATATTATGGCAATTCTACTCATGAAGGTGCCCAAGTTCCTTTCAATTTCGAGCTCATAAATAACATAAGTAATCAATCGAATGCCTTTCATTATGAAAAATTAATTAACAACTGGCTTAATAAAATGCCACATGACAGAACGGCCAATTGGGTGGTGGGTAATCATGATCAACCACGCATTGGCAGTCGTTTGGGTAACGATAAGATTGATATCATGAATATGCTGGTATTGTCTCTACCCGGCTGTAGTATCACCTATCAGGGTGAAGAAATAGGCATGACAAATGTATGGATTTCATGGAATGACACCATAGATCCACAAGCATGTCAATCGAATCCTGAAAATTATGAAAGATTGTCACGTGATCCTTCTCGCACCCCCTTCCAGTGGAATGATAAAGCTTTTGCTGGTTTTACTACAGGCTCGTCAACATGGCTACCGGTATCAGATAACTATAAAATGGTTAATGTTAAACGTGAGAGAGGCATTGCTTTGAGTCATTTAAATGTTTATAAGAGGGTCAAAAATTTGCGAGAGGAACCAGCATTTCAAAAGGGAATGGCAAATGTGACAGCTCTTAATGAAAATGTTTTAGCCATTAAACGGTAATTTAATTTTCATTTCTTTTTATTCGCATATTTTTTAAAATGATTTTTTCGTATCCAGCTTCCTGTTAGGTGCTCCTACTTACGTCGTTTTACTTAATATGGGCGCTTATATGGAGACTTTAAATCTTAGTGAAGCGATGTATGGCTTGAAATCTAAGCTTAAATATGTGGTTGTTACTAGCGCCAGTTATAGGCGAAAAGGTGATATCATAAGCCCATTTTCTGTCATTCTTATGCCCAAGGAAGCAGTTGTTTTAAAAGCTATTGAAGTCTAATCAATAAATCGACATCATAAAAAAAAATAAAAAGAAATTTTTTTCTCTAACAAATAAATAATTTTAATCTGGCTTAAGTTCATGTATATTTGAACTTTTTTAAAAGCTTTGTTTGTTAAAGAAGAAATATACAATGTTAAATATATTAAGTTGAAATCCCTTAGTATTTCGAAACAAAAATTCTCCATAATAAAGTGCTGTATTTAAATAAAAAAAACTACAAGTGTTATTCAACGTAACTCATCTCTTACAAAAAATTTATTTATCATTAAAAAAAATGTAAGCAAACACTTATATTAAAAATAAAAACGATTTTTTATTTAATTTATTTAATAACATGTCAGCTTCAAGATGAACTCAACCACACCAACTTATTATCTATTCATTTTAACTCAAAATTTATGCCAAAAAATTCATTGTGGTTTTAACCCATCAAGACATGATAAAAAAGTTAAGCTGCGAGGGGTCAAAAGATGAAAAATAAAATAATAAATTGTAACCCCCGTATATGTGAGGTTTAAAAATGTTACACATTGCATTTTAAACGTACTTTTTTATTTTTCTGTATTTTTCGCTTATATAAACCTTGATAATATTGAACTCAATATGCAGACGTTAAACTAATACAGATGAAGGGTGACAATTGTTAAAGTTTTAAAAGAAATTTTAATAGTTTTAAATTAATTTTTTAGCTTCTTTCCTTTATATCGTATTTGTTTGTTTAATTTTTGTTAACAATTTTTTATAACTGATATTTAAAGGGAATTTTGTTAAGGGCTTTTTCCTAATACCTTACGTTTGGTATTGTTTTGGTAAATATATTTTTAAATAGCACAAAAACTTTTAAATAATTTTTCTGTTTTAATAAATTTTGATTTTTTGACCTACTGAAATTCTTCATTTCCATAAAATAGTAAAATAGTTTGATTTATAATTTAAAAAAAACCATTTCAGTTCGGAAATATTTTTGGAAACTTTTAATTTTTATAAAAACTTACCTCAAGCATACGAAACTCATTTGAAGATTTGAAAGTTTTACTGATTAGCGAATATTTTAAAGTTATTGTAACTGAAATTCTTTAAACAGTCAAACACGTACTTCAAAACTTGCCAGTTTTTTTTTACAATTCTGTAGTGTTAAAAGTACAGAGACTTTTTTGAAAGTTTGCGGTTGTATCAATCAAATGACTTGGACAATATAAATCTTTTGGCGGCATATAGACATCGCCAAGATGATTGGTAACACGATTATTTAACTTATTGTGCAAAATATCAATTGTTTGACAAACTCTGTTACAGCATTTTGCTGAAACCAATTAAAATAAAAGTTCATATCTTCTCTTTCGGGCCATAAAAGTTCGTAATCGCGACTCTATAGCGATCGCTAAGTTGCGTTTTCAGCAGCATAACAGCAATTGGGTCAATAATTTTACCACGCGAAAATCCACACTAAACTGTCAATTTCTATAAAGGGTTTGGCTGCCAAACAGCATTGTATTGTTTATCGACACAACCGACGTTTTGAAGGTGAAGTGTAACTTTTCTATTCCCCAAATATGGCTCGTGATGATTTTGATCATTAACACAGCCGCTGTCTCGCCAAAAAACAAAAAAAAAACTTTTGTGGGCAAACTATATGTCCTATTGGACCCTGTCTGAAAAGCCTAAAGTAAGAAGCCGTATTGAAATGGATGGGTTTATTAAACCCTGCCACCGGATAATGAGGGATTTTGAATTAAAATTTCTTATGATACTAGTGTACGTTCTTTGATTGAGTTTTAAACTTTTCGGCATGGCGCCGTTATACTAAACTGTAAGCACTGTACTATAACAGGTACTATACGTGCTTCACTTTTTATTTTAACAACTTTTCAATATTTTATTTATTTACTTAAAGCAGTACCCAAGACTTCGTCAGCGTGTCATTTTTAATTTTCTTAAAATTCGAGTTTAGAAAAATGTGTTTTTAAATATTTATTTTAGAGTTCTGTTTTTCATCTAAAAAAATTAAATTTAAACTATTTTAGCGCCATTATACTAGATTTGTGTAATTCATAAACGAACTAGTTCAATTAAACGATTCCATTGAATGAACTAAATGAACTAGTTCACAATTTCAAGTATACCTAGTTAATTTTTGAACTTTAATTTGTAGTTGAACTACCAGACAAGATGAACTAGAATCCATGTCCATGTTTATTTGTTGACTATTACGGACATTAAATTAGTCCTGCATCGCGTTTTTAAAACATTAATAGTTGTTTTGTTTTCTATATCGATTACTATCTACACAAACAATAAAATTTAAAAAATATACATATATTTCATGTACACAAATGATCCCGTCACAGTTTAATTAAATGTTCAAATAAAATACTTTTATGACTTTATATAAAGAAGACTTTTCTTAAACAGAGGTTTTTTATTGGTTAAAGTAAATCTGAAATACTCCATTTTCATATACAGGTTTCATTAATAATTCCTTATCGTTTTAACCAACGTAATACAAAAGCTTCAAAAGGTTTTAAATAAATGCGCCCTTTTAAATTAACTTTATCCCTAAATGAGAAAAAAAAATAAAAGAATAAAAATTTGTAAGCTTTAAATAATTTAATCAACTAAAATCAAAGAAAAACTTACCCCTTCCGATGTGTTGAATAAGAAGTCAAAAGCACATATTCATAACTTCGATTATTTAAATTTTCTACATATTCCAAGTTACTGCCCAAATTAACCAAAATCATATATTCTTCCTTATCGGGTAGGGCTCTGATTATTTGAAATATTTGATCATTTAAAGCTTTATATGAAAATCCTCCCATTTCTTTGAAATTTTTAAAAGCTTTAGTTTGCTTTAGCTTTTGCAGATCCTTATAAATTTGTAAAGTACTTCTGGCCACTTGACGTTCACTGTCCACATTGTAGATATAATAGTCTTCAGCTATGGGCAGCCAGGTGGTGGTATTTCCTTCTGAGAAACCTGCATTTCTTTTGGAATTCCATTGCATAGGTGATCTTTCTGGGTTACGAGTGTCACATGATGTTTTAGTACATTTTGTTGGTACATCAGTCATGCCTATTTCCTCACCATAATAAGTGACTGTAGCTCCTGGCAGGGTATGCACAATGATACTGAGTAGATCTACTTTATGTTTACCTATACGATTGGCCACACGCTTATTGTCATGATTGCCTATAACCCAATTGGCAGTTTGATAATTTTTCCACATGATATCCATCCATCCATTACAGGATTTTTCCACATCTCTGGCATTGGAGTAGCCACTCAAATACATTAAATTGAAATTCATGGGCAATTGAGAACCACGATGAGTGCCATTGCCAATTAATAAACTAAGAAATTCTATAGAAGAATAAGCTTCACTTAAAAGGATTCTGAAATAAAATTGTTTACTTGTTTTATTTATGGTTTGTTTAAAAGAAAGATCATGTTCACCTGGTGTCTCCTCCATTTTTCTTTTGATAATTATCCAAAAAATTTCTCCATTCATATATTAACTCTATGGTTTCATACTGATCCTTGGTGTAAATATGATTGTGATACGTATAACTTTGAGGATCTGATGACCAGGCACTTATTGGTTCATCTGGATAAGAACCATTATTAAGGCGTTTCTCAAATATGTGAGGTACTGCGTCTATTCTAAAACCATCTACACCACGATCTAGCCAGTATTCCAAAACGTTTAACATCTGCTGGCGTACCAAGGGATTTGAGTAATTCAAGTCTGGCTGTTTTGCTTGAAATTGATGCAAGTAAAATTGTTGACGTTCATTGTGCCAGGACCACATAGAGCCACCAAAAATTGAAACCTTTTAAATAATATAAAATTTCGTATATCCTTAAACCATTTCAATAACACTCACCCAATTAGAAGGAGGCTGTCTTTTGCTTGCATTTTGTTTATCTACTTTACCATCGTGCCAGATATAAAAATCTTCAAAACCTTTTTCCCGTTTAATAGATTTTCGAAACCATAAACATTGATCAGAAGAATGATTGGGTACAAAATCTAATAAAATTTTAATACCCAGTCGTTTGGCTTTCGCCATCATTTCATCAAAATCCTCCAAAGTGCCAAATAGAGGATCAATGTGAGTAAAATTTGAAATATCATAACCAAAATCGAACATGGGAGATTGAAATATGGGTGACAACCAAGTAGCCGTAACACCAATTTCTTTTAAATATTCCAATTTCGAAGTAATACCCTTTAAATCTCCCACACCATCGCCATCACTGTCTTTGAAAGAACGTGGATATATCTGATAAAGGGAAGCACTCTCCCACCAATCGCTTTTTATCAGAGCCTTCAAAGGACAACATATTAAAGCCAGAAAGATCAGCACTCTTGCTACCACTTGCTGCAAATTCATGTTGCTAAACACTGAAAGATTTTGAATTTCAAATATTGATATTTATTAAATAAAATATTGCCTCCTCTCATTATCAGTCAAGTAAACCAAGGACTTTTGATATCTGTGAAATGTTCAAAAGATAATTCAAAATAAAATAAGAATCTTTAAATTATTTGTTTGTATTTTTATATATCAAGATGTTTGATAATTGTTTTATTTTTCTACTCTGAAGAAATTTATTAAAATAAATTATTCGTGCAAAAAGTCACCTGAAATGCGAAATTTCTTACTTTTAAAATGTTAAATTTAAATAATTTAAGTCAAAGATCACTTATTTAGACTTAAGTTTTCTAATGTATATAAAGCAGCTAGCATTTGCTTAAGGAGACGTCCATATCGAGTCGTATTAGCTGGATAGCTTTGAAAGGCTGCTGCAGCATTAGACCTGAGCTGTTAGCATAAATTTTCATTAGGACACTGAGTCAATGATTGGTGGATAAAAATCTATTCAGGAGATTTCCGAGAAAATTTCGAATACTAACAAATTGATATCGACAAAATTTTACAGTGTTTGCAAAACTAAATTTTAAAATAGTAAAACGTGTTGCGGTCGGAAGACTCAAAAAGTGGTATTTTAAATATTTTAGGTCACCCTATTTTTCGTACGCAACTGATGGACAAAGCTGTTGACTCAATTGATCGAAAGTTAAAAAAATGTATTGTGAAATTTAAATTTTTGTCAGTTAAATTTTTTTTTCGAATGGAGCAAACAGCAGCTCAATTATTTTAATACTTTTAGGTGAAGAGGTGGTCTTACGTCTAGGCTTAGAGACTTAGATGTAGTTTGTAGTAATGAATATAATTGTAATAAGGCTTTTTGTATTAAATAAATAAAAAATAAAAAAATTTTCTTTCAATTCTGGAACCAAAGAACCACTTTGTTAAAGCAACTTGTGCTGCTCAGCTCGGCTAAATACTTAATTATGTCAGAATTTCTTATCTTTATTTAAATAAAAAAAAATTATTTGGCCATTTGTAGGTTTCTAATTTTTCCAAATAAAAAAATATTTTATTTTAATTTATTTTAAATACTTTTAAGGCCAAACCGGCCTTAATTAGACTTTAAGTAAAAATACATTTTCATTCCTTGTTAAGGCACCCATTTTAAAACGACCGCTTCATTAGGCATCAGATATATGCGACCACTTAAATTGGCTTTGTCGCTAAAATCATGAAAATAAAATAACAAATCATAAAAATAAATAATTAAAACTTTTTTGGTTAACTTCAGGATCGTCAGATATTATCAACTCACCCCTTGACATTAAGCGAAAAAGTATTCATCAAAACATATTCGTAAGTTTTTAAACTTAAATTTTGTACAAACTCCAATTCATCACCCATATTAACCAAAATCATATATTCTTCTTCGTCCGGTATCGCTCGTATAATTTGAAATATATTCTCTGTTAATGCTTTATAAGAAAATCCTTCTTTTCCTTTAGTATTCCTAAAAGCTGGAGTCTTTTTTAACTCTTGCAATTCTTTAAAGATCTGTAAAGTACTGCGTCCTATTTGGGATTCAGTTTCAACATTATAAAATTCATAGTTTTTCGTTAAGGGCAGCCAAGTCTTGGCAGCTTGAGAGAAACCAGCATTCATTTTGGCATTCCATTGCATGGGTGACCTTTCAGGATCACGACTATCACAAGATATCTCGGTACATTGGGTTACAGCATTAGTCATGCCAAGTTCTTCGCCATAATAAGTGATAGAGGTGCCAGGTAGACAGTGTACTATGATATTAAGTAAATCCACTTTATTTGAACCCATACGATTGGCAACTCTGCTGCTATCGTGATTGCCCACTACCCAATTGGAAATTTTATGGTTTGTCCACATGGTATTCATCCAGGCATTGACCAAAGCTTCAACATCTGTAGCCTTTGAAGTGCTTGTTAAGTCCATCAAATTAAAATTCATTGGTATCTGAGCTCCCTTATGAGTGACGTTGCCAAAGGCTAAACTTAAGAAATCTATAGGAGAATAAGATTCAGTCAAGAGAATTCTGCAAGGCAAAAGTGAGGAAGTATGCAATTAAAATCATCCTTTTTAAATAAAGAAGCTTCTAATAATAACAAGCTTTTAAGTAAAGCTTTTTAATAACTGAAAAACTTTTAGAATTATCTGTTATAAAGAAAGTTTTTTTAAATCTTCTAAAGTCCCCTACCTGCTATCGCCACCATGATTTGCACGGAAATCATCTAGAAAAGCTCTCCACTCATACAACAACTCAATTGTAGGATACTGATCCTTTGTATACTTATGAGTATAATAATCATAATTAGACGGATCTGTGGAAACTCCACTTATGTCTTCATCGGGATAAGTGCCATCACTATTGCGTTTCTCGAAAATGTGAGGCACTGCATCAATGCGAAAGCCATCAACACCTCGATTTAACCAAAACTCCAAAACCTTCAACATATGCTGGCGTACGAAAGGATTTGAATAATTTAAATCGGGTTGTTTTGCCAGAAACTGATGCAAATAATATTGTTGCCGCTCTTCATGCCAGGTCCACATAGAACCACCAAAAATTGAATTCTAAAAGAAAAACCTAAACGTTTGTATACAAATTTTTGAAGTACAAAGCCAAACTTACCCAATTACTTGGTGGTAATTTTTTACTATTATCATCAGGATCTATTTTACCGTCATGCCACACATAGAAATCTTCATAACCCTCTTCTCTATGGACAGATTTTTGAAACCATTCACACTCATCGGATGAATGATTGGGTACGAAATCCAATAAAATCTTAACACCCAATTGTTTAGCTTTCGCCACCATCTCATTAAAATCGTTCAAAGTTCCAAATATGGGATCAATGCGGGTGAAGTTTGATATATCATAACCAAACTCTGCCATAGGCGATTCAAATATTGGCGACAACCAAGTGGCTGTTATACCAATCTCCTTTAAATATTCTAAACGTGATGTGATGCCCTTTAAATCTCCCACACCATCGCCATCACTGTCTTGAAAGGAACGGGGATAGATTTGATAAAGTGAGGCATTCTCCCACCATTCATTTTCTTGTTTCTTTGATACAGCCTGGCATCCTAACGCAGCTGTTGTAAATTCCAACAGACAAATAACTAAACTCCTCTTCATTTTAATAAAGAGTAAATTTATTTTTCAACAGCTAGGAACATAAATGGCGCTAAGTTGTGGGTAGCTTTCTAAACAATCTGTTGTTTTTATACTTGTTATTAAGTGTTGTTAGGTTTAATTGCTTGTAATGATTAAAATTTATAATACGTAGGAGTACAACATCTGTAAACACTTCAATTCAAATACTTTGTTTTGCTTAAGTTGTTTTATTTTTTAAATGGACGATGGAAAATTTGTAAATAGCTCATTAAGTTTAATGAGGAAATAAACTGAAGAGTACAATATGACATTTTAATTATGATTAATTGTTTTTAAAAGGCCAGAGTATCTGAAGGTAAATTCACTTTATTAAAAGACTAAAAACAATATTAAATATCCTTTTGTCATTTGCTTCAACTTTGCGTATGACATCCGGATTCGTAATAATAATTTTTCGGCTTTCATTTGCAGATCAAAGAGAAGAGATTTAAGTCCTATACTAAGATATTTTAAGGTTGGAAAAACCAAATGTTACAGTAAAAGCTATAAATAAAAAAAGTAGTAATCTTCTTCTTCTAAGTTCAAAAATCTAAACTCAAAAACAAATTAATCAAATCCGTAATTAAGAGTTTTAGCTTTTATTAGATTTAGTACATTATTATTTTAATAAAATTTTAAATTGAGCTAAAAAAATAAATTTTATTCGAATAAAAAATATTCGAATATTCTTTATTCGAATAAAATTTAATTAATTTTAAGTTATTAAATAAAATTAGTCAAAAAACTTTTTAAGCTTCAAAAATATTTAAAACTTATAAAGAAACTTATTTAAAGGGAATATTGCAGCCACAAACATCATTCGATTAAAATCGTTTTTTAAAGAAACTAAAAAATGTTACACTCAATTAAATTTGTTTCTACCCTAGAAACATTATTTAAACAGTCACTTACATAAGAATTATTTGAACATTAAAAAGTTTAAAAAATAAATTCGATTTAAATTGAAAGCATGGTATTATTCGAATAAAAATATTTTAAATAAAACGAGTCAATAATTTACATATTATTTAAAAGGAAATTGGCAAGAAAAATCAACTAAAAAGATTTTTTAGTAACCTTTATATTGCAATTTTATCAACATTTTTAGTAATCGATTTTAAGTAATCGCTACTGAAATGTTTTTGATTAAACTTAACTTTCTGAGTGTTAGACATGCAGGTACTAACATAATTATAAAAAATGAAAAATTAATCTTTAAAAACATTTAGGAGTATCACTTAAAAAAACTTTAATCTGTTCAAAAGATTCTAAAGAAATTATTTCGATTAAAATTATTATAAATGAGCCGTTCATTTTGAAACTTGCTTAAGTAACTTTGCTTTTAAGCTGATGCACATATTAAAAAGATTGTGTTTTTAAAGATCTAAAAAGTATTGAAGCAAAATCTCAAGAAGACATGCTTGCACTAGATGCTAGATTTTTTTTTAAGTGGCTAATGCCACTTTCAATGTAAACGGCTTAAATGTTAAATGAAATGAACTATTAGAAACAATCATTACAACAAAATAAGATTGTTTACAATTAATCGATCAAAAGATTCGAATAAAAATAATCAGTTACTTTTTCAATAAAGTAAAAATAATAAATAATTAATAAAAGTTTTAACGATTGCAAATAAAATAAAATTTTCAGCTGAAATCTAACGGGAAAAAATCTTCAACATAAATAAATCCTATAATTCCCAAAATAAATATCAAAAATCCCAAATTTTGAGTTTTTGGCTTTTTATCCAATAAAGTCCTAATATGGACTAGGGCTCATAAAATACAGTTGGTACTACCCAACTTTGATCCCACATAGCGCCATCTCTGGAAAGTTGATGGTACCCAAAATCAAAACTAAAGCTGGAGTGATTTTTTGCTATCCTCGTGCCAAATTTTGAATCAATCGGCTTAGCGCTTTACAAATGCCTGAATTATTTCCAAAATATTTTGATTCTGCCCCGCTGTGCACAACGCCATTTAGGTTCTGTTAGTCAGCAGCAAATGGTTTTACGAATAGTTCGTTGTTTTACTTCACAGTTACGTACGTACTTTACCAGGGTTAATTTTTCAAAACCTTGGACAACATTTTTTTTTACAATAATTTCATATAAAAATATTGTTTATTTTCACCACCTGACGCAAAACACTTTTTAACTAAGATAAATTCATCAAAACAAACTCACTTGAAATTAAAAAATATTTAGTATTTATTTATGATAACGAAATCATATTAACTAAATAGCAGAAATCAATTCAGTTGATTTCAAAAGCTTCTAAACACTTCACTGAATAGAAATACGATAAGATGTTTCTATAAAATAAAATAAAATTAAAATAAAAGAAATTAAATTAAAATCACCTCTATAGTGAGAATTCAAACTAAAAGAATTATATTTAGTGACAAACATATTAAAAGTTTTCACACAAACTAATAACTCCTCAAGTGGGAATTAGAAATTGGTCATGCTTGAGTAAAGTGTTCCTAAAAACAAGAGTCTTAGAAGGCAAGAAAACAACAACACAAAATTGCATTTCAAATTATCTGTCATAAGTATTTGCTGAAAATTTAAGGAAATTTATTTGCTTTTTATATTTGTTGTTGCTATTATTGTTGATAAAACAATTGTTAGTTTGATTAGATTTTTTTAATGCTAACAAATTTAACGCTTATAAAAGCAAGTTGTCATTCAAAAAATGTTAGTTGTCAGTTAAAATTTATGGAAAAATTAAAAGCGAACGCATGTATTAACTTTTTAAAATTAATGTTTTCGAATATTATCAATTAGAGAAGATGAAGTTATTAACGACATATATTATTTTATTTTCTCTGGTTTGGAGCGGCTTAGCTAAAGATTGGTGGGAGAATGGCAATTTTTATCAAATTTATCCACGTTCATTCAAAGACAGTGATGGTGATGGTATTGGTGATTTAAATGGTAACAAATGAAAAAAAGTTTTACTAAAAATAAAATAAATTTATTAAAACATTTAAAGCTATTTAAATTTACACTGCATTAAATGTAAAAATTTTAATTATTCGAATAAAAATATTCGAGTATCCGAATAAAATTATTCGAGTATGTACGCGAATTATTTAAAGCTACTGAAGGAGTTTTTAAAAATATACCTAAAACCGTATTAGCTTTTTGTGACTAACAAGATTAAAAGAAATTAAGTTAAACTCCGTTAATAAATTTATAAAAAATTTATAGAGCTTTTAAGCAATCGAATAAAATTTTTTCGATAGCCATATCCAGAGCTAGATATTCACATAAAATTAGAATATTGATAATTGTTTTAAAAAAATTATTCTAATTCAATCAATAAAAAATTATTCGAATAAAATTAATTACTCGATTAAAAATTTTCGAAAGTTCGAATTAAGCTGATTTTAATATAACGTTCGTGTTAAAAAAATTTATTGCTTTGTGTATTAAAGTTCAAAGTTGTTAATTAACATCAATATATTCGAATGATATTATTTTGGTTTTCAACTTTGAGAATAGCATGAACATGAACCAGAAGCAGTTTAAAGAACAAGAAACTTTTCCATTAATTAAACTCGATTTTTCAAAAAATTGTTCACAGGTGTTGCGGAAAAACTTCAATATCTTAAAGATATCGGCTTTACGGCCGCCTGGCTGTCGCCCATTTTTAAATCACCTATGGCTGATTTTGGTTATGACATTTCCGATTTCTATCAAATTCATCCCGAATATGGTACCATGGAAGATTTCGAAAATATGATTAAAAAGGCCAAAGAAGTTGGCATTAAAATTATTTTAGATTTTGTGCCGAATCATTCAAGCGATGAAAATGAATGGTTTAAAAAATCGGTAAATAATGATCCCGAGTATCGTGATTTCTATATTTGGCATAATGGACGTATTAATGAGACTACAGGAGAACGTGAACCTCCTAGTAATTGGTTGAGTGCTTTTCGTTACAGTGCCTGGGAATGGAATGATCAAAGACAACAATACTATTTGCATCAGTTTGCCATTAAACAACCTGATCTAAACTATCGCAATCCCAAGGTGGTTGAGGAAATGAAAAATGTCATGCGCTTTTGGTTGGGAAAAGGTATTGCCGGTTTTCGTATTGATGCAGTGCCTTTTCTATTTGAAAAAGAATTGGATAAAAATAATATGTATCCGGATGAGCCTGTCATTGCTAATGTGGCCTCGTGCCCTGATTCAGATGACTACTGTCATTTACAGCACATTTACACTAATGATCAACCGGAAACTTTCGATATGGCCTACCAATGGCGTGCCTTAGTCGACGACTTCAAAAAAGAACATGGTGGCGATACCAGAATTATACTGACTGAAGCCTACACCAGTTTTGACAACATTATACGTTTCTATGGTGATGGCAAACGCAATGGTTCACATGTTCCCTTCAATTTTGATTTCTTATCCAATGTTTTTAGTGACACTTCGGCAGAAGTGATAGTGAGTCACATTACAAAGTGGCTAAATGCCATGCCCAAGGGTGTTCATGCCAATTGGGTGTTGGGAAATCATGATAACAAACGTTTAGCTTCACGTTTAGGTTTAAATCGAGCTGATCTATTTAATATTTTATTGCAAACTTTACCCGGAAATGCTGTTACGTATAATGTAAGTTTAAGAACTGCTGGGTAAGAGTGTTGGATCAATAGTTTTTATTTTTATTTTTAGGGTGAAGAACTTGCTATGCATGATGTTTTTATTTCCTGGGAAGACTCTGTAGATCCTCAAGCTTGTAATGCCAATCCCAGTACTTACTACGGTTACTCCAGGGATCCAGCTAGAACTCCATATCAATGGGATGCTTCCAATTTGGCAGGTTAGTAAAAAAAAATGTGTTTAATGGAGCAGGTTTTCAGTTGCCAAAATTTTATAGGATTTACTACGGGTGATCATACTTGGCTGCCGGTAGCCGATGATTATCAAACAAACAATGCTTTGGCTCAATTGAGAGCTCCACAGTCACATTTGCAAGTTTTCAAAAAATTAATCAAATTGCGCAAAGAACCCTCCATGCAAGATGGTGAACTTAAAATCCAAGCCATCGCCAACGATATTATAATCTACTCTCGCCAAAAACCTGGCAGTGGCATGTATGTAGTTGTTTTGAATTTAAGCAAAAATGATCAAACCATCAACATAAATAACTACTACAATATGGGAGCAAAAGCCGAAATTATAACAATTTCCGTGCAATCGAAACACTATGATGGGTAAAAAAAGACAAATTAAGATTTTAAACTATATTAACTTTTCTAAATTTTTCAGACAAATTGTGGACCCGTCAAATTTCCTAATTGAGGCCGAAGTTGGCGCTGTTTTAGCAAATGTTTAAAATTTTTTTTCTTTAATAAAACTTTTATTTTATTTCTCTAATTTCTTTCCTTTAATCTTAAAAAGACGCCATTTTGCGACTTTAAAGTCAGTTCGGATGATAGTATGGGTTCATATTTATGCTGTGGTCTGTCCAGTTTGTAAGGTCCAAAGCGAGTGCTAACAAAACCATCCGTAGAGGCCAATTCATCGAGGGCCGGTAGTATTTGAAAATAGCGCACAATTTTTGACACCACAGTTTTAATTTCTATTTGGGCAAATTTTTGTCCAATGCAATTGCGTGGTCCAGCGCTAAAAGGCACATAGGCAAATGGGTTCAGTTTATCCATTCTACTCGACAAATCAAAGCGTTCGGGTAAGAAACGGTAGGGTTCAGGAAAATATTTTTCGTTATATCCCAGGGCCATAATAAATAAATTCAAAGAAGTGTCTTTGGGTATAAATTTGCCATCTAAAAAAAAAACAAAATAAGTAATGAAAAATACAATTTTTATACTTTTGTTTTGAAAGAATATCGTACTTATTTCATAATCCTTTTCTGTAAATCTTCCTATAACAGGTACGCTAGGATATAAACGTTGGGCTTCTTTTATTACCAAATCCATATATTTCATTTCCGATAATTCCTGAAATGTGGCATCTCTTTTCATATTTCCATTCATTACTCTTTGCTGTTCCTCGTAAACGAGTTTTTGTACTTCCAAGTGACGCGATAATAAATAAACGGTAAAAGTAATTGCAGAAGTAGTGGTGTCGTGACCTTCAAAAATAAATGTCGATACCTCTTCATAGATTTCTTGAGTATTCAAAGGTTGGCCGTCAATAGTTGAAGAAAGTAGCGTATCTAAAAAGGCCATTTTACGTTTAGAGAATTCGTCACCATTGGCCTCAGGTTTTTGTGTTTCCTCTAATTTGCGCGACTCAATGCGTTTTTCAATGATCTGTAAAAAAATTTTCACTTAAAGTTAATGATTTTGAATGAAAATTCCTGGAATTTTAAATTACGGAAAAGGGGAACTCTTCTAAAATAAATAGTTATTTCATTTTTTTACTACCAACAATTTTGTGCAACTGCGAGACCCTTTCAAATCGAGGACGAAATAAAATATTTTATTTGAAAAAGTACCAGAAAGCACTTTTTTTCTAGCGAGAAATTTACTGAAGATAATTATATTTTCATTTAAACTAATTTAAGCATTATCAATGTTCGGTACATATTTTACAGATAAAAAGGGTTCACTTTTTTTCCCGCATTAGTTTTCTAAAAGGTACATTTGTACATTTTCTTTAAAAGTACATTTACAAAAGTTTCACTTTTAAAAATATTAAAAGAATTTTTCTGCGAAGGAACTATTAGACCAAATTTTTAGTAAATATTTTAGAAATATTTTTAAAAGAGTTCTAAAGAACATTTTTGTTGGGTTTTTTAAGGGGACTTTAAACATTTTTTTCTTTTTGGAATATAAAAGTTATCTTTTTTTTAAAGAAACTTTTCAAGCTACTATTACTCAGAATTTTGTTTAAATTAGAACACTTTGGTAGAAAAACATATTGTACCAAATTTAAAAAAGTACCTCGTTTTAAAATACTCATTTCTCAAGTAACTCTTTTATACTAAAAATATAGCTTCAAAAAGGGCAATATGGCAAAAATATCATTCACAAAGCTTTTTTTAAAGTACGTTTCATTGAGGAGCTTTTCTATAAAGCTTTCCAAAAGGTACCTTTAATTATTATTCAATAAAACAAAAGAAAAACTGTAAACGTGAATTTTAAACTTTTAAGAGTTTGAAACGACAAACCTTTAAAAGGGATTTTTTTTTTTAGGGAAATTATTATTTTCCAAAGAAAAATTTATTTTAAAAATAAATTTTTATCAAACAACACTAATACTAAAAAAAATTAAAATAAGGTACCTTCTCCAAAATGTATTTTTTCCCAAAAGTACCTAATCTAAGATAAATTTTTTACAACATAATTAAGAGTTTTATGAAAGCCTTTTCAAACACAAGTTAATATTCTCAGCCTACTCTTTGACAAATCCAAACTTTTTACTACTTTTCATTTTTATTGAATATTTCTTGGAATTTTTTTTAATTATTCCAATTTAGTACTTACCCCATATGTAAAATCTTGCAAAGTTTTCAAACTCTTACAATATTCTTTGTATTCGGGATAAAATGGATAAATGAATTTATTACGCTTCAAGGGATCAAATGCACGCGCGTTGATACTGCTGCATATACTAATTTTAATATAAAATATTTATTTAAAAAATTTTTAATCGTTGACTAAATTCAGAAAATTCTTACCTTTTAAAAGCGCTGGCAATATTCGAGTCATGATTATCCATGGAATTAATATGAACACCCATGGCAGTATCTGTATTATTAAAAAAAGGATTAATTTTAATTTTTTAAAACATTTTCAGTTTATCTGTTGACACCCACCACAAATCACATCCAAAGTAAAATATTGAGCCTGCTCTTGAAAATTAAATATAGTTTCATCTCTGGCAACATTTCTTAATTTCTCTACAAACTTATTGGAATTGATATTCATGACTTCGTAAAAATCTTGCAATATCTTGAAGTGAAATGAAGGAGTTATCAGTTTACGGCGCTTATGCCATTTTGAGCCAGTGCTTGTCAAAAGACCTTGGCCCAACCAAGGATGAAGCATGTCATAGATATTTGATTTTTGTATCAATGTGTTACTTGATAAAATAAACTGAAATTTATATTTTCTTAATTATAAAAAACTTTTAAAATAAATGTTTTATTTAATTTCAAAATTTTACCTCTACATCCTTTACATTGCTTATAAATATATTTAAATAGGGTCCGGCCCAAACACTTACGTTGTCCTGGTTGAACTCATACCACCAAGTAAAGACATTATCTAAGATTTCTAAAAAATATTTTTGTTAAAATAAATTAATTTATATGAGATTGAAAAAATGCATTCAGAAACTTATTGAAAAAAAAATTTTAAATAATAGAACGAAATTTTCGTTTTACATTAAAAAGATAAAGTTCATCCCTATCGCACAACAATTGTATAAACTGCTGTGAACATAAGTCGTTTATGTACGATTCAAAATTGTTCATGAAAAATTTAGTAACACAGTGTACAAAATGTTACACCAACTTAAATTTTTAAAATTTTAATTAAAAAAATATACAGACGTTACTCAAAAGAATTTTTTGAGAGCCTGGCAACACTGGTTATTTTATAGAAATATTAAATGTAAAGCATAACATGCAGGCTGTTTCTTGTCACGCTCTTATCAATGAAGTATTTAGTTACACTGTCTTACCATCGTCTTTGTTTTAAATACTTCTGTATTTTTATATAAAAAATTAAATTATTTGACCTGGATTCACAAATTAGGAGTAAAAATTTTAGAATAAAAAATTAGTTGCCCGAATAACACATTCTTAAGGCTTCGTATTCTAAAAAGATTAACTCTGTTTGTTTTTCTACCCAGTGTCTATCTGTCAGCGGCTCCCAGTTAAATATTTTGTTTTTACAGAATTCTTTTATTTTTTGGCATTTGGGAGTTTTAAATGAAATTTATATATTTTATGTTTTAAGTTTTTCGGTTTTTTAATATTTTTATTTTAAAGTTTTAGAGTTCCGTACGCAAAGTGCAAAAACGTAACCCTATTGCTTGCTACAGGATGTCTATTCGACAAGCACTTGAAAATTGGACAGAATGTCATAGTTAAGAGTATAATTAAGAAATATTATAAATTAAAGGGTGCCCCGATAGTTTATTTGACTTGATCTGAATAGCCATATCTTTGTTAAAACTTAAAACGGAACCTGTATTGCCAACTCGGTTATAACAACAGGTATAAAATTTGAGTTTAGAAACTAAAGGGTGTTTCAATAGTTAATGTAATTTTATTCATGTATCCAAGCTTTTAAACTTTTACAGATTGGCAGATGAAACTTGCTCAGTCCGCTATAACAACAAATATTCAACTTGAATTTATAAATCACAGGGTGTTCCCAAAATTAATCTTTTTTGACCTATATGGCTGTATCTTTTGAATCGTTGTATACAGGCACTTGAAAATTAGACAAAATGTCAAATACTTTATTGGGTATAAAAGAAGTACAAAACTTAAAATTTTAATTTAAAGGGTATTACAATAGTTGATGTAATATGATGTACATGGCCAAACTGTTGAAAACTTATAGGTAGACGGTTGAAATTTACAAAGAACCTGATTGCTAAGTCTACTACAACAGCAAGTATAAAATTTAAATTTGGAAACTAAAGGGTGTTCCCATAGTTAATGCTAAACAGCTTAACAGTTGTAGACAGACGGGTAAAATTAACAAGGAGCTGTAGTGCTAAGCATAAAATTTGCAGATGGAACCTAAGGGGGTCCCAAAAACCGTTATAAATGGCTTTCTTTTGCAAGAATTTTTTAAACTGTAAAACGTTGAATTTTTACAGCGTCAGTAGAAAAAATAAAATTTTAATTTTAAAGGTGCCTTAATATTAACATGATTATTGCTAAAATGGGTTATGTTGTTCCATAGGCAGACATTTATAATTCACGCAGAAATTTATAAATATTTTCTCTTTTTTTATAAATAATTAAACAATAAATTCGGAAATTTAGGATTGTTTTCCGAAGACCGTAAATTTAATGAATATGGCCCTTCTAATAAACCGTTATAGGCAGAAGTTTTAAATTAAAATAAAATCTAAAATAAAATTAAAATGAAATAAAGATTATCCCATTAGTAACGTAATTTTTATATGCATGGACTTAATTTTTTTTTTTAACCGTAGTAGGCTGAGACTAGATTTTCTTACTAAATCACTTTTATCATCAAGTGTATGTATTTCTATATTTTTTCCTTCGTATTAAATTCAAAATTTTTTTACATGGACTTTTTTTAGGCAGCGTATTTCCTTTTCTTCTCACATGTACTTCTACATTTAAAAAAAAATCCTTTTGAAATTCTTAAAAAAATATACTTAAATAATTAATTAAATAATTTTTATTGCATTTGTTTTAATATATTTAACTACTTGTTTTTTATTACCTTGCTCTTTTTAATATCTTGAAATCATTCTTTATATTCTCTACCTTAATCAGCCTGCGATTTTAATATCGTTAAAGTTCACAAATAAACATTAAATGATTGTACTGTTTTTATTATTTTTGTTAAATAAAAAAATGTTGTAAAATTTATTACACGCATACACAACTAATTAAGTAATTAACAAATTATTAAGTAAAAAAAAAACGGAAAATAATTGTCATGCTGTCACAATATTATCACGAACTAATAATAGAAGATTACAAACTATTCTTGATAACAACACAAAAGCAAATATACACTGGCAGTCAAAACATTTCAAACCAAAAATTTTTAGAATTTTTAAAAATTTTATTGTTGCTATTTTATTTAAAAATTAAAAATGCTGTATTAAATTCTGCAATTGTCAATTTTTTTAGGTTTTTTTAAACGTCCAAATGTAAAGCAAATCTAAGCAACTATTTTATTTTTTTTTTTTTTTTTGCATAATTTTAGAAATTTTAATTATAAATAAACTTAAGCTGAAATTAATTTAATATATTTTTAAAAAAAATTTATTTTATGTGTTTAAAGGTTTTCAATTCAGTTTATTTTTGGTTGATTTAAGTTAAAGTTTAATTTTAAATATTTAATGTTTTATATATTTACTGTCAATCCTTTTACAGAAACCTTAATAATTCTTTTCCGTTATTAAGTATGAACTTTATATTCAAACTTGAAATTTTAATTTCTATTTCTCGTAAATTTTGAATTTTATGTGATAGCTGCATTTTTCTGTGATGCCTACATTTACTTGAAACTAACGACGTTTTCTGTGATATGATGAAGGAATTTAATTTAAATATTTTAAATTTGAAGTAGCAAATTTTTTGTTCAAAAGTGATTTTTATAAATACTCAAAGTTTGGGTAAAAATTTTTAACTAAATCTACGTTTGTTGATGAAAATTGATTAATTTGTTTTATTTATTTATTTTATTTATTTTATTTATTTTATTATTATTATTTTTTTACATTTTAGTTATGACAGATTTCTTACATTCTAAAGTTTTTAAAAACCCAACATTTTATTTATGAAAAAGAAAACTTTAAATTTTAATTAACAATAACCTTAATAATAATTACAGTTACAATTGTTTTGTCCAATACGGTAAAACTACATTTAAAAAGTAGCTAATCATTCAATCAATCTAATCATTTTTATTATTATTATTTTTTTTTTTTTTTTGCTTATTTAATACACATATTTTTTAAATGTAGTTTTTGTATCATTATAAAACTTTTTGCAATACAACCTTTATTTTAACAAAACTCTTTGCATGATGTATTCAACATAAAATAAAATCTTAATAAATAAACTTTTAGCCATTAAATGTATTTTCGTTATAAAGGGTCATCCAAATGTGACGCCTAGATGTCAGCACTATATAATTTTTACACGTGACATCTTTTCAAATGACATAAGCCATTTTGTTTTATTAGAAGGTAGTACAGTTTTAACCATAGACAGGTATACATTGCAACAACGCGCTTACACCATTCAAAGTTATTAAATGGGCGTTCTTTGAAAAATACCTATCGCAAAATTTTGTTTAGTGACGAAGCTCATTTCAGAATGGATGGATTCGTTAATAAGCAAAATTGTCGTATCTGAGGTGATGAAAATCCTCGTGTTATTCATGAAAAATCTCTACATCCACAAAAAGTTATTGTTGGGTGTGCATTTTGGGCAAATGAAATCATTGGGCCATTTTTCTTTGGAGATGATGCTGGAAATGCTTTTACTGTGAATGCTGAGCGATACCAATCAATGTTAAGAGAAGTTTTATGAACACAGTTGAATCATATTGATGCGCCTGACGTCTATTTCCAGCAACACGGTGCTACATGTCACACAACTCGAGAAAACATTAAGCTTTTGCGATCAAAATTTCTTCAACGTGTAATTTCACGAAATGCAGATTTCAATTGGCCTCCAAGGTCATGTGATTAACACCATTAGATTTTTTTTTTGTGGGGTTTTTTGAAAAGTCGAGTGTATGCTAACAAGCCACAAACAATTAATGATCTAAAGAACTACATTCAAGTTACAATTCGTGAAATAACACCAGCAACATGTGGGAAAGTTATTAAAAATTTCGATATTCGGATTGATGCCTGCAGACGCAGTCATGGTGGACATTTGAATGGTATTCTATTCCACTTATAATTGTAATGGATCATACTTTTAATAAAAAAAAACGGCTTGAAAAAATTGCAAATAGTTTGTGTTTTATTTCAAAGAAACATGTAGGCGCGTTTTTTGGATGACCCTTTAGCTTTTAAACCAATAACAAACAAAAAGCAATGAATAAATAAAATCAATTGTAATAATATTTTGTATTTTTGGCATCATTTAATTAATTATTTTATCCTCCTTATATTATTTACATAAAAAATATTTCGTAGCAAAATATTTTTAAAAATGAAAAAATATACCAAATATTTATTAAAATATTTTTTCTGATGTAAAATAAATTCTTACTATAACTAGCAAGATTGCTATATCCGGCTAAACTGAATCTTACATACCCTTTGCCTTGTATAATAATCTAGTTCAGTGAAGCAAGCAAACAAAAAAAAAACAATTATTTAAAATTATATAATTTACAAACAAAATTTCATTGGCTCCTAATGGGTTAATCATTACTTTTAAAGTTAAGTATTTTCTAAAAGATATCTTTAAAATATTTTAAAGATACTTACGTTCATATCTAAAAAAAAATGATGCACAACCTGACTTCTCTAAAAAATGAAAAATAAATTCTTGGCCATCATTTATTTTTTTATACATTAAAATTTTATAACTTTTTAGACAAGTTTAAAAAGCTTTTTCACTATTTAAAATATTTTACATTTTTTTTTTGTCATCAATTTTAACGCCATGTAGATTCTTTACCCATCCGCGATATGCTTCGCAGTTCAAATTGTAAAAACAAATTTTGTTCTTCACTTACTAACTTTTCTTTTAAGTAAATAAGCACAAAAAAGCATTAAAGTGCTTTTCATATAAATTTTTCAGACGAGTTGATCGCTTGTAATACAAAAACAAAACAAATTTTGCTTTTCATTGTTTTTATTTAACTGTAAAAATTAAGTTTGTTTTGTTGCTATACTGGCAGGCTAATTTTTAATGTGATTATTGAAAAAAATAAATAGAATGTCACGTATGATAATTAATGTGCTGTTTCTATATTTCAGGCTAATAACTCGTCCTAAAAATGTTTATGGAAATAATTCAAACTCTTCAGTGCTCTTCACACAAATTTTTTCGACAAATTAATCACCTGTAATACAAAAACAGAACCAAAAACTTTTAAAATTTTACTACATGAAATTACTAATAAACATCTGCAAAATCAGCGATATTAAAGTGATAATGTGTTGTGAGTTTTTCCTTAAAAATCTCTAAAGTTTTTTATATTCGAAATATTGAAAAAAAATTTTTTTTAGAAGTGAAGGAAAAGAATAATAGTGCTATCGGATCAGGGAGTAGCGCGCCAACTCACTGAACCTAAATGTTACGCATGTGTGTTAAATAGCTCACTAAATTGATAAAGCGCATTCATAAACTATTATCAATCGAAAAGCAAAACGCGTTAAACGTAAAAAAGATTACATAAGGGCTCATGATTTTCAAAAAAACTACCTTCACATGTAATTTATTCCTCATTTTTATTTCCATCACATAAATCGAAAAATAAACTGAATTTAAATTTGTATTGAAATATTTACCAGTTGATGTTCTTCCCACTTGATGCGCATTACCAATCAGTGGCAAGGTGTCAGGACCCAGTGTATGTTTGATAATTTTTTTTAATTTCCTTATTTTTAATTGTAAATAAATCAGCGGCAACAAACAGATGAATAATAAACAAATTAAGATCATTTTCTTCTTATTTAAAAATTAATCCGGCAATAATTTTTATAAAAAAAAAATTCTTTCCGTTAATTCAAACGTCTTCAAAAAGCACAAATTGCTAACTAAAACTGTTTTCCTTAACATTTGTTTTTATTGTTTGAAATATTTATTATCTGTTTACAGCAATGACATACATACATATATATAGATAATGTACCCTTATTTTAATTTTTGTTAATTATCATAAGAAAAAATGCCTAGAAGTATTCCCCGGAAAGAAAAGCCAAACTGCCTTATCAGAAACTATATTATCATCACTGTTTTATCGACTTAAAACAAAGTAATTTTTTGTTAAAAATCTGCTCTTCACTTTATTAAAATTTTTGAAATAATTTTTAAAATTATCAATGGCAGTTTCTTTATCCTACACAGGATACTCGAAATCAATATTCCATATATTTCAATAACGATCATCATTTTAAGCCACATTATCCACATGTAATTTTACCATCTCTTTCTATTCTGTCGTGATTATTTGGAAAGAAGAGTAAATATATTTTTAAAAATCAATTTTATAGACGATTGTTTTTTTTTTGTGTTGCTACATGAGATTGTTAAAAAAAAAATGTTTTTCAGTGCACTAATCCAAGCGTTGCCAGATTCAAATAATAAATTTGAACAGAAAAAAATTATCAGTGCAGAACATAGCGAAAAAAAATATAATAAAAAAAACGCTTTAACATTATATTTCAGTCGAATGCTTGTATAATTTTTTTTAAATCTTTTTTAGGTCAGTTTAAAAAAAAAATTGTAGTAATAATTTTTAATACTTTTGGTTGGGCCTTAAAAAGTTTCGATTCTTGGCAACCATTAAAATATTTTAAAGATAAAGTGAAATCAAGGCCTTCAAGATATTAGGGTTGGAAAAATCTTTTGTCTACCTAAACTTTATTCAAACAAAACTTTTTTTTCTCGTTCAAGCATTTAAAATAGTGCGGATGAGTTTATTCGATAAATTTTGCATTGACTTATGAAAATAGGCAGATCTTTTACTCAGGCACAATTTTTTAATGCAGTGCAGAGTTCCCAAACTCGTTACAATAGAATTCCAAAATTGAAAGATTTTTTTAATATAATTGCTAGAAACCAGTTAACATTATTCCAAAAAATCGCTGTAGGAATCCATATATTTAAATTGAAATCAATTTAAGAATTTTTGCTTTAAACGTAATTAATTTCGTTTGTTTATATTTTTAACCGAATTCTAATTTTTGTATAAATCACTTTTTGTAATAAATTATAATTCTACAGATTACCATATCTTCAGACAATATAATTATTTTTAAGGTGAATAATAATTCTCATTTCTAACTTCTTTGTATACATTTTAATAAGCCAACTTTTAAAAACCAACCTTGATACGAATCACAAAAATATATTTATACATTTAAAACGCAATATTTTTTTATAACACACGGGTGGTTCCACAAAAGGTATGCAAAAAAATTAGTTTACAGTTATGTTCTGTTGCACGTCAGCTTATTTTACTTTTATTATTTTCTTTTCTTTTTATGAACATAAGAAAAAGTTTAATTAAAAATGGACGAAGTAAAAAACAATATTAAATTGAAAAGGAAAATATATTAAGTGCAGCTGTTCACTGATTTCAATACTTTAAATAAAGAGATATTTTTTTTTAATAAAAAGGGTCCTTAAATAATATGCTAAAATCCTACACGTCATATTCTTTGTTTATAGCTAAAAAAAGCTTTTAATATATTTGGTACTCCAAACAAATTTCATATATAAAATCAATTTTCACATATGGCAACACTAAACATAAGTAAACATTTGCAATTAGGTGAATGTTTAATTATTTGAATTCTCATAGTGATATATTTTTAATTACCGTAAAAAACAGGATAATAAAAACAATTATACTTTTTATATAAAAATTCTACAACCTTCACTTTTTTATACCCTTCACCACAGGTGAATAAAGGGTACATCTAAGTATTCCCTCAATTGCTACCCTTCACTTTTTTCAAGCATTTTAAATATCAAAGGAATTAAAGAAATTAAAGAAATAAAAACAGAGATTTTTGAAAAACATTCTTTATGCTCGAGAAGCGTTAAAGAACTCATAAAATAAGGCCAAAAACCGGGACAAGGCCATTTTTTTTATTTTTATTGATTAAATATTTCAAGTTTCAAATTGGTTTCATAAATATTTTACGGATCTAAAGGGGAAAAATCGTTTTAAAATTTTTCCTGAAATAGTTTTCAAGGTTTTCATTAATTAGTACGTTTTATTTTGCATTTCAATTTTATTTGATGTTGAGTAACCTAGCGAAAATAAAACTTGCATTTGTTGTACAAAAGCACTGGCTTTAAAGATATTTTCTTTACAAATATTTTTATGCGTGCCTGCTTGTTCCTATTTGTTTGTATGTATGTACATATGTATATATGAGTTTTCAAATTTATTTCTCAGTTTAGTTTAATTTCTATATACAACATAAAATATTTATATGTGATTGGGGATATAATATTTTGCCTGCCAGACTCTTCAGCGGTTCATGGTTGAAACAGTAACTTTTAATGCCTGCTTTTGATGGCTGAACAATTATCCACAAAGAGTAAAATACTTATATAGGTGAATTTACTATTTAGAAAATGATGTTGGCTATTGTTTGTGGTTGGTATAATAAAAATAAAAAAAATAATGTTTGCCTGTAAGCAATTTGAATTTTAAAATTTAAAATTGTTTGAAATTGTACTTGTTAAATTAAATTTTTTATTTAATTTCAATATTTGTTTATACTCACATCTACGAGGGCTGCTCTATGTATTTCTGGCCTAATAATGAAAATGCGAATATTTATAATCAAAAATGGTTTTACTGTTTTTCAAAGTATTCTCCAGCATGATTTATACACTTTTGCATGCGCTCAAACGAGTTGTCGCAGCACTTTTTCCCCTCCGATTGAGACACCTCTAAAACATGGTTTTTGAACACTTCAACAGCTTCTTCTGGCGACGAATATCGTTTACCACTCAGTCATTAGGTGCCAAGTCAGGGCTGTACGGCGGATGACCCATTAATTCGATGTTTTGGCCGGTCAAAAACGTTCTGGTTTGAGCCGATGTGTGAGAGCTCGCATTGGCATGGTGAACAATGATTCGTCTTCTCTTGTAGGTTTTTCGAATTTCTTCGATGACTTTAGGCAAACAAATTGTAGTGTACCACTCAGAAGTGACCGTCCTACGTTGCTCAAGCGGAACAGTCGCCACATGACCAGTTTTGCCGAAGAAACAGGCGACCATTTGCTTCGAAGTGCTTCTTCCAAGAACAACTTTCGTTGGATTTCGCTCGTATTTGAAGACCCACACGGTCGATTATTGTTTCGTTTCGGGCTCATACGCATAGATCCATGATTGGCCACCTGTGACGATCTTATAAACGTCTTTTGAAGCACCGCAATCGTATTTTTGCAACATTTTTTTGCACCAATCGACACGGGCCTTTTATTGAGCGACTTTCAAATTGTGCGGGATCCAACGAGAACAAACCTTTTTTACGGCCAGGTGTTCATTCAGTATCGAATGTATGCTGGTGAAAGAAATGTCCAAGGATGTCTCTATCTCTCGGTATGTCGCATGTCGATCCTGCATTATGAGTTCACGCACGGCATCAATGTTTTCTGGCAAAACAGCCGTTTTTCGACGACCTTCACGGAATTCGTCTTTGAGCGAGCTTCGGCCACGATTAAATTCATTATATCAATTTTTTACAGTGCTATAGGATGGTGCTTCATCGCCATACAAAGATTTAAGTTTATCAATGCACTCTTGTTTTGATAATCCACGTCGAAAGTTGTGAAAAATGATGGCACGAAAATATTCACGAGTTAATTCCATTTTTTTCTATATTAATTTTTTCAAGTCACTGTAAACAACACAAATAATGGTCGTAGGTCAAAACGTTTTGAGTACGATTATGCTTAAAAATGACAAACTTTCCAATGGAAATGTCAAATTGCACTTGGCAGCACTCAGTGTTGCCAGGCCAGAATTATATATAGCAGTCCTCGTATTTATTTATGATGAAAATTATTCTTTTCTTTTTTAACTTAAAAAGGATTGTTGCTCAGCTTTTCTTTTTTTTTATAATTGAACAGGCAACATGCAGCATAATTAAGAACTCCGATACATTGCTGCCATTAATTTATTTTTTTGACAAACAAAGAAGAAGACATATTTTAATACTGAAACACACGTAGTTATCAGATAAAAACATTCAGATTTTGGAATAAATTTATGTGAAGGGTTTTGCAAAAAGCCATAGTTTTTATGTGATACTTTAAAAAATAAGTGGATTAACTTAACTTTTTATGGTCGACTTGAAGAATTGCTTGTATTCATGGTGTAGTGTTGCCTGTTGTTCTTAAAGTGTAGGGATAAAAATTTAATTTTAAATATTTTCAGGGTTTGTATTCTACATCATTTTAATTATACTAAAGATTTGTTAATCGTCGTAGTTATTTAAGTCTTTTGTCAACTAGTCTTTCAGTATGGCCTTTTAATAGCCTGTAAATTCGTTCGCTAATTGTGCCCATTTCTCATGATCAAAACCACTTAATTTGTTTAGAATTTTGTTTAATAATTACTTCTAGTTTGGACAGGACAACAATTGATTCGTATGTTTGAAAGTCTTGAGAAAATTCCTGTAAATTCAAAAACTCTAAAACAAAAATATTGCCGTAGAAGCTCTTATTCCAATCGATAGTCTTAAGCTTAATATACCAGCCTGAAAACGAAAATATTACATACTAAAAAAGATAATGATGAGCGTAAGGGAAGAATTTCTTCTGGAGAGGTACCTTTAACATGTCTTTCATTAAAAATTTTACGCGATGGAAAAATTCTTATTGAAATTTAATCATTCACATAGTTGAAACAAACAATTTATAACAAACAATTTATACAAAGCAAAAACAAAAACCAAATGATTTATTAATTCTTCCCATTAAACATATAACAATATACAACAACACAAACAAACAATAATATATTTAAAAGTTATTTATCAAAAACATAAATTCTTAGATTCTGCGACCGTGATGTCCTTCCTCATAGTGTGATTGAGGTTGAGATTGAGGATGAGGATGACTTTCAATATATTTCAGACCCTTAATGATACCTTCAGGAATAGGAGGTGGTATTGGTAAAACATCACCTTTAGGTTGATAACCATTTTCGTCAGCCAAATAACTTATATCGATATGATCGCCTTCAGGAGAAATCCATCTGAAAAAGCCTTTAGCTTCACCATGTTCATTACCTTCAGACTCGGCTTCGATGTTGTTGGTTGTTGCATATTTATAACGGAAGCCATCTTTATTTACATCAGATTCGTAATGTACGATTTCGGCATGAACATCTTCGCTATTACCTCCGTGTTCTCTTTCATGACCATGAAATTGAGCTGAGCCTGTGGCTACCAAGGCACAAATGATAAGCTGTTGAGTTGAAAATTATTAAAGGATTTTTTTTAGTTTTCTAATTTTTTGCTTTAACTATAAATTTTGAACTTACAAATTTAAACATTTTTGTCTTTTAGTTGATGTGTTATTTTGTATATTTCAAATAAACTGATGACTTTTCTTCATATTTCTTGAGTTTTTATACTAAAATGCATTCAATCGAAAATATTATTATTTGCAAAAATAATTTGCAACTTTTTTTTTAGTTTTTTTTAAGTTTCTTTGTTCAAGACTTGAGAAAAGATGATTGCCTTAAAACTAATTAATTCATTTAAGTTAAAAGAGCAATAAAAAATAAATTTAAAAACTTTTTAGCATTTTTTGTATATTTTTACGTTTCGGAAGTTTAAATGCGAAACATATATATTTTCAGTAGGTCAAAAAACTATCATGACTTGATACACAAAAACTAATCTAAATCTATTATTTTAATTCCTTTTTGTAGTTTGTTTTTAATCATTAAAAGACCCAAAAAAAAAAAACAAAGTTGATCAAATGAGTTGCGGTTTAAAATATTTTAGAAATAAAATCATTTAATTTAAATATTTGTTATAAATTAAATTTTGCAGCTATTAAATTTAATACATTTGGCAAAAATTCTTTATAGTTTGTCATGGAGTGAAAGCATTCTAGTTTAGATAAACTTAAAAGACTGCATTCTATCGAAAATTTTTTTATAATTTCCTAAAAAAATTTTTCACTTTCTTTTACTGTTTTACTTTATCCTTGTAAAAGTTTAAAGCGAAAAAATCAGTTAGATTTTCTAAGACTACACTGCTTAAGACCTCATTAAATTCGTCACACAATTTACTTTTCGTATTCAACTGAAAGCAAAGTGGCAAAGGATGAGGTTGACACAATGAATACTCTGTTGACGGGTAAAAAATCACTAAATACAGCAAGAGCGAAAACAAAACAAGAGGAAGCGAATGATAGCAGACAAGTTATTCAACCGAATGTTAAAAGTTTCCCAGCTTTTATATGTACTGATCATAAGAAAACAATTATTTTAACTTACTTCTCAGTTGAAAACGTATGACGTATTTTATGTGCCCCGAACTTCAGTATCAATAATATTGCGCAATATTTTCAATGAAAAAAAGAGAGTATAAGCTGACTTCTTGAAGCATTCAAAACGCAACACTTGGCAAATAAATTTAAAAATAAAAAATAATAAATTGTAGTAATTTATTGGCGCCGTGTTGCAATCCCATATACCATAACCCCATATTGGCTTTATAACACCAGCGATGTGTTATAGTCCCATATGGGTTTATTTCCTTCGAATAAGTGCGATAGTACCATATTAAAAATTTAAAATTTATGCTATAACCCCATATTGGCTTTATTGCACTTTTTTCTGTGCGATAACCTCATAATTAAAAAATTTTGTATCACATGCATTATCTTATGAATTATGTTCCATATTCATTTGTTAGGAATAATAATATGTTTTGTACATAACTGTACATAAACAACAAAAACTATTTAAAACAAAATATTGTTCCTTTTACAAAATAAACCTATTGTGAATTTCTTTTTATGGAATAAATATATTATAAATTGAACTTGTTGAACTTGAAATAACATAGTATGACTGATTTTAACTTTTCGTACAAGGGAAAATTCCCTTCTATTATAATATTTTTTTGCAAAATTATGGTTTCCCCTTTTACGAAATGCGGAATATAAGTGATTTAAACTTTTCATATATTTTGAAAATAATCGAAATCAATCCCTTACAACTATTTTTTCATGGCATACTGAATTTTCTGCTGGGTTTTTTTTTGCAATCAATAATAGAGAGTGAACTAACTGTTAAACCTGTTTTGCATTGAATTGCCTAATAACTATGTTATCACATAAAAAGCGAATATTAAAAACAGTTTTGCGTATGCTGCTTAAAAATAAATATGGAAAATTTTAAAAGAATGGAGAGTAATCGTTTAAACGCAAGGAAGATCTTACTAAATAAAAGCGATATTATAAATTTTTCTAATGTTCCCGGATTTATAATTGATTCTTTTTTCGGAAAAAGAACTTATAAAGCGCAACTAATAGCTTGTGCTTTTGCTTTTGTTAATGGAATCAGCGATTCGCAAATCCTTCAACTCATACGATGGATACCTTTCACAAAAACTCACGAAAAAAAAATAACAGAATTACTCTTATGGTTGGCATATTCTCCGAACGCTCACAAGTACTATAGCTATAATGTCGAACTTAATCAAGTAATATTTTGTAACGGAGATTTACGAAAATATGGCGTAAGAAAACAAAGAAATTAAATAAAATTTTTAATTTATAACTGTTCGTGGGGGCTAATTCGTACACCCTACAAAATCATTTGGTTTCATTTGTATACAAATGTCTAATAATACAATATGAGTTTATTCCCTGGGGTCTCCTTTTAAATTTCTTTATTAGGTGACATTGTTTAAATGATTTTTTTTAACTACAAAGAGGATCATCGACTATGAAATAAAAATTTAATGAGAGCAATCCGTATACATTATTTTGTTTAAATGGGGACACCTTCAAATTTTTTTTATATCCTTCACCACGAAAAGTGGAAAAAGAGTATTTCTACAATATCCATTTCCGAATCCATAAAGTATATTTATATTATGAGTCCTTTTGCATAGCGAAGTCGATTGAGCCTTATCCGTCTGTCCATTCATGTTAGTAATGAAATCAATTTTGCCAAGGCACTAGATGAGCTAGAAAAATTGAATTACACCACTCGATCAGAAATAGTTTCGAAAATTTTTCTATTAAAAATTAACAAGATCGTTCTATGTCCCTCGAGGTAGCGGACTAAACACCACGCTTGCCCCTAATTTTTGCATATCGTATGTAACAATGAAGTAACTCCATTCAAAAAAGCAAATATATAAAGCGATAGAGAATTCATAAATAAGAAAAAAACTTCAATTTGGAAAATTTGCGTTCGCCAATATTTTCCGAGTTACGGGCCTCTGAAATTTTAAAAATCATTAAAAAATCAATACGGGTATCATTTTCAAGCCTTTGAAGAGACCTTTAAAGAAATACTAAAATTTTTTAAAAATGCTTAACCCATTAAGAATTAGAATCTTTTTTTTTACTTTTCAATTCTCTTTCACTAAACTAGATTTACTAGATTTGGTATAGCCAAATATAGAACTTCTACTTGGTTTTACTTCTTTCTTTTATTAAGAGCTATTGCGATGCCAACTTTATTAAAATTTAAGTTTCAAAAGGTATTTAAAAATCTTTTCGCTTGTGTGAGGACACTCTTTAATTTTTTAAATTATGAATATTTTATTTTAAAATATTAAGAAAATTAAGACTAGTTTAACTGTTTAATCACCGGTTGTATTCGACTGATAATATTTGTTTCCAAAAAATAAATTTCCTTTAATAAATCAATAGATTTTATTAATGCAAAATTTGATAACTTTAATGTATTAAATTAAAGGCAAAAATTTTCATTTATAAAGTGTTTTTGTATTTTTTGGAATTCTTAGAATTATAAAAACTAAAACAACAATTTAAGAAAAATTTTGAATTTGAAAAAAAAAAGAAAAATTAAAAAAAAAGTTGTTTCAGTTCAATTAAAATTTCCGCGTAAATACATTTTAGTATAAAAACTAAAAAAGTATAAAGAAAAATCATCAGTTTATTTAGAGCATACAAAATACCACATCAAGCAAAAAGAAAAATGTTCAAATTTGTAAGCTAAGAACTTAAATAAATAATAAAACATAAAACTGACTTTTATACCTTTCAATAGGTTGTCATCTTTGTTAGCTACCGCCTCAGCTCAATTTCATGGTCATGAAATACATCACGCTGGTGGTGATAGCGATGATGTTCATGCCGAAATCATACACTACGACCCTGATGTACGTGAAGACGGCTTCCGTTATAAATATGCGACATCCAACAACATCGAAGCCGAGGCTAAAGGTAATAAACATGGTGAAGCTAAAGGTAATTTTAGATGGTTTGCTCCTGAAGGCGATCGTATCGATATAAGTTATTTGGCCGATGAAAATGGTTATCAACCTAAAGGTGATGTTCTACAAACACCACCTCCCACTCCTAAGGCCATCATAAAGGCTCTTCAATATATTGAAAGTTATTCTCTGGACAAACAAATACCTTCACACCATGAAGAAGTACATCATGGTCACAGAATCTAAAAATGTTTTTATTAAAGTCCTTGAATTATTATTTTTGATTTATTTTGTTGTTTGTTATTAAATGTTTTTTTGCAAGTTTAAATAAATTATTTGTTTGCTTTTACAAAAAAGAAAATTGTTTTAAATTAACACAAGATAGAAAAAATGCTTCTACTACGTACGAAAACATTTAAGTTCTTTGTTTGAAAAATTATACCAAAGATGTCTGTATCTTTCTCGATCGTGACATGAAATACAATAAATATAAAAAATATTAAACCGACTATGAGGGTTTTTGGAAAATTGTCGAAAATGTTAAAACTTTATTTTAACAATCCATTGTTTCATTATTGACGTATTGCGGCGATAATCGTGTTATGGCGCTGACAGGCAAATGTGTTGTTTTTCTATTTCTAACTTGATTTTTAAATGTTGCATAAGAATAGCTTAGGCAATGAAGCTCATCCCAGGATTTTCGACCATGTTGTCAGGCCCAGCTTACTATTATAAGTCGACTTCAACCCACGTTAGGCAACAGTGTATCTCTACAAAAGTTAAGCTGTGGTTCGGGTTTTGGAAAGTTGGCATCCTTGGCCCATGCATCGACAAAATGTTTAACACTAGCAGATGGGCGTTTTCTTCCAAACATTGAATTCAACAATTTATACTCTGCTTTTCTATTTGAGAGTATGATTATCAGCCAAGCTGGTGGACTTAAGCAGCCACCAAAATCGTGTTATTAGACTCTACTAGATTTTTTCTTTTAAAATTTCTAACGTAGTTCTTAAAGTCAATATGATGCATTATTGCCCAAGTTCAGGCACATTTTTGTGATAAATAAATTTTGATTATTTTCATGAATCTTTTTTTATATTGGACCGCATTTTTATATATACGTCAATCGATCAGACATAGCTTCGAAAATTTTGCTATTGAAAATCAGCAAGATCGGACCATGCCCTTCGAGGCGGTGAGTGAAACAACAGGACTGCCTCTAAGTTTTCCTTATCATTTCGAAACAATCAGGTAACTCCAATGAAAAAAAAACAAGTATATGTGGCGGTAATGAATTAAAAAATAAGAAAAAACATCAAGTTAAAAAAAAATTAACGCTCGCGAATTTTTTCCGAGTTATGGGCCTCTAAACTTTTGTATAAAAAGTACGATTGTACACCATAATTTTCAAGATATCAATATCCGTATCATTTAAAAGCTTTTAAAGAGATCTTTCAGGAAATGCTAAAAGTTTTGAAAAAATATCAGCGCATTAATTTTTATGTGAAAAAAATTTTTTTCACTCGCCATTGCCGACATTACTTATTAAATTATTGATACTTAATTTACAACGGTTTTTATTTTTATTTATTTTTTTTTATTTTTTATTAATTTATTTAGTTTTTTTTTTTTTTTTTTTTTTTTGTTAAAAGTTTTAAACAATTCTTTATTCAATAAGTGTTAACAATCTACTTAAATCGTGAGAGAACATACTAGAAATAAGATTCAAAGTAAGATTATATTGGAATAAGTTCAACTAATATACCAAATTTTAATGAAGAGGAAATAATATGATATTAATATTAAAATTTAATATGAGTCTAAATATTTTAGTTGTATAACTAACTACATAACTAATTGAGATAAAAAATGTTTCTTTTATTTTTATTTTTATAATTGAAGCAATTATTTGTTTAGTAAGAAACTCGCTGTCTTTTTTAATTAAATATATAATTGATTCAACTAACTATTTAACTAGAAATTTTATACTTAACTTTTAATGAAAATATAACTTTATAACTGAGTCAATTAATTGAAAAACATTTAACACACAATAGTTTTTTTTCGAATATATTAAAAATTTAATTAATTTTCTATATGGCATAAAAAAATACACCTTTTGTAGGTGCCAAAACTTTTTTCTGTGTGCTGCAATTTAAAAAAAAATTCTTTAATGTTTGTTAACAATAGAAATGACATTTAGGCTTGTAGAAGCATTTTTTTAACAAAAAAAAAAAGTTAAAAAAATTTTTTAATTTTACCACTCTTTGGTTAAGTGTCACAATTATATTGATAATTCTGATTTTAATTGTTTTTGGAAAGTTTAAGTCCCAAAACTAAATGTAAAATATTTATTTTTTTAAATAAAAAAAATTCGGGCAGTTCAGCTTTTTCACACACGAAATGTAAGATCTTGACAAATGAATCTTCTAAAATTATTTGTCTTTTATATCATTTTAATTTAACGATTAGCATTCACTATCAAGGTTTTTCAAAGTAAGAAATCAGTTATATTTTTTAAACTACAGTTTTTTAATTTGACATGAACGTATTTTACACAATAATTGATAGGCCTTGTAGTCAAAACAATATTTAAATAGAGACCAAGACTTATAACATTTGTTCACTGAAATTTAAATGTAAAATATTAAAATATTCACTATTAATAATTTTTAGCAAAACGACAATAATTTTGAATATTTTCAATGTTTTATTAAAAGAGTTCAAAACACGTTTCTTAAAAATTATAATTTATTTATAAATGCTAGAAACTAAGCCTACTGCTTATAACTTAGTTGTTAAAATAAAAATAAACCGGAAGCGTTAAACATTTAAATAGATTGTTATACTTTTACAATGACAGCATGCAAAAATTGTATAAAATTATCTTTAATTTTTATTGACGTAAAGATGTATTGAAAAATCGTTAAATATTAAGACAAATATATGATTTTAAAAGACATATTTCTTCAAATAAAGGGTTAACAATAAAGACAGTGTAATGATAAAGATGGCCATTAAAGCATCAGATATATTATGACATGCCTTTTGAATCTAGTTTTAATATCTATAAAAAGTCAACAAGTTGCCTTAAAGGCACTCGGTTTCACTTGATTATTTTGTATATTTGTTAGAAAAATAAATACAAAATTTAAAACAACGTAACCGACAGTAATAATAAAATTTAACCTATTCCTTTTACATAACCCTTTGAATTAAGAAAATACTGTAATATCAAGTGTTAAATATGTCAATGAACAAAACATATCAGATTTTAGGCTAAATCAAACAAGAATCATATAAAAAGTCGAGTCACAGTGAGCAAAAGTATCAGTTAATTTCTGAAAACTTAACAAATCATACAAAACAAAAATGTTCAAATTTGTAAGTAACAAATAAGAAATAATAAAAATAATAAAAAGAAAAATTAAATAACTAATTTTATTTTTATTTATTTCAACTTAAAGATCGTCATCTGTGCCTTGTTGGCTACCGCTTCTGCTAAAAGCCCTGCTCATGGTGTTAGCAAACATGCATCGGCTTCAAGCGATGATGCTCATGCTGAAGTTTTATCAGCTGCTTCTGATGTTCGCCCCGATGGTTTTGAATACCATTTAGAAACTTCCAATTCCATCAGCTCCAAGGCTAGTGGTGATAATGAAGGCAGAATCAAAGGTGAATTCCAATGGCTGTCACCTGAAGGTGAACAAATTTCATTAAATTATGTTGCCGACGAAAATGGTTACCAACCCAACAGCGCTAGTTTGCCCGTTCCCCCACCAATTCCAGCTGCTATTTTAAGGGCCATTCAATATATTGAAAGCCATCCACCCCAAGCAGAAGGCAAGAATGGTCGTAAATTGTAAATTTTTTTTGTTATGTAAAAATGTATGAAATTGTTAAAAATTAATAAAAAGTTTAAAGTTAAAAAAAAAAGTATTTTGTTTTCACAAAAAATTTATGTGGTTGTTTAAGGTTGTATTTCAATTCGTAAAGAACTTTTTTGACTTGCGGCTCATACCAGTACAATAAAAATTTAAAATGTTTAAAAAATTTCGTTTGAAAAGTTTGTTTGCTCTATTGAATCTGATGTGTTAAAAAAATATTTAAACCAAACGGCAAAATAATAAAATTTCACACTTTGCCATATAAACAAATTAAAACTTTGTGCGTGTTAATGAGATATTGACATGGAATAAAAAGAGATAAATATTTACATGAAATTTACTTCGTTCGAAAGATAATCTTGTGGCATATAATTTTAATATGACCACGGCTAGATCGGATGTAGTCAAATCTGGAAGTCCAAATTTCGATAAATTTTTCCAAAATATTTAGCCGTATGTTGGCAAACACGCTTCAACTGTGATCCTCCAAATGGTCAATCACATCGGGAATATCGGCGTGGACTAGGGACCTCACGTATCCTCATAGAAACTAGAAACTAGAAAAGTCGCACGATCTTGGGGCCAATTCAAGAGTCCGAAACGTATAACAATGCTTTTAAAAAAAGTTTCCTTCAATAAATAATTTATGGCACGGACAGTGTGACTTGTTGCGCCGTCTTGTTAAAACCACAGCTCCTGCACATCATGTTTTTTCAATTGGTAAAATAAAAAGATAGTAATCATTGCTCTATAGCGGTCTCCATTGCTTCCCACTTTCTGACCAGTATTGTTTTTAAAGAAGAAAGGGCCAGTGATTCCACCAGCCCATAAGCCAAACCAAACAATCAGTTTTCTAGATGACCTATTGTCTCAACATATACTTAGAGGATTATCATTGCTTCAAATGCGGCAGTTTTGTTAACTGACGTATCCATTTTAACTAAAATAGAGTTTCATCGCTAAACAAAATTTTCTTATGTAAATAAGGATCAAGAGAAATTTGTTCTAGTGACCGTGTGGCTTTCGTTGTTGCACATAAACTAAGACCTTTCTTTAAAATACCCAACTCCTTTGCACAATTCTATGCTTTTCATCAGCATTGACTTCTTCTGTAGGCACCATACGACACGTCGCGGTGTCTCTGTAGTTACGTATTATCATTTGGAGTAAACGAAGTGTGAAAACGTTTCATAGTTATTCGAATTTATAACGCTGATGGATGATTATTTTAATCATAAATTGAATGCAGTGTGAAGTACGTCTTACAAACAAAACCATGATTTTCAAAATTAAATTTGCACAATTTGGAAGCATTGCTTAGGCGTCAGTCTATTCAGGTTGAAATGCTAACGTAAATTTCTATACGTCTATGAAAAGCACACTTTATAATTTTATAATGACTAAAACTTAATACCGTTCGTAAATTTCGGACTGATCAAATGCAACTGTCATTGACAAATATTTTTTTCTCATAACGTGAGTTACATTGGGATAAATTTCATAATATCTCTAAGGCACTTAAAAATTTCATTTATTTATTTTTATCTATTTATTGAAAAGTTTGTAATAAAAAAGCGCTCAAAGCCAATCAAATATTAAATGTTATAACAACTTAATAAATTCAATAAAGGATAAGCTAACGCATTGACATGAGCAAACTCATCATTTTTCTCCGCAAAATCAGTTCATTATGTTTATAACGTGCACTTGAAGTGTTAAAATTTACTGAACTTTGTCGTTGCATAATCAATATAAATTGTCATATTAATTGGAAAGTGATTGTCAGTCTTTGCTTAAGATTTTGATCTGAAGACATAGCTGAAACTACGAAAGTTTAGAAAGCTACTTCTAATAGCGATAAATATCGCAACGACCTTTTTTTCGGCGCTGACATTCAGCGTGAAAAGCAATTAAATTTTAATTCAGAAAACTAATTACTCCCATTTTAATATACAGATATTGATAGAAAGTATTCTAACAAAGAACTGAATCGTAAGAAGAAGAAGGAGATGATGAAAAGCACCTAATGGCCTTTTTGTGCTTGCTCACATCTTTCATCAATTTGCCAAGATGTAACGTCTCCCCTATTAGAAATATACAGGGCTACAAATCACCATCTTTCAACATCCTTATGAGATGTTCCTATTTCATTTCGTTCCACTCACCACCTTTCTATAATTTAATGTGATCACTAAAAAAGTGACATTTAAATAAACAAAAATGAAAATCTAAATGTCAAAAAAAGTACATGTGCGGGGCGGACAAATATATTAAAAAAAATATTTATTTTAAAGCAAGAAAAGAAATATAGCATTTGGATCTTGTAGCTCTCTTACTTTTTAATAATCTTCATCCTCCAATATATTGCTCTTAGTCTTCAGTAGCAATAATTGACTTAAATATTGTAGACTTTTATAGCTTAATTTTATTAAATTTCTTAATTTCTTGGTATAAGTGGAACAAAATTTTTTTTATAAAAAATGAAGGATGAAATGATGACATTGCAAATGTAAACAACTTTTTTTTTAATCTTCAATCCATTGATCATAGAGCTAAACCAGTGTAAAAGGCCTATAAAAATTTTCAAAAACAACTGTTTTGCAGCGGAACGTCTGAAAAAGGAACAGAAAATATGGGCAAATTTGAAACAAATTTAGTTATTGTGTGAAATTAAAAGCGGAATGGCAAAAAAACAGAATATATGATAAAGGTATGCATGGCAATAAAGTTATGACAATTAATCAAATAAAATTAAATTAAAAAAATAATAATTTCTTCTTAGCAATATAAATCTTAATGTTCCTCAACGATCTATTTGCTACTGGACACCGTGACAGATGCTGATTCGCTTAGAAGAATGTGTAAACAATTTAATGAACTGTTCAGCCTTATAGATTATTATTTATCATTATTTCCTTTCTCGGTCTGTGAGTATTTATATCCATAGACTTTAATTAAATAAATAAATAATTTGGTGAAACCTTTTATTGTATTTTGAATTTTTATTAATTTATTTTGTTTTTTTTTTTTTTTTTTTTTTTTTTTTTGAACTACAAACATTTCGAAGCCAAACAAACAAACAAAAATTTTAAAACTCTCCGTTACTAAATTCATAGCGTTTTTTCAGAAACGTATTCATTATGTAAATGCATAATACACACAATCGTAAAAATTTGAAATGAAACGGAATGGAATAGAACGTTTGAGTTGAAATCTAGATTAGAGGGACATCATTGACAGGATTATTTTCCTCATGAAACTAAAAACAGATTATTTTATTTCAAATATCCGAATGAATACATAATTATGAAATAATTTAAATAATTTTTCTATGAAAATTCAGTGCAATATACAAAGACTTTGAACAAGTTTCGTAGCGAAACGAGTTTTATCCATCACTTCTGGCAATCTCTCAATCTCGTTGTAATAACTTTTGATATGTTAGATTTTTAGAACTAGTTCTTTCAAATATATTTATTTCATATCAGATTTTGCTATGAAATTTACTAAATCGCTATACAAGTTTGATCTGAAACATTTTGTGTTCAATAGGAATATTTAAATTATTTCTATGACGTCAACTTAGATTCACTACATTTGTATGCAAAAAATTAAATTTAAATATATTAAAACTTAAATTATCTTAAGTTAAATCAAGCAATACAATTTATGGACTTAATCGAATATTAAAAGTTCTTGCAACAAAACGAAATGTCTTAAAAATGATGATAAATTTAACCATATCAAAAGCTAACAGGCCTATTTGTTATAACTAAGTGGTTTAATTTAAATAAAAACTGGAAGCGTGAATTATTTAAGATGGATATTTACATATTAATGTCTGCATAGGAAATTGGTAACAAACTATCGCGTCTCTTTTCGTTGGTGTTAAAATGATTTAAATAATACGACAATAATCACAAATTATGTTTAATCTTGAAATAATGGAAATATATGATTTTAATATTTTTTTAGCATGATTAAAGGGTTTTCTCATTAGAACTGGTAGGCTTGAAAATAACATATCTGCAAAATCTTTAAAATAATTTGGAGGAATATGCCACCTATAATCTCTGATCTGGGATGTAGCTGTTACTCGCCAAAACGATTGATTTTTTACTCAGATAATAAAATGAAAAAAATAAAGAAAGAAAGAGAATTTGCAGTTATAATTAAAATCAACGCATTCCTTTTACATAACCCTTTGAATTAAGAAAACACTGTAATATCAAGTGCTAAACATGTCAATGAATAAAACATATCAGATTTTAGGCCAAATCAAACAAGAATCATATAAAAAGTCAAGTCAAAGTGAGCAAAAGTATCAGTTAATTTTTGAAAACTTAACAAATCATACAAAACAAAAATGTTCAAATTTGTAAGTAACAAATAAAAAATAATAATAATAACTAAAAGAAAAATTAAATAACTAATTTTATTTTTATTTATTTCAACTTAAAGATCGTCATCTGCGCCTTGTTGGCTACCGCTTCTGCTAAAAGCCCTGCTCATGGTGTTAGCAAACATTCATCAGCTTCTAGCGATGATGCTCATGCTGAAGTCTTATCAGCCGCTTCTGATGTTCGTCCCGATGGTTTTGAATACCATTTAGAAACTTCAAATTCCATCAGTTCTAAGGCAAGTGGTGATAATGAAGGCAGAATCAAAGGTGAATTCCAATGGTTGTCACCTGAAGGTGAACAAATTTCATTAAATTACGTTGCCGACGAGAATGGTTACCAACCCAACAGCGCTAGTTTGCCCGTTCCCCCACCAATTCCAGCTGCTATTTTGAGGGCCATTCAATATATTGAAAGCCATCCACCCCAAGCAGAAGGCAAGAATGGTCGTAAATTGTAAAAAAGTTTTTTGTTATTTAAAAATGTATCAAATTGTATTTTAATTTTTTTAAATAAAATTCAAGAGTTCAATTAAATAAAACTGCTTTGTTTTTAAAATATTTTTTATAGATAGTTAAATGGCATTAAAAATTGCATTGTTACGGGTTCTTGTAATTAATATCGAGGGCCATTGCAACACGTAATAGAAATGATTTTTTTATTTATTTTTTTTTCAAGCAAAAGTTGATGAATTCGAAAAAGAAGTTTTTATTTTAAATAATGCTTTCTCAAGATACAAAATCATTAATTATCTCTTAAAAATAAACAATGAAGCTTAAATGGTTTGTATGTAGATTTATACATATGAATTTTGAAGATGTGCCATAAAATAAGAAAAGCAATTAAAATATTTCGATTTAAAATCTTGTTCAATCAACAAATCTATATTGAATTACTAAACAGTTATTTAACTTGGGAATTTTTAATTTATTTAATGCACCTAAAATATCAACAGAAACATTTTACGTAGGCTGTTCTAAAAGTTAATTTTAAAGCTCTTAATAGTCATGTTGATTAGGCAGCTATTTAAGAAATTCTCTGTCTCTAATTAAACAATAAAAAATAATATCATCTCCCAAACCAAAGAAAGGAAATAAATTGATTTAATGCAGGATTTGCCCTTTCAATTTTCTTTGTAAATAAAATAATAATCTTTTTATACCAGGGTATAATTGTGTTTGAAGTGAGGCTTGTACAGTGGAATAATCTTTTACATCAAATCTCTTCTGAAAAGTTAAAATAGTTGATCGATGGGAGGCAGCAATCGATTCTACAGTATCATATAATTTAGAAAGCAGCATTTTCTAATAACAACAGTGTCTTAATTTTAAAAACTGGATAACTAAGGGTCATACAAATTCTGATTTAACACAAAAAATATTTCTATCAAACTGAAAAATATTATTCACTCGTTATTCATAAAAAACAGTAAAAAAAAATCTTTATCCTTAAAGCAAAATCAACTACACTTGATGCCTGAGGTCCTGCAGCAGACATGCAGCCCCAAGCCATGGCACTTCCAGAACAGTCTTTATTGGAAACACGACGATAAATGGCTTATATTCTATGGGTTGCTTCCAACTAAAGTAAATACGCCTGTTCGACTGCTTGGAAAAATTCAATTTAACTTTTGTCTGTGAAAAATACAGTGTTTCTCTATGAACAGTCACGGTATATTATTTAAAGCCAACTTCATTTTTTGTATATGGTTTCTGTCATTAGCGACTGGTTTTAGTACGCCAAATGTACCACGGAAAGTGTGTCTATGCGGCAGATCTCCTACAGAAATTTCCTTTAATACAAGAACAACGAACAGAAAATTTTTTAAAAATGCCTTAAAACCCATTAAGATCCGATGACATTTTTAAGTAAAAAAAATTTTTTTGTCACCTCAATATTTGTTTTTTTTTTGATTGGAGTTACTTCACTAAACTAATTTTGTATATACGGTGAAGGGTTTATAAGATTTAGCGTAGCCTAATAAACAATGATATTGGTTTTATTAATTAATCGGTAACGACATTTTTGTGTGCCCTCGTACTGAGTGACATTTACTTGTCAATTTCTAATAATTTTTTTTCTTTCATTATTTAAATTTAAAACTGATAAATAAGTGTACGAATATTAAATAACATGTTACTTTTTATATTTGAACACCAGTTTTATAATTTCTTTTTATAAATTCATAATTCTTTGGCAAATATCTTTGCACTGCAAAAGTGATCCAATTGTTCATCCACCCACCACAAAACGAACGAAATATTAATGAATGTGACTTCTTTTTTAAAACAAAACTGTTTTTTGATTTTTTAATTATGTCATTACTTTTATAAGAACAGTTAGTTATAGTAATTAATCCATTAAAGTCAGCTCAAAGCATTTGTATATCAAACGAACTGCAAAATGAGTTTTAGTCAAAACTGATTCTCAAACTTAAAGTTAAAATTCTTAGAAGTATTTCCATGCATTCATAACTGAAAAACTTGTAATTTGTAAAAAAATTAAAGAAATATTTAAATCTGCACTCTTTCGCTTCAGCGCCTAAATTAATTTCAAACTCTTTTTGATTTGAGTCTTTGCATATTGAAAGTGACAGCACTAAATTTTGAAAAAATCATAATTTTCTAGATGACTGCACTGATTCAAACAAATGTTTCAAATTTGATGAATTGAATTAAATTGAGTTGACCAAAAGTAATCAAATAAAAGCTGCTGCCTCCTAATGGGTTAATATGCAAATCTTATTCTTTTATATTAAGAAACTAAATGTCAAAATCTAAAAACGTTAGTGATTGATATAAATTAACTTCAAGAGTCAGATTGCAGACTTTTCTATATAAATCCAAGAACTAATTCAAAAGAAATATCAGTCAGCTTCCAGCCAACTAAACTTAAAATGTTGAAATTTGTAAGTCGAGCAGCCAACCAAAATAAAAAATATTATATTAAAACCACTTAAACTTAATTAAAAACAAAATTATTTCAAATCCTTTTTGCTACTTTAAGGTCATTGCTTTAGCTTTTGTAGCACTTACTTCAGCTCAATCTCACCAATCACTTGGTGGGCATTTAGACAGCGTATCTCATGGCTCTCACAGCTCTCCCGAAGATGTTCATGCCGAAATTAAATCACTACACTCTGATGTACATGCGCATGGCTTTCAATATGATTTAGAGACAAGCAATCACATTAGAGCAACCGCTGAAGGGGATGTTCATGGCAATATAAAGGGTGAATATGAATATATAGGTCCTAAGGGAGAACATATTGCTGTTAAATATATAGCGGATGAAAATGGTTACCAGCCAATTAGTGATGTCTTGCCTACTCCACCACCAATTCCAATTGCCATTCTGAAGTCTCTTGAATATATTCGCTCCCATCCACCTCATATTGATGATCACCTTAAAAAACAATAAGATGATTTTAAAATTTAAAATTCTATGTGAAAATTTGTTTTCTTATTTAATAATAAAACAGAGTAAAAAAACTTAAAATATATCACTGACTTGTTACTCAATTCACAATTATATAGCGAATATATTTCCAAGGCATTAAAGTAACAGATCATGCGTTTTGAGAAAAAAAATGTAAAAATAGTTGTATGACAAAGTACAGGTTAATGGCACAAAATAGCAGATAGGTAATCAATTACAAATATATCTTTTGATCATATTAAAACTGCTGACCAGCCTGCAATCCCTAGAGGTTCAAATATGAAGGTCTTCAGTGACATTGCATTATTTACCATTTCTGTAGTTTCTGTTGTAATGAACAAAGAGAAAAACAGACTTAAAAAATGTTAGTTCTACAAGATTTAGCGGATCGAAAAAAATATAAAAAAGTAATTTATTAAGGTTCGCTTTACAATGGATTGCAACAGCATCAGATATTAACGTATTACAACTACAGAAACTCCAACATACCCCTTCCAAATTTCATATCACATATTAGAAGACCCAATATGAGTTCAAATGCCGCCTTTTGCATTCATGGTTAAAATTTAACTTTGATATTAATAAACCTCACATATGCTTACTTCAGGGGTCCTCTTGTAGAAAATGCCAACAAAATCTGTAAGCATCAATTTTAATTGCAAAGTGAAAAACCTGATCTGAAGTTAAATGATTAAAGCAAAAGACTTAATAAAAGGCCATTAAAAAATTAAAGCCTTTTCTATATTTTCGTGAAAGCAGCTTTTACGTGTTTTTCCTACAAAAGAAAGTTACACAAATTAAAGTCGTAGCTTTAAAAATAGTTTGTTAAATAGCAAATTAAGATTGTGTCAGATACGACAAATATTTGATGAAATAAGCAAATATTCTTAAAAATAACAAATATTGTAAACGTGACATTTAAGGCTATCAATTGTTTAAAAGTCTAATCCTCTAATCCTTATATTTTTTATTATAATCAAGTAACTAATATTGCTGCATACACACGAGGCAACATCAGACGGAACGTGGTTCTGAAAGCATGTTTCTTTTTTGATCACAGATAAGGCTACTACAAAATAATCATTAGTTGTGTGTGTTTACTGTGCTTTCAAAAATAAAAATAAAAAATTTTCAAATAAAAAGCTATTGAAAAAATTAAAAAAAAATCGTTTCAAAAGATATCGAAATAAAGCAAGAAAGAAAATGTTTTGTTAACAAAATAACGCTAAAGATACGATTTTGAGAAGAGCTACAGCTTTTTTACTTTTGTTTTCATAACTCTGCACATTATGGTCGCAGGAATTTAATGTTATTTTTTTTTTCAATTGCTGCCATTTCCTTTTTAGTTTTTGGTTTACTTCTGCAAATCACAAATTAACTCTATCATGACTACTTTGATACATATAATACAAAAAAACTGAAAACATTAATACAGACGTAGGAACATAGTGTTTGGAAATGTGGGATATCAACAAATTTTAATATTGCAGGCAACATAAAAGAAAACTTAAAAAAACAGTGCCACATACGAAGAAATATTAATTGGAACATGATCATGTTGCCTCATGTGTGTCTATTATACAATAGTTATTTTTATTAAATTTTTTCATGATAACTTTTTTAATAAGCGAAAATAATACGTGTTATCTTGCGCCACTAATATGTGCATAGGGGCCATCTTGGTTTGTCATTCTTCAAAATCGGCTACTAAATGTGTAGCATTGCTGCTTTACTTAACAGTACCTGACTCTTCGCTTAAATTAAGAGCAGCTCTTATACCATCAACGTTATAAACATAAGCATATCTTTATTGGTAAAGTCTTCAGTTAAAATGAATTCCATGTCATATTAGATTGAACAAAATGTTGCAACTTTGTTTTAGGGATCTTGGGATGTTCATGTTTTTCTTGTGTTAGCTGCATTGTATGCAATTGATTTCAAAATGGCTTCGGAAATATTATGAAGTGTTGGTTCCACTTAACCACTGGATGTGGTTACTGCAGTGTAAAGTAGTTTTAAAACAAATTGCTCTTTCGTCTGAATTGATTATGATTGGAAATGACAAAGTAGCAGCTGTAATTAAATCCATAAATATTACTTTTCTTTTAAAATTGATTATTGTCATTATTATCTCTTTTTTTTTTTTTGTTTTGCTTAAATCTTTTTAATAATTTTAAACATTTTAAACTGTTTTCACAGCCAAATTATTAACGGGTTTTATCAACAATTCTTATTGTTTATAAGAATGCAATAACAAAATATTAAAATACATTAAAAAGATATTAATTAAAAATTTAATATTTTAAGGAAAATGGACAAAGTAAAATAATTGTTTATTACTTTAATAAAAAAAAACAATAATTTATATAAAATAAATTAAAGCAGGTTTTTAAAAATCTCACGAGGATGGTCCAAAACAACCGAATAAAAAATGCTTTCCATAATTTATGCTTACAAAAGAAAACGAACGTCTAATTTTATAAATTACTTCTCTAAGCTACCAGGCGCAGTTATTAACACAAAGCTGAAATTGACTGTATGGCCAAAAATATATATTTCAAAATTACTTCTGTGTTTTATTTTTCTTTTTGCCACACTGGCCAATTTTGAGTTGAGCCTCGTATACAGACTTTATCTGGTTGCAGAATTTGTTCTGTAAATTCTATTACTCACTTTAAACAAATTTATATAACAAGAACAAGTTGTTTTTTTTTTCTTTCGCTTATTTTTTAAGAAGTTAACGATCAATGTAAAATAGATTTTAAAAAAAGCGCACAAAATTTCTCTATGACATTGATGAGGTAATTAAAAATCAAAATGCATTTTTATGGTTTTATCAAAAAAAAGTAAATTTTGTATAAATACCCTTAACGTTTTAGAAATAACCACAGTTTCATTAATAGAATTCAATAAAATGTTTAAACTCGTAAGTTGTTATAAAATAAAATTCAAGAAATCAATTGAAAAGTATAAAAAATTGTGAAACGTTATTTTTCCTTGTAGATCCTTATTGCTGCCTTTGTAACCTATGCCAGCGCTGCTGCCATTTCCAGTGATGATGTACATGCTGAAGTAACCAATTTGAAATCAGATGTAAGAGCTGATGGTTTCGAAACTGCTTTGGATACCAGCAACCACATTCATCAACTGGCTGCTGGAGATATACACGGCATTATTCATGGGGAATTCGGATGGGAATCTCCCGAAGGCAAGCACATTCTTGTTACTTATGTTGCTGACGAACATGGTTATCAGCCCAGCGGTGATGCAATACCTACTCCTCCTCCTACTCCCGAAGCCATCTTGAAATCTCTTGCTTACAATGAAGCTCATCCCCAAAAAGACGAACCTAGAAAGAATTAAAACTTGAATTGAAACCATTAAAACAAACTGCCAATAAATTGCATTAGAAAATAATTGCACTTTGATTTTTTTTAAATATATATTTCGTTGATTTTTGGTCTTATTAAAAATATTTTGGTATGTCGCCCATTTAAGGCGGAATCGTTTTAGTTTTATAAAGACTATTCCGATCGAATGTATTTTGTCTTCTTCAGAATCCGATAAATTGTTTGTGTTCATAAATATAATAGGCAGTATTGGTCACACCAAAGTAAAGAACAGACTTTTTTATACATAACGAAAATAAATAAATAAATTTCACTTTTAAAGGACCTATTGGAGGAATCTAAATCAATTCTAGTCAAAATTGAGTTCTGTGACACTCCTGATTGTTTGACCCAACCTTTAATTTCCAAACTATTGGCTTAAATCCTTTTTTTTTAAATTTATCAAGTTTTTCAGCATCTCAAAAATATTTTAATGTGTCCTCATAGATTATTTGTTAATGCCATCGTCAAGTGGACCTTCGGGTTACCCTGGATTATTTGCAAAACCATTAGAATGCCAATCTGTCTTTTTTTTCTGAGCAACAACACAGCAAGAAAAAAATGAGCTGTGCTGGCCTGGTTCGATAATAAAGTATCGGAGTCACGTTTCCTACCAAAACAGTGACGGCCATTCGACCAGTGATTTCGTCATGGCCAGGTGCTGGTCATAACTTAAAATAATATCTCTATCACATTTTTATGAAATATTAAAAATATATTTGATGACTGTGACAAACAGTGTTGCCACTGACTTTTTCTTCAAAATTTAATAAAAATTTTTTTCTGATTTCTAGAACTAAAAAACAACTTTTAAGCTGCATATTTAAATTTGTCACAAAAAAACAGTGTTTAAAGAAATTATAATTCCACTAATATTTACAAAAAAAAGATAATTTTTACCCACAAATCACAATTTCCAAAATAAAAAAAAAAAACAAAAGTTTAAATTGCAAACCAAAAACACACAATAATTGAAAACAAAACCAGAAACCTCACCAAGAATCCAAATTGTTTTAATAAATAGAAGATTTTCTAATTTAAGAAAAAAATCGAAACTTTTCTAACAACTTTCAGTAAAAGAAAAGTTTTTCCAAAATGTTGAATTTTTAATAAAATAAAAATTATACATATTGTCGGTCACAGCTTGACATCTCTCAACATGTCTTTTGTACTTTTTAATAGACAAAAAACAATAATGAACGTTATAAGCCCGTTGCTAAAGTTAATAAAAAAAAAAAACAAAATTGGTAGGAGATATTTATTGTGGGATCATGTAAAAAAACAAAGCTATTAAAACTATGTTTTATTAAAATAATAAATGAAAACAAATAATAACACGTTTCGATATTTTTGCAAGTCAAGTGTTGTTAACCTGTGACCGACGATATATAAAATATTTTATTTACAGACTTAAAATTTAAAATTAAATTTTTTTTGCTTTTCATAAAGTTGAAAATTAGTGGCATAATCGCAAATTTTTATTAGTGCCCATTAGTTTTTGTTAAACCGAAAGATTTTTGTCGCGATTTAACTGATTTAAACAAACAAAGATTTTAAAAACTATACGATCTTAAAGAAATTTAAAATTATGAATACAAATAAGCAGATTTGTAACCGATAATAATAAATGCTAGTTTTGGCTAATAAATAATAAAGAAAAATGTTTTCTTTATTTTTTTAAGCGATATTGGGCTAAAGTCCGGTATTAAAAATCATTTCTTTTAAAGAGAACATTACAAGTCAGATGTAAAGAGTATTTGAATTATTATTTGAATCCCATATCATACTTAAATATTTTCAGCGTCTTGCTGAAATTTTTCAATTAAAGCAAGTTATTTTTTATAGAAATATATATTTTTCACGTGGTTCTTTAGAGCAACAAAATATCGTAGAAACAGAATATCCAAAATATAATATTTAACTTTTAAAACATATTTTTTTTTTTTTAAAAAGATATTTCTAACTGATTGAGAACGAAGGATTATTGGTTTATTGTGACATACCTTAAAAATATATTCACTTGAATCTACAATTCAGCTGTCCCATTTTGCTATATTTTGTACACTTTTCAAATGGATTTTTATTTGTATTTCAGTTTTCTAACTACATTCAAATAAATATTTGAAAAAATTATAAGTTGAAGGTATTTTTATAAGCCGTGAAAAGCCGGATATAAGAACCTCATAATAAACAAAACTTTCAAAAGATTTCTACTAAAAACAATTAAAAAATTTGTTTTTAATTATTTTTATGTGACAAATCAATAACGAAATTAAGTTTTTTGAATTTAAAAATTAATAAAATATTATAATTTTTATGTAAAAGAAAAGCAACAGTTTATTTTATAGACGTTATATGAAAATCTATTAATAAAAAATTCCAAACTTATATTTTGCTCTAGTTATACCTTGCACCAGAGGTGTCATTCCGTTTGTAATTTCTACAATATCCATTTCCGACCTGATTAAGGGTATATTTTCTGAGTCCTTACGCATAGCGAAGTCGATTGAGCGATGTCCGTCTGTGTTAGTGTTGAAATCAATTTTGCCTACGCATAGTTTTTAAATTTCATTTTTATTTTTTTTTTTTTTTATTAAAAATCAGCAAGATCGGTCCATGTCCTTTGAGGCAGTGGGCAAAACACCACGGTGCATCTAAATTTTCCATAGCATTTTATACAATGAAGTAACTTCAATCAAAAATATCAATCCAAAAAATGAATATACGAAGCGATAGAGAATTAGAAAATAAGAAAATAAGAAAATATCCAGTGAATAAATTGGTGCTACACCATATTTTTCGAGTTTTGGCCCTCTAAACTTTTCATAGACAAATACAATTGTGCATCATATTTTTTAATATATCAATATTGGTATGATTTATAAGCTTTTAAAGAGATCTTTAAGGAAACACTAAATTTTTTAAAAACACTTAACCCATTTAGCGCGGATGAATTTTTTTTTTTTAATTTTATTAAGAACTTTTTTTTCTTAATTTTTAATTCTCTGTCACCACAATATTTGTTTATAATTTTGAGTTACTTCACTAAACTAGAAGGTGAAGGGTATATAAGATTCGGCATAACCGAATTTAGCACTCTTACTTGTTTTACTTAATATAATAATTGTTACGCATTTGCACATAAAAATATCTGCATAAAACTGAAACGTTATAACGATGAGAAAAAACAACGAACACTGATTTGCTAGACATTTCTAAATGTCAAATAATTATTTCTTACACTTGATGAAATCAGAGAAAGAAAACAAATCTTAAAAAAGTGATCCAAAAAATGCATTAAAGTCATGTATTAAAATAAAAATTTATTAATAAAATTCAAACCATAATAAAAATAATTATTAAAAGCTTAAGCTTACTTGTTTGTTCATAGACAGCAAAACCCAAATGAAATTCTGGATTATTAAAAAAAAAACAATTATATACCTACACGATAATTCTAGTTTTAAAATATTCCATAAGAAAGGTAATTATTTCCAAACAGTTTAACTCAAAATGGTATAAAAACGAAAAGAAATTGTTTAGCTAGCACAGTTAACCAAGTTTGAGTAAACCTGCAATAACAAAAATGTTCAAATTTGTAAGTTGCTTAAATTTAAATGAAAAAAAAAATTTATTAAAAACCCTTGAGAAAGTATTATAATTATTAAATTACTTTCCTTTTGTTTAAAAGTTCCTTTTTGCTGCTTTGGTCGTTTGCGCCGCCGCTGATGGTGATGATGTTCATGCTGAGATAACTCTCTTAAAATCTGATGTCCGAGCTGATGGTTACGATACTGCTGTCGAAACCAGTAATCATATTCACCAAGCTGCTTCCGGTAATGAACATGAAACTCATGGTGATTTCTCATGGATATCTCCTGAAGGCGTACATGTGGCCGTTCAATATATTGCTGATGAACATGGTTATCATCCCAGCAGTGAATTGCTACCTACACCACCACCAATTCCAGCAGCCATATTGAAGGCTCTTGAATATATCAAGTCCCATCCTTCTAAAGAAGACTCCAAACATTGATTTTATTTTAATATAAAATAAACAAACAAAAAATGTTGGGAAAAGCGATAATAAAGTGCATTTAAATTTTGAAATATTAAAACAAAAAGTTGGTTTGTGTTTAATTTGTAAGGGAAGACAAATAATAAGAGAAACAAGGAACAAAAAAAGGAATAAAACTTAATTATGATAATCACATTATAGTTCGATGTAATAATGATAAATACCAAATCTTAACTATAATTTTAATTGGTCTCATTTAAATCATAATTCTGCACTGCGTCGCGTCATATATTTTTAAATTTTTTTTTTGGATCTAATACCTACCCGGATATCAAGTTGCATGTTTTCATACAACAGTGTTTATTTTATACTTCATCTTGTTATTCGCCTTTGTTAATCACTACATTAAATTCCATAGGACACTAAATATCTCAACCAGAGTCGCCATCATATTATGATCGTGTGTGTAATAAAATGATGCAAAATTATAATTTTAAAATCTCTAAAGTTTTTTTAGCTATAAAACTCAGTAGTTTTGTACTTCAATTATTATATAATTATAACATAATTAAGGTAAACATATTATGCTCCTTTGTGAACACAATATTATCAAAAATTACCATATTATTGTCGTGTCCAAGCTGACTTAATTCTGTTTTTTTTTTTTTTTTTTTTCGTTTAAAGTTTATTTTCATATTTATTAATTAATTATCAAAAGTAAACGTTTTGCTATTTATAAATCTGTTTAAAAAAAGGTAAGAATCAAGTATCAGTTCTCTAAAATTTCTATATTTTCATTGTTGCTTCTGTACTTCCTACTGTTTTAAACTTAAGTAGAAAAAAAAATCAATTATAAAATGTTAATTAAACTATTCATTATTGCTCCAAATATAATAAAGTTCTCCGAATCATGCTACAGCCATGTTTTTTTCTCAGTAGACTTTGGTTAAAAATAAGCAGTTTAATGTAGACAAGTCCATTTGGGGAGATCCGAGCCATCTCCAAAACAAATTTTTCACCCCCCCCCCCCCTTAATTTGGTTTGGCAGTTTGTTATATATTTGTGCTTTAGTTTTCTCTTTAGGCAAAATTTCGTTAGTAATTATTCAATCCATTAACAACTACTTCTAGGTTTAGTTTTCTGTTCCTTTTATGAAGTGCATTAAAACTGCTTGAATTCAGAATAATTAAAAACATTTTTAATATCTTTAGTTTTAGAAATGTGGTGTTTTTACTGACATTATGTCCCCAAAAAGGGAGAGGCTAGCAACCCTGAAAGTTACCGCCCAATCGCAATTTGCTCTGCACTTCCCAAAGTAATGCAATGCTTAATTTTCATCTTGTGAAATATCTGTAGTCCAACAGCTTATTTAGTGACCGGCAGTACGGCTTCCATAGGGGACGCTCTACGGGTGAATTATTGGCTTTCCTTTCGGAAAAATGGTGTCAGTCTATTCACCATTTTGGCGAAAGTAAGGTGGTGGCTTTAGATATTTCCAAGGCGTTTAATAAAGTGTGGCATAGTGCACTCACATCAAAACTTATTGCTTTTGATGTCGGTAATAGCTTCACTCGACTTATATCGAGCTTTCTCAGGCATCGCACTATACGAGTTGTTAGAGATGGGATCTTGTCAAACGAGTTCAAGGTAAATTCAGGGGTACCGCAAGGTTCCGTTCTTTTCCTTACCCTATTTCTTATTTTTCTAAATGACCTTCTACGTTAGATTTCCAACCCTATCTATTCTTTTGCAGATGACAGTAGCATATGCCACACATTTTCGCTTCGCAATATACCAAGCCTTCGGGATATTGGGGATATGAGAAAGCACATGGACGATACCCTTTTGGTAATTTCCGCATGGGGCCTGGCGAGTAGGGTTCAGATTAATGCTCATAAAACCCAGTGCTGAGTGCTTTCGCACAGGCGTGCTGCTGAACATGCTACCTCAACTGTAATTATGGGTGATATATATATTAAGGAATCAGAAGCTCTCGATGTTCTTGGCATGAAAATTCAATGCGATGTTCGTTGTAACAAGCACATTTTTCATATTGCAAAAGAAGCATTCAAGTGTCTAGGTTTACTGAAACGGCTTAAGAAATACTTCACCCCATCTGGTCTCCTTACTATTTATGTCACCTTTATAAGACCGAAAATGGAGTACAACTCTTATGTATGGGCCGGTGCTTCAAAGTCTGTTTTGGAGTTACTCGACCGCGTACAGGAGAGAGCGAAGAAGCTCATCGGTGACATTAGGTTGTCCAGCTCTATTGACTCACTGCGGCATCGACGCCATGTGGGGTGTGTTTCACTATTTTATCGTAACTACAACGGAATGTGCTCTTATGAAATCAGGGAACTTGTTCCTAAGAACCGTAATTTCAAACTGCATCAAGAGCGCATTCCTTTGTGGTCGATTGGCCAGTGAATCGCGCTACGCATTACAGAGAAAATTCGTTTTTTAGCCGAACAATTCGTTTGTGGACTAAACTCCCTGCAGAGATCTTTCCTGCCACTTTCAATGTGCAAAGATTCAAATCAAATATCCACAGGCACTACTCCCTCTATTTCCTTTCCACAACCTAATTTCCTTATTAAAAATAAAAAAAAAAAAAAAAAACTTGAACACAAAATATGATGCAGACCTACACACGTCACCTAATATTTCTATCAGTTTTTGTTGGCATATGATCACTTAATGTCTTTATTAACCGCTAAAGCCATCTTTAGCCAAACGTTGGAAATAGAACTGCATACTTATCTTAAAACACCACTAAAGGTAATTCAAGTTGGTTAAAAAATAACGTAACCACTAAATTATAGAAAAAAACCATCTCAAATACTTATTAAGTAAGTAAAAAATAAGATATCACATTTATTATCTTAAAAATTTTCATCTAAAATGATAACTGTCTGGAAAGATAAAATAAACATTTGTTAAAATAATGGTTAAGCTTTTGTAATCAAATATTTGACTAATCTGACGGCACCTTAGGTGTAAAAACTTAAAGTAAATAGTTTTTTTTAATGTTAATATAATTAACATTTTTTAATAAAGATTTTAGCTAAACTCTATAGTGGTATGGTTTTGGTGGTGTATGAGATCTGATATATTCAAGACCCTTCATGATGCCATCTGGTATTGGTGGTGGGGTGGGCAACCAATCACTGACAGGTCGGTAACCATATTCATTAGCAATATATTTAAGAAGAAAAACTTTACCTCCAGGTGTTTACCATTGAAATTCACCATTAATATTGCCATACGCGTCACCTTGAGCATGTTGATGTATGTGATTTGTAGTTTCGAATTCATGATCGAAGCCATCATTTCTTAGATCGGCTGTTAAGAGTGTAATTTCAGCATGAGCATCTTCAGACTCAGCATTCGCGCCGGTTATAAATGTAAATAAAAGGATCTTTAGAAAAATAATTTAAAGAGTTTTTTTTATTTTGATTTTTTATTATGTCAAACTATTTACTCAACCTACGAATTGCAACATATTTTTGTTAAGGCAGGTATTATTAAACTTATTAAACTGTGCTTAATTAAAGACTCTCTTTACGCTTTTATACCATTTGCTTATTAGTTTTCTATTCCCATTTTGGGAAGCAAAACTACTAAAACTAAAACAGGAATATAAATTATTTTAGAATTGTTCTTTTTTTTTTTTTACTTGAAATCCAGAATTTATTTGTAAGTTTTTTTTCGTTTAAATGGCAAAAACTTAATGCGCTTTAGAACAAATAAGTGCATTAAATCAAGTTCTTTCTATTTTATATATAATTATTGTATTTAACTTATCAAATTTTAATTTATTCATGATCTAATTGAACGTTTGGACTAGTTAAGCTGCCATTTATCTAGTTTTCTTACTCTCAGTTTGTCTTAGAAAAATTGCCATAAAATAAAAATTAAATATTAGTCATTGTCGAAAATAATAAACGACTTGTTCTATGTAGAACTTGGAGTAATAATGCAATAAATAAAGAACATTTAATATAGAACAATGTCAATTTTGGCATTAAAATACTATTTGAAAACTTTATATAAAATTTGCATTTTAAAGTTCATGTATTCATTTGTGGTGCATGTGAGAGTTAGAATTCAAGTTTAAATTGTTGCTTTATTCTTAAACTTAAATTTAGAAGAATTTTTTTTTATATTATAACTATCTATAGGTATTCTGTATTGTTCTAATAGTTGACTATCAAAGAATGTTTTTATAATTCAAAAATAATCGTTAGTTCTGGCAAAAAATTTATTTCTTGTGAATTCGTAGCAAGTCCTTTAATTTTCTATAAAAATTATTTCTTTCTTCATTTGAAATCAAATAAATTGTTAATAAGAAGTCTTAAGAAAGTATCATCTTGTCACGCCACAAAATAACTCGCAGGGGTGGCAGTGTATAGAGAATGTTTATGGTAACACAAATAGATTTTATAAAATGCCATTTTTTAAGACCACATGTGACTGATGTATGACTTAACGCACAGAAAATTCAAGAGAAAATATTATAAAATTTTATCCGCCTTTTACGGTTCACAATACACCTAAAGAACATGTATGTTATATGAGGACATCCTTTAATTTTCAAATTACGAACTGAGTACAAAATGGGACCAATTTTTAAGCATAATCTTTTAAATAAAAAAAAAATAAATAATTTTCAAATTTGGTTCTGCAGGCACAAATATAAAAAAGCATTTAAACAATATAATTACCTCCTTTTTTCAATGTCGGTTAAAAAACTCAAAGCTAAAAATTATACAGTCATTGTAAAATAAAAATACTGGCGTTTGATAAAAACATCGACGCCGTTAAAATGTGCCTTATCAAAATGGGTTGGCTTAGACGATTAACCCGTCTGTGAGAAGTCAGCTTTTCTTTTAAAGTAAAACAAGTAAACTTCAAGGTCGACACTAATATACACTGTAATACCTTTCGGAATTAGATCAATAACAATTAGAATTTTACAACTAATACATTATTAAACTCTTTTTATTGAGGAATAATACGTTGGAAGTTAATTAACCAAATTTTACATGCAAAATATAATAAAATATTTTTGCCTCTGGTCCGCTTCGTCAATTAATGTAGCCGCGTTCAGCGTCTAAACGCATCAGACAGCGTTGTATATTTGAAAAATGGAATCAAATAATAAAAATTTAAAGAAATATGTATTATGGTTGTTAAATCAATATTTATTTATTATCAATTATTTAATTTATTTTAAATAAATGAAAAGTAATAAGAATTCCTGAGAAAGAATAGCGAATTCATCATCCGTCAGCACAATGCTTAGAAATCGTTGTGTCAGAAACGTAATTATAAGGTTCTCAGTGGAAAAATATATGAATATAATGAGAAGATCTTTCAAAATTTGAGAAGGGCTTTTGAGATTTATTACACTCGTACTTATAATTAAATTAAATATTAAAAATTATTACACTTCTATTTAACTTGAATTTTACATGTGTTTTTACCACAAGTTCAACAACTGAGGCTTATGGCAAGCAAACATGTCTCTTAAAAAGGTACATCCAAGCAGGCTTTAATACGCTGTTGCACCCAAAAGACTTGAATTTACGATCTCTTCTTGGAGTATGCGTTCTGTTTTTAGCCAACTTAGTCACAACTGCGCGTAAAAACTAAAATTTGGTAAAAAGGCTTCATCACGATTCTTGTATCACAATGTGGGTAACTAAGCATTCTCAGGTACTGTTCTGATCTCAGATACCTTAACCATTTTATCATCTGCTATAATATAAAGGGGCCTTTTCAGCTCTACATGTTATGTAGCCACAATAGATCACTTTTCTTTTGTAGCCGAATTTCCAAAAGGTTTGAACTGACGCTTTCTATGCCTTGCTACACGAAAGCAGTTAAAGTTGTTGGACTTGAATTCATGACACGTGATCGGCTGTTTTACAATAAGCAGACAACTCTATCAGTGCAGTCATCATGTCATCTTTATGTACGTATACGACTGAAGATATTACCTTTCGTCGCTTTTAAAGACAAAATATTTAAAAATAACTTGAAATCGATATTTGGCATAAGTTTTGTTTTAATTTTTAAGGTTTTTTTTTTTTTTTTCTTGAAGAAAAACATTTACAAATGTATGCGGACGTTTTTTTAAAGAAAACAAACAAACAAACAAAAAAGCAAAATGTTTTGACTGAAACTACATTGAAATTATCTTAAAGAATTTAACCTCAACTAATTGTTGAACAAATTTTACATGGAAAACGGAAACAAATTTAAAAAATATTTTAAAAAAATTTTCCAAAAAGACAAAAAATTCTTAATGCAGCAAATTTTCTTCTAAAAGAAATTATAATTAAACCAATATAAATTTTTATTTTTTTTTTTTTTTTTATATATTTGAAATTACTCCTCTGCTTCTAGAATCTTGAAGGAGAGAAGAATTATTTGGCTGGTCCAAAGGAACAAAACGCCATCAAAAAAATTTTTATTTAAAAAAAAGAAGCATACAAAATTTATTTATTAATAATTTTATTTTCCAAGAAAAAAGAAAGAGATGAAGAAGAATTCTATTAAAAATCAAAAATATTTTCAGTATCCTGAAAAATTATTTTTGGTCCTTCTTGTAAATCTGTTTCTGTTCATTATAAAATTTTTCCTCACTCAACAGTCTTTAAATCTAGCGATTTTTGCATCAAAAAATGTCAACTTCCGTTTTATAATTGTTAGCATTTGCTTTAGAGTAAGATAATTATAGGCATCAATATTGTTTATTCTACTACCAATATAATGCTAATTCTTAAGTCAGTCAATGTTAGATGCGAAGTGCTTTGACACCTGTACATCCTGGAGACACTGTTTGTTAACCTCATCTTCCATGGTTTTTCAGCTTAAATGATGGTTACTAAGACCTTTAAAAAGATACTCCTCTAGTTCTAGCACTTCATTTTATTCATTTTTTATAGCTATAAAGTAGAAACCATTGCGAAACAATCACACAAAGCTATACATTATGGTCCACAAAATATGTTAACTAATTCCAATTTTGCAATGGCTTCCACTATTTCGTTACCCATAACATTAAAAGGCCCTTTAATAAAAGAACTGCTTTGCTTTAAGAAATGAATCTTATAAGTTTTAACACGGATACCGGCATTTATTTGTAGTCCACGTGAAATAGGAAATTATAATTATTTAAAGTTATATAAAGAAAACTCATTTTTACAATTATTTTTCTCTTTTAAAGAAGAAAATTCAAAATGTCTTATCTTGAATGCATTTTATTTGAAACTAAATTAAAATGTCTTAACAAGATTTAATGGTGATGATTGTCATGATGGTCATTGTGGTGGTGGTTGTGTTCTTTCTCTACATAAGGAGGATGAGAATTGATATATTCAAGAGCCTTTATGATTTCTACTGGTATTGGAGGTGGTACGGGCAATGCCTTACTTTCGGGTTGATAGCCATTTTCATTAGCAACATACTTAACTGAAATAACTTCACCTTTAGGATCCTCCCATGAAAATGAACCTTCCATATTGCCGTGTTTATCACCGTGAACATCTTGATGGATATGATTGCTAGTTTCAATAACTGAATCAAAGCCCTCATGACTCATATCCATTTTCCAGAGTGTAGTTTCAGCATGATGATCCTCAGATTCGGCGATGACACAGCCAATAAAAGCAGCTAAAAGGATCTACACAAATAATGTAATAATTCATTCATGTTAAATATTTTCTAATTATATTGTTTCACTTACGAATTTGAACATTTCGTGTTGGCTGATGTTTCCGAAGGCGATAAACTGTGCTAATTTTGAAATTTCTTTTGGCTTTTATACCATTTAATTTTCAGTTATTATTTTTAATTATATAAAAACTAAAACAGGAATATTAATTAAATAATAATTTTTGCCATAAAATCTGGAATTTATTGTTTAGTTTGAAAGTGAAATATTAGATATTTAAGTTTAGTTTTATACTAGTTAATTAAATCAAGTTTTTTCTTATTATTATAACTATTTTTGATTTTTTTTTATAATTAACTATTTGTATTGAACCATTTTTTTTTAATTTAAGTTTCTCCTTATATGCAGTTGTTGACTAGTTTTAATTTTATGATTCTTCTTTCCCCAAACATGTATTTTAGAATCTTTCTAAATTTTAGCAAAGCAGTCATTGATCACACTCCAAACAAACACTGGCCTTTTTGGCAACTTAAAAAAAAACTTAAACTTTTAATGCAAATAAAAAATGTTTTGCCAAATGGAATTTGCACTTGACCTTGAACTAATACTGTTCTTGTATGAAGTATAATTCAAGTTGGTAAGTACGATGGTAAAATACTTTTCATACTGACTTTCATGTTATACAAGCACCCCATGCCCGTGGGTTACAGCTGGCCGGCCTACAACCTTGAAAATTTTCAAAATTAATTAAAGATTTTTTTGCTGCAAAAATCTTTTGCTTTAAAAAAAAATGTTCACCTTTTTATACCCTTCACCACAAAAAGTGAAAAATGAGTATATATCCGTGTGTAATTTCTACCATATCCATTTCCGACCCCATAAAGTGTATATATTCTGAATCCTTATGCATAGCGAAATCGTTTAAACGATGTCCGTCTGTCCATCCAAGAAAATAAATACGTCAATCGAACAGACATAGTGTCGAAAGAGGTGCTATTGGAAATCAGCATTATCGGGTGTGTCCTTCAAGGCTACAGGCAAATCACCACACCTACCTCTAATTTATTCATGTCATTTGGAACAATAAAGTAATTCCAAGCAAAAAAATAAATGTATAGGGCGATAGAGATTTAAAAGATAAGAAAAAAAACATAAAAAGAAAAAGTTGGCGCTCGCCCATATTTTCCGAGTTACGGGGCTCTAAAATTTTCAAAGTTGTTAAAATATTATTGTGGGTATCATTTTAAAGCTTTTGAAGAGGTCTTTACAGAAGTAGTAAAATTTCTTAAAAATGCTTAACCCATTAAGAGCCGATGTCACTTTTATGTAAAACCAAATATATTTTTTTTATTTTTTAATTCTCTTTCAATATTTGCTTTTTAGATTGGAGTTACTTCACTTAACTATATTAAATAGATAGTGAAGGGTATATAATATTCAGCATAGCCGAATATAGCACTCTTATTTGTTTTATATAATTTTAATTGAAACAATAACAAAATTTAGGTTTGCATATGAAAGTCATTTTTTATAAGTTATTTATTGATTAAAAAAAATTCTGTCATCAATGAACAATAATCTTACAAAAAAAGGCTTCCGTGACTTCTTAATACTTCATTGATTTTTTAAACACATTAAAAGTCCTGTCAGAATTATCACTACTTTAAAGCAAAGCAGGTTCCAAATATATTTAAAGGTTTTTTTTAATTATTTAAAATTTTAAGCCGACTTCCAAAAATGAAAAGATTATCAATTTTTCAGTATCTTGTATGTTTGTGCCCGCCCAACTTAAAATTAAAGGGTGTTCCCCCACGTGCTTTATCTTACAACTGTTATGGTCAAACAATTTAAAATGCATAGACTGTGTACTTCTATGTTCGCTGCATAGAAATTAAAGAAAAAATTAAATAAAAATAATTAAATATATAAAAAAATTAATTAAAGGGTGTATCTAAAGGTGATGTTATTTTATGTATATTTAGTTTTCTTTTGAAAAGTGATTAAAAAAACATTTTAAAAACATTTTTGAACAGCAACACTTTTAGGGATATGATTGATTGCTGCCTTAAAGGTTTTGTAAGTTTTTTAAATCTGTTGCAACTAATTTTTCTCCACCTCGATGTATTTTTTATACGAAAAAAAAATGCACCAAATTGCAAAAATGAATTAAAAAAAAATTTTATAAATGAAGGCGGTTGTCCAATATTGATTGTTTATAAACTCCTTTTAGACCAAAAATTCTTTAAATTAATTTAAAAAAGCCCTGTCTTAGTTAGTTAAGGAAAAGTTTGTCAAGATCAATTAAAATTCCTACCGATTAATAGAATTCATTCCAAATTCTAGAATTAAATATTGAAGTTTTTGCACCATTAAAATTTCGTTTGTTAATTTCTTAAGAAATCAGGATTTAAACCGCGAATATTATAAATAATTTAAAATTGTTTTTTTTTTTGTCATTTTCCAAAAAAATATTTTTAGAAAGAAAACTTATTTACAAATGAAGGCGGACGTTTTTCAAAGGAAACAAGAAAAATTAAACGCCAGCAGAATGTAATGCTGCATAATTAGTTAGTGAAATAGATGATGTTCACAATGTGGACCACCTAAGGTAGATAGATGCGAAGAATGCTGATGAAGGATGTAGCGATCCAGAAAGTGCAGCGTTAGATGTTGCTGGCGTTTAATTTTTCTTGTTGTTCTTTGAACACGTCCGCATGCATTTGTAAATAAACTTAAGCCGAAAAAAGCAATTTCAATTAATTTTATTGGTTTTAAGATTGAAAAAAATTAAATATTTGTTTAATGAAATTAATCATTAATTAGATTTCTTTTTTATTAAATATTTGATTATGTATTATATTATGCTGTTGGTTGGAAGGCAGGTATCTATACGTTTTTCGCCGGTTGCTTAAGCCAGCTCATCAGGAAAACTTTTTCCAATTTGTTTGTGCTTTTTTGACCAAACATCTTTCAAATTATGAATTTGTTTTTACAAATTTTATATTTCTGTAAAGCCACCCGAAATAATAAAAAACTTTTTAATTTTTTTACCAGTATTTTGGAAAGACTGGAACAAAGTCTTGAAAAATTCAAATATTAAATTTTCAGTGGAAATAACTCCTTAAAAGCAGGTGATGATTGCACAAATTAATAAAACTGTTTTAGTTTTTTTCTTTATTCTAGAAAAATTCTCTAACACCAAACAACAAAACTGTTTATATTTTATTAAAATTTTATTCAATGAATTTTCGCCAGCATATTTAACATGTTTTAGTTAAAGAAAAATGTTTAATTTAATTCAAATTTAATGATGGTGATTATCATGGTGGTCATTGTGGTGGTGGTTGTGTTCTTTCTCTACATAAGGAGGATGAGAATTGATATATTCAAGAGCTTTTATGATTTCTTTTGGTATTGGAGGTGGTACGGGCAATGCCTTACTTTCGGGTTGATAGCCATTTTCATTAGCAACATACTTAACTGAAATAACTTCACCTTTAGGATCCTCCCATGAAAATGAACCTTCCATATTGCCGTGTTTATCACCGTGAACATCTTGATGGATATGATTGCTAGTTTCAATCACTGAATCAAAGCCCTCATGACTCATATCCATTTTCCAAAGCGTAGTTTCAGCATGATGATCCTCAGACTCGGCAACGGCGCAGGCAATAAGAGCGGCTACAATGAACTTGAAAGACAAATAAATAATTTTAGCATTTTTATTTTATAAAAATTTTAGAAACTCTTTTATTAAACTTACGAATTTGAACATTTTGTTATGGCAGGTATTCAAAAACTTGGTAAACTGTGATTATTTTCAAATTTCTTAACGCTTTTATACCATTTCACTTATAGTTTTTAATGCACATCATATAAAAATAAAAGAACTTAAACTAGAATATTAATAAAATATTAATTTTTGGCATAAAATTTAGAATTAATTTTAAAGTTTTAGTGTCGAACATAAAATAGTAAGAGGGTGGGTGTGACAAGAAACTAGTTCAGTTAATAAAGTTTTGTTATTTTAATGTGAATTGATTAAATTGGGTGAACCAATTTCATATTTATGAGTGATTAATATGCACTTTTTAACTAGTTTTTTTTTCATGTCTATTTACTCGCCAAATGAATTTGTTGAAGTTATGTTTAAAGTTGTCTAGAATTGACATTAATTCATGTCGTTTCATAAACAACATAAATTTTAGAATTCTGAAATATATTTTTGTTTTTTCATCCCAAATTATACTTATTTTCTCCAAAAACTAAATTTTTGATGAGTTATAAAATTTTAAGGTTTGCATTAAGTTTTAATATGAAAAGTTATATTTGTTTACATATTAAAATTTAATTAAATTTTTAATTGACTCAATTATAAAATTGTAAAAAAAAAAAAATAAATAAAAAAGTTTTGAATTAAATAATTAATTGAGTTAATAAAAAGTATAATAAAATTTAAATGTTAAACGAAATAGAACATTTAATGGACACAAAAACTTTTTTTCTTTACAATAACTGATCAAAATAAAGAAAATCAAACCCAAGCAACCGCTAATTACCACTGATTATCAAATAAGTTTTATTAAAAAATAAATACAAGAAATGTTTGACAAAAGCAACAGAACAAATGTATTAAGAGCTCAATAACCCTTATGTGTTAACTTGAACTTGACATTCTTTTTGCCGACAAAAATCTCTGTATATAACCCCCCTCCCCCTGAATAACTCTTTTTCTCCTTGAAAGCTCATTACGCATGACTTTAGATTTAAAATTATTCAAAAGTGATTTTTATCATTTTATAGTCAGCTCAAAACAAACTTTTATTTGATCGCACAAAAAAAAATAATAATAATGAAGCAAGTTATCTTCATAAGAAGGAGAAGGATGAGTGGGTAACACTATTACTTTCGGGTAAGTAGCCAACCGACGAAACTCATATGCAGGCAATTCTTCACTATCGCATTTGCAGCACTTTTATACTAAACAGTGTTGCCGTTGTATATAATTTAATACTCAAAATACACGTTAACAAAAGAAAAATCAGTGGCAACGCGATTTACTAGATATAACATGTACCCAAATGTCTACGCGATAAATATATATTTACTTTCAATGTAATGTAAACTTTGTTTTACGGTATTTTAATCAACATTGACGTTCAAATAATCAACTCTATTCTGGTGAGATATTATCATCAACCACACATTTATACTTTAAGAATTATTCATTCGAAAAAACCTATAATAATGATGTTGATATTTCAGTAAACACAAATTTATATTGGGTGATTTTTTAAACGCTATAGGAAAGTTAAAAAACACATAAAATTCAGGAAAATGCATGAAATCTTTATTTGAATCGATTGTACGGTCCATATAATTTAATGTTTGAAGATTAGTTCATGCAAATGTTGACCTTAACTGCGCCTCAAACGGTCCATCCGCTTAGTCTAATTTTGGCATACTCTTTCCAACATTTCGGCCGGTATCTCACGAATTAATGTTTCAATGTTGTCTTCCAATGCGTCAATTGAAGCGGGCTTGTCTGTATAGACATTAGCTTCAACATAGCCCTACAAAAAATAGTCTAAAGGCGTTAAATCGCCTGATCTAGGCAGCCAATTGGCCGGTCCCGAACGTGAAATAAAATGTTCACCGAACTCGCCTCTTAATAAGTCCATTGTTGCGCGTGCTGTGTGGCATGTGGCACCGTCTTGTTGAAACCACATGTCATGCAAGCCAAGCTCTTGCATTTTTTTTTTTTTATAAAAGAGAAGTAGCACTTCAGGGATTAAAACCTATTAAGTTATTTTTCGTAACCGTGCTACATTCTTTAGGAAAGGGATAGATGAGAGATAAGACAGGTGGCGAAAGGAGAGAGATAGAGAGTTAGTTATTTTACTTCCCTGGCGAAAGTACCGACGAAGGAGACTGCACGTTCTTTTGTTCATTCCGAATATGTATATATACCATTAAACAGAAAAAAAAACATTTTTTGTATTTTGATTGCCGCAGGATTTGAACCCTGAAACAACCAGGTTTGTAGTCAACGTGCTAACCACTTTGACTACAGCAGCCTCATCTCAAGCAGCCTCAAATTTGGGTATCATCTCACGGTAGCGCTCACCATTCATTTTACTTCATATTAACCTAAAACTCACAGTTGATATCTTGACAGCCTGTAAGTTTAACTTTCATACATGACGAGCTATAAAAAAAAAAATAACTTGACTATTCCTGAAGCCCTGGGCCAGTTATTGGCCTTGAATTGAGGCTACAATCCCAAAAAAGAAATTTAAAGTCCGGTTTTAAATAAACTTAATTTTTACACCAATAAAATTTCAATGGCCGATTTATAAAATCGTTATATAATATAAAATTAACTCTACTTAAGATTGATGAAGAGGAGTTGAGAGTAGATGCAACCAACAGGAGTTGAACACCAAGTTTTATCAATTGTTAAGGCAACACAGAGCACAGGGTCTTAAAAGAAAAAATAAATTGCTGCTTAAAACACGTTTCGCTAGAGTTTTTTAACAAAACGTCCATAATAACAAACACCTCAACCATTAATTTGAAAAAAAATTTTTTCTCCAGACCACCAACATTTAAAAAAATACCCGCATTTTTTGTTTTTACTTTTCTTTGTTTTAGTTTCAATTGTAAATTTATATTATAACTTTAAAGAGAATTTTTTGCTGCTTTAAACATCAATTTAATTTTTGGAGTCTTCCTTTGAAGGATGGGACTTAATATATTCAAGAGCCCTTATAATGGCTTCTGGAATTGGAGGTGGAGTTGGCAACAAGTCACTGCTGGGTTGGTAACCGTGTTCATCAGCTATATATTGAACGGCAACGTGTACGCCTTCAGGAGATATCCATGAAAAGTCACCATGAGAAGTATGTTCGTCACCGGATGCTACTTGATGAATATGGTTAGTGGTCTCCAAAGCAGTATCGTAACCATCAGCTCGAACATCAGATTTCAAGAGAGTGGCTTCAGCATGAACATCATCATCGTTTACAACAGCGGCAGCAAAGCCAACTAAGACGGTGATGATTACCTGCAAAAGTGGATGATTTAAAAATTCCTTAATAAAACGAAGGAATCTTCTAAACAATTTTATTTGAATTTTGTTTTTAACTTACTAATTTAAACATTTTTGTTGTCGCAGTTTAATAAAGACTTGTTGAACTGTACTGTTTTAAAAATTTTGTTTGGCTTTTATAGCATTAAATTGTTTAATTCCCTCACTGTTGTTTATTATTTTAAACAATTGAAACTAGTTTTTTGATTTACATCTGTATTCTTTATCCAAAATAAATTAGGGAATTGTTGAAGTGCTTTTTTTTCTGTGGCTTTGGTTGTTCTTTTTAACGTTTATGCAATTGTTAGAATTATTTTTTATTACCAAAACGCATATTCTGGGCCGGTTTTTATTTTTTGTTTTTTATCTGTTTTAAAGAATTTTGAACGAGTATTTAATTTTTGTTTTCCTACGAGTAATTTGAAATTTGCAGCTTTTTAAACTTTAAGTACAATAAAAGGACTTGTATTTTTTAACAAAATGTATGAAATATTTGATGTTAAAGTGTAACGTATGTCTATATGTATGTAAAGGGTGGTCCAACTAAAACACACGATGTTAATTAAAAATAAAAAGTTTTCAGTGGATGATTTTAATATTTTTTTTTTTTTTTTTGTTAAGAGAAGTAGCACTTCAGGCAATAATGCCTATTTAGTTATTTTCGTAACCGTGCTACATTCTTTAGGAAAGGGATAGATGAGAGATAAGACAGGTAGTAAAAAGAGAAAGACAGATAAATATAGCCATTTTATTAGTAATTTTACTTCGCCGGCGAATATGCTATGAAAAAGTACGGTCGAAGGAGGCTGCATGTTTAATATTAATTCTGTTATACCATTAAACAGAAAAAAAAATATTTTTTATTTTTGGTTGCCGCAGGGGTTGAACCCTGGTCAACCAGGTTTGTAGCCAACGTGTTTACCACTTCGACTACAGCAGCCTTATTGTCATAACAATTAGGTGCTTAACAAATTTTCGCTTAAATGCTCGTCAGGGTTTCGTTGTCGCACCTCTGCACGATGGTTTACAATTTCAATGACTTTGAAACATGATTGTAGTTCTTGTTAAGGTACACATTTTCCTTTAAATATCCCTAAAGAAAGAAGTCCAACCGTGTCAAATCGCATAATCGTGGCCACTATTTCGTTTTTTGTATGGCATGTCGCTCCATTATGTTAAACCCACATAAAGTCCAAGCCATATCCTCAAATTTTGACCGCAAAAAGTCAGCTATGATTCTGCGGTAGCGAACACCATTCGCAATAACTTCTTGCCTCATTTACGAAAAACTAGGGTCCGATGAAACCAACAGCTTCTTTGTGGATGCATACGCTTTTCAACAATAACTTTTAAATTCCTATTTGCTCAAAGGAGGCAATTCTGCTTGTTAACGTATCCACTGAGGTAAAAGTGCGCCTCGTTGCTAAAGATGATTTTCGTTAGTGAAGTCGAGATTCACTTTGTCTGTTTAACCAACTTTTCGGCGTATTGACGGAACTTGAAATAAATTTCTTAAATACTGAAAGGAAGAAATGTCAATCGGGATTGATTCTTAAAAATATCGGGAGTTAAGACTTTGAAAGTCGACTGTCGGAAGATTCGTTTCCTTCCCATAACATATTTTTGTAGTATCAGCTCAATGCCTTAAATGAAGGGACCATCCTCTTGCCTCTGGGACAAGTAAAAACAGTGACAAAAAAAATTTATTCTTTAGTAGAATGATACATATTTGATTTAGTTAGTTAGTTAGGAGTGGCAGCCTCTAGCGACGAAGCTCACTTGAGCACAATCAAATGGCCCGTTGTGATACCACAAGGAAGGCGGCGCGACTCCCCTTACACAGCCTAGAACCATGAGGATTCACGGAGGAACTTCGCTGTGTCCTCTACAGAGTGAGATGATGGCTCCGTACCACATATTTGATTTACAATGTAGCAAATTTCAATTGATTTTCTTTAGAACTTAATTATTTACAAAAAGTTACAAGGACAACAAGCACAAATAAATACATTTACAAGTTTAAATGGTTTGTGCCGTAATTTAGGAAAAAAAAAATTATAATTTAAATATCTGAATTTTTTTTGTCCACAAGTTCGTTCTAAATTGCCATTTATCTCACCAATTTTATTAAAACCTTGTTGAAACCAGATTCACTTTTGTGTTTTTTTAAACTTTCTTCTATTATTAGATCATAAATTAAAAATCAAGTTTAAACCTATTTGAATTTTTTTTTATTATGAAATCTAATTTTTTTTTATTCAAATTGATACAGACATATAAATGTTGGATAACGTTTGACATTTGTATCATTAATTTATACACGAAAACTTTATGGTTGCATTTTTCAAACGAGTAACCAAAAATAAAATTAACAAACTACAACAAAAACGTTAAGAGTTGGATTTGGTCACATATTGGATAATTTTGTTTTGAGAATTTACACTACAGTTCAATTGATTAAACTTACATCGCCTTATAATGTACATTTTTAATTTTTATAAATTTATTTTATTCAAACAACTGAGTTTATTAATATCGGGCTAAGTTAATTTTTTAAGTAATATATTAAAAAAAAAAAAAAACGAAATAAAATTGAACATTTTTAAAAAAAAAATGAATTTAAATAAAAAATTTAAAAATGTATTTAACTCACTGTCAGAATTATGTAGTGTAAATAGTAAGCAGATCAGATAGTTGGTCAATTTCTTAAAACCTTTTAAATAACAAGAACATTTAAATTTCTTTCTAAATACTTGACAAGCGTCGCACTGACTTGGCATTCGTAGATAATGAAAAGTTACTGATTCCTTAAAAATTATATCATGCATAATTAAAGGTGGATCTACCTCTAAGCTTCTTTTCTGGGGCTTACGAACATTTTAATCGAGCTTATTCGTACGATGTCCTTTAAAAATATTTAAAAGAACACTTATAATTGAACTGATGTCCTTAATCTAAAATAGGTTTGATTTATCATCTGCAAATGAGAATGAGAATTAGAATTATTAGAATTAGAGTGCATGAAAAAAAAAACTTGTTCGAAAAGGAAAATTAATAGTTTTTATTGCACGATAAGGAATTAAAGAAGTCTTTTAAACTAAAGAATCTTTAGTAATGCCACCGTCAGCAAAAGTTTTGTGCTTCTACTCAGTTGAACCAGAGTGTACAAACGAAAACCATGAATGAAGATAAAAAAGTTTACGTAAATTTATTTCTTATTTATTAATAAAATCTAGAATATCGATTTACAGCGTATAAGTTAGAGATTGACAAGTTTAATTTTTTTTATTGTCAAACATTACGACTGTTTTTAATAAAAATAAAAAATATATTTTTTATTTCTTAAATATTGATGTTCGTTAATGGAAAGTGAATTTTAATGGGGTTAAAAATTATATAGATTTTTTTAGAAAAAGAAGATTGACCTTCATCTTACCTTACATTTCTTCTAAAATTATAAGATCAATAAAAATTAGTCTAAAAATTTAAAATACCCTAAAAATCAAAATTATTTTTTTTTTTTTTTTTTGTCACAGAAACTAAAAAAGTATTAAACATTTTAGTAGTCTATCTGTTTAATATGAATTTATTCAACTAAAAATAAACATATTTACATAAAATTAAATTTAAAAATACTTAATTAAAAGCAGACTGGTTCAAGAAACTAAAATGATTTTATAAATGCAGATTAGCCGCAATTCTTCAAATTTGCTACCTTGAAAAAGATGATCCGTTGACAACAGAAGTATTACATTTTAAGCAAACCCTAACATCTGCAAACATGTATTTACCTAATTAAGACCGAAAAAAAGAATACACGTTTTTTGCTTTGATTATTTTTTTATACAAACTGGTTGCGTATTTGTTTTCTCCCGAATTATTTTTTTCTAATTATTTTACAGTTATTTTAAAAATTTAATTTCTTGTTTAAATAGAATTTCAATAAACATTTATTCATTTATAACCTTGTTTAATATGTTTTCGATTTTTTTGTTAACAAATTGAACTGAATTGTTCGTTCATTTCGATTTTAAATAAAATTTTTTAAAGTATTTTAAAAGTGTTTGTTTAAAAAAAAATTAATTTGTTTCAATAAGTTTTATTATATGTTTTTAATAGAATATTCAATACATAAATCTATTAATAAAAATACAAAGAAAAAAAGTTACACTTTTTTAATAATTATTTTTTCTCAATATTTAAACTTATTGGATTAATGAGGCAACAAAATTATAGTTTCGAAATAAATTTTAAAACTAATATTTAAATTTATTTATTTTAAATTAATCATTTTACATCGTTTCTTAATTCTTTACTAAAGTCTAGGGCCTCGATTTTGTCGATTATCAGCCGGTAATTATTTGCAGATATTTTACATCAAACCCTCAGTTCGAACACTGTCTGCAGTTTTTGATATTGTACGAAAATAGAATTAGCAATAAATTAAAAAACATTGTAGTTTAAAAAAAAGTCAATAATTAATGAATTCACCAACTGTTGTCAGTGTGCTAAATTTTAAGATCCCACTATAGTAGTATGTTACTGCTACGACACTTTATATCGGTAGACAATAAAGCTACTTGGGTAAAAACATATTCCCATCTTTCTATTCATATTTTAATAATTTTTTTTAGAAGTTTATTTGCTTTCCTTCAATTTTTATATTAAAATTTTATATTTTTACAATTAAAGCCATAACAGCGTCTTCGTTCACAACTACTCTTGTCGCGATTCTGAGTGCATTATTTTGTGCAGTTTGTAAAACTCGCCATTTAGTATCTCTAAGGAACAATGTCCGATTCGGGGCAGCATAATTAAGGAGGGAGCAGCCAATTGCCTTGGATGTTTTTACTATCGTCTCCTTAGTCATTCCCTAGGAGGTGCCAGCGAGTCTTTTTAGGACCTTGTTCCGAGTTTTCACTTTGTGGTGGATGTAGGTGGGGTACGATGAAAAGTGATGGAGGCTGTCGAAGACTACGCCGTAGGGATACGGCGGCCTTCGACTGTGATGTCTAATTCTATTGTTACTTCTTTATTCCACGAAGTTCAAAGAGATTCCGATGACTTTAAGGGTGATAGCTGAAGTCTACGTTCCTGAAAAAATTGTTAGATAGTGGCTAAGTATTGTGAGATTCTACATAGATTATCTCCATGAAGAGACTAGGATGCTTCAAGTCAGACGACATAACGAACTACTGACCAAGCAGTTCCTAGTGGCTTGTCACCTGCCCAGTTTCCCTAATCACGACGTGATACTGCGGGATCCCCTGCCCCGACACATCCGGGATATTATTCCATCTGAAATAAACCGGACGTCCATTACAGATACCCAAAAAATAATACATTGACAGGCGGTCTTAGACACCATAAATGGCTGCAGATGTAATAAAGTCCTAAATGAACACCCACCCGCGATTTCAGAAAATGAGAAGCTTCTGCCCAGGCAAACAAGATCAGTGCTGGCACAATTAAGAGCCGGTTAGTGCAGTATCCTTAACTGCTACCTTGAACGAATAGTTCCCGGCACTTTAAACCATTGCCCAGCCTGTCTCCCAAGCCCTCATGACACAGTGCACTTATTTAATTGTCCCAATAGGGCCACTAATTTACGCCCCATGAACCTATGGATACGACCGATTAAGGTTGCGCAATTTCTCCACCTACCAGTACCACCTGATGACACACGTACACATAATTAAGTTTTCTTTTGCTTTTGTTTTATATCTTTTCAGGAAAGAACTCCCGTCAGCAGCAAAGCTGTTACAACAACAACAACAACAACAACAACAACTACTACTACTCCTGTTGTAGTTAATACAATATACAATTTACATGCAAGAAACATATTTCTATTTATTTTAAGTTCTCCCAGCTCGTAGCGGGAAATAGTTAAAAGTAACAAAGTTTCCCAGCACCACTAAATAAAATTCTGTGAGTTCTTTTTTACGAAACAATTTTTAAAACTTTAATACTGTAAAAAGTCAAACATTTTGTAAAAGAACACATACTTAACAGATACACGATACGATTCTCTGGCTTTTATAACAAGATTCTCCAAAGGTTACGCTGAGTATTTTCTAAAGAGTTGATAGAGTTGGCAATATTTCTTAATTTAAATCGTTTATTTTTAAGGTTCCGCATCCAAACGGTAAAAACTTAACCATACTGCTATTGAATTAATATCTGTCTGTCTGTCATATCCCTCTATCTCTAAAATCATAAAATAATCTCAGAAGATATATTACTATAATCTCAACAAAAAAAAAATACTAAAAATTAAAGGGTGTCCTGAAAATGACGCGGTATTCATAAAAATAAAATTTTCTTTTTTAACTGTGTGCATAGTGCATCATATAAAATTATGTCTTTTTTTGAAATAAGCAAAAAAAAATTAAAGGGTGTCCCAACAGTGACGCGGTTTTTTACATACGTGACCTTTTTTCTAAGCCGCAATAGTCAGACTGTTAAAGCTTGAGTATTTTTACGTTTGTTATAAAAAAGATAAAAATTATTAAAAATAAAACTAATATATAAAGGGTGTACCTACAGTAACTGCATTATAGCTTAGTTGACTCTATTTATTCCACTTTAGTAGCCAGACTTTTGGAATAAACCCAAAGTATGTAAAAATATATCCGCTGTAAAAGTAAGTGTAAAAAATAAATTAAAAAACAATAAAGGGTGTTTCCATAAAAGGTGTAATTTGGATGAGTATGGCCTCATATTTTAAACGGTTGTAGGCAGACCTAAAATTTGCAAATCGTATATACTATTATTCATATTATAAAGGCAAAATAAAAAAATAAAAATTAAATTACATAAAGGGTGTCCTAAAAGTAATTTCACAAATATGGTCTTATTTTTTAAACTATAATATGCTGCGACTATAAATTAACAGAGTTTGTATTGGTAGTTCCCTTAAAAAAAACAAGTTAAATAAATTTAAATAAAATGGTGTCCAAATAGTTAAGTTATTTTCACAGGGTCTTACAATACAGATTTATTTAATTTTGACTTCTATTTTGACCTATTTTTTGTTTTTGTTGTCATATAGATTTTATGCTTTTAATATTTTATAATTTATAAAATTTCTTTTAATCAATTTTTTCTTTAATTTTTTTGCAATCCGAAAACAATTCCCATACAGTTTATAACCAAATATGTTTTTATTAATTATTTCTCAGCCATTTGTGACTGTTTGAAATGATTCTAAAAGAATTTTCACAAAAATGTTTTTTAAAACTTCAAGAAACTCATTTAAATAAATGCACAATATTAAATTAGATTCGCGTACTACAAGGGCTGAACATTCATATAATCAAACTTTTTTTTTTAATCACATGAATATTTATGGCAACATTTGCATTTAGAAAATTTTTATAAAAAGAATTTTAAAGCATAGAAAAAAAAGCAGAAGAAGTTAATTAACAAGTAAAAATAAAATGAAATATAATAAAATAAAGAAAAAATAACATTTATTTCTTTAAAATCAAAGATTTCTTTACAACATCAATCATTCACAACTTTTTAAAAATATAGAAACTTATTTGGTTTCTAAGTATTTTTTCCTATTTTTCCCCTTGTTTATTTAAAGTGAGAAGAAAACAAAATATATTCGAATTTAAGAAAAATGAAATACATATAAGTTTTTATTTATTAAAAAGATGTGTTTTTTAGTTTATGATTTGATAGCTTATGATGACCGATGAGAATGTCAAATAATCAACCCCAGTTGATGTTTTCTATAACTTGCAGCCAAAGACTAATAAAATTTTACTTGTTGAATCTAAATAAGTCTGAAAAGAAAGAAACAAAATAAAATAAAATACATTAAATAAGAGAAATGAAATATATTTAAATATGTATGTATGTCATTAAGAAAATAGCAAAGTTTTTATTCAAATACTTTACAAGTCAGTTTGTCAAAGGGAATAAATAATAAACTAGACTTTCGATGGTCTTAGATGAAGACAGATAGTTAAAAACTTCAGGACATGTTCTATTAACAAATGTTGCTTCTTAATATGTTAATATTTAATTTTGCAAATTATAGGAATTAATTTTTCCTGGAGCTATTTTTTATTCCTTATTTGCATAATGTTTTTGATTCAAAAAAAAGACTTTTTTTCTAATGCCATAAATAAACATTACGAACAAGAAGTAGGTTGGTATAAAATTATACAACAACACATTTAGCAACACATATTTAAGAAGAGAGCGAAAATGAAGTCATCATTAAACTTTTAAAATCAAAATTTAAACTCACTTACTGTTTTCTTTGTAAAAGTCAAATGAATCGATCTTCTTCACAATAGACTTGAAATTTTATTGCTAAAATTGAAACAACATAATGGATGTTCGGATGAGGTAACATTTTTCATCTACATGTCTCTCAAAATCATTTAAACTTTGACTTTACATTTGAACTTTAATTTACATTCGGTTTTTTATCTCTTTTGGCTAATGAAGCACCTTTACAAGCACCAAAATACTAACTTTAATTCTTATAGAAAGTCTTAGGAATTATTTGTAGCGACGCTTGTTACGGGAACGTGACGTTTCGTAAGTAAACAGAAGGGACAAAAAATAGAAACAGTAAAAAAAAGACTAAGACAAACTGCCACAGTTTTTCATATTAAAACAATCTAGACGTTTTAACTCGCCTATATAAATATAAATAAATCGCAGCTTCGACCGTTATGGCAGAATAAAAACACACTTGTGTTGTTTAACTGCGATGTCAAGAAAATTATGCAAAATTCAATAAAAAAATATCGTCAAATAAAATAATCGCTGGTGTTTTTTTTTTCGTGAAATTAAATAAACCTTGTAATAAATTAAGCGTTACACTCTCCCTTGGACAAATTATAAGTAAAATATAGCAGCCAAAAACTAACTGCTAAAACAATAGCTCTAATGTCATAATCTTTATTTTAAACACACGGATCTTTTGAAGAGATATATGTTGATATGACGAAGTTCAATAAAATCTCTTATACAAAAATTGTGGAAAGAAAAAAATTTTAAAATTATTTTAGTGTAATGGTCCGGCCGAAAGGTGTTTATGATTCACTATTTTCTAAGCAGCATAAAGAAATCGGTCACTTTTTGTTACCTCGTATTAAATTTTATCCACTAAATTTTTTAAATATTACGGTTTTGTCTATAGAAGACCCCTTCTTAAACCCAACCACCTTTAAATAGACGAACGCTTATGCTTTAATTTTAACTAAAGTCAGAAAACAATGTTGTCAGTGTATAACCGAAGAGTTGCGCATTAAGCGCTTATCTCACACAGCTTGAAAAGTTTTCCTTTTTTTCTGGTTAGCGGTGTAGAAAGGTAGTAATTTAAATAGTAATAAATTTTACCAAGCGCTCACACATGAGAGCAAGAATCGGAAAGGGGCAAAATTAAATCGCCAATATAAGTGTTATAAAGCTACTACGAGGGCTGCTCTATATATTTCTGGCCTAATAGTGAAAATGCGAATATTTATAATCAAAAATGGTTTAATTGTTTTTCAAAGTATTCTCCAGCATGATTTATACACTTTTGCAAGCGCTCAAACCAGTTGTCGAAGCACTTTTTCTACTCCGATTGAGACACCTCCAAAACATTGTTTTTGAACACTTCAACAGCTTCTTTTGGCGACGAAAATCGTTGACCACGCACTTTTTTCTTAATGTGCGGAAACAAGAAGAAGTCATTAGGTGCCAAGTCAGGGCTGTACGGCGGATGACGCATTAATTCGACGTTTTGGCCGGTCAAAAACGCTCTGGTTTGAGCCGATGTGTGAGAGCTCGCATTGTCATGTGAACAATGATTCGTCTTCTCTTGTTGGTTTTTCGAATTTCTCCGATGACTTCAGGCAAACAAATTGTAGTGTATTACTCAGAAGTGATCGTCCTACGTTGCTCAAGCGGAACAGTCGCTTCTTTCACGAACAACTTTCGTTGGATTTTGCTCGTCTTTGAAGACCCACACGGTCGATTGTGGTTTCGTTTCGGGCTCATACGCATAGATCCATGATTCGTCACCTGTGACGATCTTATAAACGTCTTTTAAAGCACCGCAATCGTAGCTTTGCAACATTTCTTTGCACCAATCGACACGAGCCTTTTTTGAGCGACTTTCAAATTGTGCGGGATCCAACGAGAACAAAACTTTTTTACGGCCAGGTGTTCATGCAGTATCGAACGTATGCTGGTGGAAGAAATGTCCAAGGATGTCTCTATCTCTCGGTATGTCGCATGTCGATCTTGCATTATGAGTTCACGCACGGCATCAATGTTCTCTGGCACAACAGCCGTTTTTGGACGACCTTCACGGAGTTCGTCTTTGAGCGAGCTTCGGCCACGATTAAATTCATTATACCAATTTTTCACAGTGCTATAGGATGGTGCTTCATCGCCATACAAAGATTTAAGTTCATCAATGCACTCTTGTCGTAATAATCCACGTCGAAAGTTGTGAAAAATGATGGCACGAAAATGTTCACGAGTTAATTTCATTTTTTTCTATATTAATTTTTTCAAGTCACTGTAAACAACACAAATAATGGTCGTACGTCAAAACGTTTTGAGTATGATTATGCTTAAAAATGACAAACTTTCCAATGGAAATGTCAGATTGCACTTGGCAGCACTCGGTGTTGCCAGGCCAAAAATATATATAGCAGTCCTCGTAAGTTTGACCTTCCATTTCTGGTTCTTTTTTTAGTCTAAAATAATGCCAATAAATTCAACTTTTCGCTTCGAAAACGTTTTTAAAGTAATATTTCAGTTTCCTGTTAAAATCGTCAAGAAAATTTGTTTTTAAAGTTTAAAAACGAAAATTTCTATAATTGGAATTCATCGCAGAATTATTTATAAAATACTTTTACAATGTTTTAAAATTCCTTAAATTTTTAAAACAACTTGATACAGATTCAAAGTTTTAAAATGAAATAAAGGAAAAACAATGAAAATAAACCACTTCCGCTTGATATTTTCTCGTGGTTGTGTGTTAAAAATTACAAACAGTTGTTAAATGTAAACTCGCGTTTACTGCATCGCCAGCAAAATAAAAACAGATAAAACGTTTATTTACGTGACAGTTTGTTTGATTTTTCAGTGCAATCACTGCAAAACTTTGCTTCAACAAGACACATTTAAATGCCTGTGTTTTAATCCTGTTCTACCACAAAATTGCTTTACTTTTTGTCAGTTTATTTATTTATTTTTTTTTTTTTCTTAGCAAAACTTAAATTTCATTTTTATTTGACTTTTGTCAGTTTCGTTTATTTAAGAACAACATTTGATATGTTTGTTTTTATCTTTTCACAGTTGCTTTGCTTAGAATAGCTAAAATATCATCAAAATTAAGCAACTACACAGCGATTAATTTTATAAACATTTTGTATAAAGTTTTGCTTAACTTACCCGTTGATCGTGATGGTTTAACTTTGGAAGTTTTTTTGCGTGCCTCCTGACTAGTGGATGAGGTTTCACGTGAATCGATTTGCATGGTTTCTTCATTGTCGTTGATTTGAGTTTTTAAAACTTTCTTCAAATTAATTATCTGCAATAAAACGAGAAAGAGACCAACGTTGTTGTTGTTTTATATTTTATTCTTGTTATTTTTCTATATAAATGGAGATAGAGAATACTGAGTTGATGATGTCTGTATTTTACTTTGTTGCAGCAATAAAAACTTTTAATTAAATTAATAATTGCTGGTAATTGAGAAAAATAAAAAACTTACAAACACAACGCTTTAAAAGTAGTTAGAAACTTTTAAAGTTAATGATAATAGCACTGCTATTCTTCTTCTGTTTTTAGAAAAAGTTTTGCGCATAATATTTGTAAAAGTGAAAAGAAAGTTTGAAACAAATATTTTTTTTTTTTTGAAGGTGAATCTTTTTTAACAAGCAAAGACAACACCAACTTTTAATATAAAAAAGGTTGCATTTACAAATTATATACACAGCAGTGTATTTTTGGTTTTCAACTTGAATTTTATATAACAAAAACTTAACAATTTAATTAAACTTTTAAATTTTATTAAACAAACTTAAAATAAACAAAAATTATTATTCTAATTCAATAAATTAAATGTATTATATTCTGTCGAATATGCTAGGTCTAAAAGCAATTTTTATTTATAAAATTATTTTTGGCAATTTAATAAAATATTATTGAAAAAAATTGTTTGCATAAAAATACTTTATAATAATAAATTGAATTTATTTATTGATTGGTATAAAAAGCAGCTTTTCCAACCAAAAATTAAATTGCATTTTAATTATAAAATATTATGGGTTATTATTGTGCTTTTCGTTAAAAAAATATATGTAATTTAATTATTATTACTAAAATGTTGGGTCGCGATTAATTTTTTATTTTATTATTATTATTATTTTTTTTAATTTTTGTTTATTATAAAAATAATAAATAAATTTCAATTTTCTTATTAAAAAAAAAATTAAGAGAATTATCATCTAAAGAAAAATATGAAATCTGTTTTGGAGTAGCTCGGGATTGAACTTGAGTTCAAAAAAATTCCTTGTTTAAAAAAAGATGGTTTGTGTATAATTTATTGATGTTGTTATTATTTTATTTATTTATTTATTTATTTATTTTTTTGTAATCTTTGAATTAAAATTTGGGTTCATGCCGAATTTCGGATTTTGGGCAAGCTTTTCTATTAATAATAGTTTTAAGGTTTTTTTTTTAAATTCTCAGTTTTAAAAATTAAATATTTAGAATTACAGCTTTTGGTTATTGATACAAATACAATTTTTTCTAAAATTTTAGAGAAATTTCGATTGTTTAGACTTTTGTTGTACAGGGTGATTTTTTAAAAGCTTTAGGAAAGTTTTACCAAAAAAACACATAAAATCCAAAAAAATGCATGAAATCTTTATTTGAATCAATAGTACGGTCCATATAATTTAATGGTTGAAGATTATTTCATGCAAATGTTGACCTTGACTGAGGTTAAATGGTCCATCCGCTTAGTCCAATTTTGGCATACTCTTTCTAACATATCAGCCGGTATCTCACGAATTGACGCTTCAATGTTGTATTCCAATGCGTCAATTGAAGCGGGCTTGTCTATATAGACATTAGCTTTAACATAGCCCCATAAAAAATAGTCTAAAGGCGTTAAAACGCCTGATCTGGGCGGCCAGTTGACCGGTCCCGAACGTGAAATAAAATGTTTACCGAACTAGCCTTTCAATAGTCCATTGTTGCGCGTGCTGTGTGGCATGTGGCACCGTCTTGTTGAAACCGCATGTCATGCAAGCCAAGCTCTTGCATTTTGGGAAAAAAAAGTTGAATAGCATCTCACGGTAGCGCTCACAGTTACGTTACGATTTGCATCATCTTTGAAGAAGTGCGGTCCAATGATGCTACCAGCCCATAAACCGCACCAAACTGTGCCGTTTTCTGGATACATTGGTAGTTCTTGCAATGGTTCTGGCTACAAAATCGACAATTCTACTTATTTACGTATCCATTGAGCCAAAAATGAGCTTCGTCGCTGAACACTATTTTTCGATAAAATAAACTTTCTTAACACGCATGCATTTTGATAATTAAATTCAATAATTTTCAAGCGTTGTTCGTTTGTTAGACGATTCATGGTTAAATTAAAGACGAAATTAAAGATGTTTGACAGTAAAACAAATCACGAAACGTGGGTCAGCTGCTTAAACCAGTGTTGCCAAAAACATAATAGCTAAAAATCAAAAATTTTAGGTTTTCGGCCACAGCTGAATGACAAAAACTTATATACACATTATTTTTATTGCAGTGTAATGCAGTATATTTAAAATGAATTTTAGAAACTAATTGTTGACTACCTGACCATCTTTCGTGATTGCTGACTTGAACCCGTAATCTCGCTACGGACATGAAGTCACCTTAAAAGTTTTTTTATAATATCTGAAATTTTATATTTTTTGTTAAATATGTAAAGCTACTCAATCATTAATAATTTAATAAAAAAGATAAAAAAGAATTTTTAATATAAAAATTAAAAATTATGAAAAAATAATTTAAGCAGAATACAAAATATAATTTCCATTTAAATTCCTTTATTTGATAAGAAACTTTTCATTGACTCACCTCCTGTTCGATTTGTTTCTTATTATCCAGTTTCTTAGACTTTTCAGCATTTGCAAGTTTTATTTGATCAACAATACAATTCGAAATGGCATCACAAGAGTCTATCCAATCCTGTAAGGTTTCAGCAATTTTGGCCGTATAACCGGGCGGTATATCGCGACCTTGAGCATAATCAATCTCCAAGACACGATTATTTTGAAACAGTTTGCCATGAATTATATCTGTAATGAAACAAAAAAAAAAACAGAAAGTATAATTTTTTAATAGTGGCAAATTAATTTCCTGTAAAATTATTTACAGTAGGAATCAGAGTGAAAGTTTTTTTTTTTTGTTTTTGTTAAAGAGTACCGAAATTAATGCTAGATTTGTTTTTCGTAATTTTTCTTTCAAAATTTTCTTATACTTAAGAAAGGATTATCTATCATTTCATTTTTACTAATCCTGCATTGTCAGCGTCCGAACAATGAATTCTTATCTTTTATGGGCAACGTTGCGTGACTTTTGGTTTATCTTTTATCACAGTAACAACTTTTTAAATTTCATTCAACACTGTTTTACATTCTCACAAAATATTCGTTGCTTTCATAGAAGAATTTTTAAAAGCACTTATTACCATGTTTTGTAGTGGCAGCGATATGAAAGAATATCATTTACTGACCCTTCTGGAGTATCATTTAAGCATCTTATTTGAATGCTAAATAATTCAGATAAATTATGAAGTGAATTAAAGCCTGCTAGAAAGTATGAAAAAATAACAACTGAATGGATAAAGTTTAATGGATTTTAACTTTCAAACGAATACGAAAATATGTTAAATGCATTTTGAATAATTTATGCCAACGGTAAACAAGTTTATGGTGAAGTGTTCTTAAATATTAAATGAATAAAATTATAAAAATAGATATTTTTATTTAAGTCGTTATATTCAACGCTAGTCAGAACTACACCTTGTGATGTTTGAAAAATTAATGAAACAAGCTCTGTGCTGAGAGATAATACATCCCTAAGCCAATTGGTGACTGGGTAAATAGAAAACACATATTTTATTTTTTAGGATGAAAAGCCGACAGATAGCAGTTTAAATGCTTACAACCTGGACAAAAGTTAATTTAATTTCTTGATCCTTCTTGATTACTCAAAAGCCTTTTTTTTACCGATTGACTTTAAATCCTTAAACTATGCGTTAATTGGAATAATAACATTTTCATACAACCAAAATTTCTCACTGTCAAATTATTTCTTGATGTTTGGAAACAGGCAAAATGAATGTTTGTAGTTACATAAGCTAGGACTCAATAGCAGTTATCATATTCTCTTGAATTTTCTTGATAATAGTCTCGCACAAAAAATATATATTATTTAAATAGGACAGCAAGCCAGTGTTGCCAGATTAGGCCATTTTTCTCCAGATTAAGGAGATTTTTTTTAGAAAGAATGGAATTCGAAGGGTATTTGTCAGGGGAAAATCTAAGGACATCAAAAGACAATTTTGGTTTCTTTTTTCGTTACTTATGAATAGTTGCTTTTGTAAAATAATTTTTTATTGTGCTGTGCTTGAGTATAACCAAAGATATACACACGAGGAGCATTATAAAACTATTTAAGGCATTATACTGATTCATTTACATTAACATAAAAGGATTCATTTATTAAAAAATATATCTCAACATGACGAAATCATTGCAACAGCTAAAAATTTTCTGTTTGGAAGATTTTTTTTATGGGAATAATTTACACGATTTGTGTATTTTTACTAAAAAAAAAAAATTTAGAACGGGCCGTACAACAGTTCTTGAGTGTAACTTTTTGTAAATTTTATTATTTCTGTCTGCAGTTTATCTCAAGCATATAAGTAAACATTTTAATAAACATTAAATACAGTTACAAACTGTTATTTTAGGAAGTTCTATAAAATGGCATGAAGCAGACTATCAATGCAATGAAATTATTTTATATAAAAGAATCTAGAGATAAGTAAAATTATTTTAAAATATCCAATTTAAGCCAAAGTCTAAACCAGTGGTTTTTAAATTATTCCTTTTGAAAATTGGATTTATTACTCATGTCACATATGTACGCTTACAAATACATTTTATGCAAATTGACTTTTTAGTTTGCCTATTGGCCACTATAGAAAAGGATATTTTCACAAATACTTATACACTTATGTAAAAGCTTTGAATAGCAAATATGGAAAGGGTTTTGTAACTTGTTACAAGAAAATAAAATTAAATATGCATAGACTGCAAATATCTGTTTAAATTATTCCCTTTTCTAAAATAAAGATGTCCTTAAAAAAAACAAGTATTTATTACAGTAAAAAAAGAAAGAAAAAATGCTAAACGATGTAAAAAAGAAAATAAAGAATTGATGGCAAGAAAATTGGAATATAAATAACTAAATATATAAATAAATTTCAATCTGAGCCTTAAATTGTTTAACTGTTTTTGGATTCTAAGGTTATTCGATTAAAGAAAAGCAATTGATTTTTCGATTAAAATTTAAAAACTTTTTAGGCTGACGTACATTTTATAGAGATGCAAGAAAGTCACTGTGTTTAAATATTGTTAAATTTTAATATTCTTTTCAGTTAATACAAATGCAGTTTTTAGGGCACTTTACACCGTCCGCGAATAAGATATAGAAAGTCTAAAAGCAACAAGTTGCGCAAGCAAATTCCTTACACCAACAGGTATTAGAGTCCTACATAAAAACAAAATTTAAACTCTTATTTTTAAGCTTTTAATCTTTAATATGAGCGTAACCTACAACTTAAAGAGCTGATATACGGGCTTTTGCAGTGGGATACCTCGAAAAAGAGTCTTAAATGTCACTGCAGGCTTCCTCGTTAGATGACTAAAAGAAGAAGGATAAAGATTCCTTGGTCCAAGAAAAAATATCATGATAATTAAGGTGGCACAGACAATCCCACTAATCCGAAAGAAAACCGGTCATTGAATTTGAGCTGCAATGTCCTAGTTTTTGTCAACATGTCACCTGTCATCACTATCATTACAAGAAAGAAAGAAAAGCATACGTTATAATACTAATGAATTTGAGCAGCAATGTTACGATAAATGTCTTCGTTTTCAACATCGTGTCATCGTTGAGATATCAAATTTCATATCAGAATTACTGTCATAATAATGAGAGTAAACCTTTTGTTGCAACACTTATGACTTTGTACAGTTATGGTTGTCATCATTGTGACGTCAAATTTTATATCAGAATTACAGTCATGACGCTGAGAGTACCTCCATTTTATAAAATTAATTAATTTTTACAGATACGCTACGATAAATGTTTTCATTTTTGACACTGTGTCACTACTTATCATTGCAATGATAACTTTTTATACCAAAAATGCGGTCATGATACTGAGAAAACACTTTGTTATAACACTGATGAATTTAAATCGTAATGATATGATGAATGTATCTGTCTTTGACTCCGTGCCACCTCTGATCATTACGAAGTCAACTTTGATATCCGAAACCGACATGGCAATGAAAAAGAAAACCTGTTATTTAAAAGTAATGAATTTTAACAGCATTGTTCTGACTAATGTTCTCGTTTTTCATACTGTGTTATTTGTCATCACTGGGATTACCCGTCACTATAACACTAATGAATTTGACCACTAAATATATGATAAATGTCCTTGTCTTTGACACCATGACAACTGTCATTATTGCGTTGTCAAGTTTTATATCAAAACAATCGTCAGTCATGTAATTTAATAATTAAAACTAATAAAACGCCTTCGTTTTCGCCCCGTAACACTACTCATCACTTAAATGTAAATTTTGATGACAGCTGGTCATCCTGTCATTAAAATTGTGACATTAGTGAAAAGATAGAAAAACGTGGGAGAAATGCAAATAATCGAAAAAGCTCTTACTGTAAGAAATCACCTGAAATCACGTATACGTCATACGTTTCAAGGCGTGACAAAAAATGCCTTCTTATAAATGTACGAGGACACATGACAGAATTAACGTCAAATAGAGGCAGCATAAAAATTTCCACAGTTTTAAGATTCGTTGTAAGGTTGAGATATAGCAAATGAATTTAATTCAATCATAAATTATATCTCTTCCAAAGCATTCCTAACTTGTAAAGCAGTTGCAGTCGGCAGTCCAAACTTCCTTTTTAAGGCCTTTAAATGTATAAAAAATTTCAAGGCATAAAACCATTTGTTCAAGACATTATTTTCATTTCTTGCGATTAAATTAAACAAAACAATTTTAAGCTGTATGTGTTTTTTGCCGTTTGTTAAAAAAATATTTATTAAGGATTTTGTTTTTTTTTTTTTTTTTGCCATTTCATGATTCTTTTAGCTTAATTAAAAACAAAATGTAGAACATAAACTTAACAGCAAAACAACAAAAATTAAACTTCTACAATAGAATTCTTTTCATGCTTAACTCTTTAGAGACAACGAAATACTTAAGAGATTTAACATCGTGAATTGCTGCAATTATTATTTTACATCTGGCGATGCTTTTGTTATCACTTAAAAATTGTGCGCTGTGCAGAACGTGCTGCTCAAATGACAAAGCCTAAACAGTAAGAAGTAAAAAATATTTTTATTTATTTATTTTTTTATTTTCTTCCTTTTTTCATAATTTAGAAATTTGTAGTGTACAAAAAATAATTGTTTTTGGCATTTGTAGTCTTGACTATTGCCAAGCTGTTATTTCGCAAAACTGTTTTTTTTTTTTTTGTGTTCTGGGTCTAAAAAATTGGTTAAATTGTTTATTTTCACAAAGAAATTTTTACATTCCAGTAACTGATGTAAGTAGCTTATATAGAACTTTGGATGAGTGTAGGGTGTTCCAAGCAGAAATATGGGCAAAATACTTGACGAAATGGAGGAGTTCAGTTGACACACTCACGACTTTTGAAGGGGTAAAAAAAAGGGCTGTTAGTGTGCAGTTGGACAGACATAGATTTCGATTGTACTGGGTTCCGAACTATAGCAGAGTTAAGGCTTTTCTCGAAGCGCAATAGCATGAGGAGCGAAAAGGTTTTTGGGTTCTTAGAATAGTATCTCTATTTCATCAGGGAAAGAATCAGTAGATGCTTTGTCGATACATAACATTTCTGTAGAATGTGTTAGGACAAGAGGTACTTGAGAACTTTATGTGTTTGTGCCTGGTATTGCTAAGTTACGGGTTCAGAAGGCTAAGCGATTAGCTAGAGCATATCGTAGGCTTCATTATGGAAATTAGTTGCCCGATTGAACAGTAGTAAAACGCTGGTGTTATATTTTTTAAGAGCATCTCAAGAGTCCATGAATGTGCTACAACAGCACAATCTTTTCTAATAGAACCTAAGTTCTTTCAATATTAAATTTAAGATTGCATTTTAATAGAGATGGGTATCTAATCCAAATCATATTGGCATTTGTTACAATGGAAATTAAAAGAGAGATCAGTACAACAACAAATGATGTCAGGTAAGAATGCAACCTCTACGAAAGACCCGAACGCGTATCTCCGAAAAAATGTTTGTACACAGTAGATGCTTTGGAAAGCATACAGCGTGTTTGGTCTCTTGAATTTAATGTCATGACAAAAAAATATTCAACTACTGTCAAGCATAAATCACATTTAGAATTTAATTGAAAAATTAAAACGTTTTTGTGTAAATAATTAAACTTGTTATGACATTAAGGTTTATTTTAGAAATTAGTGTCTTTTATTGCTAATTAAAAATTAGTAAAGATTTTCTAGCTTCATTTTCGTTCTGTTAATATGGCGTAACATAATCGTAGACCAACAAAATTTTTGAAACTCTCATGTCATGTCTTCTTATTTTTTGTTTGTAACGTAACTTATGATGATGTGTCTTGGTTCTCATACTCCCTGCTATTTATTTATTCCTATTTCCTTTACATTCTTTATACCCATGTCTGTGCTAAGAGTTAGCAAGCTTTTCTGTATTTTTTTTTTAAATAAAAGTACCGTAACATGTAACGTCATACAATGACATTACAAAGTAGCTAATGACTTGACAAGTCATTTAAATTTTGCATTTAATATGAATTTAATTTAAAACTCTAGGAAAAACAAAAAATATCAGCGGAAAAGTGTTATTTATGCCTCGTTGGTTATTTTTAAGAAAAAAAAAACTCGAAGAAAAAATTAAAAGCAAATTCTTCATTAAATCCTTTTTAAAATCCTTGTAGAGCCTTTTGTTAAATACATTCATTGGCTTTAAAAAAATATTTAGACAAGAGAATAATGAATAAGAAAATCAGTTCGTTATTACACATTGCTTAATCCGAACATAAAATGAAATGTAAAATATTTTGTATATGAACAGACTGTGTTATTTCCTTTTTTATAGTGATAAATATTTAAGTCATTTGTTTTAATTATTTGTATTTTCTTTTGTATTAATTAGCTTTAAATAAAGATTAGATTGCACGTTAAAATATTTTTCCTTGTTGGACTTGAAATGATTTGAAGAAACAAATTGGTTGGTTCAACAATATTTTTCTTATTAAGTTAAATTAGTTAAAACTAAATTAAACTTAAAGCACAACTTGATTCTTCAAACACTAAAGCAAGGGCTTTAAAACATCCCGAGCTTATAAGAATTCACTTCTTCAATTTTTATCTGTAGAATGATAAGTCATCTGAACCACATTTCTGCTTTTATTTTTACCGAAAGAAACTTTAAAAAATCCTTTAATAATGTCTATTAGCTTCTAATCATCAAAGTGTTTTTTGACATTCAATTGGTTAAAGAAATCTTATCACTGCCAGCGCTTAGTTGTCAGCCATTTTTCAGGTTCCTTACTCTTTGAGTCTTTAAGTATTCATTTAAATCCACTTTCTTTATTAAACTTTCTAATTTTTTTAATAGTTAAATCACTGCGTAAGTTGCCATTTTTGCTAGGTAAAGTATTAAAACCAAGTCACTGCGTTACGTAAGTGCAGTGCACGTTACGAAGTTGATCGGTCAAACAGATTGGCCATTCTTATGCAATTTAATAATTATTACGAATATACTAAAATCTCCAAAGGCAATACTTACTATACACGAATGTCTCTTATTAATTTTTTCCATACATTTTTAGGGTTCCATAACTTAAGGGTAAAAATGAAACTCTCTTGTTTTCTCTACAATGTCTGCTCTCTATCTCTGCAACCGTTAAAAGTAGACTTTTGCAAGTGTGTTAGTGTAGGCGCTATAAAAAAACTAAAAATTAAAGGGTGTTCCGAAAGTGACGTGATATTCAAGAAAATATTTTTATTTTTTAAACTGCCATAGGCAGACACGTTAAATTTGCACAGTGTATGTAAAATCACCTCCGTCCGCTAAGCAAACAAAGTACAAAAACTAAAACCCTAAATTAAAGGGTGTCCCAATAATGCCGTAATGTTCATATACGTGGCTTTGTTTTAGAATCTCAATAGGCAGACACTTTAAGTTTGAGTATTTTATGTCCTCACATAACGTAAATGTGTTAAGCTCGAGATGCTTTTTGGATTTTTTTTTTTTTTGTGTTTAAGTTTAGAGACACTGTGCCTTCAACAAATTTCAACGTGTAGACACGATTGATCAGTTAGAAAAATCCAGAAAAATAAGCAAAAAAAAACTTTCATAGCTTTGATTGGTTAAAAAATTAAAAAACTTTGTCTTTTTTAGGAAAAATAAATATTTCTTTCGAAGGACTACAAAAAGGAAATAGACAATGGTAGTGTGGAAAGAAGTTGATTTCCTGACATATTTTGCCTCTTCTTCTAAACAAACAAAAAAAGGATTTTAAGCAATCTATTAATTTCACACACCTTTGAACTTCAAGATTTATAGAATTCTAATCACTTTTTGTTTTAACTTAATTTTTGTATTAATGAATCGTCGATTATTTTGGTAAAAGTTCAGAATCAAAAAAGAATTTTAAGTTTTCCATATCTGGTCCAATAAAAAAATGAATTTTTTTATACTCACAGCTAAAAAAAAGCTAGATTTACGACTTTTCACAGCCAATGATGAGTTCGGGAAAATCTTAACAAGAAGCTTCGAAAATAACTTAAAGAGATAAAACTAGATTTTAGTATTAAATTGTGATGATGTAAGAGATTATAATTAAAAAACCACTGCATCCATATAGACAAGTAAGCGCACATAATCACAGATGATTATCAACTCACAAAATACGGATATAATTATAAGTTTAGCAAACCACTGCAGCTAAACTAAGCAAACGAAGCAAAAAAGATGCTATAAAATAATTTTAATTTTTAATAAAAAACATTATTATGCGAAGAATGAGTGGTTTCATTTTAAAATAATAAAAGTTAACAATAGTCTATTATTCTTTTTAAACTCTAAGTTGGGTGGTTGGTTGCAACGTTGAAATTAATTTCTCAATGCCTTTTTGTAAATTATTTAGATTTTTTTTTTTTTTTTGGAGAGGTGCCAAAAAACAAACAATGAATCATGCAAAGTCTATTTATAAAAAATAAATGAATTTAAATATTATAATTGACATTTGATGAAATTAGAAGACAGACACACAAGCATATAAATAAATGTTAAATTAATGCAAAGCAATTTTAAAACGTTTAAAAAAAGTTAAAGAGAAACAAACAGGTTCTTCAAAAGCAACTTACTCTTTAGTTAAAAATGTTTTAATTATTTGTTCAAACACACGTTAGATTTTAAAATAAAAGTATTATTTTTGCTAGAATGTATAAATATTTTACGTAATAACTTGACATGTTTACTTTCTGCTTTTTTTTGGAATTGAGGACTGTTTTGTAGCAAATGGCCATTAATTAATATTTTATCCTTAATTTTTAACAGCCCATAAGTTACGCATTTAATGAATCGGTAATTTTTAAAAATGATTTTGAAGTGTTGTAATATTTTCTTAAGACCGAAAGCGAACATTTATTACAACATGTGGTAGGCAAACATAGCTTTCTCATATTTTTTATTTTTAAACTCATTTAAAAGTTAAAAACAAATATTTTTCAAATAAAAATTATTAACTGGAACAAAATAAAGACATTCTTTAGTTTTTATTTACTCGTTTGGTTCTATTAATTGCAAATAAAATGCGCCAAGCATTATTTTCGTTAATGTTCCTTTTTTTACTCAGCTCTTGCCATACCGCTCGCAACTTCGTTATCTGTTTATAGTCGAGTTAAAACGCCTCGACTGGCAGCTTTTAGTTTTTTCTTATATAAATATGAGTCAATTAAAAGAATGCTGTAACATTGAAAAACATATTTCATCTCTTTTAAAAAATATTTTTATTGGTTTGAATAGTAAAGAAAATATCAGTAGAGCTTTTGTGTTAGTGTTAAATTTGTTTAAATATATTTAAAATATTTTCCTAATAATATATAAAAATCCTCAATGCCTGCCTAATATCGAATATATTTTATTATTTTACTGACTGACAACAGATCTTCAAAAGGAAAATTTTACAAACGTTATCCGACAAAACATTTTAATATATACAGAGGCCTAAAATATTTCAAGACTTTAAAAGATAAAAGCATAGCAAAAAATATATCTAAACCTATTTTACTTTAACCTAAACTAATAAGTATTATATCAATGTCAAAATATAAATTTAATAAAATACTTTATCAGCTTAATTTATATTAATGTAGAAACTACATAACTGTAATGACAAAGCAAAAATAAAATTAAATAATCAATTCAACACCAAAGACATTTAAATCCTTTATCTAATGAGATGATACAATATGACCCAAAATTCATTTCTTATGCAAACCTTATGCCAAATAGAAAGATTAATAGAAATATAAAAAGCACGGAATGACGAACGTAAAATATATTCCACAAAATTATATGTCAGGTTTAGCGGAAGAAGCAAAAAAAAAAAATAAAACAACATGTTATTATTTCTATTTTTGGGAAATTATAAGGAAAATAATAAATAGTATATGTGAACATCAAAGTCCGTTTGCCTCTGTGGGTGATATGTAAAACGCTTTGTCAGTAGACAAAGAACAAGAAAAAAAATCACATTCAATTTGATTGATTATTTGACAAATGTAGACGTAATTTAAATTAGATTGAAATACACCTAAAAAATAAACAACATAATTCTTTCAATATAAAAATAAGTTATAGTTTCACAAAGTTTATATCAAAATAAAACTGAGTTTTGCAAAACGTCAACGTGTCATTATTAATGTTTCAGGCAACTTGCGTATACATATACTATTATACATACAAATTCATCAATCCTTACGACAAATATTTAAACATTGTAGTAGAAGGAAAGAGCTAAACGCCACCACCAGAAGAAATTTAGTAACTGCCTCCTCAACCCAAACATTTTTCCTTTCTTTGGGAAATTTTAAGACATGAAACAATTTTTCCTTTTAGTTAAAGGTCTTTAGCCCTCCTCTTTTTAAAATTCTCTAGTTACGCTAATGTATTTCAGTGAGTGTACATGTGTATATGATTTGATTGATTTAAGTTTTTCTCTTTATCATCAATGTCACATGGCGTTCCTTATTACTTTTTATTATTGTAATGTATACAAAAATATATATTTTTTTTTTATTTACGTAATAAATATATTTATATTTTTCTCTATTTTGTTATTGTATGCAAATTTATGATAATTTTAATATTAATAATGCCTGCCCTCAAGCGTTTGGGAACAAAACAAGTTGCAAAAAATTATTTATTTTCAAGGAATTTTATTTTAAATAAAAAATGTAAACAATGAAAGATAGATAAAATTTTGCAAAAATTTTCAGTTGTTCAATAAAAGTTGTTAAACTGAAATAATAAAATAAAATTCTTTTTATATTTAGTAAAAATTAATATCGATCATGGCAAAATAATATACCATTTGATTTAAATGTCTAATTTATTTTTATTTGCTTTACTTGAAATGTTATGTTTGAACTAATAACATAATTTCAAAGAAAACTGCAGCTCATATTATTTCACAGTTGTAAAAATTGTTGACAGAAACATTTTAAATTTAGAGTACAATAGCAGCAACTTCATTTTTGGTTATTTCACATTAACTTTTTATACTTACAACTGTTAATATGCGATCGGTTACTTAATTATAATTTATTTGTCAGTAGCAAAATGTGTTTGTAGCAGTACACATTTCAGTGATGCCAAATTTAAAATATTTCACCTTTATAAAAATACAATTAGTCATTCAAAAAATATATAAAAATATCACATAAAAATCTATTCAATAAAATTATCTCAAATCTCTCGATTGTTAATACATTTAGTATCAATTAAGAAAAAATACTCTTAAACTTTAATTTTCTTATATTAGTAGCACTAGATCTATTTACTAGGTCTTTAGCCTTCTAATTTAATGCACCAAATTAAAATATATAAAAAAATTAATACACCATGAAATACAAGTCAGAAGAAGGTGGCAATTCCTGAAATGAAATTATTGTGATAAGTTATTCTGAGCTGTGGTCAAGGTGGTAAGCACGTTGACTACAAATCTGGTTGGCCAGGGTTCAACCCCTACGACAACCAAAAAATAAAAATGTTGTTTTTTTCTGTTTAATGGTATAAATATATATTCAGAATTGACATTAAAACATGCAGCCTCCTTCGTCGGTACTTCTTCATAGCAAATTCGCCGGCGAAGTAAAATAACTAGTAAATTGTCTATACTTTCACCACCTGTTCTTTTCTCTCTTCTATCCCTTTCCTAAAGAATGTAACACGGTTACACACTAATTAAATAGGCATTGTTGCCTAAAGTGCTACTTCTCTTTTGAAAAAAAAAAAAAATATTAACTAGATCTGAACTAAAAGAGGCCTGGTTATTATGCATGTTAATTAGTAACAGCTAGTTGCGTTGGTATTAAGGTGATTACAGTTCAATAATAACACAACAATGAAATAGAAGGTCACTAATCCACATTTGGCGGAAGTTAAAAAAGCGCAAATTTTTGGAATTTTATGGTTACAACTTTTTAAGTAACGAAAGGTTTCGGCGTTTGAATGGTCGCCAAATGCGAGAAAAGAGTTTTTCTAACATAAAAAGAGATTAAAAGGTAGCGAAAAAATGTGCTTTTCATTACCGATAATTGGTTGGTCTAAAAAATGCTGCAGGATTTGAAATATTACCGTTATACTACTTTCGAAAAAAATTCAAAATTTGGCTCTATATTAAAATTGCCTGATCGTTAAAGAGCCTACAATAGACGATACTTTGATAATCTGTTGATTTACTATCGCAAACGAAAATAAGTAAAATTTATTTCTTAATCAAAAATTCGTTAAACATGAAACTCAAAGTATAAGTTTGATATTATCTAAACATTGATAAAACAAGCCTATTTACCCGATTATTAATTGGTATACAGTGACAACTAGTATTGTGGAAACGGATATTTCGTTCTTGGTTTTCTTTAGCGTAAAAACAAAAACCGCCTAAAATAAGGTGGTGCAATCTCTCAGTAAGATAAATAAATATTGTTTAGACAGCTATGATTATGAGTTATTCATTTATTTGATAAAATTATGTAAGAACACAATAATTAATCCGGCGAAGGGTCAGAACGACAAGGCACCGAATTTAGTTTCCTCAGATTATTTTCTATTTCAATAGCTTAAATTAAGAAATTCCACAAAATGTTTAATTGCACCTGTCTTTGGCAAAATAATTAAGCGATGGTTCTAATAATAAAATCATTTTTACCGTTAAAATTAATTTATATCAAATATTCAAACAATCACTCATAGTTTTCATATAATGGTGTTAAGAAATGCTTGTCACTGTTAATGACAGTATAAAACTTGCGCTGCAAAGGTCATTTTCAATGTTTCATATCCCATGAAACAATAACAAATTGCTGTTGTTATTTTTTAAATTCCCAAATCGAACAATCGTTCTGAAATTGTTTGCGTATATTTTTATGTAGAGTTATGAATGCGCATGTCTTTTTTGAATATTCAATTTTTACTTGAACTGTAATTGTTCTTTGATGGTCTGCCGCTACCTACATAATGACTGTCTTAAATTACAAAAGTGAACGGAAATGTGCGTAGTTGAATGTGATAGTAGTTGACCAAAAATTTTGTATTTAGTGACCACAACATATTGTACCGACAAGACTCATTAAGATTTTATGATGTGCACGCAATCTTTACAATACTGAAACATGAATAAGAAAAAACTTAAAAACTCTGATAATTGTAGAATATAAGGGAATTGCAATTTTAATAGTAATAAATGGTGGGGTACATTGTCCTTCTTCTACGAAGAACAGCATAGATAACAGTATTCTAATGCTTGACCCATAACCAGTAATTCAGTGCGAAAACGGCGGACAAAGCATTACATCATTAAGATTCGTAAGTACACTCACCGATCTATTTCAAGCTTTTTGCGTTTTGAATATTCGCTGTAAACTTTCTATGCGCAGTCATATTACGATTACAGTAGTTTCTTTCGCTTTTGTGGTGTTTTGAATCTCAACTCTTCTAAAACTCTTGCCATTTCGCTGATATATAAACTCATCCTTTTTGATAATACAAGCAAATTGACTATAAGCACTCTAAGGCAGTTGAGAGAGCCCAGCTAAAGATTTTTTTCATGTTCAAGCAGCAAATAAAAAACATTTCAAAAACTACTCAGTTTACAGCTTGACATTCTATTGAAGACGATGTTATAACAGCTGGTGAAACAAAGGCAAATATTATCATTAATTATGCCACACACTGAACTCAAAGCAGACAATCATCAGAAATAGAAACTTTTAGCACAACTTTCGTATTGTACATCAATAAATAACATTATTTTCTTATCTAGAGCAGCAGTTAGTTTAATTAGTTGAAGGGGATCTAAAGCGTGTTCTCATATCATCATCGTAGACATTATTTGCCTCCTCAGTTCATGTTCGTAATGTGTGTGCATGTGTTTTTGAAAATTAATTTCCAAATATCCTCATGGACAGTTGCTAAACATACAAGTAGGTATTAATATCAGTATATAACTATAGGAGTTTATCTATGAGTATAATTATTTGTATTGATAACGTCCTAAAGAACTACTTCTCTTTCAACAACTTAAATACAATTTAAACAACCACAATTTAAACGAGGAGTTGGGGGGGTTGGGCATGTAAAAAATCTTAATATAAATGATTGTTGAAAAGTGTCCAAATCAAGTGATGTTTGATGGTTGTTATGAATATCATTGTGACCACATGACAATATTAATGATGATACTGCAAATAAAGATGTTACAACTAACTTAAATGTTGTTCAGCAATAATTTGTCATTTATATTGTTAAGGAATATTCCTTTTTAAAGATAATTGTATTTGCTTCTTCTTGTTGTTTACTGTTGACCACAGATGGAATGAGTGTAGTGTGGGTGCAATAGTTTGTCATTTATTTTGTGATATTAAATTGTAATCCCATACATGTACATAAAAGGCTTAACAATAAGGACCGGTCAATGGTGAAATGGTTTGTTCCACTATTAGACATTTTTCTTAGAAGTTTAGGCATCGTAGATCTGGCAAAAATGTTGACCACTGATGGAGCTCTATGGTGGACCGAACTGGTACTAAAAATTTAGTCTAATCAAGTTAAAATAGGGACACATAATCCGGTCTGCTAAATAAATATTTGATAGTTAAAAAATAATTACAAAAAGAACATTCTCAGATCTGAAAAATATATCAGAGCCAATTTACACTATGAAATATAAGCAATATGGCAAGGCTTGAATTTTGAGGGGATGTTATTGTTGCTGATGCTAAAATGAGACTTAAAAAAATGCACCAGAAATTGCGCTTGACTTTTACTTGAGGAGTTTTTTTTTCCAGTTTAATACAACTAAAATTCAGGTTGATATATGCGGTCGTATCATTAATATATTTCTACTAAGATAAACTGCACCAGCAATATTACCAGCGGTAACATTCAAAGTAAAATAACTACAACAAATTAGTCATCTTTCTTTGGTAACACAAAATCGACAAGCAACCCAAAGCATTTTTTTTTTTGTTTTCTTTACTACGCGACATATTTACTTGCTTTGGCTTTCTGCTAACCGTCACAGAACAGTATATGATGTTCCACTATCACACTGATTGTTGTAAAGGAAGCATGAATGCGCGCTGCCTTTCCTGTAATTTATTGTACATAGCGTTGCCAAGGTCTAATTTTAGGGCCTTTCTAGGCACTGTTTAATTTATTATGGCCTTTGTTGATCTACGCCGAGCACGTGTCTAATTCATCAAATCAGTTTTGATCTTAGAGATGAGGAGATATCTATATTTCTAATATCTTTAAAATCTAATTTTATTACGATCGATTAATTTTGCGTTTGTACCTTCCCCCACTCTCACTTCATATTCAAATTTTTTTCCAAAATAAACATAGGATATTCTAACCTTAAGATAAATATCTAAATATTTTTAAAGTTTTATTGTAATCTGTGCAATCCTAAATGCTCGTTTTTTTCCCTTCGTCTCTCATGAAGATCCTAACTTTGGAAACTAAAAGAGATGAGAATTACATTAAAATCTATTGGCCGATATTTTGTTAAAATTGATTCAGACGCACAAAAATGCTTCCTTCCCCTTTTTCTACCCTCCTACTATTGAAGAATTTAAATGCTGTATTTTGCAATGAGGACAAAAATCTTTCTATGTGCGCGTGCTCTCGTCTCACCAACTTGATAGTGAATAATTGTAAGATTTAATTTAGTATTTTAATTTCCTAAATTGGTCGGATAAATAAAGAATGTTTTCAAGGCACACAACTTAAGACAGTTAAACTTGGAAAATGCTGTTGAAGAAAAGAGTGATCCCGAAAAAGCAGTATTCCACGCTACCAGTGTCTAATTTTTCCTATTTTCTTTGCAAATTTTTAACAAAAATTCGTAAAAAAAATTTTGCTTTCTAAAAATTAAAATATGCAAAAACTTAAGCCGAATTAAATTTTTTAATTTGGTTTCAATACTAAAATAGTTCGATTACGAATTAATTTTGAAAATTAAAAAATTAAAATTAAAAATATTTAAATATGCATTTTATTTAATTAATTTAATTTGAACACCTACCAGTCCTTATGACAGTTCCTTATATTGCTTTAGAATGCTATAAAAGCAATTAGTGAAATTTCATTGTGGTCATCTTTTAGGAGTTGCTTGGTTTGTGGTTAAAACAAATTGATAAAATAAATTACATTAAATTAAAAAAAGTTAAAAAAATATATTTTTAACTTTTGTTTTATTTTTTTTTTTTTTTTTAACATTTGTTGCAAGCGCTTGTTAACAGCAAAATAGTAAAATTAATGAATTTTTATTTTGCGGTGAAATTTTGATTTAAAAAGCAACAAAAAATACTAGAACTCTTTACAGTATAACAAAAAAGAATGCCAAGACGAAGTCATTGGCGTGGTTTAATAAACTCTTTCAAAAGGAAAACTCGCTAACTCGCTTGTATTTCGAAACTATGGACGTTTGCTAACATATGTAAATAATAAAACCTTCAAGTCTTTAATGAAAAAAATTCACAGAAGTTATTCCTTGTTACCTGTTTTCAAATAATCTAGATCTTGTAAATAAACTTTACTTAACTTCATCAGTTGGCAATAGAAAGAATCTTTCCATTGAAGACCGCTTTTAAAATAAAGTTTTTGGGTTGTTGAAGAAAAATTTCGTTAATTTACTTAAGACGAAAAAAATATCAAGCAGTCGTAGTCTAAGCCTGCTTAATGGTATAGAGTACAGATATTTATTTATTTAAAATTTGTTATTGAAAAACAAATTGCTCTCAGGTTGTATAACAAACAAACAGAAATATTTACAGCAAAGGTAAATGACCAACATTCTAAAGCTTTAGAATTCTAAATACTTTTCATTAATTAAACAATGTTTAAAAGAACAATAATATTTCTAAATTAAATTTTGTGTGTGAAAAGTCTTACTTTCCTTTTTTAGATGATTTGACATTTGAATATTAAACCAGACAGCCAGACTGAAATGCTTCAACAAACAAAGGACAAAGAACGAATAATAATACAATCAGTCACACACGAACACTTAAAAATTAAAGAATGTTGAATATAAAATTTTGTGGTATTTAAAGGTTCTTGCAAACAATGTAAATCCATTTGTCCTGGAGTAACAATGAAACGGTTCTAGACCAAGAAATTAGTACTAAAAAATTTTAGTTCGCAAAAAAACCCCAAAAACATTAAAACCACAAACAAAACTCGCAAACAATTTAAAAAACCTTAAATTGTTGTTGCTTCACTAGGATTAAATTTTTTTTTAACACTATAACACTCAAATTCGTAGGCCAGACACACAAAATTACATTAAAATCTATAATAGATTTTGTTGCAAAATAAAAAGTCCTTGCACAATAACACTTCAAATGCAGATATAATTTTCTTTTATTTTTGGAATCTGTCTGAGATTAGTAAAACAATCATGTGGTGCACAGATCCACAACCAAATAAACCAAAGAAACAATTACCTTTGTATGAAGGACAAAGAGAAAGCAAAATAAAAAACCTTGTAAATAACGCGAATAGAAAACATGAAAAACAAATTTTATGAGGAATTTGAGCCAGCGATTCTTAAACGTTTAAAGAAATAAACAAAAAGTGGCGTCACATTTTTTTTTGAATTTTAATTTAATTTTTTAATCTTTATATTTCACACAGAAAAATAGGGCGGTAAAAAAATATTTAATAAAATATTCTTGTGATCTCTATCGAAGGCCAAATTTTATGCACTTGTTTTAGTTTCTTCTAGCGGACTTAAATAAATGGCTTTTCTTGCAATGAAATCTGCATATTTTCTTATTTATGGCATTAGATGCACTCGGTGATAGAAGCTTGTCAGGTTAGGAACCATAGACTGTTGTCTATAGTTTTTCAAAAAATTTGAAGAAATCGGCGAACACAGGGAATAGCGAAAACCTAAGTTATTGGGTATTGCCGTAAGAGATTTTCCCTCTTTCGCATCAGCGTATTTTCGCGTGAGTATGAGTGATATATTTGAAGACAACCAAATTTAATTGTTTATGCAACATGCCTGTTTTTTCTTTAATGAGTTGTTCCCATGGCTGTCGCCACTTTTTGAGAAAGGTCTGCTCCTATTAAAAATTGTTTTTGTCTTCAGATGAAAATGTATCTACTAAACTCAGTAATGCGTTTAATGAATTTATAAGCATACAATTTTATAAATAGCTAAATTATAAAATTAATTATATACGAGGGCTGCTATATATATTTCTGGCCTGGTAACACTGAGTGCTGTCAAGTGCAATCTGACATTTCCATTGGAAAGTTTGTCATTTTTAAGCATAATCGTACTCAAAACGTTTTGACGTACGACCATTATTTGTGTTGTTTACAGTGACTTGAAAAAATTAATATAGAAAAAAATTAAATTAACTCGTGAACATTTTTGTGCCATCATTTTTCACAACTTTCGACGTGGATTATCAAAACAAGAGTGCATTGATAAACTTAAATCTTTGTATGGCGATGAAGCACCATCTTATAGCACCGTAAAAAATTGGTATAATGAATTTAATCGTGGCCGAAGCTCGCTCAAAGACGAATTCCGTGAAGGTCGTCGAAAAACGGCTGTTCTGCCAGAGAACATTGATGCCGTGCGTGAACTCATAATGCAAGATCGACATGCGACATACCGAGCGATAAAAACATCCTTGGACATTTCTTCCACCAGCATACATTCGATACTGCATGAACACCTGGCCGTAAAAAAGGTTTGTTCTCGTTGGATCCCGCACAATTTGAAAGTCGCTCAAAAAAAGGCTCGTGTCGATTGGTGCAAAGAAATGTTGCAAAAATACGATTGCGGTGCTTCAAAAGACGTTTATAAGATCGTCACAGATGACAAATCATGGATCTATGCGTGTGGAAGAAGCACTTCGAAGCAAATGGTCGCCTGTTACTTCGGCAAAACTGGTCATGTGGCGACTGTTCCGCTTGAGCAACGTAGGACGGTCACTTCTGAGTGGTACACTACAATTTGTTTGCCTGAAGTCATCGGAGAAATTCGAAAAACCAACAAGAGAAGACGAATCATTGTTCACATGACAATGCGAGCTCTCACACATCGGCTCAAAGAGCGTTTTTGACCGGCCAAAACGTCGAATTAATGGGTCATCCGCCGTACAGCCCTGACTTCTTCTTGTTTCCGCACATCAAGAAAAAAATGCGTGGTCAATGATTTTTGTCGCCAGAAGAAGCTGTTGAAGTGTTGAAAAACCATGTTTTAGAGGTGTCTCAATCGGAGTGGAAAAAGTGCTTCGACAACTGGTTTGAGCGCATGGAAAAGTGTATAAATCCTGCTGCAGAATACTTTGAAAAAAATAAAACCATTTTTGATTATAAATATTCGGATTTTCACTATTAGGCCAGAAATATATAGAGCAGCCCTCGTATTTAACAAAAGAAAAAAACAACGAATTTCTTATTAAATAAATAATTAGTTCAATTAAATATTTTATAAGATTTTTTGTGCGCAGTATATAAGTATATTTTTAGTTTTATTGAAATTTAATTTAGAAGGCGCAAGGTCTACATTTTAGCGATATGTATCTACAGAGCCACAAAGCGAAATTTTTACAGCGAATTTTTCATCTATCGCTTTTTCTGCTTGTGGTTTCCAACATTGTAAGTTTGATTTATTTTTTTACTGAAAAAAACAGTTTGTGACCTACTGCAGCAAAAAAGAAAAATAAATCAAAACAATGTTGCATGATTTATTCACTAGTGAGTTTTACACTCAAGTCATTAAGTGAATGAATGATCCTTAAATTGCTGTGAAAATGTCAAACAGTGAATAAACAACACAATTTGCTATTTTGATGTTTTAATTTACACCACAACAAATTTGAATGGTTTATTATTTTAATCTTTGAATTTGTAATTCACCTGCTACAACTCAGAGTGCCTGTTTTTATTATATTGTAATCGCTTTTTTAAAACTAAAGATGTTTTTTGGGTTAAAAAATGTTTTTAAGAAGCTTAAAAATGTACAACTAATTTAGTTTCTGTATATTGCAGAGGCGACGCCCCTCTGATACGTTCAGAAGATCGGTCAAGCCGTTAGATCTTCTAATATATACAAACATAAACAATAAATCAATTAAGGCATTACCGCGCATAATTCTATAAAGTTGACCAGAAATATCCTTTCTGCATTGCAGCATCCAAGTTATCGACATTTAGCTCTTTTTTGTTAAATTGTCTCAAACTTATTTTAATCAAAAACACTCATCCTTGCTGTTAAGCTCGGATCAAGTTGTAGGTAAAAAAAATTTTACAAATTAAAACTCGCCCAATTTTTTCTAAAAGTATTCACATGCTGCACGACTATTGCCAATTTAACGGACGAGAGCAAAGTTTCCTTAAACATTTTTTATAAATATAAATAAATTAAATACTTATTCGAGTTAACTGTTTCTTTATGCTTCGCTACTTTTAATTGCTTTTGAAACAACATACAACAATACGAATGTATGTAACACTTCTTACAAATTTCACATGTTAAAAAAATAGTTGTTTTAGAAAAATTTACGTTATGTGGCATGAAAATATTCACATTAAATAAAAAAATGCATCAACAATAGAGATAGTTTGCAAATAAAAATGAACGAAGAATTTTTAAGTCAGTGCCAACAAAGATTACCTTTTCCAATCTTAACCTGATTTAACATGTAAAATAAAGGAAAACAAGTACACACATTGACTTTTAAGAAATTGACTTTTAAGAAAAAGACGAAACTACAAAACAAGTCCCTTTTTCTCGGCAAAAAATTGAATATTCCAGTTTCTAAAGTAAGTAAAAATTTGTTTAAATTTACGCCGAGTTTTCTTGTGAAAAAAGAGTCCATTGAAATGTGAAGCCCAATTTTGCAACAAAAGTATATTTTTTAGAACCACCAAAATCTTCTTTTTGGACGAGCTAAGTCAGTTGAGAATTGCAGCAAGCAACAGGGAGATTTTGTCGCAAAAAAAAATATTTTTAAAACAAACAAACAAACAAGCTTAAAATCATATTTCTTTAATTGCTGGCATAGTAAAATATAATGTATTAAATTTGAAAATTTGTCTATAGCTGTATTGGCCCTATACAACTATTAGGTCACCCTTCGATTTCCAATTTTCGAACCTAATACTTATTTAACTTTAATATTGTACATACATATGTAAATATTGTGCCAACTTGCCTCAATAATGCCTTTAGGGTGCTGAGGCCGCAATTGTATTTTATATCAAAATTCGTGTACAAATAAAGTAAATAAAGACAAAAAAAATATTAATAGTTGCTGTTACAACGGTTATAGTAATGGGCGTTCTGTCCAATTTTAAAGCGTTTGTCTATAACGGTTCAAAAGATAGGCCCATGTAAGTAAATTTTCGTAACCTATGAGGACACTCTTTAACTCTTAAAATTTATTTTTGTTTTACCTTTTGCTATTGAAAGTTAAGAGGTGCCCTTCCCGCTTCAAAATACACGTAAAAAAACATGTTTGTTGTATGGGGACATCCTTAAATTTTAAATGTTATGAAGTGTTTTTATGACGGGACTAATGTGTAAGCACAAGCTTTTAAATAATAAAATAACTGAGTTCTGCTGGCACAAATATTAAAAAAAAAAAACATTTAGAAGAGTTTATGAAGTCATCTCGAAGAAAATGTATGCAAAAAGATTTTGTTTTTGCAATTGATTATGTGAAAAAAAAATTATTTTCTTTGATTAGATGAAAACTAACGACCACCTTTCATAAAAAACTTAAAAAAAGTTTTTATGTTAAAAGTTTAATTTCCAAAAGTTTTAGACAAGTTGTTGGAAACAAAAGTGTTACATACGAGGGCAGCTATATATATTTCTGGCCTGGCAACACTGAGTGCTGCCAAGTGCAATCTGACATTTCCATTGGAAAGTTTGTCATTTTTAAGCATAATCGTACTCAAAACGTTTTGACGTACGACCATTATTTGTGTTGTTTACAGTGACTTGAAAAAATTAATATAGAAAAAATGGAATGGAATGGAACTCGTGAACAAATTCTTGCCATCATTTTTCACAACTTTCGACGTGGATTATCACGACAAGAGTGCATTGATGAACTTAAATCTTTGTATGGTGATGAAGCACCATCCTATAGCACTGTGAAAAATTGGTATAATGAATTTAATCGTGGCCGAAGCTCGCTCAAAGACGAATTCCGTGAAGGTCGTCCAAAAACGGCTGTTGTGCCAGAGAACATTGATGCCGTGCGTGAACTCATAATGCAAGATCGACATGTGACATACCGAGAGATAGAGACATCCTTGGACATTCTTTCACCAGCATACATTCGATACTGCATGAACACCTGGCCATAAAAAAGTTTTGTTCTCGTTGGATCCCGCACAATTTGAAAGTCGCTCAAAAAAAAGGCTCGTGTCGATTGGTGCAAAGAAATGTTGAAAAATACGATTCCGTTGCTTCAAAAGACGTTTATAAGATCGTCACAGGTGACGAATCGTAGATCTATGCGTATGAGCCCGAAACGAAACAACAATCGATCATGTGGGTCTTCTAAGACGAGCAAAATCCAACGAAAGTTGTTCGTGGAAGAGGCACTTCGACGCAAATGGTCGCCTGTTTTTCGGCAAAACTGGTTATGTGGCGACTCTTCCGCTTGAGCAACGTAGGAGGGTCACTTCTGAGTGGTACACTACAATTTGTTTGCCTGAAGTCATCGGGGAAATTCGAAAAACTAACAAGAGAAGACGAATCATTGTTCACCATGACAATGCGAGCTCTCACACATCGGCTCAAACCAGAGCGTTTTTGACCGGCCAAAACGTCGAATTAATGGGTCGTCCGCCGTACAGCCCTGACTTGGCACCTAATGACTTCTTCTTGTTTCCGCACATCAAGAAAAAAATGCGTGGTCAACTATTTTCGTCGCCAGAAGAAGCTGTTGAAGTGCTCAATAACCATGTTTTAGAGGTGTCTCAATCGGAATGGAAAAAGTGCTTCGACAACTGGTTTGAGCGCATGCAAAAGTGTATAAATCATGCTGGAGAATACTTTGAGAAACAATAAAACCATTTTTGATTATAAATACTCGCATTTTCACTATTAGGCCATAAAAGTGTTTTAAAAATACAGTTAAGTCTTACAATCATTTAAATAACTGCATTGATGACATTTTGTCTTTAAACCAAAAAGTTTTGTCATCGATTTGATGTCGTTTAGTCATTTAATTTATAACGATTTTTCATTCAGTTTACATTTGCGTGTCATTGAATTCATGACAGAATTGTGATCCTTGGCAATGATGACGAAATAAGCAAATACTGATATGATTGACTTCACAACAATGACAAGTGTCACGGGGCCAAAAACAAAGACATTTCTCATTGAATTGATGTCAATTTACATTAGCGTTTGATGTTTTTTCTATCTGTGTATTTAATTGTGAAGACTACATATTCCTTCAAGAAAAAATTAAATAGTTTACGATCAGTTCAACTGCAAGTAATATCGTGAAAAGAAAAGTTCGGGCAGTGTCTTAATCTTCTACAAAATTGAAAAAACGCTACAAGTTTATTTTTCGTGCTAAAGCTGCCAAAGAATTAAGCCTGCTTAAATAATTATTATTATTTGGTTTAACTGCAGTTGCATTGATTCACTCGAAAGCCCTTAGAATTTGAAAACAAAAAATTTCATGTGATAAAAAATGATGAAAGTGTATATTAAAAGAGCATTGTTATGTGTGACAGATTTTTTTGAAAGGTCAGATTGATTAAGTAAATTTTTAAAATAAAATAATTTCATTTTTAATAGTTTTTTTGTTGTAGCATCTAGACACCTAACTTCTTGCAATTTTTCTGAGTAGAACAGAATTCTATTAGAGTTTTTTTTGTGATTGAATTCTAGAAATTGTGATGAACACAAAATTACATGAATTGTGCAATGAATATGAGATCCCAGAGAGATATTAATTTCAATTTATTTTCAAACCATTCGAATCAGAGTTTAAACAATAAATTACAACAGAAATAAAATATCCTATAAAACTTTATAAAACAGAAGTGTTTTTGCTTTATTCGAATACTTTTCAAACAGTAGATGTTGTAAAACGCCACATTATTGGCGAAGCTGTACTTAATTTAAATAAATATGATTAATAACTGACAATAATCTGTGCATGTTTTATTTGTAAATGTGGGTTTATAAAATATTTGTAAATTAAATTATGCATAAAAATAATAAATTATGCATAATAAGATTTAATAGTAATTTATAATAACTATTATTTCAGTTATTAACGAAAAGTTATGAAAGCTAAAAAATAAATTTAAAAATAAATATTAAAAATGTATTTCCAACATTCAAACGGAAGCTGCAGAACAAGTTCAGGAAAATATTCTCTTGACAAAACTAAAATTTATTGTAATTATGTTTATGAAATAAATACGTTAAAAATATAAATAAATCAAACAAGTGTCAAGTGAAAGAAACAATAAAAATTAAATAATAATTAAAAGGATTTGGTTTTGAAATAGAAGTTCCACTTATTTGTAAAACTAAAACGTACTATATTTGCAAAGACTACCAATTTTATTTAAAATAGAATTTTCTCTTAATTTTTCTTCAAAAGAAGCACATTTTTAATCAACAAATTTATAAAATTTTAAAATTTTTTGACGATTTCTTTGACGATTTTTTATGTGTTCTGCTGGTAAGTTTTAATGTAAAATGTGGATTCTAATTTAAAACTTTAATTTTCAGTCAAATTAGAAATCAGATATACATATCCGTAGGGGAGATTTTGAAAAAGACCACTAACTTTAAGAGATTCCTTTAAAAACTAGGACGTAAAGACGATTGCTTAGAATTTTTCAATTTCAATTTTTATTTCAAACTTTTGATTTCTTTGAGACTAGTCGATTTTTAACGCCAATTTAAGATTTTGAATATATTAATATTTTTTTTTTAAATTTCGAATCGGTGTAAGGTTGAAGTATTTGACTGTTTTTCTAAAATTTCGGATGTTTTAGGTCTTTTGGCTAAATTTTTTGTACCTTAACTTTTGATTTCGCTTAGCTTTTAATTTCTTCTTAAATAAATGTTTTTTTTTAATTACAAGATTTAATGACTTTTGGTAAAACACTGTTTTTTTTTTTTTGTCAAAAGTTTCTGGTAAAATTTCAAATACTGGGAGGGTTCTCTTGTAAATGAGTTTCTGTAATTTTCTAGCTGGGACAAGAATCGATTATTTGTTTTTACTTTTATCTCAGACATTTATTAAGAATTTTTTTTTTTTATATAATTTTTTAAAACTGTCGATATGATTTCTGATTTAATATACGGCTCATTCGTACATGGAAAGAAGAAACTTAATAAATGGAATCCCCATGTGGACGTAATTATGTGTCTAATTGATTTATCTCCTCAAAGGCATGGCAAATGGGATGATAAACTTTAACATTTATTTTTCAACGTGAAAACGAAACTTTAAAATTCTACTTCTGTACATATGACGAAACTGAAAGAAAATACGCAACAATTGCTACCTACTGACACACAAATATTCTTCATCACTTGGGTTACAACAACAGTTTATGAAATCCTTAAGGGCGACTACAGTAACAGAAAGACAAGAAGCAACTGTAACAATATGACTAATTACTGAAAAAAAAAACAAACAACGGTGAAAATATTTCATAAACGTTTGCTGAACACAAAGAAAATGCAAATGAATTGAAGTTAAAGCAACAGGTAGTTGAAAGAGACTACTGAAACGTATTTTAATTTTCAAAAGTTTTATAGCGTAAGTAAACAGCCTTCAGTTGAAGTAGTTGTACGAATTGAAATCATCGTGTAGATGGTTATGTACGGTAGACATTATTTTAAAAGTTATAACATTAAAATGTCACTAAAGGTTCTAGCAAATTTGGGGATAGAAACGAAAGAAAAAAATGAAAAAGCTGTTGGTACCAAAATATTACGGAAGTTGGTTTTTTTTTTTTTTTTTTTTTTTTTTTTGTTCTGTTAGAAGAACCCACAACAGACAGACGAAAGGTCTTAAAATATAAACACACACCTTTGAATGTCTTACAATAATATGCGATGTATTTGAAATGTAATGAAAAAGTAAAATTTTGCATAAATATAAACTAGTTTTACTCACACAAAAAAAAAAAATACAATGAGGGCGGATGAGATACAAAACAGCAGAAGAGTAAAAAGATAAAACATAGAATATTTAAACTAAAAAAAAAGAACAACTTGCAGAAAAAGCTAAACAAAGGAACTGTTTTATTATTGTATACATCAACTCTAAAATAGGTTAAGTAAAATAGCTAAAGGAAACCAAATAAACTATAGCATACCTTAAGGAGATATTTTAAAGAAAGCATATTAAAACACACCTCCATATGAAACTTAATAAAATTAAAATGAGTTTCCTTTTAGACTAATAAAAAACTAAATTGCTGTGAAACACAAACACAAAGTGTTTTTCTTTTTCTTTTTCTATGTTAATATAAGTAGTTTTTAAGAAAAATTTGGAAAAAGGTAAAGCTACTTGAAATGTTAAATAAATGTTAAAAGTAGAAAACTATAAAGACATTAAAGGCTAAAGGCCATGTTTTAATCTTTTGTCTCGTTCTTAATGTTAGCTCGCTTTTTAAGAAAACATTGCTTTACGGTGAAAGTATTTGAAGTTTGTAATGTATTTTTCTAAGCAGGAAAACAAAAAAAAATATTTTTTTTTTCATTTCGGTCTTGAAATCATCATCTAAATTCAAAGTTTGATGTGAATTAAACAATATATATAATGGTTAGTTTTGATCGGATACAATATGACTGAATTGTAGTGAATCGAAGTTAAATTTTTGTAAATTTTTTTAAAATTTAAGTCGCTTGTTGTCGTTTCCGAAGCTCTTTATTCAACAAATAAAAAATGTACGGTCTTAAAATTTTCTTGAATTGTTCCTTTTGGAAAAAAAATCGATATATTATAGACCGGTATCGGTTGAAAATAAAAACTTTGTAAAAAAGAAGTAAAAAACTTGTAAATTGACTTTAATCGAAGTCAATTATATAAAACGACTATAAAGCCCATATTGTCATAAAACCCGTTTTGAAAAGAAATCGTTCGTGGTGAGTATTAGCAATGATGGTAAGTATAATCAGTACTCAAAACAGATTGCAAGAGAAGAAGATATACCTAAAATTTATATAAAGCGAGAAGCCTTGTACTAACCGCTGCATTCTGAGATTACTTCCCTGAATGTCACTGCAACAAAGGCAAAGGCTGATCAATGCTTTCGATGTTACAGAGACAAGCTCAAAAATATATAATTTTTTTAAATCTGGGTTTAAAGCTGAGTTTAATTTAGCATTTAAAAAAAAGCATCTATTTCCAGTAAAAAGACAAAAGCAAAACTGTATATTTGTAAGTTTTTCTGTGCTTCATTTACTGTTGTTTGGTTGTCGATCGATAAGGGGTAGGTTCCGATCCTCTTCCATTTCCCAAGTGTAGCATGATCTCTAGTTTAAGCTTAATTGTCCTTATTATATACTTTAATCTGTAAATATAATAAAACTGTAACGAGGTCATTTCTGACATGAAATATTTTTTTTTTTCAAATTTTGATGATTTTTTGAAATATTTGTCTATCTGTCTGTCGGTGTTCACATTACGTGAAAACTGCTGAATATATTTGAATAAAATTTTGTAAAGAGGTTCCTTAGAAACTTGTTAACATATTGAATATTAAAAAAGTTCATTTCGTAAAGAAAATAGAAATACATATGTGAAAGCACCCAATTTTGTCGGTGTAGCGGTAATAGAATGTTGTTTTAAGAACTCTACAATAAATATTTAATAACACATTTTTATTAATTAAAATTAAAAAAAATCTAAATGACATGCTGACGAAGTCTTGGACACGACTACTTATATAAATTTCTGTCACATGTCCTCAGTGTAATACCTTTCAGTGCTGGATATTTGAAGATGATCCCTGTAAGTACAATTTTCCTTACGCTCGCCTGGAAAAAGCTTCAACTATACCTAACACCAGCAGTATCCATTATTACGCGTTTATATGCTGCATCTTTTAATCAGACATTTTATCGCCCTCGTCAATTATTTCAGTAATAGGAAAAGCTTGCTTCTTGTACTTGAGCAGCCAGAAGGCTAAATATATCTCAATACTAAATAAATAAATTCCTATCGATATGACAACAGATATAAAAAAACAAAAATTTAGCAATGAATAAGTATTGCACTCGATACCTCTACTACTTTCCGCACGCCTTAATAGCATCTTACACTTTACAATTAGTGCGCTTCCTTACCATATGCTTTGAATTTTTTTTGTAGCAGATATTTTTTAAATAAAGATAATAAAACATAAGAATATTTTGGTAATATTTAAAGCAGACAGTCAAGTTTGTTACACCACATTTTATTTTTTATGAGAAAGAAAGTGTCTAAAAATAAATTTAAGCTCTTTTAAATATAAACATTAATTTTAAATAACTAGGTATTGTACTGATTGCTTTTAAACTACAAAATAATTTTGTTAAAGCAAACATTAGGTTACACAGAGAAGTTTGAATAGACGAGTTGTAAACAAAAATTTCGTTTCATTTTTTTTTTAAATCAAAACTTTGTACAAAAAGTTTGATGTGCGTTTTTTAACTATTTCAAACTTTTTTATATAGTTAGTTTTTGTTTTAATTTAATTATACATTATTTTTTACTGGGAAAAATGTTTTATTATTTTTCATACGCCTGAAAATATTCATATTGTTTTTACTCCTAACATATGCTTTGAATTTTTTTACAAAACATTCTAGATTCTTTGAATGCAACAAACAAGTCAAAGCAAAAATCTAAGATATTCTTTGTTATTTATTTTTTCTTTGAATTTTCACAGACATTTTAAAATTTTTAACTAAGATTTCATTTTTAATTTTTAATGAATGGTCTTCTAAATAAGAATATAAACAATTCAATTAACAAGAATCCAATTTTTCTAAAATTTTCACTTAACTTTAAATCAAATTATATGTAAATGTGGTATTAACGTTAATGATATTTTTCTTTAGTCTAAGGGTTTCAGGTATTAAAAGGAGCAGTTGTTTTAAATAATTCCTGTTAAAAGAATATTTCAGTCTTGTACATCTTAAAATTGTATTAAAATATACAATTTTATGGATTAAAAGAATTAGAAATACTTTCAAGGTAAAAATCATTTTGCTTGCATACTTTTAGGGTTATCTTATGTGTTTAGCCTTTTTAACAAAAAATATTTTGGTTTTTGAAGTACTTGCTTTAAAAATAAACTCATGTTGTAGGAATGTTTCACTAAGATCTATTTCATAGCCTACATTTAGGGGTTAAACAATTTTATATTTTGTATAAGCAAAGAGAGTGAATTTTTTACTATAAAAACTGATAATTTTAAAGCATGTATTAAGGCATAAAAAAGCTTTAGGAATGTGTTTCAAAGCACACATTTAGGTCTCGTTAACATTTTTATGACTTTTCAACAGACTGTGATATTTGAATCTAAGTATTTATTTGATAACTAAAATAAAAATGTTTTTGTTAGAAAATAAGCTAGAAACTATAAAAATTGCACTGCTTGCTCAAGCCATAACATTATGAAACGTTTCACACACAATATCCATGCCAAAAATATGTTAAAGCTTTAATAAAAGCAACAATAAAACAAACACGAAATAGACTTGAATTTCATTTTTCTTACTTTCTTGCTAACGATGCAGATGTGAGGGTTTTAAGATGTCATTTTATGTCTTAAAGCTAAGACAGTTCAGGAAGTTTTAAATCGCCTAAATTTAAAGTTTGTTTGCAAGACTCAAATTAAAACTTCGCTATTAAATTTAACCTGAATTAAAAAAATACAGATTTGTAGATTTTTGGAACTTAAATGGTTACAAAGTGATACGAATGAAGTGATATTTTTTGTAAAAGAACATTGAATGCAGAACTTTTATTTCAATTTTATCGATTACTTTATTGTAGCAAAATAAATTAGCTTTTAGCAACATCTGCAAACGAGTTCGTATAAAATATAAAAAATATATAAATTTTAAGTTTTTATGCGATTTTTTTTTTTTTTTTTTTTGTTATCAGAAATTTTACGTTAAAAACTGTGTTGGTAATCCAGGCACAAGCAAAAATTTTAATAAATTGAACTTATTAAACAAATAAATCTTAGTCCAATTCCAAAAATTTTAAAAAATTTTGTGCATAACAACAACATGTCAGCAGGCGTAAACAGCACCTGGTTTCTTTGTTTACTTTAAACAAATAAAAAAATAATAATAATGATATTCTTTTCAAACTCAATACAGAAAAATAAAAAATGTTCACTGAAAAGAGTAATAATCAACGTTCGTTTACTGACAGTCATAATCATAATGTTGATGATGTTTTGCGTAAAAATTCAATAATAAAAATCTAATTTCAAGAAATTTTAGCAAAAAAGAAATCTTTGGAAATATAAAATAAAAAATATGAAAAAAAAAATATTATTTGTATATACAAGTACCCATACGAATGAACCTTTTATACATGTATTATATGTAAATATTTATTAAAAAATAATTTACATTCACCTGCAATGCTTTTTTAGCCTCTGAGCATATTAATATATTTAATGCCCACAGCCTTAAAATATACTTAATTTTAAAATTTATTGCTAACCCCAAGTGAAGAAATACAGGCAGCAGCAATTAGCATACATATTACATTTAAATTGTTTTTTATTCAGTGTAGTGCAATTTTGAAATAGCGGTAGGTAAAACGAGATATAATAAAAATTCTTTTCTTAAATTTTTTTAGGAAAATTTTTTCATTAAATTCTTTAAATTGCTAAATTTATTTCTTCAATTCATCATCTGTATAAAATTTGCTGCTTTATTAGTTCCTTCTCTAAAACAAAATAGATCACCCTAAAAGTATGCACTAAAATCAAATAATTTAAACTTATTTTACTGTTCAGGAAATAAAACATCTGGGGCAAAATGAAAAGTTTATTGTTCCTAATAAAGAATGGCTTCAGTTTTTTCTATCATGTACAAATTTTTAACAGATAGATATGACTGCTATATTCGGTATCTTATATACCCTTCACCATGTATGCAGATCTAGTTTAGTGAAGTAGCTATCAAAAACACAAATATTGCGGTGACAGAGAATTAAAAAATAAAAAATTAAAATAGTACGACATATAATTTTGCATTAAAATGTCATCGGCTCTTTTCAATAGGTTTAAAATGATTCCCATATTGAAAATCGAACTTTTTTATAAAAATTTCAGAGGCACATAACGGAATAAATGGGCTAGCGCCAATTTTTTTACTGGACTTTTTTTTCATTTGCTATCGCTTCATATATTTTATTTTTTAATTGGAGTTACTTCATTGATCCAAATGGTATAAAAAAATTAGAGGCAGGCCTCGAGGGACATGAACCGATCTCCCTGATTTTTAATACCAACTCCTTGAAAACTATATCTGATCGATTGGTGTTATTAAATTTTCTCTAACTCGTTCCTTGACAAAGTTGATTTCAACATTAACACGGACTTCACTGAATCGACCTCGCTATGCATAAGGACTCAGAATATTTTATATTTTATGGGGTCGGAAATGGATATTCAAGAAATTACAAGCGGAATGATAAAATGAGATATACTGTTTTTGCCACTTTTTGTGGTAAGGGGAATAAAAAGGCGTGGCAAATGACAAATTAGCCACATTATTAAACTAAGGATTTTTTTGTTAATTAACCTTATGACAAAATTTTATTAAAGGGAATTTTGGCGATTATACGACATTAACGCAACAGACCGAAATGGTTTAGAGAAACACTAAAATTATTTCCGGGCTTCATTTCTAATTGTTAACAAATTCTGTATGTATCATTGTTAATAAATTCGGTATCTATCTACAGCGTACATATCAAGTACGTGATATTTGACACCAATAGAAAAAAATTAAACATTTATATTTCGACCAAACCTGTAGCGTTGCATTCACACACACACACACTCAAAGGCATTTAATGAAGTCTTTGACTTAATAATTGAATTGATTTTTAGCTAAAAAAAAAACAGCCAAGATAATTTGCTTTTAATTTAATAAACACTGTTATTCCTTGTTGTTTTGAAAACTTTTCGAAAATATTTTTTCAAGGTCTTTTTTTAATTTATTTTCACAATTTTTTCTTTATTGAATATAAATTTTTTTCCACTCAGCGCCAAAGTCTACACAGGATGAGAAGTTCCATTGACACTTCAACTTTAATTAAGAGAAAACGAAAAGAAACTTAATATTAAATGATATTTCTATATAAAAAAGAATTTAATTTTAATTTCTAAATTATTTTTTTTTTTTTGTTTTTTTTCTCAACATCCTATGAAAATTTTAGCGATCTATCCATTTTAGCCTTTTCAACATACATATTTATTTTAGTGTTCTATTTAATAAAATATTTCTCTACTCGTTTTATCAAATATTAAATTAAATTAAATCAAATCAGATAAAAGTAGTGAAAAGAAACAATTATTTGAAATAACTTCATTTACAATTGGATATAGAAAACGTTTTTATTCATATGCTCACAAAAAATATAAAAAAGTTTACGATTTACCTGCAATTAATAAAAAAACCCATTATTCTTACCGGCACAAAGAAACAACAATAAAAAACATGTTGAAAAATAATAAAAAAAATTAAATGCGACTTGTTACCTTTTGCTTAATTTATCAGTGATTTTTGAATGTTCAACAAAGTCATCGTAACAAGTGGTACTTGTTCATTTTTCTTTTTTTGTATGTGAAATTAAGTACATTTAAGACAAAAGCACACAAAATGAGCTTTTAAATAAAATTGGATTATTTTCATGTTCGCATATCCTTTACCGCAGGCAAAAAAAAAAAAAAAATAAAATAAAATAAAATAAAAGTATATGTAAAAATTAATTAAAAATTAATTAAATTAAATTAAAAAAATTTCAGCAGCATTTATAAGGGAACTATATTTTTGACTGATTTGTCAGATATATTTTCGAAAATTCTTTTATTAAAATTTAGCGCAAATGTCCTGATTTTTTAAAATATAAATTTAAGAATAAGTAACATCAGCTATTTTAATAATTGGTCTACTATTTGAAGACTGCATTCGGCACATGAAAAATGAGTCTTTATACTCCATATTTTTTTATTTATTAACCCTGTTTCTTCCATTTGATTCTGTCTTCTTTATAAGAATGTACGAATTATTTCCTAAAATAAGTTCTAGTTCGTTTATTTATCTTTAATTATTTCTTTTAGACACTTTATCCCTTAAAATAGGCAAGAAATTATTAAATTATTTTAAGAGATTGAAAAAATCCTCAAATAAAATTCTTTAATATTTGAGGAATCTAATCAGACACTAATAGAATTAACTTGAGTATATAAATTTTGCTTATATTATTTATACTTTCCCAGTTAAACATTAAACAAATTTTATTAAGTTCAATGAAAATTTAATACACAAATAAAATAATAATTTTTTTAAATAATTAACACAATAAATACCATATTTTATGTAATTTAAAAGATTTAGAGATCTTAATGCCTTAAAACACTTAATTACATCTTATAATTCTTAGAATTCTAAAGTTTTCATCTAAAATTAAAAGAATATATAACAGCAATTAATTTTAATGTTGCTAAGCAATTTAAATACAGCAGTTGAAAAAAACAAACAGATTTGAAGACAAAAGTTTATATAATTATATTAATCATTTGTTGTTGGTGTTGTTTTCCTTTTAAGTTTCAAAAACCTACAACAGTCAACTAACTAAACAAAGTGACAGTGATATTTAAAACCTAATAAACAGATTCCATTGCACAATGACAAATGACTTTAGATTTTTGATAAAAACAAATGAAATTTCTTTTTAAAAAAATATCCCATTAAGATTTATGATAATGAAATTAGAAAATAAATTTGAAAGTAATAAAACAACCACAATAATAAATAGCAACAAAATTAGAAAATGTAAATTAAAGCATCAAGCAAAAATATATTTGAATGCTTTAAAATTAATTGTAGGAAATAAAAAAAATATATTAAAAGCCTACATTTACACAATTTACAGTTTAGCAGATATAATTTATCAGTGAAAATTTTTATTAAGCTGAATATTCTACTTAAAATTGTATTAAAGTCACAGGTTGTTTTGGAACTTCAATATGATTTAGAGAAAGAAAGTAAAAAAAACTTCTTAAGTTTCAGTACACAAATATTGTCAGTATTGTCTGGCATCCGAAAACTGTTTTCGAATGAAAACAGCATCTTAGTTATTTTTATTTTTCACTGAAAAACAATGAAATTTATTTTGAGGACTCTTTAGAAGGAAATAAACAATTAATGGTTCTGACGTCTTAAGAATTATGATGAGTGCTACATAGCAGTACAGAACAGAAATCATTACTTCACAAACGTTGCTACCGGTATGAATTTTTCTCTTCAAATTTTTTAATGTTTAGAAAAAAAAACGCTTGCCACATAATGCACGACATCTCGACGATGATGGGTCTGTTGATAGAGATGAAATTTTTCCCCGCTAATTATTATAAGATTTTACAACAGGTTTATTCTATCTTCTTCTTTATGGCGCTAAGACATTAGCACTTGCGAGAGCAGATGAAGTAGAATCAGTTTTTGCAAAATCTATGGCCCAATCTGTGTTAACAGGAAGTACAGTCGCTGAAAGAATCGTAAGCTGCATGAGCCTTATACCGAAATGATTGCTATCCGTATTGTTTATATTTTTTTAACCTTTTCAGAAGCAATAAAATTCAAAAGTGCTTTTAATTTATCTTTATTAGCCACAGTTTTATTATTTTTCCATTAATAGAAAAAACTGCAAGTTATTAAAGAAAATGTGTAGATCGTTACTCAATTTAAAAAAGTAAATTTTTAATCCATCAATTAAAATTTTAATTAATTAAAACCAATTAATGGATTAGAAAATAAGAAAAGAAAAGCTTAAAAAACACAACATATTAAAAGTACCAGCGAAATTGTTGTTAAAAAATTTTGTCGAAAACAATGGAAAGAGAAGTACTTTGTAATTGAAATTTTCATTTTGTTGTAAGTTTTCCACCAGCAAAAAAAACTTTTTAAAAAATTATTCAGTTAACTAAATATTTCTGTTTTACATTTTGCATAATTTAAAGTAACTCTCTTTAACTTCTTATCATTTGTAAAAGTCTTACACCAAATTTTTTCAAGAAAAACTTATATTCAACACAAATGAATAAGAAGACATGACAGTAAAAATAATTTAAAACAACTTCTAATAAATATGGCAAGAAGAAACTTATTGTAAGTTTTTAGGTTGATTGTTGTAAATGTTTCAAAATATTATCAATTTGTGTACTCTTTTCACTACATCAACATCAATACTTTTTTAAACTTGCAACGAAGCAGTAAAATGTTGCATAAAGAAAGTTTCTTCTTAAATGAAACTTTCAAAAATAAAAAAGAAATTAATGCGTTTAAAAAAATTTAACAGGAAATATAAAACCAAGTGGGAGTTAAGAATTTTTTTTTATTATTTTAGTATCGTTTTAGGATAAAGTTTACTCTTGCATACCCCACCGTATGCTGATTTTACACTGAGCAAAAGAAATAACTGCCAGTTTCATGATGTCGCAATCGTTCGTTCGTTCACATAATTGCATTTAAAACAAAAACAATTTTTGAGAATTTGTTTTTGTTTAAATGTGATTATGCGAACGAACGATTGCATTATTGTGAAACTAGCAGTAAATCTTTAAAAAAATTAAAAAGAAAACATTTTTAGAATATTCTAAATGAGAGAAGAAAGTAAAATATCACTCTCTTAAATTTTCTCAACGGAAAAAATAGAATTATAGATAGAATTTTAATGTAAAGAGAGAGGGAGAGAGAGAAAGATAGAGAGGAAGAAAAAGATAGAAATAAAACTTAATAAAATTATTAGCGAGATAGAGCAAAATCATTGCATAAAAGTCTATGACCAAGTGAGAGAGAAAACAAAAATTAAATTATAAATATAAGAAAGATCGAGAGTCAGAAAATTGTTGGGTTGAAGAAAAAACAATTTTTGTTCAGGACTTTTATATAAGAAAAAAGAAGAATAACCATGTAGAAGGAAATAGAGCAGCTTTCTTCGGAGAATTGGAGAGGTTTACAATTTATAAATTAAACTTTCAAGTGTAAGCAAATTAATTCTATTAGTACCACTAAATGATTTAAAAGAAGAAACGAAATTTTTGGTAGACAATTTGAAGCCGATAAGAAGAGATGGATTTTTTAGATGTTTTAAAAAAGCAATAAATTAAATTAAAAAAAAAATTAATTTGCATAACAAGAAACTTTTGTAAAAACAAAAACTTTTACAAATATTAAATCACTTTATAATTTCGTGTGAAAAAAATTTTTGTATAAATTTTCGAGCGAATGCATCTCGAATGTATCTCAAAAAAAATCCCCAGGTCTCAGTTTTTTATTCCCAAAAAATATTTATTATTCAGTTATTATCCAATCCAATCAATTCTTTGGGACCTATTTTTAAGAGTTGTAAAGTGTTAATTTTTCCAAAGCGATCCAACATTTCGCATCGAAGAGAATGATTTTTAAAGTGCATTTTAGTTCTCAATCTGTTAATTATTTTTTTCAGAAAAGAAAAAAAAATACTTTCTACACAAGCATTGCTCGTAGGCAGACAAAGTAGAGTTAACATCATGAAACCTAGACACTCAAATGGCATTGATCCATCTGTTTGAACGTATTTAAAACTTTCGTCCATAATATGCTCAAGTTATTTGTTGCTTTTGCTGATCTATTTATTGGCAGCAAATTGTTGAAATAAGAATTAGATTTAATAGGAAATGTTCTAACATTTTAAATTTCCAAAAAAAAAAAAAATAAATAAATTAAATAAAAAATAATCGATATATAAAAGAGTTTTTATTTATTTGAAAACGCAAAAATTTTACGTAAATTTTTTTCCAATCAGGATTTAAATCGTAAATATTATAAATAAAGTAAAAATTACTTTTACGTAGTAGATAGATGCAAAGAATGCTGATGAAGGATGTGGCGGTCCAAAAAATTCTGCATTTCATTCTGCTGGCGTCTAATTTTTCTTGTCCGCATACATTTGTAAATAATTTTTCTTTCTAAATTTTTTTTAGATATTAAATTAATAAATGAACCTAAAGCCAAAAAATACATTTTTTAAAATTTTAATTTTTAGAAAAAAATTATTTAATGAACAATTTTTTTAAAAATAAAACTTTTAATCTAATTATTTATATTTCCCAACCCTTTGTGCCTTTGGCTGTATTAGCTCTTTTACTAATATTTTAAGTAGCAAACACTTATTTAAAAAAAAATAAGCTTGAGAGTCATAATCTAATTAATTTTTAAAAAACACTTTGCTAATTTGAAGTTGTTTCAAAGAAAAAAAGAAAACTCAATATCAATTTTAAACAAATAAAATAAAAATGTCTCAACTTTTAATTAAATTATTTGCGTCAAGTCAATTACATTTTAATTAAATGTAATTGAGTTTAACTACAACAACAAAAAAGAACAAAAATTTACATTTTTCTTTAAAAGCAGCCTCTTGTTACAGGTTTTTTTTTTAACCAAATATGTGTATGCCCTAAGTATTTTTGCCTTTTTGTTGAAGTCAGTAGGAAAAAAAATCAAATTCAATTTAAATTTATACAAATTTTATTATGCCCTGGCAATAACAACTACACCAGGTACCCAAGCATATCGACAGCAAAATGACTGAAAGAAAAAATTTTCTATTTAAAGAGACAACATTAAATTTGAAATTAACAAAGCAAAAAAAAAAAGTAAGAGAACATTTTCCTTTATTTAACACCCAGAAGCAACAGTACAAAAGTAATTTCAAAAGTTTGCAAACAAAGATACAAAAACAAAATAACATCAGTGATCTGAAGGATAAACTGAAAATTTTGTTCCACAAACAAACTTCATCCAATGTTTAAACAACAACATTTTTTTAGCGAAAAAACAAAATGACTGTCAGCCAGTCATAAGGGTTCATTTTTGTTTTTAGACAATCAGCAAAGCTGTAGTAGCAAAATAACGACGAAGATAGTACAGAATTAAATTTAAGCCACTACCGCAAATATGTCACAGAGGTGGAAGCATTAAAAATGTCAAACTTTAATACAGGAGAGTTAAGAATATTTAAAGAAAATTAGAAAAGAGCGGTGAAAAAGTTATTGTGATGTTTAAAATAAAGTTGGTTGCAATAAATCCTATTAAAATATTTTTTTTTTTTTATTATTAAAAAGCTCTCTTGCGCTCTACTAAGGATGAAACTAAAAGTCTTCCACTTAAAATACTTCGAATAAATTTTGTTTTCTCGAAACCCACATTTCCCTACTAAGATCTCTCTTCCCCGGATTCAAGATTTTGTATAGAAAATGTACCCTTTTGTGCTCAAGGTTATGCGTGTTACTATTGGCCTTTTAAAAAGCATTAAGTCACAAAAATTACGTAAAGATATTTTCCGCTTGCATTTTTTCGCGGCTGAATTATCTATTGTTGAACAAGAAAGATTTTCTTTATTCGCCAAATCAAGAATATCTTCATTTCTTAATAATATAATAATTCGAAAACTTCAAATTTTTACGCTTTTCGTTAAATATCCTCTGTGAAGGTAAATTTTTAAAAATAAAAATAATAAAAGCATTAACGTATCTAAAACTAATCACACAAGAAGAAGAATTTTACAAATCTTCCAAAGCATTGTAGCAGCAGAAACAGCAAAATACAATAAATTTCCAAACAAAATTCTATTTGTGTTTTTTTTTTTCGTTTACATGGTACTGAGTTTTAAACCGCAAAGATAAAAAGCAATTGTTTGTCTACTTTTACAAGAAAACAACTCCTGGAAAACATAAATAAAATCCCTGTTCTTTACAGCGTGCTTTTAGGAAATTGGATTTTTTTTAATGTTTTTATTTGTTAAAAATAACAACAATAAAATCTGTTACGAAAATTTCAATAACAGAAAAAAATTTTTATTTTTTTGTAGTTACTAATTGTTAGATTAGTATTAGCCAAATAACAACGCCATTCAACTGTTCTCTTTGATAATTGTTAGCAAACTAGATTTTTTTTTTAACAATTTTTGGTTTGCGAAAAAATATAATTGCTGCTTCTCGTTTTAAGGTTTTCATATTGAGAAACTTTTTAACTTTTTAAAGCAATTTTTTATTCACATCTTTAATAACATTTGATTTCTTTTAATTTATAGAAAATTCAGTTCCTTACAATTTGTTTTTTTAGATTGTGAGCCCGGTAAGAATTTAAAAACCAACAATTAAACAGCTCAACTCTTGTTTTTATATTTTTTAATAAATTTCAAAGAGCCAACAGAAATTAGAGACGAAAAACTCTTATGGTTTGTTAAGCAGCTTCCTACAAGGCTTTGCACTACTTAACAACGATTTAATTAAAATGCATAACAAGTTTTTCTTAACCAAAAATAATTTAAATCAAAACAGAACAGAACAGAACACAAGCTGTTTACACGAAAAGTAAGAAAAATGTTCGTTAAAACAAAGTAAAGAAACTTTTTCTAACTAATAACAAATAAAATAAAGAGAAGAAGCATATACATTACATCATAAAAAAATTACAAAAACAATATGTATAAAATCTTAATCACGTCAGAAATTTGGAAAGCAAAACAACTGATAGAAGACTATTGCAGCAAACAATATTTATTAATAATTCTTTGGTTACTGAGACGAAAAGTTTTAGTAAAAAAATCGATAGAATTAATAATGTACGATAATCGATAACATCTCTATAGTATGATACAGTAATCGACAACTTCTCTATAAAAAAAAGGAAAGTAACCGATAACTTTGCTGTAACGAAAATAAAAGTTTTCGATATTGTTTTTGTGTAAAGGAATGTAAAGTTTTCGATTACTTTTCTGTAAAGAAAATTTAATAAATCGATAACATTTCTGTATAAAAAATAAGTGATCAATGACTTTTATATAAGAAAAATAAAGTGACCAATAACTTTTCTTAAAAAAAAACTAAAGTAATGCAAAACTTTTTTGTAAAAAAATCGATAGCTTTTCTGTAAACTTTTTTTGCTTTTCGATAAGTAAATTGATAACTTTCTATAAAGAAAGGTAAAATAAATTACAGAAAAATAATCTTACCAATTACTCTTCTATAAAATTCGTAAAGTAATAGATATATTTTTATCGAAGAACGTACAGTGATCGATAACTTTTCTAAAGAAAAAAGCACATTGACCAATAAGCTTTCTAGCGAAAAAGTACACATATCAATAACCTTTCCATCAAGAAAAATACAGTGATCGATTTTTCTATCGAAAAGAAATCGGTGATCGATAATCTTTCTATTAAAAAAAGAGTACTGCTGTAGTCAAAGTGGTAAACACGTTGACTACAAACCTGGTTGTTTCAGGGTTCAAATCCTGTGGCAATCAAAATACAAAAAAATGTTTTTTTCTGTTTAATGGTATAAATACATATACAGAATGAACAAAAAACGTGCAGTCTCCTTCGTCGGTACTTTCTCATAGCAGATTCGCCGACGAAATAAAATAAATAACTCTCTCTCTCTCTCCTTTCACCACCTGTCTTATCTCTCATCTATCCCTTTCCTAAAGAATGTAGCACGGTTACGAAATATAACCAAATAGGTTTTAATGCCCGAAGTGCTACTTCTCTTTAACAAAAAAAAAAAAAAAAAAAAAAAAAAAAAAAAAAATTGATCGATAACTTTTCTATCGAATAAAGAGCAGTAATCGATAATTTTTCCATCGAAACAAAGTAGTGATCGGTAACTTTTCTCCAAGAAAGTACAGCAACGGATTGCTTTTCCATAAAAGAGCACAGCAATCGATAACCTGTACATAAAAATTTGATGTTTCTTTAAGAAATTTTTATTTAAATAAACTTTTTTTATAAGAAAATATATTGAGCTGCAATTTATAAATACTAAAATTTTCAATATCATTTCAAAAAAGATCAAATAGTTTATAATTTTTCAGTAAAAAAATTATTTATTACTGACTTTCCTGCAAAAGGTAAAGAAGTGGATAGATTTTCTATCGATAACTTCTCAAAATATATTATCAGCAGGCAGCTGTGTCGCCGTAGCCCACTTGGGTTCACTTGTTGGCCATAGTGAATAATTGACATTTTCATGCATAAATTATATTCAGTTGACTTTCCAAATAACACATATAATTCAGTTTCTTAACGTATGTTTAATTTTATGTTCGATCTACTTTTTTAGTTGTTTAACGAATGTGAGCAAGAAAAATTTGTAATCCAAGAAAAAAAGTGTGTTCACTTGTTTGTTTATTCTTATTTCAGAAAAATGAAAAAAAAAAATATTGGAGGATTAATACTTCGAATAAAAAAATGTGAAGTGCATTTTTTACAATACACTGCACACAACAAAGAGCACACAAAACCAAATACCTATAAAGAATAATAAAAAGGGATTATGACATAATGGCTAACAATGATTTAGTTGCAAATATGAGGCGACAGTAATAAAAACTGCAATATATTATTAAGGGATACAGAAAAACTGACACAGTCATTTATTATTTAAATCCTGGTTTAAGTCGGTATGGTTGAAATTTAAATCATATCAAAAATAAAAACAATTCCTAATAATTTAAATTATTTGATAAATATGAGATAATAATATTTAACAGTTTCTTTTAAAGATACCTAGATTAGCAATTTTTTTTTTTTTTTGTTTTTAATTAAATTTAATTGCATGATAAGATCAAATTATTATGAAAACTTTGGCTAAGAGTTTTACGGAAAATTTTAATATTTCCACCTCACTAGAAATTTAATCGTTTCCTTAACCTTTAATTACTGAGGTCAAATATTTTGGCGTACATGCTGTAGTGGTGGTAAATTTTACCCCTTTTTAATTTTTAGAAAATTTTGCCAATAAAGAAAAAAATTATTTTTTGATTTTTTAGCTTTTATTTGAAATTAGAGGACACATTTTTAAATAAATAAAGTAATAAAATAAAGAAATCAAACTTCTAGTTAAACAAAACAAAGATTTTATTTTATATTCATTTTTCTTAAAACTAAAAATATAAATAAGAGAGGGTAAAATTACCACCACCACAGTAGTTAAAGCTTAAAAAAAGTTTTTTTTTCAATTTGTAGGGAAACCCCGAAATTTATTTAAAAAGACAAAAATAAAAATTATAAGCTATAATTAAATATCCTATGAAATTGTCGCATTGGTCTAGTAGAAAATATACTTTCCCCTAAACTGCATAAATTTATTATTAAATTGCACAAACAATCAAATTTTTATATTCTGATAGCAAAGTAAGAATCAAAAAATTTGTTTAAAAAAGCACTACTTTGCATTACTTTAATGTTAACAAAAAAATTCATTTCACAAATTTCAGCTTCTATATATACCGTAATAATAATAAACACAAGAGGAACTTTATTCTGAACCAGGAATAAAACTTGGAAATCTGTAGTATTTTAAACTCACCTGCATATATTGCCTCGATAATTATATCTTCCAAATGGCGAACATTATTAATATCCAACTCCTCGAGCAACACTTCATACGGTATGCATTTATTTTTAATGGCCAACGAAACGATGGTTAAATGTTGCAATTTCTTTTGCATGGCAGGAGTTAATTCCAAATAATCATCTGGCTTCTGACGATGTTGTTTGCAAGTACCATAAGCGAACAATTTCAAGGTATTGAAGTATTTGACATTATCGCCCTCTTTAAGCTAAAATATTAAGATAAGAGTATGATATTTATAAATTCAATTGTTTTATTAGCAACCTCTTGTATATTTGGCATAACCAATAGCTCGCCAAATACATAAACACCTGGAGCCTCTAAAACTTGTTTAACCAACTCCAAAATAGCAGCACCATGAGCTGTTTTGGCCAACAAGCAAAACTGCTGCAATTGTTTGGCGGCTGAATCATTGGTGGTGGTCACCGATTCTTCGTTAGACATTAAAATATCTTGAGTCATATTTATTGTTTGGTTTATCAGTAAATTTTAAGCACTTGCAAAGTTAATTTTATTTATTTTGAGTAGCACAACCGGCAAAGAAAAGTAAAAGACTGCGAACTGACAATTTGTAAATACTCACTATCTCGGCGAACAGCTGTGAAAACAAATTGTTTTTGTACATGCGCTGCTGAAAAAGCAATCAGAGTTGCTATTTAAGGTAGCAAAGGAAAAGTACTGCATAAATTACAAAAAATTTTTCTTTTGTTGACTTTTTATGGAACTTTTTTAATATTGTGTTGCTAAATAGTTTTTTTTTTCTTCAATTCTCTTTTAACTAGTTTCATGTTGTTTTTGTTTTGTGTACAAATGCCAATGCAATTAAAAAAGAATTGAAATAAAAATGACATAAATTAATCTCCCGTATAAATCTGGACTAACACGTTTATTAACTTTTTACATACAAAAATTAGAGCATAAACCGCAACGAAGATATTTAGAACAGTTATGTTAACTCATTTTATTTTATAAAACGCATTACATATAAAGATATAAATTCCTAAAATTCCCTACTGTCGTTACTTTTAAACAATAAAAAAAACTAACCAACTTTACTTCCTAACACACAGTGCTAAGCACTGCCGCGGCGCTATTTATTTTCTACATTATGTATGTACATGAGAATTTTGTCACAGATGGACTTTACGTGTCCTTTTGTCAAAGACAGCAATATAACTGTAACCGTTATTGCTGCATACTTAAGATGTTTACGGAACGTGTACTAATATGGCCGCTACAAGAGCAAATAATAAATTAAAGGGAGTTTTGATACACATTATTCTTACGTACCAAATTTACCAGAGTACAAAGTCCGATGTGAAAAATAATATAAACAATTTTAGGATATTTCATACATGCTTAAACAAGATGTAAAACTTACGCATAGGTATAATTAATCTTATGAGCTGATACAGGCAAACTTTCATTTTATATTATTATTGAGAATTTAAAATTAACCAGAGCTATAAACGAATGATTCTTTTTTGAATCATTCCTGCGAATCATTCCCGCATTGAATTGTGATTTTTTTAATGCATTCATTCCACACAAAAAAGAATTGAATTAAAATTTGAATGCATTCACAATGAATTAAAATTCTTGATCGCCATTCACTTACCCACACGAAATGAATGAATAAGAATTAGAATTTCATCATGAAATTACTTTTTATGAATGCATTCCTCTCATCAGCCAATAAATGAATTAGAATCTGAATGGATGTATTATGAATTTAAACGTCGTGAATGCATTCACTCGCCATCGAATTAAATGAATTAGAATTTGAATGCAATTATTGGAAGGAAAAATATATTGAAGGAATTCATTTTTTTTACAATAATTCTTTTAAGTTGAAAATTATACAGTGTGTGTTTTACTACGTCGGCCATGACATAAGCTGCAAAAATGTTAACGTGTGTTATATTGGGCATGATAAAAGCTGTAGAAAAGTTAAAGGGTGTTATATAATTGACATGATTTTTACGATTAGAGTGTTATCTTTTAAACTATAAAAGATAAAAACTTGAAATTTACGAAGTGTATGTTACTACATCGGCCATAACAAACGCTATAGAAAAGTTAAAGGGTGTTGAAAAATTGACGTGATTTTTACGATTATAGTGGTATCTTTTGAACTATAAAAGATAAAAACTTGAAATTTACGCAGTGTGTGTAGCTACATCGGCCATGATAAACGCTACAGAAAAGTTAAAGGGTGTTTCAAAATTGACGTGATTTTTACGATTATAGTGTTATCTTTTGAACTATAACAGATAAAAACTTGAAATTTACGCAGTGTCTGTAACTACATCGGCCATGATAAACGCTACAGAAAAGTTAAAGGGTGTTTCAAAATTGACGTGATTTTTACGATTATAGTGTTATCTTTTGAACTATAACAGATAAAAACTTGAAATTTACGCAGTGTATGTTACTGCATCGGCCATGACAAACGCTATAGAAAAGTTAAAGGGTGTTGCAAAATTGACGTGATTTTTACGATTATAGTGGTATCTTTTAAACTATAAAAGATAAAAATTTGAAATTTACGCAGTGTGTGTAACTACATCGACCAAGATAAACGCTATAGAAAAGTTAAAGGGTGTTACAAAATCGACATGTTTTTTACGATTATAGTGTTATCTTTTGAACTACAAAAGATAAAAACTTTAAATTTACGTAGTGTATGTTACTACATCGGCCATGACAAACGCTATAGAAAAGTTAAAGGGTGTTACATAATTGACGTGACTTTAATGATTATAGTGGTATCTTCTGAACTATAAAAGATAAAAACTTGAAATTTACGGAGTGTATGTAATTACATCGGCCATGATAAACGCTATAGAAAAGTTAAAGGGTGTTACAAAATTGATAAAACGCAGTGTGTTACTACGACGACTATGATAAACGTTGTAGAAAAATTCGTGTTATTAATTATTTAGCATAAAACCAAAAATATTTCATACCTTCGCAAACTGTTTACATTTTTTAAGATATAAACTTTGTTACAGTTTCCATGACAAATGTAAATGTGAGTGAAATAGAGAGTGTACAATAAAATCTGGCTAGTATTTAAGGTCGGTATAAAAATTCTAATTTGTTTGCAAGTGTAAAGAGTTTAGTTCTAAAATTTCTTTTCAATTTTTATTATATTAAAAACACACGCACACAAATTAGAGTTTAAATATTTTAAGATGTTTATTGTCTCACTGTCAACTTAAGAATGATCCTTATTACTAATGCACACGCATATTTAAAGAAATTATGAAACAAGAAATTCAATTGTTGGTCTTAAAACTATACAAATAAAGAAATATAATATAGAAAATTCTGGAGGTTTACAATCGGCCTTTCCTGACTAATCAGCGTCCTCGCTGAGGTAACTTATGTCATCTGTGTCAACTCCACGGCTCCAAACCATCTGAGGCGTACCCTGAGCAGTAATGACGATGTTTCCTTTTGGAGTAAGGCAAGTCCTCAACCACATACCGATCGGCTTCTAGCCCTTTAGATATTTGGAATGGTCCTTTGAAGCGAGGTTCTAACTTCCTGGGCGTTCCGGTACTAGGTGCTTCATTTTTGACAAGAACTAAGTCTCCAACAGCATATCGTTTGGGTGTAAAATGTGCTTTATCAAATCTGGCTTTTGCTTTTGCACGATAGTTGGCAATATTCTGTGCAGCAAATTCACGCTTCTCTTTTAGTTTGTTTATACGGTTTTCATGGCTATCGTTGTTTTGATATTGATCATGTAAAACTGTAATTAGATGATTCCCAACTATATAACTTTCACCAATATTTGCCTTATCTACACGTAAAGTTGCTGGCTTAATTTCTGGCGGCTTTTCATTGGGCATACGGCTTATCGCATCAGCGTGACACATCTGTTGTTCAGATCGGTGTTCAATCTTAATATCAAAGTTCTTTATAAGTTTGTCAACTATTTTCTTTTTTGGTTCGGGAATTCTGTACGGTGCCTGTGCGATTGGTTGTTCAGTTTTAGTATTTACAACACGACCATTATATTCTTCTTCAACGTTTTTCTCAAAGCGAAAATGACCATTATCAACTATTCCTCTTACCATTTTTTCAGCAAATATATTCTGTCCAATTAAAACATCAGCATCCAGCAAATAATCGTCTGCCACATAAAAATTGGTTTCGACATTAATGTCGTCCACTTCGACCTTTGCTTTTATAAAATGATGGAGCCTCCGTATTCCGCCGCATATTCCTTTGATTATCAACGAACAAGGCTTCAGCTCACATGACATATTCTTAACGACCGATTTACGGATCATGTTGCACTGGCTACCCGTATCAACAAAAGCTAATAATTCAACGCCATTTAGCAGTATTTTTCGGATAAACATATCATCATGCGTTTCTAATCTACGAATATTTTGAGTTTGCTTGCCGCAGTTTTGTGGTTCATTCCGACGGTGAACCCTTGAACAATCTATGCAACGGGGACGACGTTGGGGTTTTGGACAATTGGATGCAAAATGTCCTTCTTCAAAACAGTTAAAACACTTCTCGCTTTTTTTTGGTAACTCAACAGGTTCTGACTTTACCTTAACAACTTCTGAATCTCCCTTTTTTGAGTAAAACTGAAAAACGTTACTTTTCGATGGCACATTACGTAAGTATTCAGAAAACGTTTCTCGCATTTCTCGCAATGTTGAAAACCGCATTGCTGCCGTTGCAGACTGAAGTTCTCGGTGCTTTAACCCATCTCGGGTGTATTTTATTATGGCCTGGTCACTAAGGTTAAACTTGCGTCCGAGTGAGGATATTCTGAAGCAGAAATCTATGACATCTTCAGTTTGCTCTCTCTGTGTACAGCTCATCTTTCTATGAATTTCCGCCTCGTTTAGCCTCACACCGAATTCGTCGATCAATTTTGCAGATAACTCTCCCCAATCCGAATACATATCGACTGACCCATCCAACCATAACTTTGCAGAACCTTTTAATTTACTGTATACCGCCAATATCAAGCTCTTTTCCTCCCAGCGATAAGCAGACACAGCAGTATTTACTCGGCTTACAAATTGTTCGGCGCTCAAGGACTTATCATCGCTCGGGTTAAAATCCGGTATTGTCTCTGCTATCTCTCTTACCGAATAGGAGGTACGGCTCGCTGAATCGGGTACTTGATTTGCTGTTATATTCTCTTCTGTTTGCAAATTACTACGAACACTTGACGATGCAGTCTCATTAAAATTTCTATTAAAAGTCGTCATTAACTGTTGAATCATGCTGCGCAATTCATCTATTTCATCCTGCATGTTTGTGTCTGGAATTTCTAAATCTATCTCCTCGGAACCTGTATCGGATACTAATCGCTGAATTAATTCATTTTTATTACCTGTGCTCGGCAAGTTACGATCCCTAAGCAATCGTTTTAGTTGTTCCACTTTCAATTCTGACACTTTAACCATTTTTATCAGTTCGTATCAATGTTCTATAATTTTCAACGTTGAATTGTCCTGTAAATTCCGTTGCAATTTCTAAAAATAACTATTTACCGTTCAGTTGTTTTTATTTTGAAATTGTTCTTTTCTCCCTTATTACATTACTGTTTTTTTTTTCTTTTAACACCAACAACTATTAAACGTTCAGTTGTTTAATGTTCTACTTGTGCATTTAACATTCTTTGCAATAGTACAGCCGATACGTCACCATAAATTCCACGACAAATTACACAGTATATTTTAATAGCATAAAAAAAAACCCTGATATTCTAAAACACAACCGTTATGTCTGCTTAAACTGTTTTCATATACCGTTCAATGTTTACACATATCATTTGAGTCAACGCACATCACTCTTTACTAATTGTTTTTGTTTTTACTCTATGGCACCACAATTAGACGTTGGGTTTTTTTACAGACACTTAAAGACTGCGTGGAATACAAACTCACTATTATTTTCTCAACTGAAAACATGCAATTTAAGGGTTGTTTTTTTTTTTTTTTCCTGTAAATGCATACACCAAAGAGTTCTTGATCCCACTTCTGAACTAAAAACACACGCACACAAATTAGAGTTTAAATATTTTAAGATGTTTATTGTCTCACTGTCAACTTAAGAATGATCCTTATTACTAATGCACACGCATATTTAAAGAAATTATGAAACAAGAAATTCAATTGTTGGTCTTAAAACTATACAAATAAAGAAATATAATATAGAAAATTCTGGAGGTTTACAATATGGTAGTTAAAACAATCCAATTGAACAAGAATATTTAAATTTTTGTTACCTGCCATTTTCACAACGTAGCACGTGGCCAACAAACAGGCTATTCAATGACCCATTTTTTTTGCTAGCACTAAATTGAGGGGTAGGTACTTTCTTTATTGCACTTATAATGAGATTTTTTGTGGAAACTGTTACAAAGTTTATTTTTTAAAAAATGTAAACGGCTTGCGAATGTATGAAATATTTTTGGGTTTTTTGGTACATATTGAAGAACAGGATTTTTTATATGTACCTAAAAACCTGTAGTATATAAAATTATGAATGGGTTAATTTAACTATCACAATACATTTTACTCTCAATTGCATTTTGTGTGAAAGCCGAATAAGATCAATATTTAATTGAAAGTGAAAAGTGTTTGCGTTATACTGTGCATAATGTCTATTTCACCGAATCTATTTAATGAGAATGAAGTTATTATTATTGAGAATACTTTATCTAATTCTAAACGAAAACGATCATTTACATCAGACGAATTTGTAAATGAAGATGGACCCTCCTGTTCCAAAAATTGTAGTTTGGATTTACAACAAACATATAAGACCGAGTTGGATGTCATATCATCATCCGCAGTTTGCAAGGATCCCTCTCAGTCGTTGCTGTTCGAAAAATATTTTACCATCATAGAAGAAGTGAGTTTATTGGGCTAAAAGTGGTTATGAAATAAGTCAAAAATTGTATTTAATTCTACTTTCTATACTTCCACAACCAATGTTACTTAAGAGAAAAACTCAAGCAAAACGAGGATGCGTATTAGCGAAATGCCTTAGTTGTGACAAAGTGTTAGCTGGAACATTACATGTAACATCCAATTTTCTTCGTCATTTGCGAAGACTACATTTAACAAAATACAGTGAATATGAAAAGCTGAAACAGGACTCAAAAATTATTCCTACAAGACTTGATGTCCCACAAATTGCAATTGCTTGATTTATGCCAACAACTTGGCATTGAGCGATTCCAAGATAAGGATTTAGAGTATTTGGCTAAATATATATCGAGCTTTTACGGCCTATAGCAGAGGCCATAGATTTCCTTCAACAAAATACGGTAAAATGCAGTTAAGAAATAGTAGCGAATATTTAAAAACAATGTCCGCCAAAATGATAGGGTGCATTAAAACACGTTTTGCATCACATATAAAGCTAGAAAAAACTGTTCATTCAGCAATCGTGGCCTCAGTTCTGTGCCCTGCAGTAAAATGCCAGTGGGTAAAGGCTCTAAACCCTGAATACAATACAGCGACTGAAGCCAGAATGGTAAATCTAGCAAAAGATGCAGTGGTTGCAATGGCTGGCGAAGCAGAACAAATCACACCAAGTTCTCCTGAAATCAATATTTCGAGTTATTTTAGTTTTTCTGTTGCTGGTAAGATTTCTAGAGTTGTATAAAAAATTGATTTTTAATTGCTATTTTTTATTTTTAGAAACTTCTCAAGATCAATATATTGACAAAACTTCGCTCTCTGACACGGAAATTTTATCGTATTTGGCGGATACATCAAAATCACTAAATTCTCTTAACAAATACCCCTTAATAAAAAAAGCGTTTTTAAAGTAAAATGCTCCCCTGCCATCGTCAGCTGCCGCAGAAAGATTGTTTTCGTATGCTTCAATGTTAAATACACCTAAACGTGGATCAATTACTGACGAAAACTTTGAAAAACTGCTACTGCTGAGAGTAAATAACGCTTTATAAACCCTAAATTTCTCATACAAATTTTTTTCCTTTAAAAAAATTTAAATTTTTCATTTATTGTGTTTGAATTTCAATGGGACTAATTTGTAAAATAAATAAAGCACATCTTCTTTGGTTGGTATAAAATATTTATGTTTTTTTTCCTTTGGTAAATAATTAATAACACGTATTTTTCTACAACGTTTATCATAACCGTCGTAGTAACACACTACGTTTTATCAACTTTGCAACACCCTTTAACTTTTATATAGCGTTTAGCATGGCCGATGTAAAAACACACACTGCGTAAATTACAAGTTTTTATCTTTTATAGTTCAAAAGATAACACTATAATCGTAAAAATCACGTCAATTTTGCAACACCCTTTAACTTTTCTATAGCGTTTATCATGGCCGATGTAGTTACACATACTGCGTAAATTTCAAGTTTTTATCTGTTATAGTTCAAAAGATAACACTATAATCGTAAAAATCACGTTAATTTTGCAACACCCTTTAACTTTTCTATCGCGTTTATCATGGCCGATGTAAAAACACACACTGCGTAAATTTCAAGTTTTTATCTTTTATAGTTCAAAAGATACCACTATAATCGTAAAAATCACGTCAATTTTGCAACACCCTTTAACTTTTCTATAGCGTGTGTCACGGCCGATGCAGTACCATACACTGCGTAAATTTCAAGTTTTTATCTGTTATAGTTCAAAAGATAACACTATAATCGTAAAAATCTCGTCAATTTTGCAACACCCTTTAACTTTTCTATAGCGTTTATCATGGCCGATGTAGTTACACATACTGCGTAAATTTCAAGTTTTTATCTTTTATAGTTCAAAAGATAACACTATAATCGTAAAAATCACGTCAATTTTGCAACACCCTTTAACTTTTCTATAGCGTTTATCATGGCCGATGTAAAAACACACACTGCGTAAATTTCAAGTTTTTATCTTTTATAGTTCAAAAGATACCACTATAATCGTAAAAATCACGTCAATTTTGCAACACCCTTTAACTTTTCTATAGCATGTGTCATGGCCGATGCAGTAACATACACTGCGTAAATTTCAAGTTTTTATCTGTTATAGTTCAAAAGATAACACTATAATCGTAAAAATCACACCAATTTTGCAACACCCTTTAACTTTTCTATAGCGTTTATCATGGCGGATGTAAAAACACACACTGCGTAAATTTCAAGTTTTTATCTTTTATAGTTCAAAAGATACCACTATAAAGAAAAAATCACGTCAATTTTGCAACACCCTTAAACTTTTCTATAGCGTTTGTCATGGCCGATGCAGTAACATACACTGCGTAAATTTCAAGTTTTTATCTGTTATAGTTCAAAAGATACCACTATAATCGTTAAAGTCACGTCAATTATGTAACACCCTTTAACTTTTCTATAGCGTTTGTCATGGCCGATGCAGTAACATACACTGCGTAAATTTCAAGTTTTTATCTGTTATAGTTCAAAAGATAACACTATAATCGTAAAAAATCACGTCAATTTTGCAACACCCTTTAACTTTTCTATAGGGTTTATGATGGCCGATGTAAAAACACACACTGCGTAAATTTCAAGTTTTTATCTTTTATAGTTCAAAAGATACCACTATAATCGTAAAAATCACGTCAATTTTGCAACACCCTTTAACTTTTCTATAGCGTTTGTCATGGCCGATGCAGTAACATACACTGCGTAAATTTCAAGTTTTTATCTGTTATAGTTCAAAAGATAACACTATAATCGTAAAAATCACGTCAATTTTGAAACACCCTTTAACTTTTCTGTAGCGTTTACCATGGCCGATGTAGTTACACACACTGCGTAAATTTCAAGTTTTTATCTGTTATAGTTCAAAAGATAACACTATAATCGTAAAAATCACGTCAATTTTTCAACACCCTTTAACTTTTCTATAGCGTTTGTCATGGCCGCTGTAGTAACATACACTTCGTAAATTTGAAGTTTTTATCTTTTATAGTTTAAAAGATAGCACTCTAATCGTAAAAATCATGTCAATTTTATAACACCCTTTAACTTTTCTACAGCTTTTATCATGCCCAATATAACACACGTTAACATTTTTGCAGCTTATGTCATGGCCGACGTAGTAAAACACACACTGTATAATTTTCAACTTAAAAGAATTATTGTAAAAAAAAAAATGAATTCCTTCAATATATTTTTCCTTCCAATAATTGCATTCAAATTCTAATTCATTTAATTCGATGGCGAGTAAATGCATTCACGACGTTTAAATTCATAATACATCCATTCAGATTCTAATTCATTTTTTGGCAGATGAAAGGAATGCATTCACACAAATTTTGTTCATAATAAATTCATTCAAATTCAAATTCATTAACTTTGTGTGGCCAAGTGAATGGCATTCAAGAATTCAAATTCATTGTGAATGCATTCCAATTTTAATTCAATTCATTTTTTGGAACAGATGAATGCATTCAAACATTTTAATTCACGGTGAGTTAAAAACCAAAAATGAATCATTCGTTTACAGCTCTGAAATTAACGAGCATAAAAAAAATATTTAATATTTAAAAGGTGTCCCCCATTGATGACTTGACTTTGACCAATATTGTCTTTACTTATGAACCGTTATAGACACTTAAAAATAATTAAATTAAAATTTTAAACTAGAGGGTGACTCATGTAAAGTAAAAAATCCGCACTTGGCGCATTTATTGCAGAATGTAATTATTTTTGTTATTATTTTTATTAACTTAGATTTTTTCGACAACAAAATGTCAGAAAAACAGCGATAATTGCGAATCATAGATCGCTGTTAAAGAATTTTAATATAAAAATTTCAGTAAGTAAAACCCACTGGATAATTTATTTTAAAGAATGGAAATATGTACAATAACCCAATTTTTAATTGTTGCATTTTGTTCTTGTTTTAGTTAATATTAAAAAAGTATTTATTAATTCTTTTAACAGAAAAAGGTGATTAAATTTACTTACATATATGTCTACAGTTTTCAGGTACAAATTTTTCCATACAACAAACGACAAATAAACTTCTCGTTAAGTTTTATAAATATTTAAATTTACATTTAAAAAAGTTGTAAATATTTGCATGCAATTTAACCAAATATTATTTTTATTATTTGTTTTTTTTTTCTCATTAAAATTTCATTCACTAGAACCTTGATACGCACATTTTCAAATCAAAAAAGAAAAAGTTATTCTCATGCAATCGAGGTTTTTATAATAATTACCCTTAGGGACTTGGCCTTTTCGTCTCATTTTGTTGTATTGGGTAAATAAACAGAAAAGTACTTGCCATTATTATAAACCATTTCATTTATATTGTATGTATGCATATGTGTGAGTTCAAGTGCTTAAAAAGTACTAAAGGAAATTGAGGGATACATGTGGGAGAATGTGCTCTTTTTCTGCTGAATCATAAGCAAATTTCAAATACTTGCAACTGTCAACACTCACTTTTAATGGGAACAATTCACAAATAATATTAAACACTTTTAAAACTGTTTATGAAAAGAAGCATTTAAATAAGAAAAAAAAAATATATGTAAATATATGTAAAGTTAAAGAGCTTTTTAACATTGTTATTCGAGCTACTAAACAGCCTTTACAAAAATCTTTACATCCTTTATATGATAAAAGGATATGGTTTTTAAAATGTAATAATATTGTGTTCGAGGAAAATTTAATGCAATATATGAAGTTCAAATGTTCAAAATTACAAACAAAACATCTTTGTAATTTTCATACGAAATTTTAATATTTTGTAGTGTTCTTTAAAAATCCGGACGCAAAGATCTTTTAATATTAGTTTAGTAGGTACGACTTCACGCACTTAAAATTCAAGAGAAAGTATTATAAAATTATATTCGTGTTTTAAAAATGAGAGTAAGAATTTTATGATAGATCCTTTTGCGTTTACACAATTTGTGTACAGAGACGGTTTGCAGAAAGATGCATCCCTGGTCTAATGATTCGTAATTGTGTTTTAAAAATTTCTGAAAAATAGAGCCATACAACTGTCGAACTTTTATTCGTATTTCGAATGAAATTCGTTGCAACTTTAAAAACATATTTAAAAAATTGCATCTTCTACACACAAAATCAAAACTATCTGCTTTATTAAAGTTGCGGTTTTATTTTTTGAAAACCCGATATGGGGAGGTTAAAAAAGGAAAGGCATTTAATGGCCAAGATAGACGTATTTAGATGTCCTTATTCAATTAGAAAAAAATTAATCTTTAGTAAAGAAAGAAAATAAGATAGTAAAAAAATTAAAGACGAAAAGCGAATTCATAGCAGGTGATTGCAACTGCAATTTGCCTTTGCAATATTCGGTTTACTTATCAAAAATTTGAAAAAAAACAAAACTATCTGTAGGTAGCATGAACTAATGTAATCATCTGTTTTTAGTTCTCCTTGATTTTGGCTTTAAACAATGGCACTATTAAGGCTGCGACACATAGAATCTGTCATACGTTAAACTTTGACGTGTTAACTGACAAATCAGTTAAAATCATGGTTTCTTATGAGGGATGTCAAAATCAGTACGCGTCCGTTAACGCAAAGTGCGAAAGGTGGCCAACTTTTACCTTTTAACGTACATTGAATACTTTGACAGATATCAATTGCTTCTTGTTTGTTTTCAATTGTGTTTCAATTGTACTCTATGTTTTTAATAAAATAATTTTAATTTTGGCAAAAAGTTAAATGCAAATTAAATTATATTAACAACTGAATAAAATACAAATTGAAATAAAATATATAGTAAACTTTGATTTAATATCTGTCAGCAAAGTACTCTTGTGCCAACCTCATCCGTCGTTACTTTGATTTCAGTTAAATACGTCAAACTACAATTAATGATTTGTATACACTGATTATTTGTAATTTTATTTTGGATCCTTTGAATTTTTTCTAAGTTGGAATCAGAGGTAGCGCTCTATAACTGAATTCTATAACACCATATTGGTTTGAGGATGGAGTGTCTACAGAATGACTCTCGCTATTTATTTTGCTAGAAAGCAGCGAATAATAAGGACCTCAAAAGCCGTTATAAATCAAAAATATGACCCAGTGAGAATTGCTTTTGATATGTTATAGAAAGTTACACACAGTTTTTCTTATATTTCCACATTTTAAATAAACAGTTACGTGCCAAGTTTACAATTTCACGCTTTGTTTTTTTTATTGTACACTTTATTTACAAGTGTCAAAGAAAATTTGTTCATGTTTTTAAACATTGTTTTATTTAACTTACATAGAAAACATAACTGCATTAACTTATATCTTAATTACATTTTAATTGTTTTTATTTATTTAATTATTTTAAAGTTCTTCTCTTATACAAAAATTATTGCAAAATTGGTGCTCGTTTTGCCCAACAAATACTCAAGTTCAATCTCAAATTAAAAATGAATTTAAAGTTTTTATACCCATCATTTGTCATTCCCCTTCTAATTTCTACAATATCCGATTCCGACATCATAAAGTGTTATATTCTGAGTTCTTTGGCATAGCGAAGTCGATTGAGCGATGTCCGTCTGTCCGTCCGTGTTCGTGTTAATATCAACTTTGCCAAGTCACTAGATGAGCTAGAGAAAATTTAAATAAGACAGTCGGTTAGATATATTTTCTGAAAATTTTGCTATTTAAAACCATCAAAATCGGTCCATGTCCTAAGGGGCAGCGCGCAAAACACTATGTCACATCATTTTGAACAATGAAGTTACTCCAATAAAAAGAAAAAACAAATATATAAGGCAATAGGGAATTAAAAACTAAAAAAAACATCACAGAAAAAAATTGGTGCCCTTCCGTATTTTCCGAGTTATGGGCCTCTAAAATTTTCATTAAAAAGTTCGATTGTCAATTTTTTAAAAATGCTTAACCCATTAAGAGTAATATGTTTTAACATGTTGTTTTAAAATCTTTCTTAAATTAGGATCAATATTATATATATTACATTTATGCATTTTACCTCTTGTCTGTTTTAGATTTATTTAGAGTTAAAATTCCTTGGTAAGTTTTTCGCTCATACATATTAATATTTAAATTAAATAAAACAGTAAGCTGTCTTATATTCAAATATTTACTTTAATAATTACCTTAGCAACAACTTACACTGTGAAATTTTTCATGAAACTGATTGCAAGAAATTTCTTTATATTAACAAGTGGCTGAAAGAAGCCAACGGGGTAAGTAAAATGCCATGTCTTTAATTTTAAAAGATTTTTGACACTTTCTTTTTAAAAACTCCGTTTTTCTAAGTTTTTTTTTAGCGGAAGTTCATGTGCTTAAACAACTACAATAACGAATATCCAAATAAAAACGAAATGCCAAAAATAAGCTTAAGTCGCTTTTATCAACAAATTTATTTTAAAAATGAACAATAAAATTCGCTGTAGCTTTAAAAGAAAATTGAAAAAAGTAGTATCGTATAACAACCATATCTTAAAACATTGATTTTTGGTTTGCTGGGTGGTGTTATATTCACTGCATGTGTGCACTTGACACATTGTTGTTGTTAATTTTTAGCAAACTCTTTACAATGTAAAGTTTACGCACATTTAACAATGTCAAACAATTAAAATGTGTTGCTCACTTTAATTTTATTTGTTTCTTTATTTCTTTGTATGTGTGCGTGTACCACAAAATTTTACTAAAATTTTTTTTTATAATTTGTTTTCTTTTGTGTGCGAAAATTGTATGTTCTACATGTTGTTATTTGATAAAAGGGGTTTAAATAGCAACACAACATGATTGCAAATTGTGATGTTGGTAAAAAATTCGTGTAAAATAATATTGATATGATTTGCATTGAATTGTGTAATGTTATTTAATAAGACAATAATACAATAATAATGAAATAAAAGGGAAAGAATTAATAAAATCAAAAGGAACCTAAATTAAAGGAACCAACAAAAAGCTGAGTTGAGTAATACAAATGTACTCATGGCGAAATTATATTAAAGGAAATAAAAAATGAAAATTTACTCTGTGGCTCAGGGTAATATTGGCCTCAGAGTGTTAACTATTCTCTAAGTTTGATTTTTTACCTCTGAATTTGTATCTATGTGTAATAAAAAGCCATTATACCTGCTACGAAATACAATTTGTTTTTTAGGCAAACCCTAAAAAAAACATTAGTAAAGATAGGCTAAGAAATATTTATCCTAATTTTTTTCACTTAAGAGCTGTGATCACAATTATATTTAAAACCTTGTCTTGTATAAGACGCTACCATATTACAATAATGATAAATATGGTAGCCGTTTGTGGTAGCTATCGAACTGCACTCATCTTTCTTGTTCCTCGATTCTGTAATGTAAAGGGCGGCTTAGATGGTAGGACTTTACGTACGTAAAGTCTAAGAGCAAATAATATAAAATTCCATCCGTATTTTAAAACTGAGAGTAAAAAATCTTACGACAGATTTTTTCACGTTTACAAAATTGGTACACATAGGTTTTTGGGCGGTTTGCAGAAAAATGCATCCCTGATCTAATGATTCGTAATTGTCTTTTGAAAATTTTCCAAAAACATAGAGAACCATACGACTGTCAAATTTTCATCCGTAATTTCTCTCAACTTGTGCAGAATCTATGCATATTTTGTTCAGACGATCCCACTGGCACTATTCTGCATAAAAATTTGACATGTCGTAAGACTTCTATGACCATGTAAACCGCCCTTAAGAAAGCAATTTTTCCTCTATTTAAACAAGGTGAATTAGAATAAACAATGAACTTTTCATAAATTTCTTTTATAAAAATTATTATTTTCTTAAGCTTAAATGTGTACAATAAGAGAACTACAATATTTTCATGTGAGAAATTTTTCATTCAAGTTACAGAAACGAGACAATCAAAGCTGCTTTATGTACCGTAAAGGCTTAAGTGTAGATGCCTTTCATTGATCATGATTTTTCTTTAAGATAATTGATGACGACGTGATATATTAGTCTTATCCAAGCATCTGACCTATTGGGGTGCTGTGTATTTGATAAGTGTGTTTTATGTCTTAAAATCTTTTTTTTATAAATTAAAATATAATAGTTGATTTTCCTAATACAAAAGTATTTTGTATTTACCCCTGCAGTCCTAACGACAAAATTTGATCTTTTGTTTTTCGCATACAAGGTGTCAGCTGCACGTGGTTTTTATAAAAACACAAACTGTTAACATGTTATGAATTAATGCTTTTTATATTTTCGTTTAACAAAAGCAAACACAACCTGAATAAGAAATAAATTTAATTCGTTTAAAAACTAAATAACATTTTCCATATGGTCATAGTTATTGCAAAATGTTTCAAAAATAAACAGAAATTGTACAGCATTTAAGACAAATTTAAATTCCTTTAAAGAATTTAATAAACTTTTGTTTCCATACAATTAAAAAAAAATAACAAATTGCTTCCCCTTAAGAACAGGAGAATTTCCCCTTTAATAACAGTTTTTCTGCGCGTGCTCATTTAAAACTTGTCGAAAATTTTCTTATTTGGCGCCCAAAAATTTTTTATTACAGTTAAATACAAAAACAAAACAAAAATAGGAGCGAAGCTAACTTATTGTTTGGCTTTTTTTATTTCACAGAACAATCGACATGTGCTCAATATCAACACTCACTCGCAAAACTATTCCTTGCAAATAGATCGATTTCTATAAATAAAATATTTTTACAATTTCAATTTTTAAAAAACCTTTTAACTTTTACAGCATAAAGTTCCAAGTGGCCAGTATAGAATTTGATCCCAGGGGATTAGTTTATATTCAAATAAGAGGTGGTCCCTAGTAATCTTGATTCATACTATATCTTTCTTATTGACTTTCAACCCTTCGTGCAACTGATAGTGTAAAGAAAAGTACCCTGTACACAGTTACATATACAGCCCTGTTTGTGGTTAATTTATTTTGGTTACCAACTTGAAATTGTAAAGTAACCAAGTTAAAACCTTGAAAGTAAATAATTTGATATTTTATAGCTGAAGAAATGGCTAAGAGGCAGAATAAGCCGAATAAGGGGCGAGGTACACAAAGTAATGCATAGTCTTCAAACTAATTAAAAAAGTAATTGCTAAAACAAATAATTTCAAATTCTTGCCGTGATTCGAAAAATTCAAATCTTTTTGTGTAAAACATTTTATTTAGTTTTTGTTTCATTTTTTAACATATTTAAATCACTTCAATACGATGTTCGGTGGAACCAGCATATTTTTCAAGTCACAAAAGAAGCCTTTAAGCGTCTTGGTTTTCTGAAACCGTGTAAGAAATTTTTTACACCATCTAATCTCCTTGCTATCTATTTCACTTTTATCATATCGAAAATAAAATACAACTCTCATGTATGGTCAAGTGCTTCAAAGACTAATTTGGAATTACTCAACCACGTGCAGGAGAGAACGAAGAAGCTCATCGTTGACAGTGGGGTATCCAGCACTATTGGTTCTCTGGAGCATCGACGCAATGTGGGATGTGTTTTAATGTCTTAACGTTACTATAACGGTATAAGAAATTAGGGAACTTATTCCTTAAAACCATAATTCCGTAAGCGCAACATGTTTTTAATCAAGAGCGCATCTCCTTGTGGTCGACTGCCTAGTGAATCGCACTTAATAGTGCATACAAAAATTATTTTTTAGCCGAACAGCTTGTATGTGGAAAGAACTCCCTATAGAGAGGTCTTTTCTGTCTGTTTTTAGCATGCCAGGATTTAAATCAAATGTCACAAATACACACAAATACACACCCATAACCTAATTTCTTAGTTTAAGCACAATGTGTTGCATAAGTAAGAGTCACCCCCTGAGTGGTGGTCCTTATATAAAAAAAATTTGTACTATTAATTATAGTACGTCGATAGAAACTTCACTTACAATGATTGCTACATATTTCATGCCTCCAGAATTATTGGCGCCTTTGCCACTTAAGCGCTATTATATCCTTTTCTTATGGACACTGCTCCATTCTTATACACTATTTATTTCTTCAATTAAAATATCAATTGGGATATGACAGGGTGTAGTATCTTTTTTATTAAATAGAAAGCAGAAAGATTGGATAGTAGCTAATTGCGCAGTATTTGAAAATGATGAAGGTGATGCTCCTATTAATAAATTTAATGGGATCCATATTGAGTTGTAACAAAATGTTCAATTGATTTCATTATTTGGTTGATAAAAAATTTATTTCATATTTTTTAAAATTTAATATATAATTAACACAGTTATATATTTATTAATTAAAAAGAGGCTGTAAACATCTTTACGAGAACACGAAAACAATTCAAGCTCAGTATATTAAATTCTAAAACGTATGATTTTCTACACATGAGTTAGATTTGAAAAGCCATGAGCTAAATTAAAAAGCTAGATTAGCTATAAAGCATGACACACTATTAAATTTAGTCCTTAGATCTGTCAAGAATTATGAATAGTTAGTATTAAATCAAAATGTGTGATATATTTTTTAAAAGCCGATTATCAAACTAAAGAAGACTTTCTGTGCGATCAGAGTTGCGTTTTAAGTGGCATCTTATATGACATTGTGGCACCTAAACACACATTTTTTTCTAATTAGCAGAGAGTTCTATTAGATTATTTTGTTTATGAATCGTGCGGTTGTGTATAATATTAAGACGTGGCCTAAAGTAATAATGCGTAAACGCTTTAATATTGGCGGTTAATGCAAACACGTTCAGTCACGTTCGGGCTGAGTTATATTTAGTTTTTTTTGAAATTGATTTGGTAGCACTGAATATGTTGACTTGAAGGCATGCCTCTGAAGTAGCATCTGTGTTGAATAGGCACTCCTGGGATTTGGGATAATAAAGGAAAAAATAAAAAGATATTGAAGAAATATTTCTTTTACATTTTTCGGGCTGAGTTATATTGCGTAAGGCCAGGATTCACTATCATACACAATCGTACAATTTAATCACACAAAAATCTAACAGAATTCTGTCCCACTTTAAAAATCGTTTCAAAATGGCGTCGTATGTTCCACACTATTATACAAAAAATATGCAGAAAACAGATGATTTTAATATTTTGTATTTGCTTTCTCCTCATCTTCAAAAAAAAAAAAAATCAACTCTGATCGCATAGAAAAAATCATTTTATGAATTATTTCAAAAGATTATAAAATCGTACAGATTTGTCAAAAAGTCTGTCACACACATATGCTTCAAATTCACACTATCATACTTTTTGAGCACACATGAAATTTTTGACAACTCGCACGACTGAGTATGATAGTGAATCCTGGCCTTTAAAGGGCATTACAAATTATAGAGGTCCTCAGTTTTTAGAATAAACTATTTTATCAATATTTATTACCAAACTCATATTACTGCGACTCTCGCTCTTATCTAACAAATGGTTTGACAAACTCACTACATTCCATAATCCCTTGAATGATGGGTTAACAAATTAAATAAATAAAAAAATATAAACCAACAACCGTAACTAAACCTTAAAATATTTTGAACAAATTTAAGGAATTTTGTGGCTTAAGGTAAAGCTTTACTAACTCAAGGTACCTAAAACCAAAACTTCATGGAGGGTATCAATAAGTTAATTGGAAAAAGAACATTTTTGTCATCAAAATACTCCCAAAAAAAGGTTAAAAAAAACGAACAACGATTCAAAATGTAATAAATTGCCATTGGAAATATTGTGACAACGCAAAAGAAAAACAACAACAAATCTACTGGACAAATTGAAGTCTGCTTAAAAAGACCCACCAAAATTAAATTAAAAAAAAGGAAACCACAAATTATAGCAAAACAACATTTTTCATTTAAAAAGAAGCACGAGCTGTTCAATGCTGGCTGATACCATTTGAGGCTGGTAATAAATTAATATTCGGTATGATGAGTTTGTTAGCAGTGGTGATTGTAGCCAACAGGCAGTGTACTAATTTAGGAAGTGCGTTATACGTTGTCAACCCAAATGAAATGATGAAAAAATAATACTTTGACACCATAACAATCCGTTGGAAATTTTTGAAAAGGTCAAGTTTTTATGAAGAATTTGCTAACGTAAATTACAGCAGTAAAATAACTTGAAAAGAGGAAAAAAAAAATTTTTGCTTTTATACTTAAAATCATTCAAGGTTTATAGCGTCAATAAAAGAATTACATTTAAAAGCATTTCCGGTTTTGTTTTTAATGATTTATTATCAACATATAAAAATTCTTATTGTATTAAAATCCTTTAACTAAATCCCCTTAAAATTTTGCTGACAAGTTAAATGTATGTATTGTTGTTGTTGTTGTGTTTCATGTTATTTCATGAATTATGTTGTCTTTGATTTTGTATCCGTTTCCTGTTATTAACATCAAACGCATGTTTAATTATTGACTCTTGGCAGTATAGAATTACTTTCTCTTTATATTATCAGCCTTTTCAATCTTTCTTTGACAATAATATTAACAAATAATTTGAAGATATAAAGCTGAGTTTATTCAAAATAATATAATATGATTTTTTTATTATGATATTAAACATTTTGAGAAAAAGTAATTATATTTTGGACATGTAATTTGTTTGACTTTTTGGATTAATTTCTTTGTGATTGAGTGACATACTTATGTAATTAAACTCAATCTTTGAAATTTAAAGAAATTTTGTAGAAAAATTAAGAAAATCCTTTGTTGTAGTAATCGAAAAAGAAAGCAAAAAATAATTGTGGCTTAAAAATTTTTTATTCAAAGCTTTGAACCTAAGCCTAGCTAAAAATTAATTAACTGGTTAGATTTTTCTCAAGTTAATAGTAAAACATATTTTTAGGAAACTTTTTTGAAAGTAATTTTTATAAGAATAAGTACTTTATTTAATAAGTACTTTTAATAATTTAAAGTATTTGCATGCAATTTGCTGATTATGTTCAATCTCGTTGCCTACTAAAAGAAGGTACATAATCTTTAAAAAGTATAGCGAACAACGTACTTTGTTTGAAGAGAAAGAAAGGAGTAAGAAAAATTTTCTTTTCAAAAAAGTACCATTTTTATTTAAACATTTTCTTATTTTCCTAATATTTATAAAGCGCTTTTTGGAAAAGGTATTTTTTTTTAAAAAGTCAATTTGTTTTTAATTGGTACATTTTGAAAAGGTACTTTTTACAAAAAGGTTACTTTAAAAATGTACTTGACTTAAAAAAGATTTTTTTATACTAATAGTACTAAAAGTTGATGTTTCATTATTTTATTTTTTAAGCAGAGTTAAAAAAATATTTCAGCCCTAAAAAATAATTAAAAAAAAAATTCATTTTTAAATGCGGCTTTAAAAAATTTTCTTAAAATAGGAATTTAAATAATTAAAATAATTTTTTAAGTGCTTAAAAAACTACAAAAGAAAATTAATTATAAAGGTGAAAAAACATTGATATTTTCATAAATAAATTTTAAACAAAAAAATTTTTAACCCACAGGTACTTTTAAAAAAAAGTACTTTTTTGTTTTTATTAAGTACTATTATAATAATTTTTATATTCTGTGTTCTCTCTAAAAAGTATTTTTTATGAATAAAAAAACTTATTTTTAAATAAAATTTTTAAAAAGGAATTTAATGTAAATTTTATACAACAGGTTCTTTTTGAAAAAGTAACTTTCTTGTTGTTATTAAGCACTATTATAAAAATTTATGTATATTTTTTGTATTCACTCTACAAAGTACTTTTTTTAAATTCACAAAATTCAGAGGAAAGTAACTGCAATAAAAAAAGTACCTGTTTCCACAAAAAAAAACTTGTTTTCAAATAAACTTTTTTTAGAGGAATTTAATTAAAATTTTATAATAATTCCAGTTTAAATTTATATATAAAACCCCAAGCACAATAATTTACTAGTCTTTTCTGCCGTTTACAAATTCCTTATTGAATAAAATATAAAATAGTTTTATTCCGTGTCACTGTGTTCTGTTTGAAACTTTAAGAAAAGGGTAAAATAACTTTTTTATAATTTTTTCTAAATAACAACAACTTGTTGGGTTTTGATAAAAAAAAAAAATTGTGTTAAACAAATGTAATAATTTATATTAGTGTTCTTTATAATCCTATTACATACATTTATTTTCATTTTTGTGATATTTGTGGAATGTACCCTCAAAATAAAAGACAAGAAAACATGAATCTTTTATTACGCAAACCATCAGACTTTATCTCGTCGTATGTCTAACAAGATGCCTGCCAACTCCTTGTCATCATTTTGATATTTTGTTATCGGAAATGTTTTGCAGTTGCTGTTGTTATTAATAATTTTTATAAGACTTTTCTGCTCAGCTGTCAAAACACAGCAACATTGTTATAGATATTGAAAACGTTATATAACAGCATCAACAACAACATTAGAATCAAAATCATGTGAAAATCATCAGCCTAATAGTTAAAAACATTTTTCTCCTTTTTTTACGTCATGTATTTTGTCATGGTTGAGTGTGTGTGTGTGTGTGTGTGTGTGTGCAGGTGCTATTGTTCAAATCAAATTCATTCATTTTATAATGTGTAAGATATTTATGCTTGTAAATATTCTGTTTTTCTTTGTTTGTTTTTGTTTTTTTTTATTGTAAATCTGTTTTTTGCTGTGAGGCTTAAATTTAAACATGTTTTTGTTGCATAACTTTAGGCATTACATTGTTTATTAAAGATTTTTGATTAAATAAGAGTGACACTTTGAAGTTCGTAGTGAAACCAATAAATCATTTGTGACAACACCATTATCAAAGAAATTTTCAATTTAAATCCTTTTTATTATTTAAAATATACCGATTTTAAGCATTAATAATTATTTTAATTTAATTGATTATGTTTTTCTGAAAGCAAAAACTCATTAATATACGAGTATTATGTGGCACAGCAAAAACTTTCTTTTAATAATTTTAAAATAAAAAGAAAAACAAGTAGAAGGTTATATTCGATTGTACTGAATCTTACACACACTTCATCTTAATTATGTTAGATATTGTCTAACGCTGTAACTGTTACCAGTTTTACTGAAGTATACAGGCGATATTTGCGCTTAACTTTATTTGTTCAATTATATAATAAAAAAAGTCACAAAAAATTAGGCATTATAACAACAATCGCCAGTTTGAAGTGAAATTTGTAATTTTTGGTGAAAAAACTACTAAAAACATATTCATCAAATTTTAAAAAATTATTTATATTTTAATGACAATTTATATTTTTTTTAATTTTTATGAAATTAGGAGTTGAACTGTGGATATACATAATAAAAAATAAAAATAAATTTTAATTAATTTATAATTCTGTTATTTAATTTTTTTGTGATTTTTGGTTGAAAAAGAGACTTTTCTGGATCATTTATTTAACTTCTGAATAGTTAAATAATATTATAATTTTTTTTCATGAATTTTTGGGATTTTTTTCTTACGGGTTTCACCTTGATAAAGTAATGACTTCATCACAGATTTTATTGGAATATTTTCGATTAAAAAAAGTTCCGATTTGTTAAAATATGTAGTTTTGTATCGTTAATTTTTGGTTTACAATACAACGTAATAATAATAAAATAAAGACGATCTCTCTTTTCTTATTGAATTAATAGTTTGAAAAATGTGTAGATGGTCTGGGACCTCTACTTCAATACAGAGGGACCGACATCGATCAATCGACTTCTCCATGCATAAGTATCCAGAATATATATGTAGTTCATGAGCTTAGTAACGAATATTGAAAAAACCAGTTTAATTAATTAGTTCAGAGATTTTTATAGAGTATATCCAAGCAGTGCGATATCTAAAAGCATAAAGAAACAGCACCAATATTTCGTAATACACTGATTTGAATGACACATGGCAGTAATTAATAATTAATTATCAACTTCATTAGCAATAAATGAGAAATAATGCTAATGAGAAATAATGCAAATGAAAATAATGGTAATGCATAAAAATGAAAAGGTTTTATTGATACTCGTAATTAGTTTAAAAACCTTAGCATCGACTAATGATTAAATAGTTTCAAAGCATTACCTTAATGTATTGTTGAGCATTAATTTAAAACTGCAATCTTGTTATCAAAATTTAGCGAAATATTTGTACGTTTTAACATTCTAAGAAAAAATAGACACTAAATAATCAAACACTGGTTTTTTGTAAGTAATCAGATCACTAATTTCTCTTACAATTTTTATATTATTTCAATTTTTATATTATTTCAATATTTAAATAAAAATCCATCTACAAAAGTTTTAAGATTTATTTATTTTATGCATATTTTTTTACTTAGGTTAAGAATTTGTGCTTCTTAAAATCAATTACAATTACAATTGTTTTTCTTAATTAATTAATTGAAATAAAATCATTAGCATTAAACAGCATTTAATTTTTTTGTCCTTGTCATTGTTTCATATAATTTCAATTAAATTGTAATGACAACGAAAAATCTTAAGTATGATATGAATATTAATAAATTTCTTTTCAAACTAAAATGTTTTAGAAATTCGTTATGGTCTTTAGCATCTGCCACGACTTCTTGTGTAGCATGACTTAATGGTTTAGTGCCACCTATGACTCTGCCCTTGCAATTCTGTCCGTGAAATCTGACATTAATTTATGTACAATTTTTTTTTCCTACGGAAACTACATTTTATGGATTTTTTGAGTTTTAAAAGCGATAAGAAAAGGATTTGTTAAAATTGTAAAGATTTAGTTTACAACAGTCATAGACTTAATAATAATATATTATACTTTAGGCACATTTTTAAGTCACTCAACTTTTTAAACAAAAATAATATTTACATTATTTCAATTAAATATTTCATTCAGCTTACAAAAAGCTACACTGAAAAAAGTGTTTGTATTTTTCCATCAAAGTAGTTACATTAAAACAACGTAAATGTATCGTTACTCAGTGTTTATTAATGTTGACCAATATAGGATGTTGTAAAACAAATATACAGGCATGTCACAGAACGCAATTCTGATAGAACGTGGTACCAGTTGCGAAATTGGCTCTTTAAAAAAGGAAAAATTTTTACGAAATGAAACAATTACTGAATTTCAAAGTGGAATTGATTTACTTTAAAATTTTATTTCTTGCGGTTTTCAAATTTACTTTTATTTTGTATTTTTATTTAGATTAGTCTGTTTGTTACTTTATTGTGACCAGTGTTGCCATATTAAAATTGAAAAATATAATTTAAAATTTTTTTTTTTTTGTGAATGTACAAAATCGATCGGAATCTAAATAAGGTAAAACAAATTCGATCGAAATGGTTAATACCGAAATCCGTTTGGAATGTGTGACATGCCTGATAATTTTGTTTGTGTTTTTGTTTTAATTTTGATTTAAAATAAATTCAAATATTTTTATTTTTGCATTTTGATACCTTCCAACTCTTCAAAAAGTTGTGTGCCTATCAAAAAAACATTTCGTTGAAAGGGATGCTATTTATTTATAGATACAAACAAAGATACACACATCCTTTATATGTAAAAACATGGCTGTGTTTCGATTTCAAGTTGTTTTTACATTTGCTTTTTATTTCTTCATTTGAACTGAACTTTTTTCATTCGTTAATTAAAATTAGTTAAAATTCAATTGGCATTAGAAATTGGGAATTTTTGGAGTTTTCTTTTCACAACCTTCTGCTTGTAGGGAAGTTGATAATACTTTTTTTATGAGATTTTTCTTAAGTAAATGAAAAAGTATGTTTCCTGCATTGAAACTTTAATTAAATATTATTTCATAAAACTTATATTTTCGTATAAATTATTACATCCTGTTATGATTATAAAATTAAAACGGATAAAAAATTAAAGTTTCTTTTCCTTTTTCTTAATCGGATTAAATAACATGTTAACTCAAAACACTCACATACATAGTTGAACTTAAAGGAGCATATTAAGGTTCCTTAAATATTTGATAGAACTCGTTACCACTTAGTGTTTCTAACCTGCACTTGTACTTTTATAACTTGGTAATAGTGCCCTTTTGTTTTTAATGTTGAATAATAAAATTTTCTAGAGATTAGTTTTACTTTTAATGATACATGTATATGAAAGATATAGAGAGAAAAGCCTCACAGATAAAAGATAAAGTGAAAAACTGAAAGAATAAAGGCCGGGGCACATAGAATCCGTCATACGTTAAACTTTGACAAATTCAACTGACAAGTAAGTTAAAATACATCTTTTCTTATGAGCGTTGTCACAATCAATATGTGTCCGTCAACACAAAGTACAAAAGTTGGTCAACTTTTAACTTTTGAATACTTTGACAACTATCAACTGCTTCTTCTTCTCTGTTTTCTTTTAACTCTTGCTGTTTTTCAATTGTGTTTTGTGATTTTAATAAAACAATTTTGGTGGCAAATAACAAAATACAAATTTAATTCATTTAAAAAGTGAATAAAATACAAATTAAATTTAAAAGTGAATAAAAATAGAGAGCAAGCTTTGGTTTAACATTCGTCAGCAAAGTATTCATTGTGCCAACCTCATCCGTCGTTACTTTGACTTTAGTTGAATATGTCAAAATTTAACGTATGACGAATTCTATGTGCCCCGGCCTTAAGAAATTGTGATGGCCAAAAGTTGTAATGAAGAAGTTGAATTAATACAATCTAGGTTGTTAGATTCTTTCACCGAAGTTGCCATAAATAAGGTCTTTAAAGTAATAACATATTTTTTAAAGCAAGAAAAAAAAAATAAATTTGCCAAAAGTAGAAAAAACCCCAAATTATATACATTCATATGTAATTTTTTAAGTTTTATTAGAGTATGATAACATTCTCTAAACATATGTTTATGAATCATTCACAGTGCTTTAATAACAAAGTATAAAGTAAAAGTTGCCAGATTGTATTACTGATATAAAAAAACGTATTTTAATGTTATTATTATAGGTTTATTTTTTTAACTAGACTTTTTTAAAGATTTATTATTGCTCTTTACGACTTTTGTAAAGGAGAAACAAATCTCGCCTATTAAATTTTAAAACGTCAAAATAGTCGCAAACAAAATAAAAGGGATAATAAATAAGTTTAGAAAACACCACGTTTGAGGAAAGTCACAATATTTGACATCCTTGGTGATGATAGAAGAGAGTGAGAAGGTGGCGACAGCACACATAATATTAGATTAAATCCCGTTGGTAACACTGTTCGTTGCTTGTAAATTACTAAAAAGCAAAATACGGGTACAGTAAATGTATTCTAGTGGCCAGGCCGTTTACGCTTTTGTTCAAGCTTTCTATTGCCAAAATATTTTGAAATTCTTTTGCCAGTGTATCACACGATTAGGATCCATATTCAATAACTCCCTAACAACTTATAAATTCACGTTGGATTTTATAACTCTTGATAATCGCTCATAGGGAATTGAAAGGTACTTCCCTACATAATAAACAGCTTTCTAGAATTTAACTAAGGCAGCCCGGCATAAAATTTAAATCACAGATAGTTTTTATTGTTTTTTTTTACTATGATAAAATTTTAGTAGGAATCAGATGAGTTTCTAATTTGGGTTAAATTTCTTCCAAAACATGTTCTTAAATATTTTTGTTTACCAAAAAAAATTAATCAATAGTTAGTAAAATTGAGTATCATCAGAACTGCAGGGTTTTTTTGTATAAAATTTTTGATGAAATATTCTGTTTTAAATTCAGGAAATGTGAAATGCTTAAAAACATCCTAAATTGTCATATAAAGATAAATAAATGTTTTTAGGAAATTAAACAATTGTAAGTTTAACTTTCTTATAAATAAATGATTTTTAAACATTTATTGCCTTAATAAATTTTTTAATTAAAAGTAAATCAAATAAAAAAATATATTAATTTAAATTTATTTCCTTAGAAGAAAATTACTTAAAAATATTAAAAATAGTTTATTTATACTTGTCTTTATATAATTTTTTAAGGTGGCTGTTTGAAGGGTAAATACCACTTTATGTATGCTTTCTACTTCTATTCTAGATCTTAATTCCAAAAAAGATCTATCTACAATTTAAATTTTATCAGAATCGGTCTGACCGTTTAGGCGTGATTTAGCCACAAACTTTCAAATATCTAAAAATCAAAAAAATTCAACATTTTTCATTTAAAACACAATGGGAAAAAGAAATAACAAATTTAAATTCATTGAAACTAAATTTTCTATTTTTAACACTAGATTAGAGTTTTTTTTTTAATTAACGTTCCCGTACAAAATTGCAACAACAACAATAACAACTTATTTACTATAAAATTGATTTCTTAAAAAATATGTTCTGGTGTAAAATAATATTTTTCAATAAAAAATGTAAAAATATATGTTCTGGTGTAAAAAAATATTTTTCAATTTCAATTCTTTAATTTTATTTGACTGTCATTTATCCTGAATCATCATGTTATTTTATTTTATAACTTTTAAATGCCAAAAGCTTGTTTTCAATGAAAATCCTTATGTGTTTTACTTCTTTTGTCTTTATTTAAACCATAATAATACGATTTTTATTTTATTACAAAAGCTTATTGAAGTGAAAAAATCATGACGACATAGGGACTTTGATCGATGATTGAAGTAATGAAACGTTTCATAAATAAAAAAAAAATATTAATAATTTATGGACTAACTATTGACTGGCTGCCTGCCTGCCTGCATGTTGCGTGAAGATAAAAGAGTTTAAAAAATGTGTGCGAAAGTGATAAAATGGAATTGCGTAAATTTATTCCAATAGAAGGCAACATAAAACGAAAAATATTTTATTTAAAAGGATGGTTAAAAATTAAGGTTGTTTAAATTTGAAGTTTCTTATTTTAATTGAAAATTTTTTTAATCTTTATTTTATTGTTTGCTTTATTTAATCTTGTTGAGGTTGTAATTATGTAGTCATATTTTAAACCAACCTTAAGTTAATTACAAATGATTTTAATTGAAATTAAACTATTAATTTTTAATATTTAAGATTTATGTTAAAGTGCTAATATTTATGTTCTTACGTGTCTTGTTTCCTGTTTTTCACACATTTACTAATACACCTGAAACTATATTTTTATAAATTTATTTAAATAAATATTTATAAATAATTTTGTAGATTTTGCGGCTTAAAAGTGTGTAGATTTCTGTGGAATTATTAATTGTCCTTGTACATACTATCTATTTTTTATAGTGATGCTTAAATAACGTTTAATGCTTTGCATACATTTGGGCTGAGCTTTTAATATAAATGTGTTGTATACAAGCTAAAGCAAATAAATTATTTAGCAAATAAATAGTTTTATAGTGAAATACAATACAATAATGACATTTTTATATAATTATAATTCCTAGGATTAAATTAAAGTATGATTTAGACAAAATCATAAATATTATAGTTAGACAATTTTTTTTTTTTAATTATGATACACTAGAGACTTTGTTTTTAACCCTCGTTGGGTACGAGTAGTCAATTATAGGGCGATTTTGCTGACTGCCAAAGAGAAATATTAAAATTAACTTAAAAACCGACAATCAAATTATGAAGTTTTAGTACTATTTCCACCTTTAGCGAGGGGCGCTATATATATTTTTTTTAAGAACAGTAAGCGGTCTTCAAATTTTTGCTGATAATGTAAACTAAAGTCTAAAATTGGATGAGAAAATTTGTTAATACTAAATTAAAAAAATCGAAGATACTTCAATATTAAAACAAGACTAAAATGATTAATTCTAGATTTACACTATGCAATTTTTTGAGGCATTTTTTTCAATTCTCCTTTTAAGTAGCAGCGATATGCGCTATTTAAAAATATAATCAAGCAACAGTAAGATCCACTCAAAACTTAAACCATATTGTTTTCTTCTCTTGTTTTACAAACAAACAAAAAGTTCGTGCTAGTTTCATGAATAATTGCATGGTGTAAATGGCATAAAAGTATAAAAATGTTAATTCTATAAAAATATTCTGTAATCTAAGAAAATCTTTAGACATATTTTTTTTTTTTTTTTTGGATTTTTACAGTTTTGTGTTTGTATCAGTTTTTGTTAATATTGTTTATTTTTATTTTTAATTTTTTTTTTTAATTTTTAATTCAACAGATTTTTCTTACACTTGCTATTCTTCTGCGGGCTATTTCTCTTGATTCCCATAATTTTCTAACACAGGAAGTTGTGTTAAGTGAATTAGGACTTAAGAATTCCCTATAAGTATTTTCCTCAAACATTATGTCGCTAAGGACGCTTGAAAACTACTAAGAGCAGTGGCCTATTTCAGAAAAAATAACAATATCAGTACCATTTCTGACATTGTGAGGACCATCTCTGACATTGTGTGCACTATCTAAAATAATCAGCTGAATTTTCAACGAAATTGAATAACTGGCTGATTGAAAAACATTCAAAATAATAATTTGGTGTGACTCATTTATGCGCAGGTAAAATTTTTATAGAATAAAAAAACTATTGCAATTTAAAAATTTTTCTTAAATCAGTCGTATGTTGATTTCTTGATTTTTTTTTTTGCTTTTCTTTTCCTGAATTAAGTTTATTTCATTTATCATTTTAAATTTTAAAACTATTTTTACTTTAATGAGTCTTGTGTAAGTACTGGCTGTTTTTAAATTTAAAGCTGTTTATTGCCTAAGATTTTGATTTATCAATTCTTTACTTAGTCAAAGATTTTTCTAATTTAAGCGATTTATATCTGAAATTTTTTCTGTTTTTTCCCGGTTCTAGTTTTTGGGTTTTAAGTAGTTTCAGTTCGACTATTCCTTGACTTGAGTGTTTACCCTCGCCTTATATTTTTATTTCTCAAGCAATTCGTGCTTGAATTTAGTAGCTTTTTTGTTGTTGCAAGCTTTAAATTACTGCTGCTAATTTAACGTCAAGTAAACTATTTGGAAAGGAAACTATGGTCGTACAATTTATGAAATTCAATTTTGTTGTTTATATCTGCAGTACTTCCTAGAAGTAGCGGGCGTGGCAGTTAAATTTTTTCACTTTTAGTTTGATGCGTTTTGCGATTTTAGGATTTTTTTGACGATCTTGCAACTTCGAGTCCTAGTTCACTGATTTAACACAAACTCTCTGTCATTTATACATTTTGTTTGTGATTTTAGCGATTTTTGATAATTTTTGTGTTTTTATATCGCAATGTAAGTAATTTTTTTTAATTTTAAGTCATCATTACAAGCAACTAAAATTTTTTAAAAATCCTATAATTGAGCCGATTATTTCGATTATTTATTTAAAAAAAAAAACAAGTAAAGGTTTAATGTTGAACAAAGTTTTTTTATCGGAAGCTTTATTGGGAAAAACAAGCATCCTGTGATAATAAGTGCAGGTATGTCTTCTCAAGATTTATTCTCAATACTTTTAAAGCCTTTAAAGCACAGTACTTTAAAAATGTGCATCAGCTTAAAAGCATAGTGAGTTATGCTACTTTCAAAATAAACCGCTCAATTGCTACAATAATAAATAAAACTAAATTTATTTTAAACAGTTTATATTTAAAAATAAGTTTTCTGTGAAATAATTTCAATGAACAATAAATTTTAAAAATTATTTAAAATTGTAAAAATCAATGAAACCTAATTTTTCCCTAAAATCAAATTATTTCACACATACACATTCTTTCCCAAGCAGTAATAAAAGATTTAGTTAAATATTTAATACTTTTACAAGCAAAAATAGTTTACATTTCTATAAGAGTAAGAGAAATATAATTTTTTTATGATTTTCACATCAACCACAACTAAAACATTTACGGGGAAAATGAGCATTTCCGATGATACAATAAAATGAGTGATTGAATGTGTGATTTGCGGGTTTATTATTTCACTGTTTCTCTAGCATTTTTTGTAAATTCCATTGAGTATCAAAAACCAAATGTTAAATGGTCAAAATAAATAGTAATGTTGTAGGGTGTGTTAAATAGTTATGGGTAGATTTTGTCAGTTCACGACTTCAGGATGGGCAGGATACGGTTTTTTTTATAAATAGAAACGAACAAACAGAAATTTAAATCTTTGCGAGGCATTTGAATTTAAAAGAATTAAATTAAAATTAAAAAAGAGAGCTGTCGGTCTTTTTAGAGCTTAACAATTTTTTACCAGTCAGTTAACTAATCGCTCTTTACATTAACGAAAGGATATTTCTCTTTCAAACATTTTAGCTGTCTGATCCGCTGCATGTATCACACAGCCCTTTTTAAAAAACCCTTTAATTTGAATGCTAAATGTAAAAATAAAATGAAAAATAAAAACATGAAATTGAATTTTAAATGCAAATTTGTATTTAAATGCATTTGTTTATATATATGCATGAGTACGATTACACACACATACACTTTCAAAAATGTACATTTGTTGCCCTGTTTGTGGATTTGTTGCAGTTGCATTAGAAATTATTAATTAATTTATAACACAATTGATACAAAATTTAAGAATAAATTTTGAATTGAATTATTTTGTATATTTTTAATGGATAGAAATTTAATATGTAAATGACAAATTATTAAATAATTAATTAAACATCATAATTGCATTTTGTTGTTCAATATTTTTAATTTATTTTTTTTCATGTTCATTTAAATAATTGCAATTTTCACTTCCTGCCACTAACAATATGGGGAGCTGTGCATTTTTTAATTATATCACAAAATATTAAGGAACCACTATTAATTTAGACAAACTTTTGGAAATTGTTTTGCTAACAAGCTGACACAAATATGCACTTAATGTCCTTGCGTTCAAGCAAAGTTGTTAGAGAGATTGATCTCTAGACATTTAAGTGACATTTTAATTATTTTCTGTGATGCGTTTTCATCCTTTTTTAGCTTTTTCCTTGTGGTTATGTTATGTTTTGTTATTATTATTATTATCGAACCGCTGCTCAGAGACGGTTAATTGATATTGCCGTAACGGCTGATAGCTGTTGAAAACAGTGACTATCCAATCTCCATTTCAGAACATGAATAGTCCATAATCATGACTTCGCACCAGTCCAAACCACACCAAACAGTCACTACCTGTGATTGCATTGGCTGCGGGATACTGACGTTCCGAATTTTTTTATTTATATGTTTATATTTTCAAGAGCAATTTTTAATTTTAAAACAGCCACCGAGATGAAAATGCACCTTGACAATAAAGAAGATTTTTCGATTGGAGTTTTTGTAAAGCTTAAACAAAGCAACTATAACGAAGCGAATGCTTGTTTGGCCTTAATTGATGACTCTATTGGGCCTTTTATTTTTCTGTTAAATTCTCATCATCATATGGCGTTAAATGAGGAATAGTTCAGATCGATGGGAAAAAAATATCCTTTAGACACGGTAAAAATATTCTCGTTAGTACACCCCGTAGCGTCCACCACTAATGAGTCCGGATTTTTTTACATAAGCGTGCATACAGAACTTGCGAAGGTTCATTTCGAAGAACAATTTTTTTTAACAAATGGACAGTTAAGGCAACATAGCAGTCACTTTGGAAGTATTTTTCTACATTTTCCAAAATTATTCAAGCCTAAAGCGACTCATTATGGTGACTGGAAGTAGGATATTGAGTAAGAGTCAGAAAAAATCTACCTTTGTCAAAAAAGATACCTTATTTGCACCACCCGTTAATAGCGAGTGATATAGAACTACCAGATCTTCTTCTGTAAATTAAAGGAGTTTTTTTATATAAATTTTAAAGCAATAATCTAATAAATAATACTTTTGCTCGTCAATTACCAGTTGACTAAAAAACAGCAAACTAAACTATTTAGTTAACAAAAAATCTAATTAAAATTATTATATTTAAAATCAATTATATATTATAAGCTGCTTTAAAACTTATAGTCACAGAAGAGCCAGACAGTGCCTTAGAATAATACAACTAAATTAATTAACTTAAGTTTGTAAAACAAAGATTTTGAAAACTATTGTGATTACGTTAGTGTGCTTAATAAGTAAATTTATGAATAAACACTTATGAAACAAGAGATTTCATTAGGATACAAATACAAGTATTAATATACAAACACTTTGATACAACTTATGCATAAAGAAATTAAGTGACACATGTTGTTACACAGAAAACTTAAGTAATAAATGTTGTTTTTAAACCTAATTTAACTAAAATGAAATTTAAAGCTGGTAGCAATTGTGTAAATTTAGAAGACAATTAAATACTTTGGAAACCTTCAATTGAAAATTTCCCATAAGCAACACATGCATACTCAGGTAGACCTTGTTGGTTTGTTCCATAATTACAACAGCTATCTAGAATTTTAATGATTTTATTAATATCAGGAATTTTTTTTAAGAGAGATTAGAAACAAAAAAGATATTGTCAGGAAAGATCGAACAAAAAAAAATTTGGTAAACTTTAGATTATTCAAACTTACTTCTAACATGTTTTCTAATGTACTGCAATTCTCTGTAAAATGTAAAATAGTTTACGTTTCATTGCTTTTATTGCTTAATGAAAAATAGCTTAGGCTACGCAAAAATGTGTATGTGGTGATGAATGATAAGCACTTAAATCGTCCAAATTACCCAAAAAGTCTAGAATGGCCATTTTGATTTTGCTCAACTGGTTTCTTAACATTTGATGGTCTTATAATCTCGAAACGTACATTTTGTTTGTTATCAGCCCAAAACAATGAACTAATTACACTCTTAGGGCCATTATTACAACCTGCCGTTTGTCGGATCCATAAATGTCTTGGCAATAAAAATCCTTTACTTATTATTTTTAAAATTATTATATATTATTAGCAATAATTATAATAACAAATAAAAAATGGAATCCTAACTTTAACTAATGGCAAGTTGTTATAATGGCCCTTAGTGTGTTAAAAATGGCTTGTCCGTGATGTGGTGTTGAAAAATTATTTTTTAATTAAATTTAGATTTTTGTTCAACTTTTTTTTTGTTAAGTTTTTAACATTTTAATAGTTTTACATTTTTTACAAATTTTGTAATGTTTTTTTGTCTTCATTTTTTCTATATGTTATAAAATTTAAAATTTAAATGTATTGATTTGTTTTTTTTTGCACAATTTCCTGCTAAAAATTTTAAGCAAAAATGTGATTTTTTTTAATGAAATTTTTGGTTTCCTTTATTTTGCTGAAATTTTGGGTAGTATCAATTTTTATTTAAAATTTTCTAGTTTTAGTATATTGCTAAAATTACAAATGTTCAAAATTTTATTTTGTAATTTTTCGAGTTTTTTTATTTTTGATTATGTTTTGCCACTTTTTTCATGAGTTATTTTTTGTTAATAAATTTTTGAAGCTTTGGAAATTCTAATAAAACTTTGTTTAATTTTTAATTTAATTTTTGAGACATACAGGTCCGATCGAGAATAGTTTCAATTCCGCAAATTAATTCTTCAAAAAACTAAAAACAAAAATTTTTTTTGGGAATGAAACCACTTTCAAATTTCAAAGCGGAATTTAATTTCTTTTAAATTTTGTGATTTGCGTTTCTTAAATTTACTATCATGATGTGCCTTACTTAGATTAAACTTGTTGTTTACTTTGGTGTGCAAAATATTGTCACATTTTAATTATAAAGTGGAGATTCAATACTTTTCAGGAATAAACAAAATCGATCAAAATCTGAAGAAGGTAAAACAAAATTGATCGGAATTGTTAAAACGGAATTAAAACCATTCCGATCAGAATGTGTGACATGCCTAATAGTGCATGTTTTGATTTTTTACAATTTTTTTTTTTTATAAATTTTCGTCTGACAATGAATTTTTTATATATTTTATAGTAATTTAAACAACTGTGTTTCAAGTTTATTTTTGTAGGCCTGATAAATTTTTTATTTATTATGGTCTAATTTTGCGGTTTAGTTTCGATTTTTAAATAAAATTTTATTATTATTATATTTTACTCTTACAAATATTGCATTTTAAAAATGAATGATTGAATTTTAAATTCAAAAATTTTTTGGTGAATTTTTTTTAAGGTTTCTTTGCATGATAATTTATTGACATTTTGAAAATTGTAAATATTCGGGCTTAGGAATTTCTTAAAATTGTATCGTTTTAGCATTTGCTTGGACAACTTTCTTGCGGCTGATCTAACGAACACAATAAAAATGTATAAATAACTTAAAAAACTATAAACGAAATGGCAGTCTAATTAACGAGTATTTATAACTTAATCTGTGATGAAAGGTATGAAAAATATATTTAACACTTCAAAGCAGGATTATTTTATTTAATTATTAACTTTAAAAGTTAAAATTTAGAAGAAATAAGGCTTCTTAGCACTTTTACAGTTTAATCTCTCCAATAACTGGTATTCAATCTTAAAAATCAACTTTATCCATATTTTTAACAATTGTAAGAATAAAAACTGTTATAATGGTTTCAGTATTTAATACATAAAATAAGCTTTTGAATTAACATTTCATTGGATGTCATGTTATTAACAGTAATAAGAAAATGTTAAAAATATAAATATCAAAAAGGGATTTTCTTCTTGATGGTTTTCAATATTTTAAAGTTAATTTGTAAGTTATTTAGGGCTAAATAATTACTGAGCAGTTTTTATACAATTTATTGTTTTTAATTTTCTTAAATTTTTGTGAAATAAGCAAACAGAATTAACATTCAATTGAAATCTTTCTAACGTAAAGTTTATTTTATAAGAATTCAATTAGTTAATGTAACAAATTTATGTGTTAATTCTAAACAAGTTTTTATATACTTAACATTATTTTTAAGTCATTTGTTGAGGGTTTATTTTTAAAACATTTTAGTTAATTGAATGTCAATAACGCCTACAGCAAATTAATAAACTGCAAAATGTGGTTTAAAATAAACTGATCTGGTATGGAATTTAAAACTTGGCATTTAATTTAAAACTGTAACGGATTGTTAAAATAATTGAGTGATTTTATATTTTAGAAAAAAAAAAAAATAATAACAGATTAAAAGAAAAAAGAATTTTTTGAAAAAATTTCTGTTTTTTTTCATTAAAAAATAAGTGTTTAAAAATTGTTAACTTTAAGATTGTAGTAGTTAAAAAAAAGTATTGCACTTAACAAGCTTAACAACATACTCTTGGTCATATTTAAGTATTGAAACGATAATATAATTTTTAATTGCAGATTTTATAATTCGCCCAATTTTTTTCCAAATAAATTTTTTTATTGTTAAATTTTTTTTATAAAATTTTTTTTTGATATTTCCTAATTTTGGTTCCTTTTTTAATTAATGAATAAATATATGATATATTTGTTTTTTTATTAAATTAAAAAACTATATTTTTTCTAAATCTTAATAATGTTTTTTTTAAATTAAAATTTTAGTCAAGAATTGCTTTAAAAAAATATTAAAAAAATATTAAAAAAAATATCAACTGCAAGTAGTCACAAAATAATTTAGTTGTAACTGGGTGATGAGTTTAAAATACTTAGTTAACTACTTTTTAGTTAATTTTTTAGTTCTGTTTTTGTATTCTAGATAAACAACTTCTCTTGAAAATTAAAAAAAATCATCAAGTTTTTTCTAATTTTTCTAAAGTATTTTAAGATGAATTGTTCGTCTAACAACACTTTAATTATTTATCAAACATGAAGCCTTTTGCCTAAAATTATTCAATAAAGAAGATAATTTTGTAATAAATAAATCAATTTCACCGCAAAAATATTTATATTTGTAGTATTTTTTTTAAAATCCATTCACTTAAAATATTTTATAAAAATTCCCTTTTTTGATGAGAAACAATTTTCTTAAATAAAATAAATAATTTATTAGGCGATTCAACAATTTAATTATTTCACTGAGAGAAAATCGTGTTTTCAGCAATTTACTTTGTTGCTTGTAAATTATTTTTAGACTGTATTTTATTGGAAGTATTTTTGCAATTGAATTATTTTTTCAGTTTGACTTCAGTTCTCAGAATTCTGGCGATGGTTGTAACAAACCAGAAAGTGATTTTTATTCTTAAGCCTAACTGAAAATTTAATTGGATTTAATTAGATTATTGATCTTTAAAAAACATTGGTTAAAAAATGTCTTCTTTAAATTCTTGTATTTAATAGAAAGTTTTTTATTCAAAAATCACATTTGGTTAATCATTAATTATTAGGGAAATGTTATAAATTGATATTTGCTCCGGCCTTAATAATCAATAACATATTGTTCTCAGAGACACTATACTTTTCATTACATTACCTAGAATCTGTTCAAATGTCAATTATAACAACAACTAAAATTAGCTCTGAAATAAACAGTCACCTAAAATTACCAGTGATTGCTTTACCATGTCACACCTCAAAAAAGCTAATATACAAAGATGAAAAAATTTTTTTATTGGATGACTTTTTACCCACAATTGCCAACCATCGAAAAGCAAGCAACACGCTTAAGTGAACCGTTGCGGTTATTGGGTAACATGTCAAAAATTAAAGCATTTGGAAAATTTGTTATTATGTTGTTCTTTTTTTTTTTTTGCAAAAAGCATTATTGACACATTACTCTCATAAAATGTGGCATAAAATGTAGAAAGAAGACAAACATTTTGTCTTGAGTTTCTTTTTTATGACAAAATAAACCACTGGCAGGTGCAATACGCCATATAAGTGTCATTATTATTATTATCAACATCAACAACATCATTTCCATGCTTATCAGGTGAAATGGTTTGAATAACAGCAGCATTTAGCTTTTGTTTGCAATAAATTCACCGTTTATGAGGGAAGTTTCATACTCAGGAGAGAAAATTTTTTTAATTGACTGTTATGCAAGGATATCTTTTCATTATATATAAAATCAGATATTTATGTATAAAAAAGCTATAGAGGTAAGTAGAAAAATTTTGACAGTGTTGAAGGGCATATTTTTTACTCTCTACATATATTTTAATTAAAATTAACTTAATTTAAAATAAAGGAAAGTTTTATTAAATTTTCATTTGAAAAGTTTTTTTTGGACCTTATAAATTCGTTTACGAAACACCCCTCTTAAGATATTTATTAATGGTAAGATAATATTTTTTGATAAATTTGACTAACAACGAAAATATATAAATAGAAAAAAAAATATCTTTATGCTTTAATGTATTAATAAAATCGAACGTTTTATACTTTAACGTTAAGCATGATAAAAAGAACATAAATTTGAAGCAAAGAGTGAAGTATTGCCCTCTAGAGATGTATAATTTTTTTTGTAATTTTTTTAATTTTTCAGTTCACTTTTTCATATAAATTATTTTTACAATATAAAAAATTTTTTTCTTACTAAAATAATTTTCAACAAAAAAAAAAAAAAAAATTAATAAAAAAAATATTCAAATAAATTTATAATAAAATAAAAAAAAATATTGAAATAATAATTGTGTTTACTATAATGTTTTAAAAATATTTGTTAAACAAACCATTGTTTTAAAGAAAAAAAATGTTTTCTACAAAATCTAAAGAAATAATTTATTTGACCAAAACAATTATTTCACTTAAAAAATTATTTAACGCAAAAAATTTTACCTCAAAAAAATTTTTGTTTTCAAGAGATTTTTTCTACCACACAAAACTTTATTACAAAATAAATTAAAATATTTTTCAAAAAGTAGTTAATTGATATTTAATAATTGAAATATTATTTCTTCCTGTCCACATAATAAATTCATAATTTAAATGCAATTTATTTCTTACGAAATATTCTTTACTCTATGTTCGATTTATATTAAATAAAGGCACTTAAACGTTCTTTTGCTATAAAAAATTTCATTTAAATATTTTGCACCAAGAATTTTGTTTGCAATAAAATTTTTCCTTTAAAAAATTTCCAGCAAAATCTTGTGCGCATATCAGCACATTAAAAATGATTTCATAAAGAATTTTATACATCATAAATTTCGTTGAGTTATTGTTTTACAGCTTAAGGAAAATAATCTTGCATAAACAAGGTTTCACTGAATGCATCAAATTCATAGAAAAGTCAAAGTTATGAAATTAACTGACAAACAAAGTCGACAGGCGTACAGACAAGTGACATTTTTTACAATACTTGTGCAAACTTTGTAGTAAATGCTGAAAGTAGAAATATAAAGATACGACACTAACACATATACACATTTACATATATAAATATTTTTTTTTTTTGTATAAATAAAATCAGAAACTTCTGTGATTCGATTTTTTTTTGTTTGAAGTACAGAAAGCAGTGCTATTTTAAATCTATAAACAAATAATAAAACAGTAACGGGGTCATTTCAGTACATGAAATAATTTTTGAAAATTTGGTTTTGGTGTAGATAGTAATCAAAATGAAATACAAAACACCTATTTTTGGAATTTTTGTCTGTCTGTCTGTTTGTGTTCGCATCACGTAAAAACTGCTGGATAGATTTTAAGAAAATTTTGTACGAAAGTCCCTTAGAACCTTGGTTCAACTATAGAATGCTATTTGTTTCGTAAAAAAAAAGTTATTGGGTGAAGTCACCCAATGTTATCGGTATAATGACACTAAAACGGTTGGCAGCACATTTTGTTTTAAGTTTTTAGCATTAAATATTTAAAAATACATTTTTATAATTTTGAATTTTAAGAAAACTATAAATGACACGCGGACGTAGTTATGGTGGGCAATGCTACTTTGATGTGAAATATTGAAAATAAATTTGCTTTTTATTAAAATATAAATTTACTCATTATTGTTATCGAACTTGTTATTAAGTTTTTAATTTCAATAATTATAATAAATAGTTTGTGGTTTTTTTTATTTTATTTTACAATTTAAATTATTTTAAATATAAAACGAAAAACGTGATATGTTAATGAATTTGTTGTTATCAATTAAATATAAATTTGAATAATGAGAAATATTTAAAATTAAATATCAATATCTATTTAACACATTTGGGATTGGGGGATTTTTCACCCCATTGTTGTCGAATGTTTTTTCATTCCCATTCTGTTAAATCTGCTCGATTGTTGTTTATGCGTTTTAGTAAGAAATAAGTCATTAAAAAAACCGCGAAAATATAGACTAATCTTAAAACGAAAAATGACTAAGAGGAGGAATCTTGCAACCCGTTTCCAAAATCTTTATTTATTTACAAAAACAAAGTAACAAACAAATAAACGTCATAATTTAGTGTACACATTTGCATAAAAACAAGTTTTTTTTTATCACCCAAATAGTCAAAAGTAAACAAAAACAAGTAATCCCACTTGGCAAATATTTGATATTCTAAGCGTAGCAAAGAAGGTGGGATTTTTTTTTAAACAAAAATTAAGTCGCAGTTAAAACAAGAAATTTTAGATCGTGTCCATCATGTTCGTTTAATTTTTTTAGTTTGAGTTGCTATATTTTTTTGAAGTTTTTAAGCTTTGCGAATAATTCTTATTCTGCGATTTTTTTTATATAACCGATATTTAAATTGATCAAATAAAATTTACTTTTTCGGCTTTGGTTTATTTTTTAATTTAACTTTTATTAAGAAAAATTATTTTCAAATCTACGCGGACGTTTTCCAAAGAAAACAAGAAAAATTAGACGCTGGCAGTATGCAATGCCACATTTTTAGGGCCGCCAAATCCATCATCAGCATTCTTCGCATCCAACACCTTGATTTGCGTATATTTTAAATATCATCCATTTAAGCAACTAATCAATATTAACTTGGTTGGACGAAATTCACGCACAACTAAAATCATTTTTTTGTTGGCTTCTCTACAACACGTCTTGTACATTTGTTGCAATTTTGTACTACACCTTCGGTATAGTCACGAAATGCAAATTTTATTTTTAATCATTTATACTTGTTTCCTCACAGCATTATAGATGCTGTTCCAGTATCATATCAACTCTTGATAAGTTAGGTATGAATGTATATGCGCTGTGCCTTGCGTGTTTTTTTTAATTATTTTTTAATTTTATTCCCAGCCAGGGGTTGAACCAGTGATCTTCATAAATCAATCAAAATTTATTTTTTCGACTTTGGTTTATTTTTGAATTTAACTTTTATTAAGAAAAATTGTTTTCAAATGTACACGGACGTTCTCCAAAGAAAACAAGAAAAATTAGACGCTGGCAGAATGTAAAGCCGCATTTTAATTGGTTTTTTTCATAATTATTTATAACTTTTTTTTATTGTGTGATTTATTTCTGTATTCATATAATAATTTTATATTTTCATATAATATTTTTAATTTTCCGATTTTGTACTATTTCGCCATTTGAAAAATTTTGCTTGGATTTTACAGGGATACAAATGTTATTTCTAATTTTCCCTGTTTGTTTCCTAATTTTATTTCAATTTATTATTATTTTCTTTTGATATACATAAAAAGGCTTGAAATATTTTCTCAAGTGAAAAATATTAAGCATTTTTTACTCTGTTTCTTACATTATTATTCAATCATCTTCAACTTAAATGATTTTTTTTTTTATTTTAAATTTAATTTTTAAGAAATTTTTGTCGTTCATTTCACATGGTTTAATTTCTTATAGCGTTTTTTTAATTAAATTTTAGGCTCTTTTATTCAATAAGCCTTGCATCACTAAATTTAAACAGAATTCACTTAAAAGTCACCATTATAAATCATCTGAATTTAAGAAGCGTTTAAAGTTTAATGCTGATGAATTAGTAAAGAAAAGTGTTTCGTATGCTAAAGGGACAGTTAAAAAAGCCATGAATAAAAAAAGATTTCCTTAAATTTCTGAAGAATTGCAAAACAAAGTTTAAATTGTTTTCAAATATTATTTTATTGAATTTCAAAGAGGGTTCTGCTGAACACTTTTTTAAACTACAGAAATTTTTTCGTTGCAATATAGCTGTTGGGTTATTTTTCTTCGAATTTGGTTATTGACATCTGTTTATTAAACTAAAAAAACGATACTGTTGTCATACCTTTCGGTGAAGATCGTCGTCACTGGCTGTTTATTTGGTGCGATTGGCGAGCGCTTTCGATGTAAAGACATCATTTTTAAGCCGCCTTATTATGCAGGTAGATTGCCTGATATTTGTCATCTTTATTTAAGGTATATAATTTTAATATTTTAGTCTTTTATTATTGGGTAGGTAGGTGTGACGATCTGTGGGTGTTTTGCGTTTTTAAGTTTGTTTTAATAGTTTTAGTGATGTAAAAATTGTGTCGGAGTTTGTATTAATCTGTTCGTTAATAATATTTCCGTTAAACATTCGTGTTTTGTATATTTATATGTTTTTAAGAATGTCCAGTCTTTGTCCTTTTTTACTAGGATGTATTAACGTCATTCATTCATCTATTTCCCTTTGCTCATGTTCATGTGTGTTAAGGTGTATTGCGAAGTTCTTTCTTTTCCGTTTATATGATCGTATGTGTTCTGTGAACCTTGTTTTTAATGTTCGTCCAGTTTGTCCTATGTATGTATGGTTGCAGGTGCAAGTAAGTCTGTATACTCCGCTGGTGTTAAATTTATCGATTATTTCTGTTGATGTCTTGAGATTGTTTCGTAGAGTGTTGCTCGTCTTTAGTGCTGCCTGTAAACCTTCTTTCTGAAAAAGGTTAGTTAATCTATATATTTCTGGTCCTGTGTAAGTAAAAATGTGTCTTCATGTTGTATCGATTGTCTCCTTGTTTGCTCTCTTCTTGTTTTTAGTGTTGTATTGTACAAGTAGTTTGTCTATAGTAGTGCAGTTGTAACCGTTATTTTTAGCTATAGTGTAAATTGTGTCGAGTTCGTTGTTATATTTGTCTAGATAAAGTGGGACTGTCTTAAGTCTGTGAATCAAATGTCTGAATGCTGCGAGTTTATGTTGGGTGGAATGGTTTGAGGAACTGTGGATAGTTGTGTCTGTTGTGGTTGGTTTTCTGTATATGTCAACGTTTAAGGAGTCAATTCCTGATGTTATTGTTATGTTAAGATAATGTAAAGTTCCGTCTTGCTCTTTTTTCATTGTGTATGTGATTTTGTTATGTAGTGTGTTTAAATTCGTTAGAATTTCTTCTGCGAAAAAGGATTATGACGGTGCCACGCAACCACTGTCACTGCAAGAAAAATAAATATTAAAGGTTTCAAGTCTATCAGCTGCTTAAGTTTTTCGAAATTCCAAATTGCCATGTTAATTCGCCTTTATTGTGTGAAAAAGAAGATAATTTTAAAATATTATATGGAAAGGCAAAATTGATTAAAATTAAGTTTCCTTAACTGCCAAATTCTAAGTATAAAAATAATACAAAAAAAAAACAGTCTTATTAACATTTCATATTTCTTAAAGTGTTCACGTATATTTAATTAAATATTTGCTTAATGTGAATGTGTATATTAACTAATATATAATTTAAATTTAAAAAGCTTTTAATAACTATGTTTTTTTGTTTAATGAAATAAAAACAATAAATATTTGTAATATTAAAATTTTTTTCTAAAACAAAAATCTTTTAAATTGAACTCATTTTAAGAAATATTGCAACAGTAACAAGAACTCCATCCAAGTTAGACACGTTTTAAATAAAAAACACAATTTAATAATAAATAAATACAAAGTAAAGAACAAAGAATTAAAAATAAAATAATTTTGTTCTTTACGAAAGTATAAATAAAAGTCTTGTTTTAAAAAGTTTTTTTTTTTTAATGTCTGTGTTGTATTTGTTGCTTTTTGTTTTTGTGTTTTTTTTTCGTTAGAACCTAAAAAAAACTCTGAATGTTGTGATTTATCAACTTTGTTGTTAAAGTAGAAAAAACTAAAATCTTGTATCTGTTTTTCTTAGTATTTACTTATCTAACTATTAATTGATATTTTTAGTCAATATTTCTTTAGTTTGTGTGTTAAAGTCTGTAACGGTGGTTGTTTAAAAACAAAAGTGTAATAATATTTTTTTTTATTATTTATCTTTAGTGAAATTATGGAATAATTATTAGATTTTTTTAAATTATGCAGTCGATACTACAAAAACTTTACTGTTAAATTTACTGATGTTTAAAAAATTACTTGAAATTTTCGGGCGATTTAAGAAAACACAAATATCTGCTTTTTAATTTAATGAATCTTAACTGTGAAATGTTTAAAACATAATAAAAAAATTATTTAAAATACATTATTTCGTAAAAAAATTATATATTTGTATTAAAATAGGTGTTGTGAATTTAAATTATTTTAAGGCAAACAACTCAAACCTCTTTGTCGAAAAAAAATTTAAAAAAATGTTTTTTATTAAAAAAATATTGAAAATTTTAATTTTGAAAATATAATTTTTCCTTTCATTGTTTTCTCTTTTGTACCCTATTTGCAAGGAAACAAACCTCCCTACCATGCAAGTCTATGCATTATAAATTCCGACTGTAAACTGCGGCATCATAACGCTTATTTCAAAATTTATCAAATGTTAATTAAGATTTCAACTGTAAAATTTTATTTGTTTTTAATGCAAAAATAAAAAAAAGTTTTATATCACATCATTTTATTTAATTCAATCATTTTGTTTGCAGATTTTAAATTAATTTTATTTCACTGGATTTGGCATCATAAAAATTTTAATTAATTTCAAGAATATAAAACATTAGGTGAGTGATTTTATATATTTATATTAAAAATTATGTCTAGTTTTCACATCTATTTTATTTAAGGCTTCGCACTTACTTTACTTTTAAAACATTTTTATTAATTGCAAAAATATCAGTTGTACGTACTGTCCTTTGATAGTTTAAAAAAAGTGTTAGGACCTTTTATACGTGATGGAATAACAAAGTTAAATGATGACTTGAATCTATTTTTCAATTATTTTCATTGTAAAATAAAAAAGTTTTTCAAATAATATTCATAATGTTTAATAATAAAATATTCAATGTTAAAAAAAAACAAGAAAATAAAAAAACATTTGAACGAATAAATTTATTTAAAAAAAATTGTAAAACAACGTTGGTTATAAAAATTGTTTTGTTGTGTTTGTAAATTTTTATTAGTTAGAGCAAAATTAATAAAAAAAATATGAATTTTATGATAAAATCGTTTATTGAAACAGAACAGTTATTTTAATGGTTGGATGAATAATGTAAAAAAAAATTTGCTTAAATTTCGGTAAAACTTCCCAAAGCTAAATAAAAAAATGATTGCAATTTGAGTGGATAGAATAAATTAAAATTATATTTTTAAAACATTTTTATGAGTCATTAGATATCGATAGTAGTTTTAGTAGCAATTAAATTAAATCGAGTTTTAGTTAAAAGTTAGATTTTTATTTACTGCTTTAAGGCACTAATAACTTTTATTTATTTATGTGAATATTTTTTAACTTTTTATTTTTCGGGAACTAGTGATTGCACATGCTACATGTTGCTTCTAGCTAAATTAGAAACATTTGTCCTTTGTTTTTTTTTGTGTGTGTGTGTCTGTTTTCCAAGTTTTCCAAACGATATGACACCTTTTTTTTTTAAATTTCAATCAAAAAAAGTTAAAGCTAAATTCCAATCAATTGCATTTGTTATTAATTTTAGTTTTCGAGTAGATGGATACAAGGGCACGACAAGGTATTTCACGGTCTGACGGATAAACTACATAGAGTACCAAGGAATCCCACAACCGGTCAACGAAGTGGGCCTCAGTGGACAAAGTGAATTTTAACTAATAGCCAGTGGACCGCTTATAGCCAAAAGAAGCTACAATTTGATGTTTTAAATTTTTATAGTTTTCTTAGGATTTGTTGAATTCACCGGTTATTTAGAGTGCACCTCCGAGAAAACATTTAAACCCATAAATAAGCCGCAGCCATAGATACCTTAAAAATTGTGAAAGCAATATTAATAAACTTTTGAAAACAGTGATAAACGAAACGAGTTTAAAAAAATATATTTTTTTTTGGAATAAAAAGTTAAATAAGGAGATAACAACAATAAAAGAAACTGTTCAAAAATTCACACTAAGCCGCCAGTAAACTATATTTCTTTTCTTAAGGCCAGGATTGACTATCATACTCAGTCGTACGATCTGTCAAAAATTGTATGTGTGCTCAAAAAGTATGATAGTGTGGATTAAAAGTGTATTTATGTGACAGACTTTTTGACAGATCTGTACGATTTGATAATCTTTTGAAATAATTTATAAAATGATTTTTTCTATGCGATCACATATAAAATTTTTTTTTTTGAAGATGAGAAGAAAGCAACAACAAAATACTAAAAGCATCTGTTTTCTGCATATTTTTTGTATAATAGTGTGGCACCTACGAAGCCATTTTGAGACGATTTTTGAAGTGGGACAGAATTCTGTCAGATTTTTGTATGATTAAATCGTACGATTGTGTATGATAGTGAATCCTGGCCTTTAATAAGACAGCACGACCGTTTATAATAAATCGGCTTGAAATTAGTTTTTATTACTTTAAAACTGTTCACTGAATTGACTTGCGGTTTTTAATTTTAAAATTATATTTGAGTATAAAAATATTTTTAAATAACAACGTTTTCTTTAACAACCTTTTAAACAAGAAAAATTAATACTTGTTAAACTGCACTAAAAAAATATAAAAAAAATATTTAGTTATATCCGCTTTGTCGCTTTTATTTTGTGATACTCTAAAGGTGTTTATGAAATATTTATAAGCTGCAGTTCTAGTCGTGCACTATCTAAGGTTAGAATTTACTTAAGCTTAACGAATCTACAGTAAAACCACAGGTGTAATAAATATCAAAGTTAATAAAAAATACCACTTTTACCTTCATGCATATTTAAATATGTCACGAATTTAGAATGCAAAATAATCTTATTAAAAACTTTTTTAGAAACAAAACACTTTGTGTAAGGTATTCGTGATCAGGTTAAACCGCTACAAGTGGACGAACAAAAAATTTAATTTTCATTAGAATTTTTTCAATACAGATGCAAATATCTCTTTTAGTTTATATCTAATAAAGATCCAATTAATAATTTAAAACGAAAAAAAGTATGAACCATATTAAAAGAACTTTTTTTCAATTTATGCAAAAGATTATAAAAGAACATATTTTCGTAAAAGGTACTTTTTGCAATTTATAATTTATTAACAAAAAAATTGCAAACAAAAGTCTTAAAACAAACAACTTCAACAAAAGTGCTTCTTTAAAAGTAACGTTAAAATTATATTTTAAGAATATTGATTGCAAAAATTACATTTAAAGAAGTACCTTTAAAAAGTACCTTTTAAAAAAATTTACTTAAAATAACATGTTTAAATTTTTTTTCTTTTATGAAACACTAAATAAAAATACTTTTTAAAAAGAATATCCAAAAGTACTTTTCAAAAGGTACCTTTATAGAAACACCAACCAAAAAATTTTCTATTTAAGATATCTTAAATTATTAACTTTTTAGGAGTTTTAAAAACGTAACTTTTACCAAGTATTTTTAAAATACAATCAAAATAACTACGTCTTTCTAAAGGAAGTATTTATTAAAAAGGTACTTTTAAAAAAAGTTTAATTAAAAGGTATTTTTTTTATTAAAAGCCGCTTTCAAAACACCATGTTAAAGAACACGTACGTTTTAAACAAGTTTTTCATATAAAAAAGTACAATAATGCAATAATACATTTTATGGGGGCTACTTGAAAGTACCTTTAAAAAAACCTCTTTAAATACGTTAAAAAAAATTTTTACATTTACATTTTTAAGAAAATTTGTCTGAAAATAAGTATTGTGCAATAAAACTCTTTTTTAAAAAAGTACCATTGAAAAAGTACCTTAATAAAAAAAGTACTTTAGAAGAATTAACTTTTATAAAAATAACGTTTTTATTTAAATTTAATTATAGCCTATTGATGTTATCCAAAAAAGTAACTTTTATCAAGAAATTATTTGGAGAAAATAGCTTTGTTGAAAAGTGGCCTTAAAAAGACAGACCTTTAAGAAGAACATTGGCCCGAAAGTACTATAAATATATGTTTAAAAAAACACTTAGAATTGAAAAAGTACTTTAAAATGAATTGTCTTAAAAAACGGAACTTATTCAAAATTTTAATTTTATTAAAAGTACTTTAAAAAATGTAAAAGTACTTTTAAAAAATTCAAATTTCCCTTAATATGTCTTTAAGTAATTTATATTGAAAAGCGTATAGATTGCTGCATTATGTGGGCACGAATGTGCAAATTCCAAAACTTCTCCTAATTCTTCGTTTAACATTTAAATTTTAACACAAAATTGGTTCATAGTTGAATGCTTTTTTCTGACAGTTTTTAATCTTTATTTGTAAAGATGATTCTTTATATTTTTACTCCTTTGTTTTCTGGCAAGCGTCCTTGAAGTCTGTCCACTCATCTGTTCTTAATTAAAAGTAGTATGAAATAATTTTCTATTGGATTTCATGCCAATTCTTTGACATTTTCATTCGTTTTCATTCGTTTTTCATTCATTGTTTGCCTTTATTTGTCTGTGTAGTTTTTATAATTTTTCTAAAAGAATTTTCGTTTTGAAATACTAGCAAATTGCATGGTGATCTAAAAACTATTCTTTGTTCCTTCTTCCTTGTTTTATCAGTAAAAAACTAAAACATGTTTTTTAAACAATAATCTTTTATTGACATTTTATTTCCAACGTATTCCATCGGTAAATATTTCTCTTTAGAAATTCTTTTTTATCTTCTTGTGGTATCGAATAACAGTGTTAATTGAAAATAAAAAAAGTTTTAGAACTTGTTAAAGAAACTTTTAATTGGGTTAAAATTTTACTACGAATAATTAACGATTTAAGATGTATAAATTGTAGCACCGCAAATCTTACACAGTTGAGCTTTAGTCTACAATCTCGGCTGAAGCCATAAAATTTAAGATTTACTTTCATAGTACTGCCAACCTTGGTTGCCACAATTTAAAAAGTTACTATAAAAAAACTTTATTTTAAAATGTTATTCTAATAATTTCAAGCACCTATTTGTTATGTTACCGCCCAAGATATAAAAATAGAAATAAATTGCTGTTTTAAAAACACATTAAAAACTTTACCGGCAAAATAAAAAATAAATATAAAAGAATTTGTATTTTACAATTTTAAGCAATTAATAGCGTCTCGTGTTTAAACAAACCCACATCCAAACTTTAATTTAAAAATAACATAATAAAATATGAGCAAAAAACTGTTCATTTTAATGTACTTTTTGTTCTAATAAATAAATAAAAATCGTGACTACACAATGTTTCAATAAAAGTCAGCAAATTTTTTTATCTCTGTTTTTTACTTTTGAGTTATTGTTTTTGTCTTGTTAAAAAATTTTATATGTAAATTAAAAGTGATAGTGAAAAATAAATAAAATTGTTTGTCTGATAGAAATAATTTAAGAAATGTTAAAATATTGCTTTTAAATTTTAAGAGTTCTGGTAAATTTCTTGAAATCTTTTTTATCACGAAATATTTTTTAAAAATTAATTGCAGTGATAATTAAATTCTTAAAATATTTTTTTATTATTATTATTATTTTTTAATTTTAGTCCCAGCTAGGGTTTGAACCAGTGATCTTCATAAATCAAATAAAATTTTACTTTTTCGGCTTTGGTTCATTTTTAATTTAACTTTTATTAAGAAAAATTATTTTTCAAATGTACGCGGACGTTTTCCAAAGAAAACAAGAAAAATTAGACGCTGGCAGAATGTAATGCTGCATTTTCAGGACCGCCAAATCCATCTTCAGCATTCTTTGCATCCAACATCTTGATTTGCGTATACTGTAAATATCATTCACAAAAAAAATTGTTGTCTTTTTAATTCGTTGTTCTCTACTTTAGAAGCCTAGTCATAATCTAGCATTTATTGACCAAAATATAGCCCAGTCCACCCCTAGTTTAGTCGCAGTCTACTTATTCATTCAAAGACTACTCAGGGCCTAATTATGTAAATTATTTTTAGGAAGTAGTAGCATGTTAGCCTTTCAAGGGATTAGTCAAAGGATTAGTCAAAGAATTAGTTTTAGGTCTAATCACTGTTAAATAGCAGACTTTTTTAATTTAGTGTAGTCATAGTTTGACCATATTGTATTCAAAGTAAAGTAATAATGTATTAATAACATAGTCATATTTCAGTCATAGTATTGTTACGGTCAAACATATTTAGTATAGTCAGCTCATAATCTAGTCAATTTTTTTTGTGGACGTAATGAAAGCGCAATAACAATAGTAGTCCTACACAGAAACAACCACCTCGGGACCGCTTTTCCATTACTTCTATATGGAGTTTATTTACTGGACTATGCAGGTTTCATGATTTATTCTACTCACCCATCCATAAATACATATTTACCGTGATTAGGGGTTCGACTCCAGTAATCTCAGATATTTTGTTTTTTTCCACAGTATTCAGTTGATATATGTTGAGTGTTTGGACCATTTCTCGTTGTATTCCACAATTTGTTTAACTTACTCCTCAGTGGATATTTTATTTGATATGCCATGAATGTCCCTCTTCCTCTTCCACAATTCTCAATGGAAAGGTGTATGTTCTACGTTGTTCTCGCCCTCGTTACTCATTATATATATTGCATCACCTTTCAAATGAAATCTGTGCAAATAGCTACCGAAGTTTCTATGACTACTAAAAACTTGATTAAGATAAAAGTTGAGATAATCATGCTTTCTCTTCACCCAAGTTTCAAAGTGAAGGATAATTTTATATGTCCATCTTCCTTTTATGCAGTTATTCCACAGGGTTTGCTATTGTTGAAACAAAAAAGTTTTCTGTTTGTGAACCCATTTGGTAGTGATTTCCGCTGCTCACATATTTTTTTTTGTCTAGGAAAAGATTAATCGATGCTATTCCTGAAAATACAGATAAAGCCACTTTGAACGTTGTTCGATATGAGGATATAACTCCTATTGAGCATTACCGATGTACTCTCTCAAGCATGTCACAAAGTTTTGTGCTCTTCGCAATAGCATCACAGGATAGGATACTCGTACAGCACTCGTGCATATGCTACTGCAGCTATTAACTGCCTTGTCGTTTGGTTTGGACGTCTTATGTAAGGTATTATTCTCCCTTGTTTGTTTGCCATTCCTAACGCTTTTTTCGAAAGATAGTTTGCAGTTCAGGATCATGCCTATGAATTTCAGACTTTTGCTAATTGTTACTTTATATCCATCCACCTTTAGTTTCGAAGTCCAGTCATAGTGTCATGCTTTAGACATAGTCAAGGTATAGTTAAGTCACGGGCATTAAATAATCATAGCGTGGTCGTAGTCTGAACAGAATCTGGTCATGTCCTTGTTTTAGTCTATCCATAGTCAAAACAATGCCTTGTTATAGTTAAAATTAAGTCTTCTTGTCCTTTATTCATATTTAAGTTATAGTAAATGGGTTAGTTGGTTTGGTTTGGTGGCATTCCATAATGTGCAAGAACATAGTTTCTATGGACATTGTATTATACTACGATCAACGTAGAGTCGTAAGGTTCATGGATATTATAGGATTTTTTATGGTATTTTATGTAAGAAAGATGCAACGTTTTTATAAACTGGATTGCAGAAAATCTTTGGTATGCCAAGAGCGTGTTGGTTATACCATAAGAAAGAAAATTATTTTGTCCGGCTGAAGGCCGTCTATGCAGAAAATCTTTAGTATAAAAGCCGGTGTTGGTTTTTATCATTAGATAAAAAATTCATATTAAAACCGACACGATGTCCACGTACATTATGATGTTTTTCAAAGCGACCCTATTGATTTTATGTCACTTTTGAGTGTGACATCAAGTTCATGGATATAATGTTCTTGGACACTATGACATGCCAACGTTATTTTCTTGTCAAGGTCTTTTGATAATCTGATCATAGTTAAGTCATATTCTAGCCATAGTTTTGTAATAGTTTAGTCTTAGCCTTGTCATAGTCTTTTTAGAGTCTTTTGAATGCCTACTTTTAATCATAGCTTAGTCGTAATCTATTCTAAGCTACATCATACTTTGTCTAGTGTTAGCCTAGTCATAGTTATAGAAAAGTCAAAGTCCTATTACTGCTAAATCTTGACCTGGTAATCGTCTGGTCATAATACAATTATAAAATTTTCATAATCAAGCTGTAGCTTAATAGCAGCCTAGTAGTATTAGAATTATAGCCATAGGAAAGAAGTCATAAGCTAATCATTGTCATCTCAAGGTAGTCGGAAATAGAATAAACAAAGCCTAGTCATACTTAAGTCATAATCTAGACTAGTCGCGGGATTTATAATAAGCTTAACATTGTGTAGTCATTGATTTCTAATAGTTTAATCACAGTACCGTGGCAGCTTAGTCACAGTCTAATTAATTTATGTAGTAGGCATATTTAGTTTAAAAGTTAATGACCGATGAGTTTTTATTTGCAATTGTTAAGTCACAGTCTGATATAGTTTAGGCTCACTATAGTCTAACCATATGTTAATCATGCGTTAAGTGTGTTGTAGAACTATTCTGGTATAATAATATATTAGCTATGGCTCGAAGAAGATTAAGAATTCTGGGCTTTCCTTTCTTCGGAACTTCTACGGAGCTACCATGTCCCTCTATAGGGGACATAGCGAAGTTCATCCGGCAATCTTCATGGTAAGGGAAGTCGCGCCGTCTTCCTTGTGGTATCACAACGGGCCATTCGATTGTGCTGAAGTGAGCTTCGTCGTAAGAGGCTGCCACTCCTAACTAATTAGTCTGGTCGTAGTCGAGTTGTAATCTCACGTCAGCGTCTAGTCCTAGTGTAAACATAGTCTTAATGCAGTGCAAACTAGAAATTTATAAAGTTCTAGGTAAATGTTCTTACTAAGCCCCCATGATTTATTTTTTTAAGTGAAGCAGGTGTTAATAATGTTTAAATCCTTAATTAAGGCGTTTTAACACAATATTGAGATAAATAGATCAAATAAAATATTTGAGTTATCTTTTTTTTTTACTTTAATCGAATATTTTCAATAATTATTATTGTAATTTTTAGACTTGTTTTTCGTTGAGATAACTCAGCCAATTATAAATTAAGTCCTAACGCCTTACAAAAACAATTTATAGTTAATTAACATTTATTTATTGGAAAGACATCTGTTTATTATTATTTTGTTTTTGTTTATAATTCAGATTTAATGGACTTAATAATACATTAACTAATTAAAGTTTTAAGACAATTCAATAAAAGGCAGACGTAAATATTATTGTTTGCCAAAATATAAACAATTGAAAAGGGTTTGAAATGTTTATATTTAAATACATAAACGCACAGTAAGAAGTCAAGAAGAATTAATTAATTAATGAAATTTTATTTATACTGTCTGATGTATTACAGCTAAAAACCGTTGCATACCTCAAGGCTTTACGAAGTTAAAATAAAATTTAAGATTTTTAAATTTTGCTATGAATTTGTTTTTTAAGTGAAGTTAAAAATATGGGCTTAATATATTTTTTTAAAGCATTTGAGAGTCACTTTCATATACTTTTTTTTTTTAATAAAAAAATTTACAGATATTTATGAATCAAGTTTATGTATTATTTATGCAGAACAGTTGTTTCCTAGTTCTTCTCTACTTATATGATTTTTAGAAAAAAAAGTTTATGCATTTTATGTAAAAAAGCATACACCAGTACATACAGCAGTAAAGTATGATAAAAAATACCCTTGTTTTTAGAGTGTTTGCTAATATTATAAACAAAAAGAAAAACATTCTATATAATAAATGTGTTGGAGGCTAACAAAACCCCGAACTAACTTAACTAGCAAACATTTGTTTTACAATATTTAAAATCATATTCTTTAGTACTTTGTCAGCTAAGTTAAGCGTATTATTCTGGCAAAAAGTTTTTTCTTTTTATATACAAACTATAAGAAGACTTCTTTTCATGTTTTTTTCTCTTTATTAACGCTTTCTCTTTGAAAACATAAAATTTTATGTCAGAAGAATTCATAAGTTCTTTTTGTATGGTTGTATGTTTAAATCATTTGTGTAAATATATTTTTTTTAAATTGTGACTGATGCTTTAAAAGATGTTTGAAAATAAAAAGAGGGAGTTTCGTATCAAGCGTTGAAACTAGATAATCCAAACAGGCTTTGGATGAGCAGTAGAGTCACAAAGAGTCAAAAATGAGTATTGGTAAATGATTCTTTCGAAGGACCATCATTATTTGGATGGACTATACAGGGACGTTTCTACATCGCCAATATTATATTTACTTTGATGAGAATATCTTCAAACACTTTTTTAAACAATTATAAAAATTATTATTTGCTGAAATTTTAAGCCTCTAGATTTGCCTGCTTTAATAGCGGTGTGTGGTTGTAAAGGTTTCGTTGTTTTATTCCTATTAGTTGTTTTCCCGCAGTTTTAATGGTATGAAAAGTTTCACTTGTTGCTTGCGAAGTGATATTTTAGATTAAGTAAGTTTGCTCAGGTTGCCAGATTTTTAAAAAGTTTTTTTTTTCAATAACTCTAATAAGGTGCAGGGAAACAAAATATCTAGAGCTGACCATCTCAAAACTGGGCCAACTAAGTTTATCTTCTGGTTTCATAGCTTGAAATTTTTGCAAGATCTTACGACACCAGACTTCTAAGAATAACCCCCAAATTTAGCTGTTTTCTCATTTTACTTCTAGAATTGTTTGCGGTATAATTTATTGGCCTTTTTACACATTTTTATTAAATTCTGGCTTTTCTTAAGTTTTCTTAACTTTGCACAGGATTAAAGCAACACAACATTATTTTTTTCTATTTATTTTTTAACACGTTTCTGAAGGACAAATTTTTCTTTCTTCTACTATTTTAAGGACTCTAGGGTAAACTATACCACACATTTCTTTTATACAGGTGTAAGAGAATAAAAGTTAATTTTGTTGTTGTTTTTTATATCATTTTATATGTAACTGTAAGTCTAATATTTATTTACCATTTTGCTTACAGCCCCTGGGAGACAAAGTGAACTTATGGTTGTTCAAATGCCTTAAATAAGAAAATACTGCGTCACATAGATATTTCGCAACGGCTTTTTTGTATCAATTTTTTTGTATTTTTTATTTTTATTTTGTAATTGTTTCCCATTGCCGTTGTTTATTTTTTCTTTTTAGCAATATTGTATATTTATAAGAGTTTTAAATATGAATGATCTTCGGGGTATTTGCTGGTGTAAACACAAATGATGATAATGACTTGAAAGCAGTAGAAAATATAAGTGGTCGTATACATATAGATTTTATGTAAGAGGAGCAAGGAAATTTGCTTAGTTATACTGTATTTATTTTTTAAAGATTAAAGCAATTCATTTTATAAGAATGTGGCGACCTATACGCAGACAGTAACTTAACGATGCCTTATATATGGCAGCAATATATCTAGACTGCAACAACACTCTGACTAGTCTTTACTTAGACATACATAGAATTATTTATAATAGAGAAGATTATGAAAAGACGAATGTTAGACTTTGACGGATTATGACTAATCTTTATTTAAACTGAATCTTTACTCAATTATGTCAATATCATGACTACTATTATGACAACTCTTTGGAAACATTTAAACTTTAATTGTTATCATTTATTAGTACATAACAACATGATCATATTTCGATTATACTTAGAAGGGAAGATTTTCAGATAGGACTTTGACTAGGATATGCTAAACTGTGATTACAATATGACCAGGCTATAAACAGAGAATGTTTTAACTGTGAATGGACGATTTGAGCGGATAATGACTTAATTATGACAAGACTGAACTTAACGACAAGACTGCTGCTACAACATGACTTTGATATGTCTACATTATGTCCTAACAGTGTGAGAAATATGACGAGACTATGACATGGGCATGAATACATTATGGCTGGGTAATTATAAGTAATAATAATATTGTGATTTGTTAATTTGTGGACTGTAACAAGGCTGCGTCTAGACTATAGCTAGACTATGATTCAGTTATAACTAATTGATGATAAAAACATGACTACACTGTGATTCGGGTATGATTACATAAGTGACTTAATTAATATAGAACTGCAAAGGTTTATTATAACAACACATAATCTACATTAGAAGGTGTTCCAAAACTGACGAATTATTCACAAAATATTGTTATTTTTTAAACTAAGATAGGTAGACGCATCAAATTTAAATTGTGTCAATAATGCTTTAAGCGCTATAGAGGCAAGTACAAAAAATAAAATTTAATATTTTTAGATGTTCCAATAAAATCACAATATGCAGACACTTTAAGTTAAAGTAGTTTTATATCCGCTATGCTTACTAAATTTTCAAGCACTATTTCAGTTTTTAAAATAAAAATAATGTTTATAATAGTTTTTATTTTTTAAATATTTCACCACGCTGTTGGGTGGCATCTTTAGGAAACAGAAAACAAAATTATTGAATTTGTTCTTTTGCATTAAAAATACTACCCTGCATTTCTTACAAAAATTAGTATGAATAATAAATACTTAAGTTAAAGAAAGCTCAGTAGAGGTTGCGATTTTGACAAATATGGCCTTATATTGCAATTCGTTAAAGGCAACTGCTTAAAATTTGCATGTACGTATTGCTATGACTGCGATTAGGACAAGTAAAAAAATTTTAATTAAAATAAAATTAAGCAAGTAAGAGTGTTATACTCATACAATTAAAAAAAAAAAAAAAAAAAAAATGAATAACTATAAATAATTTTATATAAAATAACATCGGCTCTTAATGAGTTAAGCATCTTTAAAAAAATTTAGTATTTCTTGAAAGAACTCTTTAAAAGCTTTAAAGTGATACCCATGTTGATATCTTAAAAAAATTGTGCAAAATCACACTTTTCTATTAAATGGCAAGCGCCAATTTTTTTTTGATGTTTTTTTTTTCTTATTTTTTTAATTCTCTTTCGCTTCATATATTTATTTTTTTTAATTGGAGTTTCTTCACAAAACTAGATTTGTTTTAAATGATATGGAAAAATTAGAGGCAGTCGTCATGTTTTGCTCGCTGCCTCGAGGACACTGCGTATTTATATCTTCTCCAAGTTATCTAGTGCTTTGGAAAAGTTGACTTATACACAACAAGTACGAACAGACGCACAACACTCAATCGACTTCGCGATGCATGAGCACTCAGAATATATATATTTTATGGGGTCGGAAATAGATATTGTAGAAGTTACAACCGGGATGACAAATTTAATTTCAAGGGGTCCAACTGTGGTGACGGGTATAAAAAAGGGTGTTCTGCTAAAAAATGAGTTTTACGTATATTGCCGTACATAATAATATGCTGGGACTATAAATATTCGCAGAGTATGTTTTTTGTTTTCACTATAAAAATAAGTTTAAAAAATTATAAAATAACGGGTGTCTAAATAATTACGTTTTTTTTAAGATTTATCCACAGTATTCAGTACTTATTATATTCGCTGTAATAAGCTTTAAAAATAAAATTAAAAGTCGAAAATAAAATAAAGAAATTAAAATAAATTAAAATCAAATTCAAAACTGAAGTATAGCGCGTGCATGGTTCGGAACCCCTATTTCTTGGATGATTTGTTTATTTATATCACCGTTTACAGCACCATTTGCTACTAGCTTTTGTATAGATAATAATTATACTTGACTTATCCATGGCATGATTGTGGATAAAGTATAAATATGTATATTGTAATATAAAGGCACCCTACGTGGTTATTTTCGCTCTTGTTGTTTACTGCATCCTGTTAACCCTTTTGAAAATGTCACATTAACTCCTTGTTTATTTGTCTAAATTTTTTTTATATAGTAAAAGTTCACAGTGTGCAATAGTTTAGTTTATGTTTGCTAAAAGTGAAAGTATTAAATTGACATTGGCCTTGTTAGAAGATATTAAAAGAAAACAAATATGAACTTATAAGAAAAATTCTCCTCATCTCTTTCGATTCCGTAACACTTATAAATTCTGTTAGTTTAACAGTTTATGTACAGTTGTTCTCTTATTAAGATACTCAATGAATGTTATGTTTCTACAATTTAACTGTTAACTAAAGGGAATTTTTAACATGACTTTACTTATTTGAACAAATATTGTTTTAAGGAATTTGTAGATAAATACACTCATAACTGTTTGTAGTGACAGTGATGAAATGCAATCTTTTTTTGTTAATTACCGTCATTCAGTTAAAAGTAATATTTTTTCTGTTTTAGTATTGAAAATAACAATATTTTTTAATATATTTTTTTCACGGCGAATCATTTTTCTTTTTTGTTTTTTTTTTATTAAAATTTGTTTCTCCGCGTTAGCTTTCCTATTTGATTTAAAGAGAGCAGGCATTTAAAGACTGTTAATTAGAATTGAAAAACATGCAAGAACACGTAAGCAAGCATTAATTACCTGTTGCTTATTTTATAATTTTGTGTTGGTACATCCACCAGAACCAAGTTGGTCTTTTATTCTTCTGTGAAATATTTGTTGTGTATTTTTAATAGAGTTATAAAAAAGTATTTATTTTTTTATTTTGTTTTTTGCATTTGACATTTGTTATTTACAACTTAATAAAATTTTTATAATACGAAATTCATACAAAGATAAAAGATAACGATTTAAAAAAAATTATTTGGATATGTGTTGTTGTGAAAGTATTGGAATCTGTTTATTTTTTGTAGATTTTTGTATACCTTCGCATCTTTTTTTAAATAATCCTTAATATTTAATATTTTTTTTTTACCTTGTGTGTGTGAATTAACATAATTTTGTTATTTTGTTTTGATGTAAAATATTTAAGCGCCAGCAAAAAAAGAAATAAATATATTAATGGTGTCAAAAGTCCTGATTTTTTCTAATGTTGACGTTAAATCTGTTTAGATAAAGAATTGTTTTGTGTATGATTATTTGAATGGCAATTTAAAATAAATACATGATTATTTTCCGCAGAATCTGCGAGCTTTTTTCTTAAACTTATGCTTACAGATTGTCATTTAAAAATTACATTTTTAATCACTCAGAAAGATGTTTGCTATAACTTATTGAATTAAGTATTAATCTCCACCAATTAATGTCATCTTTAAGTAAATTTTCAGCTTTAAATTTCTATTTTTTTTCAAAGACTTAAAATCATTCATCTTCTATCACATAAAGTGGCATCGTCTTTAACACGATCCAGATTCAATTGTAAATGATTAGGAACGTTCTCGTTATCGCTCCAAACCATTTCATTTGAATCATCTTGATAAATTGTACTTTTCTTTTACAAATACTTAAGATAAACACTAATCAAATAATGAAAAAAAATATAAATAAATAAAAAAAAAAAATAAATCTCTTTAGGTTATTTTCTACTCATTCCCAAAGTGCCAATCAATTCTAATTCACAGTTCAAAAACAAACGTAAAATCGTATATAAAAATCAATGGTCTTTAAATGATGCGTGTATAACACAGTAAAGAGCAACGAACGTTTAAATCTACAGTCGTCTTTTAGGCTGTTTTATTGTTGTGTTAAGGCCATGCAAAGAAAAACAAAATTATAAAATACATAAACGCTTTCAAACATAGCCAACATACATTTGAAATGGTTGTTCTTATATTTCCATGTTGTCTGTTAAAGTAAAGTTTATTGATTTAAGCAAAAATTTAAGATGGATAGTTTTCTTAAAGTTAATTTTATAATTAAATAGAATGTTGTTAAAGTAAATTTATTATACATGCTTCTCTTTGAGTAACAGAAAATTTGTGATGCTGCAATATTTGTGTAAACTCCTAAAAGTATGCTTTAAGTTTTTAAAGGTTATTTAGTTGTATGTTTTGTGTAAAACAAAAATAAATTCTGTAAATAGTTGTTCAAAGTTTAGTCTACATGAGCGAAGTGGCTAAAAATTCTGGAAGGAATTAATAGAGAAAATAATAATGATTAAACTTCAAATTAAAAAAGAAAAAAATTCTTTAAGGAAAACAATAAAACTTAAAAAATAAAAATGATAAGAGCATTTAAACAGTCACGAGGGATTTAAAAAATATTACGAAGTCTTAAGCAGTTTCTTAGAGCTGTAATTGTTCGATAGCACTTGAATGATGTTTTTAAAGCATGATTTAGTCAAGTTACATTTTTAGGTTTGAAGCAGAATGATGTGGAATTGAAATGTTAAAATATGTGTTGTCTTTGGTTTTTAGTGCTTTTCATACAAATTTTTCAGAAGAGCTTTAATTACACAAACAGCACATCAATTGTCCTGTTTAGCCTCTTTTCACATCTTGATGTGATTTTTTATAAAAAAAAACAAGGAGGTCTTATAAGGTATTGATTTTTTTTTTAAAGAAGTAGAACTTCAGGCATTAAAATCTAGTTATTTTTCGTAACCGTGCTACATTATTTTAGGAAAGGGATAGATGAGAGATAAGATAGGTGGTGAAAGGAGAAAGATAGATAGTTATTTTACTTCGCCGACGAATATGCTATGAAGAAGTACCGACGAAGGAGGCTGCACGTTTTTAATGTTCATTCTGAATATGTATTTATACCATTAAACAGAAAAAAACATTTTTTGTGTTTTGATTGCCGCAGGGGTTGAACCCTGGACAACCAGGTTTGTAGTCAACGTGCTTACCACTTTGACTACAGCATGAATAAAATACTAATATTTTTAAAATGCTGTCTTATTTAGTTTACCAGGATCTTTAATTGAAAAATCGAAAGCTTGAAATTAAGGCTTAAATCACTACCCTATCTCTGGTCATACCATCATATTTTACTTTAACCATTTAAAACAAAATACAATCAAACAGAAAAATATTTTTACTCTATAAGATAATTAAAACTGGCAGCCAGAAGTATTTGGTGAAAAGATTTTCATTTGCAAATTCTAAAAAGGAAAACGTGCTTTTAATTCCATCTTACTGATTTTCAATAGTAAAATTTTCGAAACTATGTCTGATCGATTGGTGCAATTAAATTTTCTCTAACTCATCTAATGGCTTAGCAAAGTTGAATTTAACCCGATCAAAGAGAACAGATACACAGTTGGACCTTGCTAGACATAAGAGCTAGAAATATATACACTTAAAGGGGTGGGAAATGAATATTGTATTAATTATAAATGAAAAACTTTGATATATCATTTTTCCACCTGTAGTAAGGGGTATAAATTATTTTTATATATAAATCTGGAATGAGCATTTTGTGGTTCCAGTACATTGCTGTTTTATATTTCAAATAAATTAATTAATTTAAACTTTAAATCTAAGAAATTTTAACAAAAATTTAAATTTTAAAAAAAATCTTAAAAATATATCAATCAAAAATAAATTTCTATACTCTTCTTCATTGTTATATTGAAGTGTAAAAAATTTAATTGTCAAAAAATTTTCAACAATAACCAAAAACAATTTAAAAATCTTAATATCCAATTTTTTCCATTATTTTTTATGAACCATTTAAATGTTTCTGGCTCATTTTGTTATTTTTTTATTTTTTTTTGTATTAAATTTGTAAAAACTTTTTTCCTATTTCTGTTTATTTTTCTCTGCAATTTACTTTAATTTTATACATTACAATAAATATAACAGAGTTTGTTCTTGTATTAAAATAATTTTTTGCTAAAATTTGTCACAATATCCTTAAGAGTCCTTAAGTTGTCTTAACCAGCATAATTTTTGCAAGTTTTTTTCCTTTTAAATTTTCTTTTGCTTTCGTAACAGACCAAAAGTGTTGTTTTTTATTTTTTACAAGTTTTTTGGATAAGATTGAAAATCCTGTTTAACAACTGTAAGACAGCTGTGGAAATGTTATAAAAAATTGTTTGTAAAATGAATACTATCAAGTGAAGAAATTGTAATTTAATTTAAAATTTATGTAAATAATTGTTGCCCTTTACAACAGGTGGAAAACGGCATGTATTAAATTACATTATTTATAATTTTTCTCTGCAAAGTATGAGCCGTTTTATTAAAAGTGTTGTAATTCAGTTAAAAAACAAAAATTAGAGTTGCTACAGTTTTCTGTTTACGGATTTTTTTTTTTTTTTTTTTTTTTTTGGAAAAATAAACATTTTGAGGTAAAAAGTACCAGTATGTCTTCTCGAGATTTAGCCTCAATGCCTTTAAAACCTTTGAGCCACAATCCTTTGAATCTTTTGAATCTCTTACATCAGCTTAAAGCAAAGTGACTTATGCCACTTTCAAATAAAGAACTCATATGTACAGATATTTTTAGTCATTTTGAGTAGGAATATCTCTTCTGCTTTTCTGTCTATTTGTATTTTGGCTCAAAAAGTTTTTTTTTAGGAATTTATTTAATAATGTAGTATCTGCAATGTTGCACATTCTACTCCCCGTATGAGCAAGAAAAGTTTCGATAAGTCTTTTACCACTTACTTTTTTTTTCTACTAACAATTTTACTACAACATTTTCTAAAACCACATTTTAGCAAATAAAACAAATATTTGCTTAAACATATATTTACAAACAAGAAAACAAAAGTAATAAAAACTAAGAAAAAACAATTTCCTATAAAAAGAAATTGAACAACAATTTTTAATTAAAAAATAAAACAAATTTTTAGTTAAATAAAATTTTTCTTTAAAAACTACGAAATAAAGAATTTTATTGTTACTAGAATTTTTAAGTTAAATTATTTTCATTCACAAATTAAAATAAATTAGAATGGAAAAAATAAAAATAATTTAAAAAATTTTGTTCAAGTTTTTAAGAAACCCAAAATCGATGAATTTAAATGTATTCGCTAAAATCAGAGAGGATATCGTTTAAAAGATGAAAAAAATATAAAAAATTCAGATTTATATTTAAATGATAAACATTCTTCAAACACACACTTCCCGGAACAGATTAAATTGTAATAAAATTTATGAAATTGTGTTAAAATATATGAAATCTCAATTTTAGAGAAGAATTACAATATTTAAAAAAAAATTACCCCAGAATATAATCACTTAAATGGCAAAAAATCACTACAATGGCTAATACTGTTCTTTGAGGGGTTAAGAAAATGTTGCTAATGCTTTAAGCAATAATAGCACAAGTCAATAAATTTTAAAAATATGGATTTGGTAGTGCAACATTCTTAGAAAAATTTCTTTGAAAAATAACTCCAAAAAAATGTATTTTTTAAGCATATTTTTGCATGTTCAAAGATCAATAATGTCAAACAAATTTTAAAAATTATTGTACAAGTTAAAAAGAGTTTGCTCCTGTAAGACAACCTCATTACACTTGCAGTCTTATATTCAGTTTAGTGCTAAACCAATCCGGTGCCCGCACAAATGCCTTTATTTTTCTTGTATTGCAGTTTCTCAATCTCAGGCTAAAAACTTCCTCAAAAATGCCGGGCAATAGCAAAGGAAATATTCTACAGTCTACTTTTCTTCCATGGCTGAGCAACATCTAAGAACCGGAGTTTCAGTTTCTTGTCAAGCTCAAGGTGTCTCTAGTGCAGTTGTTAATCTTTTTCAATTCTACTCCAACTAAAGAGACCTATAGCGGTTTAGTTATTGTATTTCATAATGCTTTCGTCCCATTAAAAAACATTTTCGTTTTTTTAATAACAAGATCTGAATAAAAATGATTTAAAAGAAATTCTTATTTATCGAAAGAATACATTTGAAAATATTTCAGAGTTTATAAATATTTTAAATTTCTTTTTTTGCTTTCCTAATTCATATGTATAAATTTTGCTATAGTTTAACTACGCTCTTTGTCATTTTGTTATTATTTTAAAACAAATCCATTAAAATTATTTGTTTGACAAATTATTTTCGTAAACAATTTAAAATCGATTTGATTAAACTTGATTTATTTTATTGCCTTAAGTATTTTAAACTGTTGGGTTTTGTGGATGTTAAAGAAGGGTTCATATACAATTTGGACATCCAAAAAAATGTCTTAAATTTAATAATAAAAAGTGAATTAAAACTGATGCTATCAATAAAGAAAAAACTTATCATACAAATATTGGATACCCGTTGTTCTCAAATGATTTTCAGTTCATACTTAAAAAGCACAAAGTTTACGAACATTAAACTTTGAAATTTTCTTTTTCTATCATTTTCACTTTCTCACAATTCCAGCATAATCGACAATTTACTTGGAAAAGTAATAAAAACATATGTAATTCCTTTTATTTTTGGTCCCTAGTAGAGTTTACGGCGCATCTACTTCTGTTCAACTTGATGGTTTATTTGAAAGAAGAACTTGACTTGAAAAACAGGAATAACGCTAAAATATCCAAAGAAACCGCTGAAAATTTTTTTAAATGATTTTTAGTTTTCAAAAAATTGTGCTTCACTTAAAAAAAAATTAAAAATTTTAAAAAAATATGAATTAAGAATTTTTGTTCGCCTTACCCACAGCGTTGCCAGATTCAATTAATCATGGTATTTTTTTAGTATGAAGTATTTTATCTAATTTCGACACATATTTATTTTTATTTCTTGTATTTATTATATTTTTACTACTACCTGAATTTTATCAACTGTCTATTTCTATATTTTTACCCTTTTAAACTAAAAAATAAAACTTTCAAATTTTAAATGAACCGTTCTTTAACATCATTATGAAATAAAATGTATACAAATCCTTTATTTAGAATTTTCTATAAACACAACAACAGCTTGGCAATATTTCAAGCAAATACAACACAAACATGAAAACAAATCTAAGATCATTATTTTAAATGTTTAAGTGATAAACTAATGTTGAAAATAATTTAATTATGTTAATTAATTAATACATCACTAGTTCTTAAATTTTACTGAAAACAACAACAATAAGAAACAAATACAATCAGCCTCAGAAGATTAATTAACCTTTAATATTGAATTTAGCAAAAGACAAAAAGTTTTCAAACAAAAAGTCACCACAATAGTTGTTCTATTTCTTTTGTTTGCATTTTTCCCTTAAAACCTAAATTAATTTTAAAATACACACACATTCACATAGCAGTCTACAATTTTTTAGTGTTCGTACTAAGAAGTTCAATTTTATTTCAAACAATTTCTAACATCAACATCCACTTCTAAAACTAAAGGTGAGCAATAGAAAATACAAAAAGTGCGTGTAAGTCAATATAATTTACTAGAAAAATTTGTAGACAGTTTTAAATAGATTGAGATAACATTGGTTATATGTGTTAAAAATCTATCGCGTGCGACTCAGACTTGCGTACGAAGGATTCGGTGCCTAATAGGGGCCACCCTTTAGTACTAAATTTTAGAATTTTTTATTTTTTGTTGTAAATTTTTTTATGTCTAAATAAAACAGTGATAACAGATAGAGTATTATTCAAAAGATATCTTCTTTGGGGACACCCTTTTTATTTTATTTTTAATGTTTACATTCGTACTCTGTGTACATTTCAAAGGCCTGCATGTTGCTGTTGAAAAGGTATAATCGAAAAATCACAGTTCGATGAGGGCACCCTTCACTTTCTAACCTCATTTATTCTATTATTTCTGTTGTAGCGGCCATATTACGAGGGCTGCTATATATATTTCTGGCCTGGCAATACTGAGTGCTGCCAAGTGCAATCTGACATTTCCATTGGAAAGTTTATCATTTTTAAGCATAATCGTACTCAAAACGTTTTGACGTACGACCATTATTTGTGTTGTTTACAGTGACTTGAAAAAATTAATATAGAAAAAAATGGAATTAACTCGTGAACATTTTTGTGCCATCATTTTTCACAACTTTCGACGTGGATTATCACGACAAGAGTACATTGATGAACTTAAATCTTTGTATGACGATGAAGCACCATCCTATAGCACTGTGAAAAATTGGTATAATGAATTTAATCGTGGCCGAAGCTCGCTCAAAGACGAATTCCGTGAAGGTCGTCCAAAAACGGCTGTTGTGCCAGAGAACATTGATGCCGTGCGTGAACTCATAATACAAGATCGACATGCGACATACCGAGAGATAGAGACATCCTTGGACATTTCTTCCACCAGCATACGTTCGATACTCTTCCACCAGCATACGTTCTCGTTGGATCCTGCACAATTTGAAAGTCGCTCAAAAAAAGGCTCGTGTCGATTGGTGCAAAGAAATGTTGCAAAAATACGATTGCGGTGCTTCAAAAGACGTTTATAAGATCGTCACAGGTGACGAATCATGGATCTATGCGTATGAGCCCGAAACGAAACAACAATCGACCGTGTGGGTCTTCAAAGACGAGCAAAATCCAACGAAAGTTGTTCGTGAAAGAAGCACTTCGAAGCAAATGGTCGCCTGTTTCTTCGGCAAAATTAGTCATGTGGCCACTGTTCCGCTTGAGCAACGTAGGACGGTCACTTCTGAGTGGTACACTACAATTTGTTTGCCTGAAGTCTTTGGAGAAATTCGAAAAACCAACAAGAGAAAACGAATCATTGTTCACCATGACTATGCGAGCTCTCACACATCGGCTCAAACCAGAGCGTTTTTGACCGGCCAAAACGTCGAATTAATGGGTCATCCGCCGTAAGGCCCTGACTTTGCACTATTGACTTCTTCTTGTTTCCGCACATCAAGAAAAAAATGCGTGGTCAACGATTTTCATCGCCAGAAGAAGCTGTTGAAGTGTTCAAAAACAATGTTTTGGAGGTGTCTCAATCGGAGTGGAAAAAGTGCTTCGACAACTGGTTTGAGCGCATGCAAAAGTGTGTAAATCATGCTGGAGAATACTTTGAAAAACAATAAAACCTTTTTTGAATATAAATATTTGCATTTTCACTATTAGGCCAGAAATATATAGAGCAGCCCTTGTATTGCAACTTCAGTATAAATTTCAAGTGTCTCGCTCTGCTAATTTCAGAGATGGAAACTCGTGATAGATATACCTTTTGGGTACGAGACTTTAAGAACGAAAAACGAATTAACTTGAATGAAAATAATAGCATTAGAATTGAAGACCAAACTTATTTATTTATTATTACTTCGAAAATTATCATTAAAAATTAATAAAATTGTTTTAAGTGAACGATAAGTTGAAGTGTTTATGTCAGCTGATGGCAAATTGTATACGAAACATCTATAACTTACAAAGAGTTTATGGTCTTTTATAACATACGATATAAACAACCATATGATAGCTTTTACACCACTGCCAGCAAAACGTGGTGTACCGCCCTGCAGAAAACAAAAAATGAGAAAACTTCTATTGCCTAGTGGTTTTTTTAAACAAAAAACTAAAATGTGGTGAATGTTTTTACTTATCAGGTAAATTAATTTATAAAATATCCATTTAACGCAAAAAGTATTTTTTCATAAGAAGGTTAGGAATCTCTTCAAGTTGTTGTTGGTTCTTTTTAATTATTAAGGTTTTAGTCCTAGCGACTTCTTTTGTCTTCGAACAGCAGCGAAGCTATGCCAAGGAAATGCTAAAAAATAATTAATTAAATAATTTTACCTTTTTTTATTTTATTTAATTTTCTCACAAATTAATTTTTTTAAATAAAATTTTTTTATTTTATTCCATGACTGAAATTAAAATATTTAAAATAAATAAATAACTTTCAAACTAATCAGTTTAAGTTATGTTTAACAATTTGAAACTATAATTTGGACCAACATTATTAAAACCACAACATAATAAACATTTGCAATAATGAAGCCACAAGTCAAATTGTCTGGCTAAAAGCAAAAATAAATACTTATCTCCACCAATACATAAACAAACACATTTCGTTTGCTTAATAAGTTTTCTGTATGCATGTGAGTGCTCTTTAACAAAAACCTACACTCACACTTCTTAACATTTAATTCGTTGATCGTCCTTTTTACGGTTATTTATTTATACAATTAAGCGTATTTAATAAACCAACATTGAGTTTGTTTTGAAAAGGCTGTTTGTAAAAGTGCGTGTTGCCGCAAATTTGAGCATATATTTGCCCACTAATACATATAGACATTTGCACATTCATTCAAACATAGATAAACACATACTAACATTTATATATATCGCTCTATACCTGAAGTTATAAATGATTTAACTTAAGTGCTGATGTCAAAACAACAAAAGCAACAATATTAAAAGGAGCTAAAAGTGTTTGCTGGAGAAAAAATGTGATGTGAAAAGTATCTTTAATCTTTTGAAAGATGGACGTAACTTCAGATATTAAAACACATTTTTAATTAAAATAATTAATGCAAGTCACACAAATATTTTAGTTTAATTGAATTTTCGTTTGAACGTAATCCACGGGTGGATTTTAGTAACGTTTGTGACTTCAGCAATGTTCATTCAATTTGAGGTTGTTGATCCTGAATCCCCATCTATAGGGTAGAAAAAATTTTGTGAATGCGACCATATTGGTACACGCTGATGAACCTGCGAAGCATTATCAATTTTTTTTTTAATTAGGACCAGCACTCAGGGGATGACCCCTACTTATGCAATGTATTGTGCCAGAACTAGGAAATAAGGTTTTGGTATGGGGGATAGAGGGAGTAGTGCTTGTAAACATTTGATTTGAATCTTTGCATATTGAAAGTGGCAGGAAAGACCTCTGCAGGTAGTTTATTCCACATACGAACTGTTCGGCTAAAAAACGAATTCTCTCTGTAATGCGTTGTGCGATTCACTGGCCAATCGAGCACAAAGGAATGCGCTCTTGATGCAGATCGCGTTGCGCGTATGAAATTACAGTTTTCAGGAACAAGTTCCCTGATTTCATAAGAGCACATTCCGTTGTAGTAACGATAAAACAGTGAAACACATCCCACATTGCGTCGATGCTCCAGTGAGTCTATAGAGCTGGATACCCTACTGTCACCGATGAGTTTCTTCGCTCTCTCCTGTACGCGGTCGAGTAACTCCAAAATAGACTTTGAAGCACCGGCCCATACATGAGAGTTGTATTCCATTTTCGGTCTGATAAAGGTGACATAGATAGTAAGGAGATCAGATGGAGTGAAGTTATTCTTACACCGTTTCAGAAAACCTAGGCACTTGAATGCTTCTTTTGCAACATGAAAAATGTGCTTGTTCCAACGAACATCGCATTAAATTTTCATGCCAAGAACATCGAGAGCTTCTGATTCCTTAATATATGTATCACCCATAATTACAGATGACGTAGCATGTTCAGCAGTACGCCTGTGCGAAAGCACACAGCACTAGGTTTTATTAGCGTTAAACTGAATCCTGTTCGCCAGGCCCCATTCGGAAATTACTAAAAGGTCGCGATTAAGGGTATCGTCCATGTGCTTTCTCACAGCCCCAATTTCCTGAAGGCTTGGTCTACTGCAAAACGAAAATGAATGGCATATGCTACTGTCATCTGCAAATTTTAAAGTTTTGCTGTACACTTTCATCAAAAACGCTCCTTAAAAATTTTAAAATTAGGCTTGAAGTAATTCTTGCAAACAAAAAAAAAAAAAAAAAAAAAAACAACTTTAAAACAGTTTTTATCTGTCTGTGAAGAACGGCTTAAAAGTAAGTATGGTCGTATACATCAAAGTAAATGAACTATTGGAACACTCTTTACTCTATAATTTTTAATTGCTTGTTATTATAACGGTCTTAGCTATCGACATTCTGTCTAATAAGCGTTTGTCTATAACGTTTCAAAAGATAAGCCCATATAGGGCAATTTATGTTACCTTTCAGGACACCCTTTTATTTTTAGATTTATCTTTGTATTAATTTTTGCCATTGGGAGGTAAAGTGATTTTTTTAATTTTAAAGTGGTACTATCTATGGTTCATAACACGTAAAAAGCCTGTATGTTGTATGGGGACACCCTTTAATTTTGGAGATTATGAATAATGAACCTTGTGAATAAGGAAAATGTTTAAAAGCGATTCAAATATAATTCAGTTATGGAGGCACAAGTATATAAAAGGCAACATTCAGTCGGTTAAAAACAAACTGATATTCTCAACCTTTGTACTGAATCTTAATAATGTTGCCACTTTATTTTTTAATGTTGCTCTCTTTGAGGGTCTAAGAACATTTATATTCCAAAAATTGTGCACATTATTCAATGTATTTATAGACATTTTTAAACTCAGAATACAATGTGTTAAATTGATGGGGCGTCACGAGGTTATTCACACTTAATGAAACAAACGAGGTGTGATCAATTTTTTTTTGGAAAATTTTAAAATTTTCGAAAAATACTATTATTTCCATTAACATAAATATTATGCTTTAAAATTTGTGCATCGTCGATTGTTACGCTGGCAGCACTGTGCAATCATGAAATCGTTTAAGAGTTTAGCTTCTTAGAAATTATTAAAGCTTCTAAAACAGAAGAAGAGAATTGTGGCAGCACTTTGCTATAAAGACAAATTAACGCTCCGGGGCCAGTTTTATCATACAAAAAAATATTATCAATCGCCGACAGGATGTATCCCGCTATAAGGATAAGAAACTTATTCTTTATAATTCGGCTATTTTTTTCTAACACACCCTATATTTATTGCTTTATGTGTTTTTTGAATATCTTATTTCATTTCTGCCCAACTTCTATTTATTATATTCGTTTCAAATCATTTGATTTCTAGTTTATTGCTGGTGGGTGGTCATTGTTAATGGATGTGTTTTACTTTCACTCTGTTATTCTGCGTTGTGTGTCAGTGTGAGTGTAGTAAAAATCTTGAATTGCTTGCAGCACAAACAGTTATAAAAGTTGGGGTGTGTTTCGTGTAGGAGTTTGAATATAACAAGTGGCACTTAAAAATAAGAAAAAAAATTTTAATCAGACGGCATTTTTCATTTCGTTGCTATTTGGTCAATTATCGCTTTAATAAATGTTTTATATTAAATTTCTTGTCATTATTTGTGTGGGTTTCATAAGGAGTAATAGGATTAATTTTATTCATTAAATAATACTTGAAGTTAAATTCTAATTAGAAAAAAAAAAAATGAAAATGACACAAATATGCAGATATGGATATTTATTAAAGGCAAACAATATAAAAACAAAATTTAAAAATAATATACATGGGAGTATTGCCCTGGATAGACTTATTAAATGCCACTTGTTTATCATTCAATAAAAACAATTTTTTTAGCATTTCCATTATTTGTATCATAAAAAATGTTAGTTTTAACACTAAACTGTTCTGAAATCTACAAGATCATATCTCTTCATTCAGTACTTCATCCGTACTATTTTTAATTTTATGTGCAATATTTTAAAAATAAAATTTTTCAAATATAAATATCTCAAAAATAAATTTTAAACACAACAAATCTTTGGTTTTCGTATGAATAATAAAACTTGCTAGCTGGGGCATTAAAAGACTTAAAATCTCAGACATCATCTCACATAAAATTAGTAAATTTTAAAATATAGCTCTGCGTATGAAAAGGGAAAAGGTTTATAAGTTTTAGGCATAATTCGTTTTCAGCTTCTGTGATCACAAATTAGTGTTTCATAAAAAGAATTATTTGTTATTCAATTGTAATTAGTAATTTAACGATTTCATTAAAATTTCGTTGCCATTATTTAAAACAATTATAATGAAAATAAAATCATTAGCATTTAATGGCAGTTAAATATTTTTGTTTGTCATTGCTTCACACAATGCCAATGAAATTTTATTTGAAATTAAAGATCCCAAGTATGGAAAATATATACCTTTTTATAGGTCTGTTTCTTTACTTTTTTGGTAAAGTCCGTGAAAATGGGAGCAAGTATAATTTTCTTTTATAAAGGGACAAAGTTTTAAAAAAGTACGGCAACAAAAATTTGAATTCTAAACATAAAATAAAAAGTCAAAGTGTTTGACCTGTTTCAATAAAAAAATTTCAATTTCAAAAAATAATATAAAAAACCAAAGAGAAATAGTCATTAAAAATTTTTTGCGTTCATCAGCTCGCAAAGAATATGATGTAACAATTTAGTTTAAATATTTTGGAATGCTTTTCCTGTTTTAGGATTTAATTATTTCAAAAAGATCTGATATAAATGATTCTTTTAAGTCGTCATGTCATGTTCAGTAAGGTCTAGGATGTCGTCACAATTACTAGAATCCCATGACTCTCTACCAAGTCTGCAATAATGTTTTTTTATTCGTCTTCATTTGCCATTACAAGTTGCCTTTTATATTGGAATAACTATTTTACCCTTTTTGAAATATTGCTAATGCCTTTTTTTATTTGTTTTTATTTTGTTTTTGTTTTACAAATATAAATAACTTGCACGAAGAAAAAGTTTGGGCTGTTTCGTGCAAGAAGAATAAGGAGAACTTTATTCTCTTAAAACCGCTCTCATTTAACCAATTTTTAAGTACGGGAACGCTTTTTTTTCCCAAAGTAGAAAGTAGGAAAGAGACCTTATTTTTAAACTAAATTTGAATAATGAGAGTTCATGCTTTTATTTTTTTAGAAAATATTTTTTCTAAATCTGGTATTTATTTTAAAAGAAAACAGGATGGTACCTTACGTCCTGCAGGCGTTTAAGCTTTTCTGTTTTCTGTTTTCTGTGTAAGAAATTTTTCTTTTTTAATGAAAATAAAATTATTGCCAGACTATAATATATTTATTTCCAAAAATTATTGCTACATTTTTTATTTCTCATTTCATTTGATATTTTTTATTCTCTATTTCTTTTACTTCTTGCTATGTGGATCACAAATTTTACTTCTCAGCTTTTGTTTTTCAAGTTTTGGTAAAAAAGCGACTTTGAAGCTTGCAACCATGCAGACCATACTATGCTGTGCTTTCTAAAGAAACTACTACTATTCACTTGTTGAATTACTAGGCCCTTTTAACCCACTTAACCACGAATGTCTCACTGTATCATTATTTTGTAACTTCCTTTGCCTACTAAAACTTCTTCTTGTTTTATTATGAACGAGCCTGAACCATCGCATCTTTTTTAATTTCTAATTTAGAAAAAGTTTTAAAAATATCGTAACGAAATCTTAATTCATAATAAATATCCATTTGTTTTATTTTATTACGTTTTATACTCAACTATCACAAGAAAGATTTTAAAGAAAGATCCTAAAGATGGTTGGCCTTTCGAGATCCTTTAAAATATTATTGAATGAATTTACGAGGCAGATCTCTTCTTTGAACACAATGGGTCTTAAAGTGGTTTAAATTTACAAATTCTACTTAAAACAAACTAAAACAACATTCAGTCGTTCTCTGTAGAAAATTTAATTATACCATTTTAACTTGCATACAACTAAAAAATATTTCATAATACAAATCTTTCTCTTTTTTATTTTGTTTAAAATCTCACAACTATTTAAATCAGTTTTGCAAGATATTTTAGTTACCTTTATTTTGCTTCCTCTTTTTTTTTTCATTGCATCACTGGTGTGAAAATATTATTCGAGGTTTGCCTCGCGTAATATCATCGCTTGTGCAAACTATAAATTTTATGCAATATTTCTTTAAGCAAAAATAATCTGTGTGACATAAATGAATATTAACGAGTTGAAATTATTGCGTACGTAAGCATGGTTGAGAACTTTGTTACAGAAAGGGGTGCATGACATATAAATTTTAAAATTTTTATTTTTATAAAAGTTATTTTAAATAGCAAAGAGAACTTTAATAAGAGTTATTTTTATGACATATTTATAGAAACAAATTTTGCCTCAAGTAAAATTTAATTAAAATTTATTTATAGTTATATTTTATAAAATATTTGAAGTCTTTTGGAATTTCCAATATTTAAGCTTCTGATTTTTGTTTTTTTATTATTTATGAGCTGGTTTTACTTAATTTGTTGCCGTTTTGTTATATTTTATGGTCTACAATAATTTATTATTAATTTTTTTTTATTAAAACGAGTTTTTCTTATTTTCAAACTAAATTTTTGATTTCAAATAACTTATATCTTGCCTATCTTGTTAGCTTTAAAAACGATTTTTCTTCAGACCGTACTTATGCAAAAAATAAAAAAGTACCTTTTCCAAAAAGTACATTTTATAAAAAAAGTACCTTTTCCAAAAAAGTACTTTTTGATAATTGCTTAAAAAGTGCCTTTCAAAAAAACCTATTAAAAACACTTTTCGCTGCATAACATATTAATGTATTCAATAAAAAATTCCCTTTTTCTACAAGTTCTATAAAAAAAGCATCTTTCAAAATATTCTTCTAGTTATTTTCTAAGAATATCTCTTTTTAAATCAGATTTTTATTAAAAGTATCTTTTTACAAAAGTACTCTTATTCTATAGGTACCCTTTTTGTATTTTTTAAAAATTTTTTATGAGAACCTATAAGAACATTTTCTTCTACATTAAAAAAATTCGTATTTTTACAAGACATAATTTAGAACGTAGTACTTTCTAAAAGCTCTTTAAAAATTTTTCATACTTTTTAAAAAATAGTTAAAAAACATAATTTTAATACAATTTCCCTTTTAAAATGTTTTTCTTTTTAACTAAGTAAAAATTTTTACAGTGTATTTTTTATCCTTTTTTTAAAAAGATGCTTTCTTTGAAAGAGTACCTATTTTAAAATGTACGTTATTAACTAAAGTATTTTTTTTTAGAAAATTGGATTACTTAAAAGTATCTTTTTTAAGAAAAGTACTTTTTAACAATTTTAGACTTCTTAAAAAATTACTGTTTTCATTATAAACATATCAATAATCGAAGTAAGGATATGGAATAAACTTCCGGCAAAGGTCCTTTCTGTCACTTTTAGTGTGCAAAAAATCATATGTCCACAAGTACTACTTTCCCTATCCCCTTTCCTATAACCTAATTTCATAGTTCCGGCACAATGCGTTGCAATAGTAGGATCATCTGCTGAGTAATGGCCCTATTTAACAAAAAAGTAAACCGGTTAAAAATTGACGTACCCGTAAAAATTCTTCTCAGACAAATCTCTGTTTGTTTTTATTAAAAAAATTTTTAAATATTGAACCGAATTAAATTTCTATTCCGTCTTTTGCACTGTGCAGGTATGAAAGGTAAAACACTTTTGCCAAACCAATAAAATTTACATTAACTACACAAAGTTACTGATGAAGAACTGATGCCAATATAAGAGAATTTTATTGCAGACTATAAAATAAAAAAAACCTTTTTTAAAACAATTTTAAATTAATACCTCAGGCTTAGTACAGCAGTAAATTGTGCCAGTTTCAAAGAGAAATAAAAAATTAAGCCTCAGAGTCAAAGTTGAAAATGTTTCAAAGTACATGGGGAGATATTGCAAGCATTATTAATATTAAAAAAGCCGTTGTTCTGCAATAGAAAGTTACCACCACAAAGTTATATTTATTTAAGCTTACAAAATGTAACTAAGACCAAATAAATGACTGACATACTGCGTTTCATTTACATGGCTGTTCGTAAATAGGTCAGTCAATATTTTGTCTGTGTATTTTTTTCTTTCTTCAAACAATTTTCATTTTATATTTCTGTCATTTAAAGGGCTATTTAAATTTTATTTTATATTTAGATGTTTGGTCTTTAAACAAAATATTTCCAATAAGAGTATTTTTGTTTTTATTTGCTTTCTCTTGTTGATATTTAAATTTAACACAGACAAAATCATTTCTAGATACTTAAAGATAAAAAGGAAAGAAGATTTAAAGCACACATTTTTGTTATATATTTTTTATTGCTATAAAGTTAAAGGAAAAATACTTCTATTAAAAAAAACTTTAAGAAAAAAATGATATTTTCATATTTAATGTGCAAAAACGTTTATGCGTTTACTTTATGTTATTTGTGATTCAAGATTTTTAAGCTGCTGGTTTTTGCTTCACAGTTTTTTTCGTCATTAAAAAATACCAGCTTTTTTCTAAGAGAAATAAGATGCAAATTAATATTTTGCTTAATGATTCTTTTTTCAGCTGTTTTAACTTTTTAGTGTATTAAAGCTATTTAAGCCTTAATTGTCTTTTTGTCAGTGTGGCCACGCACAATTTAACACTCTGTTATGCGGCATGAGTTAAGTAGAAACAGCAATTAATAAAAAAATGCAAGTTTATGCTAAATGTTAGATTATTTTTTTCTCTGTTAGATTTTACATATTAGAATGCCTTATGATGTGTGAATTTGTTTTAATGTAAATTGCATTAATAATAGTTATCTCTTCTCTCTTGGTTTCATAGGTTTTAGGTAATTAAAAAAATTCATATTTGCTGCCATTTGTCGCTGTGTTCTCCTTTATGACATTTACTATATAAAATTCTTTTTCGTCTGTTATCTAGTATTTAATATATTTTTTCGTTAATTTTAAGTTCATGCAAACTCTCTACTACCAGATCACAATTTTGTGCACGTGCATCATTCCTCAAGAGTGAAGTCTCCTTTTACGAAATATTACATTTAACCGTCCTGTAGCTACGCTTTATTCTGAGAACACAATTGGAACGCTTTTCGTCTTGCACGACGAATTCGTTGGTAAGAGTTCGCTGCGTGAATTCGCAGTGTGGCGCACAATTAGGACAGCTGTTATAATCAACAAAATTGTTTGCTGCCTATGACAAAAAAGTAAAAATTTTAAAGAAATGAAGCAAAAAATTTTGCGTTTTGTGAAAATTATTAAAATTATTTACATCATGTTTATGATTATTTTTTTTTTGCTTCTTAAATTTGTTTTGTTTTACATATGACAGCTGATAGTGTTATAGTTATACAAAAAATTAAGCATTAAGAAAAACCCATTAGAAAGCAATTTTATGGATAATAATTGTGGAAGTTTAACCTAATGATGTATATTAAGAAATAAATAATAATTAGGGTAAAAATAAATTTATTTACTAATATATTTAAAACCTAAAAGGAGAAACGGCAACCCTGCACTATTTTGTTCGTTGTTCGTCGGCGTAAGAAATAGAAATAAATCTTTCGGAGAGTTCGTCACGCACGACTTATATCGTCGACGGCGGTGTTGTGTTAATTTTCATATGCACTAATGTGTTTTATTTCTGACGGCGAATATTCGCAATGAAAAACTCGTCGTTTGTCCCAATTATATTCCCAGCATTATGGTTTTATCAAAACAGAAGGCATAAATCAAAGTCGTATACTTAAAGTAACGATTTGAAAAATTAAACACCCAGGCCGCACTAAGCTGTGACACCGCCGGAGCACAACCTCCTGTTGTAAATTTCTTCACTCAGTGATGTTTCCTTAAGTCCTAGAACATGTTTTTTAGTTTAAATAAACAGTCGTCTAAGTAATCAAAGCTGTCCTTATAATCTACAGACGTTTTAGACACACCATTAAGCGCTGCCAGGTTACTATTTTTGCATTTTATAATCCTGAAATCTAAGGAGTGTCAACTGCAGTTTTCCATTTTATTTTTTTTTTATAATTCAAATAATTTAACTTTATATCCGCTTTAAAAACAGATATAAAATTGGAAATCAAAGTGTGTCCCCATAGTTGACGTAATTAATTTAAATTTACAAGAAATTAAAGGGTGCCCTTAAATCTAACGATATTTGACTTGTGTAGATTTTTTAATTAGTTACAGAAATGCTTTAGAAATTTAAACAAAGTGTGTATTATTATGTCCGCTATAACAAGAAGTATAAATATTTAAAACTGAAAACTAAAGGGTGTACCTATAGGTAATTTTATTTGGCCTTATTTTTTAAACCGTTAAAGGTTAAAAATTAGAAAAGTAGATATTAAAATTTGTATTTCATGTTCAAAGACCCGCCTATGCGTTTTAAAATCGTATGTTTTTTTTTTTTGCTGTTTGGTTAGTTCATTTCTACCTCAAAGTATGCTTCATGCAGTTCTAAATATTCCAACTAAAATTTTCTCGCTTCGATGGGTTCATAAAAAACTTCAAAAACGAAGCAGTAGTTTCATTTACTTTATTTATTTATTTTATAAAGTAAAAATTTTTTTCTTATTACTACGTACTCATAGCAGCGTTGAGTGTGTTCAATAAATTAAATGTTTTAGCAAAATAAAGTTTGTTTAATTAAAAGAAACTGCATAAGACAAAATGCAACAATATTTTAATACACAGAAAAACTCTGTAATGCTCAGAGAAAAACTGAGTAAAAAACAAGTAAGAAAACTATATACGACTTGGCTGAATCTTACATACCCTTTACCTTATATGTAAATCTAGATAAGTGAAGTGACTTTAAACAAAAAAACAAATATTGGGGTGACAAAGAATTGAAAAATAAGAAAAAAAAATAATATTATTTATATATTTACTTAAAAATGTCATCGACTCTTAATGGGTTAGGCATTTTTTTAATTTAAGTATTTCGTGAAAGATCTTTTCAAAAGTTCTTAAATGGTATTAATATCTCAAAAAGTTCAGAGGCCATTAACTCGGAAAATATGAGTGAGCACCAATTTTTTTTATTGATGTGTTTTTTTTCTATTTTTTGCTATGCATAAGAACTCAGAATTTATATACTTTAAAGGGCCAGAAATGGATATTGTAGAAATTACACACAAAAGTAAAAACTTAGATATACCCCTTTTCCACTTTTTGTGGTGAAGGGTATAAAAATCCTTAAATAAAACTTTTCAAAAAATGTGCATGATTTTATTTTGCCTTTGAATTTACAGAGTGAATTTTGCAATCATATTTAACAAAAGTTTCGCCCGAGTTTATACTTATAAAGATATATTTAACGAAAAATTTTTTATTAAAAAATTATATTTTCTTTTTTGTATTTTTTATACATTTAAAATTGCAGATGAAGAACATGTTTAGGTTTCATTCTACATTCAGAAATTTTCCAAAACAAACACGTTACTTTTTGCAAAAGCAACTGTGTTAATATTTTATGCAAACATGTGAGTTTGCATTAAGAATCCTTAAAAAAATATATGAATGTAAGGTAAGCTCTACACCGACAATAAAGAGAGAAAACAAGAAAAAAATATTTTGTATTTGTCCTAATAAAATTGAAGAAGCTGGGAGCTGGTTAGAATGAACGCAAAATTTTTAAGAATGTAAATATGAATATTGTAGCAAGTTCCATATACAAAAAGTGAAGAGGATGTAAGTTTGCGTTCATAAGTCATGTAGTTGTACACTTCATTCATATACTCACTCGTGTAAAATTAGAAAATACCTTTAAAAACACATATACAATTAAAACTTTTTGATTATGACTTAAGCTTTCTTGTGCAAATATAGACACAACTTTTATATTCATACATGGGGCCCTTGTTACATATAATTGAAATTTAAGGAAAAAGAAAATCATATTTAACTGCAGCATACAAGCAAACATCAGAAGAGGTAAATGATAACATTCTTTAACTACTTCTACACACTCAACTCATGTACGTAATAAATTAAACAAGGTAAAGACAAATTGCTTCATGTTTTAGTGAGACTTAACATTTTAGCCAGCAAGATAAAGAGAAAAATTATTATTTCATCTAAACGTTTGCTTTTCCAATTACAGAAATGATCTTTCATGGCAAACAAAAATATAACACAAGTGATTAATGGAACAAGAAATTGTTGTTTAATTACGATTAGAGATTTAATTGGGATCTCTCACTTTTGAGTTATTTATAAAGTGGCACATTTAGTTTATAATTAAAATATTAGGATTTCTAAACAAGTGCCGCAACGCTTCAAAGTAGCACCCCTTGGGTGTGTAAAAATATAAAACTGGAAATTTTTCAATCCTGGCGATAGCTTTCATTAAGCTACTTTGCTTTATAAAGTTTAGCGGATATTTGGATTTTAAAATTACAAATTTATTTTTTGTCTAATCTTTGTCTAGATTTTTGTTTGTCCCCTTTTTTTGTAGTATTCGGGAGAAAAAATTGTTTGAAAGGTTTTTGTTGGTAAAAATTTGCACGAGATAAATTCAAAAATTTTAAAAATTAATTTCTAAACGAAAAAGTTACATCCGTTTCTTGTTACTTATTAAAAAAGTTTAAAACGTTTACACTACCTTTAAAACTTTTTTATAAAAAAAATATTAAAAAAAAATAAATTTAAAATTTATTATTAATTTTCAAAAAAAAAAAAAATTCTGTAAAAAATTAATTTTATGTCAGGTTTTCTGTTACGAATTAAACGGTAGCTATAAGGTAAGACCTGGTTTACATTCAAAAATGTATCGTTTCTTACCTCGAAGTTGAAATTTCTTTCCCAACTTGTTTTATATTAAAAACCGAAAAAAAACTAAATATCCCATTTTTGGACATTTTGAAAATATTTGTGGGGATTATGGAATTTTTGAAAAAAGTTAAAAATGTTTACACTTTCTTGAAAGCTTTTCTTATACAAAATATTATATAAAAAAAATTAAAAATTTTTTAAATTCTTCAAAAAAATTTTTGGTAAAAATTAGTTTTATTTTAGGTTTTCTGTCATTAATAAAACGGTAGCTAAAGAGGAAAGACCTAGTTTTAAGGCTACAATATATCCCTTCTTAACTTGTAGTTAAAATTACTCATTCACCTCGTTTAATGTTAAAAACCGAAAAAACTAAAAAATCCTTTTTTGGACATTTTAAGAAATTTTGAGAGGATTGTGGGATTCTTCTTTTATTGTACAAATTTCTATAAAAATGCAAAATCCTAATACATAACATTGATAATAACAATATTTTTTTTAATTTGCGGTTGACATTTCTCTCCAAGCTCGTTCAATGTTAAAAAAAATCTTAAAAATCCCATTTTTGGGAATTTTGAAAAAAAATTTGGGGATTGTGGGATTATTCATTTATTGTATAAATTTCCATAAAAATGCAAAATTATAGTACACAAGATTAATAATAACAATTTTTTTCTATCTTGGAATGGAAATTTCCCATCCAGCTCGTTTGATATAAAAAACTGAAAAAAATTAAAAATACCATTTTTGGACATTTTGAAAATTTTTGTGGGAATTATGGAATTATTTATTTATTACATAAATTTCTTTAAAATGCAAAATTTCAGCACATTATATTGATAAAAAAATTTATAGTATTCAAAATAAATAAAATTTCCACAAAAACTCATTTAAGTCTTTCAATATTAAAGTAACGATATGCCTACTTCAATTATCTTTGAATTTATTTATTAATACGTAACATTTATTACTGAAATCGTAGACATTTTTAGTGTACACTTGTGATAAAAACTTAAATGAAATGTTTGAATTATAAACAATTTATAAAACAATAACGCAAAACAAGTTCATACCTTTTGTCCTTTAAGGAAATAAAAAAAATAACAAACAAAATTCCAAATACAGCATTTTTTGCAATAATTGCAGTTTTCCTTGAAAGTAGAGAGTATCATCAATTCCCTAGAATTTTTAACAAAACTTTTTGCATGAAAAACCCAATAAAAATCATAAAGAGCTTGAACTATCATACAACTCTTTTCAAGTCTTTCAATACGAAAATCAAATACATCAGCACACAATACAAACAAAATGTGACAATAAAAGTGTAGTAAGGCAATTTGAAGAACAAAAGTGCCTTTCTGCATTGTTGAATTTAGTTTTGTAATGGCATTGAGAAAAAAATATATGGCCCTTTTAAGCTGCATTGTAAAGTTTGACGCAAAAATTGCTATAAATTGGTTTACCTGACAAAACAATGTTCGAACGAACATGTAAAATGGTTTAACGATATCCTTAGAAAACAACGTACTGTTACTGTAGCATTTTCATTTCCGCTTTAAGTAACAAACATTCAAATTCGTAAAATATATAAAACTCACATATGCTTATGTAAGTTGACCAACACAAACGCACAAGTATGCAAATCATTTTCAAACAATGAATAGAAATTTACTCCACATGTGTGATTTCTTTTGTTAAATATTTATTCAATTTAGAACACACTCGCATAAAGAGTTTAGTCTTCGGATTTTGCAATAGTTGTACAAATGTTGTTAGTAATTCTTTATTCAAGCATTAGCTACAACATGTACAACATATTTTTATATGTTTATTGAGTGTAGTAGAAGAAAAAAGGAGATACACTCATATTTGATTTATTTTTATACCATTCACCAGAGGTGGAAAAATTTATATTTAAGTTTATTATTCCCTTTGCAATTTCTACATTATTTATTTCCGATCCCAAAAAGTCTAAATACGAGAAAAATGGTTTTATTGTTTTTCAAAGTATTCTCTAGCATGATTTATACACTTTTGCATGCGCTGAAACCAGTTGTCGAAGCACTTTTTCCACTCCGATTGAGACACCTCTAAAAAATGGTTTTTGAACACGTCAACAGCTTCTTCTGGCGACGAAAATCGTTGACCACGCATTTTTTTCTTGATGTGCGGAAACAAGAAGAAGTCATTAGGTGCCAAGTCAAGGCTGTACGGCGGACGACCCATTAATTCGACGTTTTGGCCGGTCAAAAACGCTCTGGTTTGAGCTGATGTGTGAGAGCTCGCATTGTAATGGTGAACAATGATTCGTCTTTTCTTGTCGGTTTTTCGAATTTCATCGATGACTTTAGGCAAACAAATTGTAGTGTACCACTCAGAAGTGACCGTCCTACGTTGCTCAAGCGGAACAGTCGCCACATGACCAGTTTTTCCAAAGAAACAGGCGACCATTTGCTTCGAAGTGCTTCTTCCACGAACAACTTTCGTTGGATTTTGCTCGTCTTTGAAGACCCACACGGTCGATTGTTGTTTCGTTTCGGGCTCATACGCATAGATCCATGATTCCACCTGTGACGATCTTATAAACGTCTTTTGAAGCACCGCAATTGTATTTTTGCAACATTTTTTTTGCACCAATCGACACGGGCCTTTTTTTGAGCGCCTTTTAAATTGTGCAGGATCCAACGAGAACAAACTTTTTTACGGCCAGGTGTTCATGCAGTATCGAATGTATGCTGGTGAAAGAAATGTCCAAGGATGTCTCTATCTCTCGGTATGTCGCATGTCGATCTTGTATTATGAGTTCACGCACGGCATCAATGTTCTCTGGCACAACAGCCTTTTTTGGACGACCTTCACGGAATTCGTCTTTGAGCGATCTCCGGCCACGATTAAATTCATTATACCAATTTTTCACAGTGCTATAGGATGGTGCTTCATCGTCATACAAAGATTTAAGTTCATCAATGCACTCTTGTCGTGATAGTCCACGTCGAAAGTTGTGAAAAATGATGGCACGAAAATGTTCACGAGTTAATTCCATTTTTTTCTATATTAATTTTTTCAAGTCACTGCAAACACAAATAATGGTCGTACGTCAAAACGCTTTGAGTACGATTATGCTTAAAAATGACAAACTTTCTAATGGAAATGTCAGATTGCACTTATAGCAGCCTTTGTATTTTTTGAGTTCTAATGAATAACGAAGTGTTTAAATCAACTTTTTCAAGGCATTAGAAGAGCTAGAGAAAATGTTAATACGCCAATCGATCAGACAGAGATTCAAAAATTTTAATATTGAAAACCAGCAATATTAGTCCATTTACTTCGAGACAGCGGGCAAACACCACTCCTGCCTATAATTTTTCCGTATCCTGTTTTCAACTTTTGTTTGCAGGTGGTTGTCTTTTATAATTATCAACCTCTTACTATTTATTTACCACAATTATATTAGTTGGGACAACAACCCTTAGCCGCTTGTTTTGAACAGAAAAACTTGATGGTAGGAAAGAATTTCTTATGCCGATTAATATGTCCACTTGGTTATTCATGAAGAAGGGTATACAAGATTCGTCATAACCGAATATAGATATCTTACTTGTTTTTTGCTAGGACTGTATTATTTTTCATTTTAAAATTGATGAGTCGAAAAAGACAACAACTTTTAAAAGATTTTAATAACGCATATGTTCACAATTAACGCTTTTTTGGAATTATGTTTCGAGTGTGCACTAAGTGTTACGTTTAAAAAGATTTACTGCCATGGTTACTCATACTCTTCGGTTTGTTGCCATCATAATTAATATTTCAATGCTTGTATTATTCAAAAAGCTTTTTATACATGGCCGCTAATCGTCCTTTGATTTTATATAAAACATATGATAACGATGAGAAAATGGTTTGACTCTTACTGCAAAATAAACCGCTTTTTTTTAATAAACTGTAGCTCGTTATGCAATGCAGTGCGAAGATTTAAAAAACTCTTATAAATCTTTACAGGAAACCACAGCCTGCACATAAAATAGTTGTAAATATCAAACTCAACATAATCATTATATTTTACTTTATCCCTAATGTTCTGTGAATCCAAAAGCGTTTATTTTAGAATTTGCTAATAAATCTTGGCTGACTTAAATGATTTACTTTCGCTTCTAAAACATTTTGTATTCTCGATTTTATTTGCTAAGATTTTCACTTTCCAACAAATGTGGTATTCTAAGATGTAAAACATGTTTTCTTAAACTTCTTGTTTAATGGCAGCAGCCTCGTTAATATAACCAACCTCCATTCACAAATCATCTACACTTATGATAAAAAATTACAAATAAAAAAAACACATACACACACATACATATTTTATAGTGTCAGCCTCAACGTTCTTGCAAATAAAACACTTTTAGATCATTATTTATTTACATGCATACAAATACATATAAAGAACTTTACCATACAACACTAACATTAACACAAAAAGTAATTCTATTGCAGAATGAAAAATGAAATAAATTTCCTTAACCGCCTAAACATTTGCACTCTCGTTATCAATATTTCACTATCAACAAAGCAAAATACACATTCACACATTCATACAGTCAGTCGTAAAACACAAGACAACTCTTTTTACCTGATGTTAGAATCTATGGTAAATTTTAGAATAAAAAATTGCTTTTTTATAGCCTTCAGCACAGGTGGAAAAGGGGTATAACTAAGTTTGTCATTTCGTTTGTAATTTCTACAATATCTATTTTTGACCCCATAAAGGACATTTATTCCGAGTTCTGGCTGTCTGTCCTCTGTTTTCGGATCGAAATCAACTTTGCCAAGGCACAAGAGCTAATAAAAATTTAAATACGCCAATCGATCAGACATGCTTTCAAAAATTTTGCTATTGTAAATCAGCAAAACCGATTCATGTCCTTCCACGCAGCGGGCTAAACACCACGCCTGCCTCGAATTTTTCCAAATATTTTGCATCGAATCTAGCTTAGAGAATTAACTCCAATCAAACAGTCAAATAGGGATGTAAAAAACAAACAAGAAAAAACTTAAAAAAATTGTTTCTCGCCCATATTTTCCGAGTAATGGGCTTCTGAGCTTTTCACAGAAAAGTATGATTGCGCACCATATTTTTTATGATATCAATATGCGCATCATATTAAAGATTTTAAGGAGATCTTTAAGGAAAAACTAAGATATTTAGAAAATGTTTAATCCATTAAGAGCGGATGACATTTTATTTAAGATTATATTAAGAACTTATTTTGTTTTATTTTATTTTATTTATTTTTTTATTTATTTATTATTTTTTTTTGTTGGATTTGATTCACTATACTAGATTTACATACATTGTGAAGGGTATGTATGACTCGGCATAGTCGAATATAGCACCTTTAATTGTTTAGTAAGAATGGGTTGGTATGTTTGTGTATTTTTTTTATATTCCTAATTTAAGTAATAAAGTTTTATGTGCTTTTAATTGGTGTGAATAAACTTTTGTCATTGTTGCAAATTTTAGTCAATCAGATATGATCTTTCAGTTATCCCAGGTTGCATAGTATGATTAGAAATTAGAAATTTATCCTGAAAACAAATTTATGTGTTGAGGATTAAAAGTCTCAACCCAATAAGATTATATTGGCCGTTTTTCCATTCTGTTTAAAATTGGAAATCTTTTTAAATAAACATATTTAAAGTCTATTTTCAAAGTTTACTTAATTTTTGGTTATATTTTGTTGTCTCGTAAACTTTTGCAATAGTCCATAACATTTTTTTAATAGGCCATAGTTATAAAACAATCATATTTATTGCGCTTTTTGTTAATTTATGTGGTGAGCTTTTACCAAAAAACTATTTTTTTCTTTATTTTTATTGAAGTTTAGGAGATGGTCTCTCATGAAACTCTGTACAATTTAAATGAATCAAAAACCTCTCGTTTTATTTTCCGTAAATATCAAAAGAAAAGAAACAGGGAATATATAAAACTAAATAAAATTTTGTAGCAATAAAAAATATATATTTTGGAAATTTTTTTAAAGCGACTCTACTCGGCTTAAGAATTTCTTTGATTTTTTTCTTTGATTTTTTTGACTTTTTTATTACAAACCTTTAGCTAGTGATAAAACATCGATTTTAAACTTAAAAAAATTTAAAAATAATTTTAAAACTGCCCTCGTAATATTTGTATGAACATGACACTAAGAAAAATTTTGAATGCATAAATATGATGAAAAGTTCATATTTATTAATTAAAAATTTTTTTTTGAAATTTATTAAGGTGATCTAAGTCGGCTTAAGCATTTTTTGGGTCTTAAACTTTATTGTTAAGTTTTGTTTACTCGTTTCTTAATATCTCTAGCCATGGCTAAAAAATCTATGAAAACTTTTAAAAAGTTTAAAAGGAATTTTTAGACTGTCCTCGTTGTGTATTTATAGTTAAAAGATAGAGTGAAATTTGAAATAGAAAACATTAGCTAAAAGTTCATATATATGCGTAACAGTTTTTTTTAATTTTTGTAATACGAGTAACATACGCACATATGTCCGCTAAGGCCATGTTTGTGTTTTTAATTTTTGTTTTAGCTTTTTTAAAGTCTTTAAAAAGTATCTTCTGCTATTGGTTAAAAAACCCATTTTGTAATTATTAAAAAAAAAAATAAATAAATATTGAAATTTTTTAAGTGACCCTAGTCGGCTTAAGAATTTCATGCTTCATTGATTTTTTTTACTTTTTAAACACAAATCTCTAGCTAATGATTAACTATCGATAGTAATTTTAAAATTTGTTTAAAGAAATTTTTAAACTGTCCTCGTTTTATACTTATAAACACAAAACTAAGATAAATTTGGAATCGATAAAAATAATTTAATGTTGATATTTATTTATTAAAAGATATTTGGAATTTTTTTAACGTGACTTAAGTCGGCCTAAGCATTTCTTGTTTCTTAAACATTTTTTTAAAGTTTTGTTACATCATTATTCTAATGTCTTTAGCTCTAAAATATCGATGAAAAATTTTAAAAATTTTAAAAGGAATTATCAGAACACCCTCGTTATATTTTTATAATTTTAAATTGAAGTAAATTGATGAAAAGACAAAAGTAACTAAAATTTTATACTTATGCATATTAAAAATAATTTTGTAATTCGACTTAAGTCTACTTAAGCTTTGTTTGTGTCTTTAATTTTTTGCTTAAGCATTTTTGCTATTTGTAAAAAATCGGAAAAAGCTTTCTGTTAAACTGTCATAAGCGATATTAATTTATATAGTATATAAAAAGCCATAGTAATCTAGATTAATAAAACCTTATCTTTTTAAGTTTTCAATAGCATTTTATTAATTTTATCATTTTTACAGTGTTGTATTTTTTTAAAATAAATTTAGTCATGAATTTCTGTTTTTGTGTAACATAATTTATATTCTCTTTAAAATTATATTTGTTACTCTTGTAATAGAATTCATATTTTATGGAATAATTTAATTCAATATTGAGTATATAATTTATTGATTTCGTGGTAAAAGTGCTAATAAATTTAATTTAAAACATTAAAAACACACAGAAAAAAAAACATGTTTGTGAGCATGAAATATTTATTAATATTGATTTTTTTTACTTTCAGATTAACAATTCGCCTGCTGATTTGACCTTTCAGTTGTGTTAAACAAGACTGATGGATGCTGAGACTATTGATTTAACAGCTCGTGTGCTCATGCCCTTAAATAATTATAATGGCCACCAACAAAATGACAATGTTGTTGAAAATGGTACAATAACCTTAGGAAATAATAATAAATCACGTAGTCAAGTGGCTGCTATGGACTGTGTTCGACAATATGAACCCAAAGAACGTTTTGTCATTACAAAAAATGTTATTATTATTGGCTTGGCATTTATGATACATTTTACAGCCTTTCATGGTACCTCCAATTTACAGAGTTCAGTCAATTCGAATAAAGCATTGGGCACTACAACTTTGGCGGTTATTTATGGTTCATTAATATTATCGAATATTTTTCTACCCATGACAGTGATAAGGTAAGTATTGAAATATTATTGTTTCTAATAAATTACTTTTGTATTGATTCTGAAGAGGTTTTAGTCAGTCGAATAAGAATTTAGTTAGCACACGGTTTGTCGCCTGCTATAGTTCTTTGTAATATTTTCTTAAGCTTGCAACTTTCCTTTTTTGTATTTTTTTTTTTAATACTTGAGTAAATGGAATAAATGTTTTAATATATCTCACGTTTTTCTTGCTTAAGCTGTTGCTGCATTGTATAAGGATACGTTTGCAAACTGAGCTTTATTATCTGAGCAGACCTCCATAATAATATGAATTGTGCATATTTTCTGCTAGATGTTGTTTTTATACGTTTTTTACACTTTTCCGAATACGTTTTAAATAAGGCGATTGCCTTGACTGACGTTGCCGTCTTTTTCCACAAACCAAAGAAGTTTATTTTTTATTATAGAAAAAAATTCGCAACTTTTTTTGCAAATAAAAATATGCAGACATTTTTGGAGTAATTAAGGATCAGATTGAAAAATAAAATTTAATAATTTCTATTTAATGTTTTGATGCCTGCCGTTTCATTTTAAAATTCTAAGATTTTCTTTACACAAATCTAAGACAAAAGAATAAATAAATTTTAAATTACAGAGCATTTAATTCATGAGGAATATTTTATTACATTTTGTTCAATCAGTTTTTAATTATATAGCATTTATAGGGGAACTTTAAAGGGAATAAAGTAAATAATAAATATCTTTTTTTCTCAAATTTTGTAAATTCTTTAAAATTACGTTTTGTAAAATAATCTCTGGCAAAATATTAAATTTTAAATCTTTTGTTATAATAACAAAATTATGCCTTTTTGTAGCTTAAAAGATTTTTTAAATTAAACATCCCTAAAAACTGCTTTTAATAATTAGTAACTGCTTGAAAAATGTTACTTTCAAGAGACACCAAGCGTTTTATTATAAAACTGTCTTATAAAGCTCGAGTTGTTACAAAACACAAAAATTGCATACAAAAATTTAATTAAACTACAAACTAAACTTTTTAATATTTCAAAGATAAAATATTTTTGCTTTAGAAAGTATTTTTCTAATAAAACAAATTTTTTTATTTTGTATACGAAATAAAAAAAAACAACTGCTAAAAAAATGCAATAACATCAAATTGTACTAAAAGTATGCAACAAAATATTTCATTTTCATCTGATGAAAAGTATGTAATTTTTAAAGTTGCACAAACAGGAAGAATAAAAGGCAACAAAAGCAATAAAAATATAACATTTTAATTGCTTAAAAATATCTTTAATACAAATAATATTTCGCTGTATACAAAACAAGTGTTGTTAGTTATTTGCATAAGTAACACATAACAACGATGCCTTGTTTATAATTTAACACCTTCTAAAATTTGGTTTGTAAAATAAAATAAACATTTTTAAACTCTTTTACATAAAATAGTAATAATTTTAAATAGTGCCAGTTAAATAAATGTGGAACAACAGATTGTTTAAAAGTATTCACAAGGCATGCGGACAAGGCAAACAATACTCGACCTTATGCAATACTTTAAACTTGACATTTGGGAAAAATTACATTTTTTTTGTAATTAGGTTTCAAGTGGAAGAGCTGCACGTTGTTTAAAATTTGTTTGGGGGTCATAATCAAAAAGTAGTCCAGCGAGTTTAAACGCATAAAAAATGGTCAATCAATTAAAAAGAATGGCTTTATATAGCAGCTGCTTCAGGTAACTATAAATGTTATGCGTCTTGATGGTTTTCAGGCTTTAATATTTACACTAACATTTGACTAAATGACTTGAGGCTTTCGGATGGTAATTGCTGATTTCCATATTCTTTAACAAGTCTGTATATCATTAACATGAAGGATAAAAATTTATTCACGTCATTTGATTTAATATGAGTCTTTCAGTGATAATTTTTCTTATATTAGACGGTGCACCGTGGGCGTAATCAAAATATGTTGGAAATAACTCAGCTATTTTATAAGGGGTACACCGATTAATCAAAAATTTTAATTGAGCATAACAGAGGAATATTTGAGCTTAAGCTTTGACGCTGGCTACCATCCACTTTCCAGGGTTGGCGTTATGTGGTCTCGAAGTTGAGTATCCCGCACCTGAAATTATTTTTATTGCTTTGCATTTCTTAAATTTTATTTGTTATACACGGTCTTAAGGGCTGATGGTTTAGTCTGCATATTTATGTTTTGAAATGATTGGGTTAAAAGCATTTTTGAATAAAAATTTTTAATTTTTCGATGGCCTGGTCCAAGTTCTTTAATATGTTTGATATTATATTCAGCATATTTTCTTAGATTTTCTAGCGTGGTTAGCGAGCAAAAAAATTGTAAAATATTTTAAAAAAATTTGAAGATTTTATATTTTTGACTTAAAAATAATAATATTTTCAATTTTAAAAAAATCCATAAATTTTGCATTATTGTGTATTTTAGACTAAAAGATCCTTCAATAGGAGCCTTTTATAGAAAATAAATAAAAAATTTTCGCGGATATATAAAATTTTTTTATTTTTATTTAAGCTAAATATGTGTGTGCACGTTTAAGCCAAATTTCGTAAAAGCCGGTTCATCCTTGTAGAAGATAGAGGTCTCTCCATTTGACCTATTTTACATTGAATTTTTGATCTTAAATTATAAAGCTGGGTTAAAACAAAGACTACTATAAAAAAACTCCACTTTATTTCAAAAAGAATTTCATGAGCTCTAGTCCTTATATAGACTTTGTGGACAAAATAGGAAAAAATGCCAGTTATGAGATTTGTGGCCCTTCTTTTGGAAATTGTGGGATTTCCTTTACTTTAATGTTGCAGATTCTTTTGCGATTTGACTTAAGTTGACCTACTACACATGCGCATTTGATTTGCTTGATTTATAAAAATTTTTAAAATTTTTATATTTATTATTTTTACTTTTTTAAAATTGGACTTTTATAACCTCAATATTTCAAAAGAAATTATTAAAAAACATCACTGAATAAATTTTATTGTTCCTAAATGGAACTTGCAACAGTTGAATTTGTTTAAATTTTAAACTTTTAATTAAAATTTTTGTTTGTGTATTTTTTTATACAGTTAATATTTATCTTAGTGTGCTATAGTTTTAAGCCTCTTTATATTTTGTGAAAATCCTATTAAATATTTTTGTTGTTGTTTTAAACTCTACTTAATGGAAAAATTGCTTTTGTTATTTATTTCTGCATTGTGTTGTCCCTTAAGCAACCATAAATTTTTCTAAATGTTTAATCAAAGAGTCAAGCAACAACAGTTGTTTCAGTGTTTTATTATTAACAAAAAAAATTGTAGTCAAGGGAAAATATTTTTATAAATAAAAGTAAGAAATTTATGTAAACATTTTTTTTTTGGTGGAAAGTGGGAAATGTTTGCAGAATTAAGCGCTTAAAATGGAAATATTTTATAAATTTATTTAAGTTGTGGTTAAAGGTTACAGATATTGAAAAGTAGAAATAAAAATATTTAAGTAGTTCTTAATTTAAAGACTTTTTACATTAAAATAACAAAGGCTGCTTTTTAATAAATTAGGGCGGCCCTGGGTAATATATCAAAAACAATATTTAAAAGGGAAATCTAACGTTTAAGTTGTTTGAGGTAAATAGTTGTTATGAACTTTTAGACATTAAGTATTGAGTTTATTTGTTTAAAAAAGTGGGTTCAGTCTTTTAGATTTTAAAATTTTATTTTTTAATTATTTCATTTCTGGTCCACTCTGCGTGCAAGGAGAAAAACGCAGTATTAGGGGAAGTCTGTAAGATAATTGTAATGCTCTTGATTTGTTAAATATATTGTCACGGTCAAGACACAGTAAACTAGAGAAGATGTAACCAAGAGGCGTTATAAACAGTAGAATACAATCATTAAACGTAGTTAATCTTTAGCACGTCTGGCTGATTTTAGACCATAAAAAACTCTTGCACAGAAGGTGTAAAATCTGTGATATTTTTCATGCACACTTTGTTGCCATCACATTTTTTTAAATAAAATTATTCTAGTGTTCAATTCCTACAACTATAAGATAATTTTTTAAATAATAAATATCTTGTGCCATTTACTATATTTAATTATTTTTTTATTATTAATTTTTGCTTTGCTGGTAAAATTTATGTGACTGTGTGTCCTCTTTATGGCCAGACTATAAATCGTAACAATTTAATTTTTGTTTTCTATTTTATGGAAAAGTCACTCTATATCTTCGAGAAAAGCACTATTAATAGTTAATTGTTTGTTTTATTGGCAACTAAACTGAAAGCGAATTCAGGCCTTTATTACTCTTAATAGAACTTTAAGAAGCAGAAGCAGGCGTTAAGTAATAAAATAGTTTAAAAATTATATATTTTTTCACAGTGTTTTATAATTTCATTTAATAAAACATATGCCTTTTAATATGCAATATAAAATAGACTTGACAGTAAACTAATAAAAAGAAAAAGTGCTATATTCCGCTGTACCGAATCTTACATATCCTCCACCGTACATGTAAATCTTGTTTAGTAAAGGTGACAGAGAATTTTCAAAATCAAGAACTCTATATAATTTTACATAAAATGTCATCGGCTCTTATGGGTGAAGCATTTTTTAAAAGATTAAGTATTTACTAAAAGATCTCTTCAAAAGCCTTTATATGATGACCATTTTAGTACTTTAAAACATTTTAAAAATTCAGAGGCTTGTAACAAGGAAAATATGGGCAAGCGACAATTTTTTACTTGCCATTATTTTCCCAATATATTAGAAAATAATATTAAAAACATTCTCAAAATAATTTTACTTATTTATTTTTTTGTGATTGGAGTTATTTCACTAAATTAGATTTGTTCCAAGTGATATGGAAAAATTAGAGGCAGGCGTGTTGTTCTGTCCGCTACCCCGAAGGACATAGAACGATCTTGCTTATTTTTAATAGCAACACTTTTTTAACTACGCCTGATCGATTAGCGTATTTAAATTTTCTCTAGCCCTTTTATAAATATCCTTAATGGGATTGGATGTGAATATTTTAGATAGCACAAAAGGAATCACAAATAAAATATTTAATTACATCTAACAAAAAATAATTCTTTTAACTTCAAGCCACGTACATTAAAAAAAGTTTTTATAGTATAAACCATCAAGTGACAAAAATAATTTATGTATTTTATGCTGTTTTTGAAAAGAAGCATTTACTTTGTAGCAATTAATTAAATAAAGTGTTTACGATTATTTTAGTACCAGCCAATCGTGCAATTTAAATATAAAATATTTTCATTCCTAAGTTACTGAAAATCTGTATGTTTGTGAATATTAATGAATTTTATATTCCAATTAGTTGAATTAAGAATATTTTTTTTTTTAATATGATTATATATTCCAACAGTTCTGCGCTGCTGTATTTAACTGTCTGTTACGGATAAAATATGGTATCAGTATATTAAAAATGGGTTCATAGCAAAACTTGTATAAAATATTTGTTTTCTCATAACTAAATTACAGCTCATTCGTAGTCTAAACTGAGTCAACTTAAGTCTAGTCATTGTCTGGTTTCGGCAGAGTAATATCCTAAACGTTATATAATCATATTTCAGTCATATTTTAGTCATGGAGTATGACTCCAGTCATATTCTAGTCATAATCCAATCACAGTCCAGTTAAAGCGAATCGTTTTTGAGTGACTTCAGGAGAGCATGATAGAGCAAACGGACTATCAGAACACAAGTTAGGATTAAGGAAATCCATATCAACAAAAGATGATATTAAACTTCTTTAGGAAACAGCAACAGAAGCAGTAAGCAAAAGAAAAGTTACACCAAAAACTACTATGTTGTTGTAATCTTAAACGTCAAAGATGCCTTCAGTTCAGCGAAGTGGAAGAAAATTAAACAGGATTTAGGAAATCTAAGTAAATGTCAGTACATACTGTCTATGGACTTTTTATCGCTCTCGAAAGTGACTTTGTGTCCATGGACATTGTGTCGTTTTTACTATGAACATAATGTCACCTATTAAAGTGTCATAATGTCTGCACTTTAAACAACAACGGCTTGCTTCTTAAAAATTTCCTGCATAGCCGGTCTTCGGTCGGTCGCAAAGATTTTCTCTTCTATGGTATGTATAACCAGCAACGGGTTTGCTTACTAACAATTTTCTGCAATCCAATTTATAAAAACGTTAAATTTTTCTTGCATATTGACATTATGTTTTTGGACGTTATGACATGCCACCTCAGTATTACAGGATTACTTTACAAACTGAGTGGTTTATTTTAATGTGGAAGATGGTCATATGGAACATGTGAAGGAGGATTCTGTACTTGGTCCGCTTTTATTACAACCTAATTTACCACTTGGAACTAAGATTATTGTTTTTGTAGACGACATTGCCATAGAACATGGTGCAATTTGCAATAATACCAGGTGAATGCATTACCTTTAACGTGTATTTTGTTTTTGTAAAAACTAATTCCAGCTGTCAAAAACGTCTGGCAATATGTGTGTATGTATTCCAATATATTTTTAGTGGCTTTCTTATTTTCCACAAATACATACACATATTACTAGACGTTATTGACAGCTCGAATTAGTTTTTACAAAAACAAAATACACGCAAAAGCTAAAACATATCATGAACACATGATCTGATGCAGTCACCTGCTTGATGCGCCTTGCCATAGAAGTAATAGCAGTAGATTTAGATGATGCCAAAACAGTAACAAATGACGATATTGGGTTGTTGAAAACATTGTCCACTTTAAGAAATATATCGTTAGCTGATCATTAAACGCAAGATATCATATCCAGCCGAAGAGTAAATATAACTGTTGGAGACTGCAAGAGTATTTGATAAAGCTGCATTCATTATAAAGGGAATGATACCGGTGGATTTGCTTGCAAGAGAACCCTTGCCAATTAAAAAAGAAATGGTTTCAAGTGCAGAGGCTAGATCGAAGGCTTTGATAATTTAGCCAAGATGGTGATCTAGTAGCACAAAAGGAAGATAGACAAATAAAGTAATCCCTGGAATAGTTAGTTGGCGAAAGAGCATGAAACATATATTTTTACATGACCCCATTTGTGAGTAAACGTATAGGCTTTAAAAAGTACTTTTATTGTTTTTAACCTTTTTCTCCGAATTTTAATTTCTTAATTGAAAATGTTTGGCCCATTTACTTTAGTACTAAAACGAAGAAGCATTAATGGAAGTTGTGCACTGAAGGAGTCTACAACATTATCCTGCTGATGGTAAATCTACTAAAGAATCGGTTTCAAATAATATCCAGATTTTTCTAAATTTCTGCAGAATCTTAGGGAAAAAATACTTTGTGGTCGTACCGCCGGTATAGGAGCGACTTTCGAGGTGTCTTAGTGTGTTAAAGCTTTTTTGTGATTTTACTTTATTTTCATAATCAAGTCATGCAAGCCATGGTCTCGTCTATTAATCCTGTTATAGTCAAAATATACCCAAGATTTTATTTTAGGTAGAAACTAGTTTTTATGTATCCATAGTCCAGCCAGTCTAGTTAGAGTCAAGATCAGGTTTAAGCTGTAGTGATATTAGTATAAAAACTTTCTAGTAATTGTGATGTTGTATTCCAGCCATAGTTCATGTAAGTTGAGGGAAATCCCTTTTTTTACTCTAGTAATCGTTTAACTGAAGTTTTATAATCTAAAATAAATTAAGTCATAATCGCACTCTTAGTTACTTGATTCCAAAATACCCGTAAATCTGATTTTTGAAGAAGTGTACAATTCTTTATTCTGTTACCCACTTACGTTTTCCTCCTTTCTATTCCATAGATGGTTCGGTGTAAAAGTAACCATGGCGTTGGCTTTCTTTGCCTATATGCCCTACATAATGGCACAATTTTATCCGCGCTTTAAAACCTTAATACCTGCCGGTCTAATGGTGGGTTTCGGTGGCGGACCACTATGGTGTGCAAAATGTACTTATCTATCGACCGTGGCCGAAGCTCTAACACAAGTGCCAGGACAAAAATCACAAAAGGATGTTAATACTGTAAAATTTTTTGGTCTCTTCTTTATATTCTATCAAATGGCTCAGGTCTGGGGTAATTTAATATCATCCTCCATATTATCGCTGGCATCGACAAATGAAAACAACAGGGAATCGAAAAATTTCTCAAAATCAGTTGATTTGGTGGGCCAACTGTGTGGAGCTCGTTTCTGTCCAAATGTCCAGGCTGAAGTGAATCCTAATCTCATACCGCCAGAGCCAAGTAAAATTCAACTGTTAAATTCCATATTTTTAGTTTGTATGGCTGTGGCAGTGATATTGATTGTAGTTGGAGTGGATTCCTTAAAAAGGTTGGTTTATATTTTAAGGGATTTAAAAAAAAGTTTTCTTTTAAGTTTCTGGTTACTTTTTGTAGATATGGCATGAAAAGAGGAGATACCGGCGGAGATGTTATAACGGGATTTAAGCTTCTAACTGCTACCGTCAATATGTTAAAGAAAAAGCGTCAACTTTTAATGTTGCCCATAACTATGTTTATTGGTCTAGAAGAAGCTTTTTTGGCTGTAGACTTTACTAAGGTAAATAAAAGCTTTATTGTATGGAAATAAAATTTGTAATGATTTTTTAAACTTTTGAAGTCTTTCGTTGCCTGTGGCTGGGGTATTTCTAACATTGGCTTTGCTATGATTTGTTTTGGTGTTGCCAATGCAATTGCTGCTGGGTTTGCTGGTGCCTTAGCTGAGAAATTGGGCCGTGTTAAATTGGCTATGCTGTGTGCTTTCTTAAATTTAGCTTTGTTTGGTTACATGTATTTCTATGAAGCTAAACAGGGTGATTTCATAAAGTATTGTGCCTTTGCTGCCATCTGGGGCATATGTGATGGTGTTTGGTTGGTTATAATCAATGGTAAGTGAAAAAAGATTTTTTTAAAACATAATTGGTTACGTGAAAGTTTGTGGTTAAAGCTTAAAATAAGCACTGCAAATATGTTAATGTTAATCTCTTTGTTTAAATAAATCGAAGAGCTTTAGATTTTATTCATTTAAAAATTTTTTTACTTTTGTTTTTCATAAAAAACATTTAGTCTAAATTGCTTTTTTTAAATTAAATTTTTCTCACAGCTTTCTATGGCATTTTGTTTCCAAAAAATCTGATAGCTGGCTACAGCAATTTTAGATTGTGGGAGTCTACGGGCTCCGTTATTGGTTACATTATTAGCCCTCAACTGTGCACTTCTATTAAACTATTGATATTGATGGCTGTTTTATTAGTGGGCTGTATAGGGTGAGTAATTTAAACAAAATTTGTTCACTGTTTTATTAGAAAATTTTAATTTTCCTACATCTTGTAGGTATGGAGCTATTGAGTATCGCGTTTGGAAAAAGCAAAAGTACACAGCTGTGATGTTGAATGAAAAAAATGATTTGTAGAATTAAAAAAAGTATTTTTATATATTTTTAATTAGTTTTAAATAAAATTAAGTAAAATATTGTTTTATACTTTTTTAAAATAAATAATAAAATATAGATTTATTTTTTTTTTAACTTAAAAATTATAAGTCTTTCTTTTAGACTTCAGCAATATTTTTTTAATATCTATTCTTAGATTTTTCTATTTTTTTTATAGGTTTTAGGCAATATTTGATAAACAATACCACACGTAAAATGACTCTCAGAATTTTATTAAAATCTTATTTTTTTAAATTACCAAACTTTTTCCTCAATTCATACACATATTTTTTTAATATTGAAATTAACCCTTAAGGCAAAAATTTTTCAAAATTTATTCGAAAAAAAAAACAATTTTTGTTAAACAAGCAACTTAAGTTGCGGTCAGTTTAGTTAAATATTTGACCAAAATAAACGTGACATGTATTTTTACAAATATTTATTCATTTTTTCAGACGTATCATTACGGTTATCGATCTATAAATTAGTAAATATAATATCTGTCTTTATTATATTAAGTAGGATCTTATACTACGTTATAGGCATTTAAGAAGAATGACTTATCTGGTCGTACTTTTTATCTCACTGTTAGGTTCTCTAAACAAACGAACATATTGGCCCATATTCATAGTTAAAATAAAGTATACTTTTAGGGAGCTAAAGTCGGTTTTACTTCAGAGTCGACTCTAACTCATTCATGGACAATTTAAAATATATTTTTGGCGTTGAAGTCAACTCTTAATTCCAAAATAGCTAAAGCTGTTTTTAACTCATTTTTCCATAATTATTTTATTTGGTTTAAGTACACAATACTCTTTATCTGATTTTTAAACCAAAGTGAACAAAATAACAACAGGGTTACTTTTTTCTAATGTTTGATTAGAAATTGTATAAAAACATTTATCAAACTTAAGTTGACACCCAGTTAAAGTCTATTTGACTTAAAGTATGCTTTATTTTCGACAATGAAAGCAAAAAAGATATTAAGAGCTTTTTAGTTTAGAGTATACTTTAGCAAGAGTCGACTTTAGTATATGACTATGCATATGGGCCATTTTTATTAAAAACAATTTTTTTTCATTTTTAAAACAGCACGAAAGAAATGTTTGTATAGAAATCGGCAATTAGTCTCTATCAGATTAAAGTTTTCTTAATAGGAAATTTTTCTAAAATCGTTTAACATTATAACTGTTAAACGTTCTTGGACTTCATGAAAATATTTATTTTCTAATAATAAACAATTTCGTAAAATTTTATAAAGTAAATAAACGGCGCTAATGATTACTGCGAAGAAAGTATTATTATGCCGTTTGTTTTCTAGCCTTTAACATATAAAAGTTTGTTGAAAAAAACAAATTGAAAATTTTAACTTTAAAAAATAAGGTGACACTTGGAAGAGGAATATATGGCGAAGAAGTAAATTTTTAAGAATTTTAAACACAAAAATTCACGCTTCATTATAATAAAAAAATTTTTTGAATAGGTCATAGTATTAATCTATAAAAAAATATAATTTACCATTTTAAAAACTTTTAAAAAAATATAATTTACAAAATTTAAAATTTAATCTTTATAAATAATTAAAAATTCATCTTAAAATCTGTGTTTGGATTAGAGTCTACTAAATTTTACTAAAATCATTTTGCTAAAGATTATTCCCATATGAAGATAAAAAATATGAGTTAGAATTTAGTAAGTAAACGCAATTTAACGCAAGTAAATGCACATTAATGCAGGGTAACGCAAAATCAAATCTCATAATCGACGCAAGTCGACGTAAGTTAAAGCACTCAAACGCAAGTAAACGCAAGCTAACGCAAAATCAAATCTTTCATAATCGACGTAAGTCAACGCACCTTAACGCAAGTGCAAGCTAACGCAGGGTAACGCAAACTCAAAGCTTTCATAATTGGCACAAGTAAGCGCATATTAATGCAGGGTAACGGATTGTAACACAAAATCAAAGCTTGCAGTTTCTACTTAACTGAAAATTAATACTGGCTTTTTGTCTGAGCAGATTGAAACAATTTCATTTTAAATATTTTTTACATAATCCTTTATTTTATTTTTTATTTTAATTATTACAATTATTTTAAATAATATGAACGTTTTATGTTTTTGTATTTATTTGTTTTTTAATTTATATGCTAGATTTTCTTTTGTTTTTCTTTTTTAATATTAATTTAGTAATTTAGTTTCTTAATTTGTGTTAAACATATTTTTTATAAGTTTTATGATTTTCTTTTTTTTTTTAATATTCAATAAAATTTTATATAAGATAATTTTTGTTATTTTTTTCTTACATATTCTAATGCTATAAAAGTAACGTACAATTTTAAATTATGTTTTTTAATTTTTTGTTTTCATTAAATGTATTTATTTATTTATTTTATGATAATGTTTTTTTTTTATTTTTATTAAAAAGAACCTGGGTTTATTTAATGTTTTTTAATTAAGATTTGTAAGTTTAAAAAAAAAAAAACAAAAATATTATTTTTTACAGGTTTTGGAAAATATTATTTTTCATTTGGAATGGCACGTTTAGTTTACTCTTTCTTGAAAGATTTAAAAAACAATAAGTTTTACTTTGTGCTTATTTTTGTTTCTTTTATAAAGAATAAAATTAATTAAAAACTAATTTGCATTTTTCATAAGTAGGTGCACGGCACGGAATTTAAAGGCAAAATGAGATTTATTTTAAATTTATTTACCAAATCCCCCACTGTGAGCCGGCCAAAAAACCAATTCAAAACAATAATATCAAGGTAATGCTCAATGTAATATAAGACCAGTTACTTTAAAACCAAGAAGGAAAAAGAAAATCAAATAGACCTAATAACGTTAAATATTTGGAATTATTTAAAAGTAGTCACTATCAATTTTAGTTCTATTTATATAGCAAAAGACGTATAACAACTAAATGTTAAATGCTATGACACACCTTTACATACAAGTATGGCCTGAAATTATACAATTATACAATAATATTTTATAAGATGAGTTATTAAAAACTAAATTTGTATTGTTTATCAAAATGGAGTAGAATTCCAGGGTGGTTAACGAGCAGGAGTCAGTTTATCCTAGAGTCTAATTTTAAATATACTTTTTTTCTTTTTTAAATATTTTATGTCAAACACTTAATCACATAGCAATTTTTCATTCAAAAAAATTTTACAAAAAGAATTTAAGTTTGAAAATAATTGTGGGATTTTAATTTAGAAATAGTTGTTTTTGTTTTTGGAATATCTATTTAAATCTATAAAAAGTTTTTTTTTTAACTTTACCTTCTTAAATTAAGTTTTTTTTTTGTTAAATATTTTTTATTCTATTTTTATGTACAATGATAAGCTTCTAGCTTTTTTTATAGCTTATTAAAAAAAGCTTTTCAATTTATTTAAAGCTTTTTGTGCCAGCCCTTAATGTTTATTGTGGTTTAGCTTTTTTGTTCAACTAAAAGCTGTTTTTATATTCATGTTCATCTCTACTGCTGCTACCAGTTGAAGTTTATTGTATTTTAAACCATCCCTTTCGACATCATACGCACTGTATTTTTTAAAGCTTGTCGTTTATTGCAGAACCATATACGTATGACCTCGCGTTCGTAGCCCAACTGATGTGCAAGTCCTGTAATCTCTGTGCCTGTTAAGAGAAAAAAAAGCAAAAATTTAAAGATTAGTTTCTAAAAACACATTTTAAAGTTAACAAGACAATATTATATTCTTCAAATAGGTAAAAAAGCTTTTCTAAGTCAAATATAAGCTTGAAGAGATTTTTAAGTATCTATTGTCATTTCACTTAATGTCTGTCAAAGCTCTTCAGGTAACAGGTAAAACATAAAACACAAAGGCACATGCAATGAATTTATTTTATTGCTTCTTCTCTTAACTTTTATTTCAACGTTTGGAAAGTGATCTCTAAATTAAAAATATGAAAAAACTTTTTTATGGCAAAACTAAAGCTCTTAAAGCTTTAAGTTTTCACTAGATTTTGAACACAATTGTCAGAAAGCTCTTTCTTAGTAAATTATATTTCCAAGCTTAACATGTGTTAATTTTTATGAAACTGCTGATATGCGAATCAAGAGAAGTACCCCGTTTTCAGAAACTAACCGATTCGATACTGTTTCGCTTTAACCTGCTAATTATTCGAAACGTATATGGGTTCGTGTTATTTAATATCAAAGGACATGTTTTCAATATCTATTTTATCAAAATTTTGCATAATCAACTGTTTGCGCAAAACAAAAAGCACAGATCCTTGGTTGCTGCATGCCTTAAAAAAGCAGTTGTCGTCAATCCAACCTGGTTATTACGTTCATTTTTTTAATTTAGTGAAATAAATATGTTTTAATAGAAAAAGAACTATTCAAAAATTATATGAAAATATTGACAAATACTTTGATAAAAAAAATAATTAAAATTGTTTTTCAATTTTTGTATTAAGGTTACCAGGCTCTAATACAGGGGTTCTAATCAAAATCCTGCTCACGGACCCTTAGTAAACTATTTTTTTTTTCACGGACCCCTCTGAAGCCCAAGTTCAAAATAAAACTTTTATTATTTTTGAAAACACTGTTTTTTCGGTTCGTCATGCGGACCCCTTGGATAGTTGCTACGGACCCCCAGGGGTCCAAGAACCCCCATTTGAGAACCGTTGCTCTAATACATATTTTATTAATTATTAATTTACTAAATTTGAAAATGGGATTCGGGGAGACTAAATTTATAAAAATTTTTTAAACTTTCGAAATTTTCAAAATTAATTTTAAAGAGCTTTCATTAATGCATAAAAAACACGTAGGCTTTTGTGAGTTATAATAATTTACTCATAACTAAATTTTAAAGTTTTACTAATTTTTATTTAAGACATTAAAAGTGTAAAATAAGCTTTTTTTAAGTTTTAAATCTTAAGAAATTCTTTTATATAAACAAAATCTTAAGAAAAATTTAAAAATTTTTAAACTGTTTTAAGTCTTTAACGCCAATTAAAACTGCAACTTTATTTTAAAAAAAAAAACTTGCAGGACTTAAACAGAAGAAAGCTTTTTTACCTTAGGAATTTATTATAAAATATGTAAAAAATTAAAATTTGAAATTACCACTCACCCGATGGATGGGTATTACGCTCAAAATGAGCATTTAATAGCTCTAACGCTTGCGGTGTAAATGAGGTGCGACGTTTACGTTTTTTTGATGGCTCTACACCAATATAATCAGTTAAATGATTTTGTCCAGATTTAAAACGATTCCAGTGACTAAAATTTATTTTTTAATAAAAAAATTAAACAAAGAAACATAAATAAAAGTTAGTAAATTCTTTGAACAAAAACAAAAGTAAACGTGGTAGGAACTTAATCCATACTCTCACCTCTCTTCAGCCTCTTTCATCCAACGTTCTAAGACGGGCTTTATTTTTTGTGCACTCTTTGGTGTTATATCTAATTTTTCAAACCTGAGAAGGGGAAAATATGGAAAATTAAAATAAATTTGAAGATTTTTTTTTAATTTTTAGTATGCGCTTATTTAAATTAAGAGAAAAAGTGCCAGGACATTGTTTGATTTTATTTTTGTTTTTTTTCTTAATTTTTTTATAAATTAAGCCAATTATAATATAAACTAAAAAAATAGAAAATTAAACAGAATTATGCAAAGCAAATAATAGGATCTTTTAGTTCTAAAAAAATTTAAATAAATAAATTTATTATAAAATATTTAAAGGCAATGCCCTGGCCAATAGGAGCTTATAACTTTAGCGCATACTAAAAATAAAAGAAAATAAAAATTATTTTTTGACCTGGTTTTAAAAGCATTTCAATTAAATTTCATTAACTTTGAAATCTCTTTTAAAACTATTATAAATTTTTATAGTTTTTGGTTATTTTATCTTTCTTTTAACTTTAAAAAAAGCTATAAAAATTTGTTCAAGAAAGCATTTGTATTTTATGTTTTAAATACTTATTTTTTTAAACATCATAATTTATTGTCAACATACATGTTTTGTTGTTGTGTCGATAGTTGAGCAGCATACATTTGAGCAGCTAATGCACTATTTCATTCGATTTGATTATATTTGATTTATCACACACAATTTTATTTATAAAGCACAATTTGTAGATTATAAAAAAAAAGAAAATTAAACAAAAAATATTATTAATGATATTTGTTTTAGAAAAGCAATTAGCGTTTAGATTTTACTTTAAACAAATGTCCTGGCACTATAAATTATAAATAAAGATAAATTTTTTTTGCAGAAAGTTTTAACGAAAATCATAAAAGAATTTATAGAAAAAAAATATTTTTTTAATATTTTTATTTTAAGAAAAGCAACTAAAGAATTACACTACCACTATGCACTGCGCTGCGGTAAAAATTTAAGGTTCTCCTTTTAATACCGGTATTTGTTAAAAAGTTACAAACACAATAGTGAGCACTATTTAAATTAAGGATCATTTATAAATATGAAGCGCTTAATTTGCCTAACGAAAATCATTGTTTCCGATTTTTTCCATAACGAAAAATTTTTTCAGGGGGCATAGAAAATAATAACTTGTAAAAGGATTATCCAAATTGAATAAAATAAATGCCAAGATATGTCGTGGGGGAAAATTACTTTTGACTTAATTAAACAGATACATTTATCTGCTCAATAAATCTGGGTTATTATGAAAAAAATAGGATTTTTTTTTGGTTTTTAAACATTTTAAAAATTTCGAACTTAAGCCCAACTAAGAATGTTTAATTCGTTTATCTGAAAATATATCGTTTTTTTGTTTTAACGTATTTATTAAAATTTATACTCATAAATTTGAATTTATGACCGTAAAAACATCAAATAATTTTAGGTGGGATTAAGATCGTTCTTAAATATTTTTTATTTAAAAAAGGTCATTTGTGTTTTTATATAAAAGTTGTTTTTTTAATAATTTTTGGCTTAAGGCATTAAAATCAAGACGATCAACTGTTTGTTTAAAAATAGTTTATTTTTAAGATTTATTTTATTTTTATTCTTTAAAAAAATTTACAATTAATAATTCTCATTGTGTATATAAACTAAAAAAAATATTTTGATTACCAAATTCCTAACTAAACTTAAATATCTGCTTTGGTATTATTAATTGTTTGGAGCAAAATTAAGAAATAACTCGATCAAAAACTTCCTGCACAAGTCTTTAAGTTAAATACTTTTCAATATTAAAAACAAAATAATTTGTTTATTAAATAATTTTTTTTTATATTTGAACAGACGAAATTATATTTAAGTAGAATTAAAAAAATAAAGGACATTTTTATGTTAAAACAAAAAATATTGAAAGAAATATATTGAATAGAATTTATTTTATTCTTACCTGCATATGGCACTTTGACTGTAGGCAGGACCTTCTGTTACCGATAGAGCCTGACCTACTTGAGTTTGGGTTAGACCCAATGATAAACGGCGTAATTTAAAAGCTTTGGCAAATTCTTTAATCTCATCTAAATCAATGCCATCCACCATATTGGTAGTGGCCTGGTTAATAGTGGGTTCATCTAATAAAAAAAAAAAGAAAAAAAGGAAAAAAATTAACACTTAAAGTAAAAACCAGAGATGTTATTATTTTAATAAACAATTAACTTAATTATACTTCTAGCTTACTACTCATTTTCTAACTATTAAGTTTTTTTTAACCTTAATTAGTGTTTAACTACTCACATTATAAACTCATTGCTTAACTTTATGTTTATTTATTTTTCTTGTGCTGCTTCCAGTCAGTTATACGAGGGCTGCTATATATATTTCTGGCCTAGCAAGACTGAGTGCTGCCAAGTGCAATCTGACATTTCCATTGGAAAGTTTGTCATTTTTAAGCATAATCGTACTCAAAACGTTTTGACGTACGACCATTATTTGTGTTGTTTACAGTGACTTGAAAAAATGAATATAGAAAAAAATGGAATTAACTCGTGAACATTTTCGTGCCATCATTTTTCACCACTTTCGACGTGGATTATCACGACAAGAGTGCATTGATGAACTTAAATCTTTGTATAGCGATGAAGCACCATCCTATAGCACTGTGAAAAATTGGTATAATGATTTTAACCGTGGCCGAAGCTCGCTCAGAGACGAATTCCGTGAAGGTCGTCCAAAAAAGGCTGTTGTGCCAGAGAACATTGATGCCGTGCCTGAACTCATAATGCAAGATCGACATGCGACATACCGAAAGATAGAGACATCCTTGCACATTTCTTCCACCAGCATACATTCGATACTGCATGAACACCTGGCTGTAAAAAAGGTTTGTTCTCGTTGGATCCCGCACAATTTGAAAGTCGCTCAAAAAAAGGCTCGTGTCGATTGGTGCAAAGAAATGTTGCAAAAATACGATTGCGGTGCTTCAAAAGACGTTTATAAGATCGTCACAGGTGACGAATCATGGATCTATGCGTATGAGCCCGAAACGAAACAATAATCGACCGTGTGGGTCTTCAAAGATGAGCAAAATCCAACGAAAGTTGTTCGTGGAAGAAGCACTTCGAAGCAAATGGTCGCCTGTTTCTTCGGCAAAACTGGTCATGTGGCGACTGTTCCGCTTGAGCATCGTAGGACGGTCACTTCTGAGTGGTACACTACAATTTGTTTGCCTGAAGTCATCGGAGAAATTCGAAAAACCAACAAGAGAAGACGAATCATTGTTCACTATGACAATGCGAGCTCTCATACATCGGCTCAAACCAGAGCGTTTTTGACCGGTCAAAACTTCGACTTAATGGGTCATCCGCCGTACAGCCCTGACTTGGCAACTAATGCTTCTTCTTGTTTCCGCACATCAAGAAAAAAATGCGTGGTCAACGATTTTCGTCGCCAGAAAAAGCTACTGAAGTGTTCAAAAACCATGTTTTAGAGGTGTCTCAATCGGAGTGGAAAAAGTGCTTCGACAACTGGCTTGAGCGCATGCAAAAGTGTATAAATCATGCTGGAGAATACTTTAAAAAACAATAAAACCATTTTTGAATATAAATATTCGCATTTTCACTATTAGGCCAGAAATATATAAAGCAGCCCTCGTAGCAAAGAAATAGGTGTGAAATATTTATGTTCTACCTTAAGAACCAATTACTTTAAATATATTCTAGAAGCTACTTGTTGCATTTAACATTTACACTAATTGAGTTAAAATGAGATGCTAGGAAATAAATCAGCAAGAGTTTGTTAAAATAGCTGCTACCTCCATCAACCATAATGTGGCAATTAGCTAAATTTTATTAACGTTTTGTAATTAACTACTGTTGATGCAACGAGCTCGCAATAGTGCAAAATATTTTCAAGATAAGGAAAATTTATTTAATGAATTTCGTAAGAAAACTTTAAGAAAATAAATGTTGAAATTACAAAAAATAGAGAGTAAGAATTATTTTTTAATAAAATATTAAAAGCAGAATCTTGTTCTTTTTCTGTATTGAATGCTGTTCATCACTCTTTGGTAAAGAAAAGTTTCTGTACAAATGGTTAATTTCAATTTTTATGTTGTTAATTTATTTGAAATTTGGAAAACATTGTCTGCTTAAGCCACAATTAAATCAATTATGGTTTCTATATTTTAAATAACAAAGAGTATGTTAAGATTTCTAGTCAAAACGAAAGCAAAACACATATAGGTTCATTATAGACTGTGCAGTTTAGAAATAAAAATGAGAAAAATTTTAAAATACCTCGGGACAACTCGACAAGTAAGCATTGTGTCGATATTAAACTCCTTGATCAGTCTGTGAAATTTGAGTTAAAAAATCTTTAGCTTATTTTTGTTCATCTGACACAGGGTCTTATTTGTTAAACCGTTAAACACTTTGGCGGCACATTAAACAGCCTCATAAAATTTTATAAATGTATTGGTTATTTCAGTTTTGCTTGTCACAGCAGCACATCAAATTCATCCGATTAAAGTTTATTTTTAAGTTGTTTTATGGAAGCAAAAAATGTATAATTTGTTGGTCGCATGATATTTTAATATCCCGTTTAGTTTTTTGAGAATTTAAATAAAGCAAAAATGTAAAATGTCTTTGGATAAAAAAGTTATTCAAATTGGCATGAATTTACAAATGAGGATAAACTTCAATAAATTGCAATATAAAATTTTATTTATCAATTTTCTTAAAAAGAAAAAAAAAATTGTTACGCCAAAAACAAAACCAACATGAAATTTGAAGAACATTAAACTTGCTTTATATTTCTGCAAAGCAGTATAGAAAATGAAAAAAAGTATTTTCACAAGGTACAAAATAAATAATTGAAAATAACATCATTTTCAATTCCAATTGCTCGAAGAGTTTTTCATTCAAAAATGTATGAGCCAAAGTTGCACTTGGTACAAAGTGATTGCTGTAAAGTTGGGTTTTCCATCCCTGAACTATTTTTTCGGATTTTGGCTATCGTGACTCGCGTTGAATAATTTTAAGAAAATTTTTCAGACTACAATATTCGTCAACTTTAAATGCTTTCCAAAATTTTTGCGTGAATAACTGTTTCATTCAATATGTGACAGTATCTAACTTAAGCAAAAGTGGAGTTAATCTAATTTGACAACTTTTGTTTATGCAAATGATGAGTGTATATTTTGCAAGCAAATTAAAAAAAAGCGTTTATCAATTCGACTGAATGTGTTTTTTTATTTTTTGCCTCCATAACTCAGTCATTTCTGGAACGATTTTTATTTTTTTTTATTTAAAAGTTGATGTTTACAGATTTTAAAAACAGTCTTCATTTAAAGGGTGTCCCCATAGAACATACATGTTTTTTTACGTGTATTATGAACCATATTAAAATTAAAAAAAAACTGCATCTCACTATGGCTCCCAATGGCAAAAAGTAATACAAAAAGGGTGACCCCAGGATGACTTAAGTTGAATTATTATAGAAAAACGCTTGTAAATATGACCGTTATAGTAACAATTGTTAATGATATATTAAGGGGTGTCCCAATAGTTATTTAATCTTATAATGTTATGGTTTTGAAAAGTTGTAGACCAGCGCTTGTAATTTATTTTTGACAGACAGATGAAATCTGTTTTAAGGTCTTTTTTTAGCAAGAATTATTACAGTTCAAAAATAGGATTTTCTTAGAAGAAAAATACTTTATGATCAACAAAATATCTGTAGTAAATTAAATATAACAGAAAATTTAAAAGTATAAAGTGAAAAAGCCACTATAAGTCAATTTCCACTACCGGTCAACTTAAATATTTGATGCGAAATAATGCAATTTACTAAGCAGAAAGTTACTAAAAAGCCTTCAGAGGTGGTACGAAATATATAATAATTTTGTGTGAGCTTTTATTTTATATATTGAATTTAAAATTTTAGAAATGCAATCAAGATCTTATAAAATTAATGTTGCTCGTCTGTAAATTTAACTTTTAGGTAATAAATTCTATTTATGTTTCTTGTTACTTAGTTTACAAACATGTCTTGCAGTTTCAACTAATTACTTAACAAATTGTATACATAAATTATAACAGCCTAATAAAAGGATTAACATGCAGAAAATTTTCAATCTAACAACGATTACATCTTCTTGCTTAAGAGAATATATCCAACTGACTTGCACCAGACACTCAATGTGTAATAAAAAAACGCTAACATGTCAGCAACAATATTGCGCTTAATTACTGCTAATTGACGTTTACAAAACTTTAGCTCTTTTTTGTATTTATTTTTCGTCTTTCATAAAAGTTTAACTTACGTGTTTCTTATACGAATATGTTTATTACGATACTAAAACTTAAGAAAGAATCATACTAATTGATAGAGATGGCTTCTTTTCTTCGTATAAGGATAAGAGAATAGAAATTTATCATGTTACTAAATTTAAAACAAATTTAAAATAAATTATAGCTGGCTGTAGAAAAAGCAACATTAAAGAAGTTAAGAGTGGCAAATAAATTTCCTTAGTTAATATCTTAAAAGCAACTTCGTCATTCATATTGCATGGATGACGAAGTTGCTTTTATTTTAATCATTATCTTCATAAAATTTATATAATAGAAATAAACGTTTTATTCTGTAATAAATCGGTTAAAGATAAAGTAGATATGTTTCAGGTAATTAAATACTTTTTAACTTTTTTATGACTTAGAAGTTTTTAAGGCTTGATTTTCGAATGAATTTTTTTTTTATTTTTTTTTAATAATATTTTAGATTTTCAGGTATTAAACAACAAAAAATCTTCAACTTTGCATAATAAAGAAAATGTTACTGATTGCCTGATTAATACAAATCTCTCTTTCTGCCGACCACTGCTTAAAAGCTTAACTATGTTGCAGCTAAAATTTATTGTTTGCATTTAGTATGAGGAAGAACGTGTAAATTTTAAATTAAGATGTTGTATAAACAAAACATTGAGCTGTCTTTTATCTAACACTTTTAAGATCCAAGATTTCGAGAGAGAGAGGGAGAGACAACATGAATATTTGCCTTAAGTTTCTCATTCCCAATAACTTTGAGCTTGTTTAATTATATAGAATAAAATTTATCTTAGCAGCTTAAGATGTTGTTTTTGGTACTTAAAGTTGTAACAAGTGGCTGTTGAAACATCAGCTTCTTTAGGTTCTTAAATATACAAAACAATAAACCTTATTAAACAAATACTGTTGATTGTGGAATGCTTCAAGGAGTTCACTGCCAGTGATGATGTCTTTTAATGATGGTGTTGATGTTGTTTGTAAATAAAATTATTGCTGTTGCTGCATAACATTAATACTTAAATGAATCACGAAATTTAGAAAGTTTTTTTTGAAATGCAATACATTTTGTTCGTTTAACGTTAACGTTACGGAAATAAACTTAAATAATATGAAACAAATTTTGCAATTTAGTTAATGCTATTGTAGTTGTTGTTGTTGTTGTTGTGTCATTTATACATTAGATACTTTAAAAGTTGAAAAACAAATTAGGCTCATAAACTGGATAGATTTTGTAAAGAAAAAGCTAAAAGTGCAAAGTATCCCGAGGTAATTTAAGTGTCTGTTCTGTGTTTATGAAATTTTTGCAGGTAAATCTCGTAGAATTGATGTTTTAATAACAATGTTTCCTTTAACAACTTTTGCGAACTACTACTATTGCTATTCAAACTTTTTTTGTGAAAATACTAAAATATTTAAAGTTAAATAAACTATGGCGAATAGAAAATTCTTAATTTTTAAGATTTTATTTATCATTTTTATTTCCAGTTTTCTAGTGACTTTTATAATACCAAATAATAATATATACCAAATAGAAATAATACAGTTTAAATTTCTGAAGGATTGCTCTTATGCCATAAATTAAAATTAATTTATAATTTTTTTTAATTATACCACAGTAAAAGTCCTGTAACTTAACTTTAATTTTTTTCCAATGAAAGCGCTTTCTCGTTCAATCACAATTGGACTGAGTATCAATGGCTTAGAACAGAATTTTTTTTATTCAAGAAAAAAATTTTGTCATGTAATAGAAATTTGGTCGGTTGGGTCTTAATTTATACTGTGGATTGCTTGGTACTACCAGGATAAGCTTTCCAAGTGTTCACGGGTTCTAGGTCCAGCATATTATTATGCAGTTAAAAACATAATGAAGTTTTTTTTGGAATAGATTTTCCATATCCTTGAAAATGTCAAAATTTTCTTCTACATTGATTGTAAATTTATATAAACCTTTTTATACTTTTCACCACAGACGAAAGGGTAATTTATGTGTACCATTCCTTTTGTAAACAATATAATATTCATTTCTCCCCCGTCATATAATGGAGTCGATTTATTGATGTCTCTTATCCGTAATCGGGTTGAAATCAGTTTGTTACAGAAATAAGAGTCACAGAAATTTTATGACCCCATTTATCTAATTTTAAGTTTCAAAAGAGGTGCCACTGAAACTTAGCAAAATCGATGGATGAATGGTAGAAGTATATTAAAAAAAGGCGAGTGTATTTTCTTTTAAAAATTATTTTTACAGCAAGAAATTTAAAATTTTTTTAAAAATCGATTTAATTAAAATATCATCAAAATAAAAGTAAAGAACCTGTTCCTAAAAAAACCGTAATTTCGTACGCTCAACGCGCTTCGGATTAATAGTGCAGCCCTTTGTGTCCGATTGGCCAGTAAATCGCACTACGCATTACAGAAAAAATTCGTTTTTTAGCCGAGCAGTTTGTATGTGGAATAAACAAACTGCGGAGGTCTTTCCTGTTTCTTTAAGTGTGCAAATATTCAAATCAAATGTCTACAAACACTCTCCACTCTGTGACTCTTCCCATAACTTAATTTCCTTTTTATGGCTCAATGCGTTGTATGAGTAGCGCTCATTCCCTGAGTGCTGGTCCTAATAAAAAATAGTTATTTTCGTGATATTTTCACAAAAAATACGGTTGCAATAAAAATTTTGAAATTTTAGTCAAAAATAAAAAATGCAAAAATTAAAAATAGTTTGTATACGATTCTCTTGGTGAAGGCACAGCCAAATAAAAAACTCGTTATTTGTTTATATAAATATTGACTTTCATCTTATTTTTTTAAATAAATCTGAAGATAAATTACCAGCATCTAACAAGGCGCGGTGACAACTTCAATACATTTTATTAAATTTTTAAAAAACAAAAAAGAAAAAATTTTTCTTAAAAATATACGAAGAAAATTAAGTAGGAATTATTGCTTTCATAAATATATTCGTATGATGCACAAAACAACTGGAAACCTAGACTTTGAATTATTTCTAAAATAGTTATTAATAAAAAAAAAGTGAAGTGAAGTGGAATGAGTGCTTCTCATATTTGCCAAATAAAGTTTTGCTTGAATTATTTGTGTTTGAATATAATTTCGCTAAATTATTCCAATCAACAAAAATATAATAAAAGCTATTTTTTAATTTTTTTGCTAACTCATACACATGCACATAAGTATCATTTGTATTTTTCCAACAAATATCCTTCTTAGCCCTTTTCGAACATCCCTAAAGCAGTCAATACCCCAAAGAATAAATAATCAATAACCATAATGGAAATAACTAACAAACCATTAATAGAAAAAAAGAAATAATAAAAATATTAAAGGTAAAAAATACTAAGCGCTAGAAACTAACCACATACAATTGGTTGGTCTGAAATCATGTTAAAAATTAAAAAAAAAAAACAATAGCACATATGAAAATACAACACAGCAAAAAAAGGGTCAATTGTGTAATCAAATACTTTTTTTCTGCATTGAAATAAATTGCAATTAAAATTTTTGGTAGGATTATTGAGAACATAAGCAACCATGTTGGAGACTAAAACAAATCAAATAAATCAGCACAAAAAATATTAGACTTTTTATTTTGGCAAACTCAAATCAAATTCAACAAAAATAAACTCATGTATGAACAAACAGTGAGTGGAATTAGTTTTGTAATAAACAAAATGGCAAAACTTTTTTCTCTTTATTTTAATTTTTTTTTTTGCAATTTATGTTTTACACATAAATCCACAATTATATTTAAACAAGTTGTGTAACGTTAATTAAACTTAAAATATTGCCAAAACGAATTGTTGCCAAAAATGAACCGAGCAACAGTAAGTAACAACAACACAACAACCACAAACTTTCAGATATTCTGGGATTAAAATACAACAAGGATGATGACAAGAAGCTAAAGCTGTATGGCAGCAGTGTATGATAATAATGACGGTGACGATATTTATAAAGGTAAAACTTCTTAATAATTACGCGTTGATGTCTTTCATACCTGAAAAGTTTCCTCTGTGTAATCTTTTGTTAAAAATTTCGTAATTCTAAACATAAATCTTGGCAAATTGCATTTTCTTATTGCATACATTTAGGCGAAAGTCTTAATGTCACTCATATGTTAAAACGTATTAAGAACCTGGTATAAATTGTGCTGACTTATATATATGTGTGTATGCGTTTATGTATGTGTGTGCATGTAATTGGAAAATTAGCAAAGAGTTACAAACTTTCATCTTCAAACTGTCAATATTATTTAGATTTCTGGAGGTCTTAAAGATAAACTTAATAGAAGTTTTGCCTTAAAAACAAAAAAAAACTTAAAATGATAAACGAACAAATTACTTATTTGCTCTTTGGAAACATCAAGGATTAAATTCCTTAAAGCTTTCAACTTAAAAACTATTCTAAAGTGAAATAAATATTAGAGGAAAATTTGTGAAAACGATCTTTACTCACTCGGTGAATCCATAAGTAAATCATGAGCGCCCATCGAACCCTCTGTACCATTAGGTGACAGGGTTAGCGGTGGCTGTTGATCCTGCATACGCTCCCTTTCTCTTTCGCGCTCTCTTTCGCGTTCTCTTTCTCGTTGCTGATGCAAAACGGCACTGGTTGTGGGACTTAATTTCATGGAATGCATTGAATGATGAGGATTGTGATGATGCATCGAGGAATGGTTGGTTGTTCCCGCAGGTGAAGTGGGTGAAGCTGATGAAGCTCGTGTGGCGGTAGCGGTTGGTAGACCATGAGATTTTGTTATGCTCAACTCACCATTCGTTGCGGAAAGTCTATCATAAAAGTTAAAAAATAATGGGTAACATAAACAAAATATTTGATTTTTGTGTTCTAACTCACCTGTTCATGTTACTAAGTACATTGGCGGTTGTTGATGTAGCTGTTGTGGAAGATGATGAGGCCGATAATAAGCCTACACCATTTCCTAGATAATCTCTGGGTGGTGGGGAGTCTAAAATTTGGTGTGTATGAGTAGCTTGTTGGCTGAGAGAATGATGTGACAGGTGGGGAGAATGAGTACGATAAATTTGGCTGGCTGAGCTTGAACCTACAGGTGATGAAAAGCCTCTTTCGTTGCAATTTGTTATCATCGCTGTATTAGGGTTGGTGGAATTAACAGCATTTGAAGCCTCTTTAGCCATAGAGGCTGCCGCACTGCGAGCATTTAAGGTGGCCGGTGAAGCAGCTCTTATACGTTCTCTTTCTCTGTCGCGATCTCGTTCTCTATGACTTTCACGTTCTCTGTCCTTATCGCGCTCCCGTTCTCTCTCCCTTTCCTTTTCTCTCTCGCTACCGATTTGACTCAAATTCATTCCACTACCCGAGGTGCTGCCACAACGTAAAGGACTCATCTTCATGGAGTGTTGCTCGCGTGACTCTCTTTCTCTAAGGGTAACACTACTGGAAGCACAAGAAGAAGGACGAGGCGATGACGAAGAGCCGCCTAGACGGTGGTGTGCACTAAATTGATGCCTACTCAAGGGTGGGGGTGAATTTGAGGAATTTTCCGCAGTTAAATGTAGACTGGGTTTGCATTCCAATTTCGGTGAAGCCAAGCCTTCAGCATGTCTAAGGGCCTGAGTGTGATGATGTAAAGCCGCTGCTGCAGCAGCCGCATGATGATGAGGATGCAGATGCGGTTGAGTCTCAGGTTTTATGTGCAGCTGAGATTGTATATGAAAGGCAGCTGCTGCAGCAGCGGCAGCAGCAGCGGCTGCTTTTGTACTGTTTGTAGGAGAAGAAGGCGGGGATCTTTCATTTGACGATCTTAGGTGCATATCATGATGATGGGCTGACATTTGTTGGGTGTGTTGTTGTTGTTGTTGATTATGTTGTGTATGTTGCTGCTGCTGTTGATGATGGTGATTAACAGCCGCTGCTGCGAATAATTCTGGATGGAGAGCAGCTAAAAGCTGTTGCACACCATTTGAAAAGAGATTTGGCTTTAGTAAATTCGTTGGTGCTTGGGCAAGCTGAGGCAAGGTGGGTGTTTGGTGGAGGCCTGCCAATGGCGACGGTAAATGGGCTGTTGTTGAGCCCAACATCTGAGGTTGGGCAGACGGTTGTTGGGAAAAACCGGCAAAGGCTCCAAAATTTGATAAAAATTGTTCGTTGGTATTGACTTGTGGACTAACCGGTATAGTGAGTATAGTTTGCACAGCAATGCCTGGAATACATAAAATTTAAATTTATTGGAATATTTCAAAGTTTTATGTTGAAACTATTACCTTGTGCTGTGGGTATTAAAAGTTGTGCCCCTTGGACACCTTGCACCAATTGACCCGAGGCCAATATTAGTTGGGGCATTTGAGCACTAGCTGGTGGTGGTTGCAGTTGAGGTGGTGGTGATGCGGTAGCAGCTGTTCCTTGAGCAGCAGCCGCGGCTGCTGCTGCACTATTCAATACATTCGCTAAAGTGTTTTGTGTTGAAGATGACGATTGTCCTGCAGCTTGCGTAAGACCTGAATTGTTTCCATGTGGTGATGAAGAGGATCCGGGATTATTTTGATTGTCACCACTGTTACTATTGCCAGCACTGCCACTGGCACATTGTGTTATTGCCTTGTGCGAATTAATTAAATCTGTTGCCATTTGAGGCAGACCGCCATTGCTGGCTACACTTAAGTTAAGGGGAGAATTAAGTGCAGCTGCTGCTGCACTTGCTGTTATACCAGCCGCCAACCCCTGCAAACTTGCTAAGGCTGCAGCCGTTGCTGCACCATTGTCTACATTTTGTTCTTCTTGGAATGACGTCGATAGATTTTGAAGTTTTTGTAAATTTAACATTTCTTGCACTAAAATTTAAAGAGATCAAGTGAAATGAGAAAATCTTCACAAAACCAGATCGCTAAGAGTGTTTTGTGTAGTAAAATTTAAAAACCGATTTTTGTGATTTATTGCCCTAAAAGCTTCAGAAATTTTTTTTGTGTTACATAAATATTTCAGATTTTTTTTTAAACTACACAAGTATTTTATTTTCTTCTAAAGATTCCTAAAATTTGTTTAAAAAATTGTGAAAATTTATTCATTAAGACAAACGCAAAGTTGACATTAAAATTTCTAAAAGGAGCGAAAAAAATTTCTTAACTTTATCTCAATTTATTTCTTAAGTGTCTTTTTCTGTTTATTTTTCTGTTGTGTTATTTATATAAAATTGGATTTCGATATGTACTCACTAGTTCCATTTAGATGAGCTTGTGCTGCTGCCGCTGCTGCAGCTAATGCCGAGGCTTTAGCCTGATCCGTGGGTGGTTCCATCATCTCAGCATCGTTGTCAGTCAAAATTTGAACATCTTCTTCATTTCGTTTATGATGCGACATAAGATTATTATCGTCGTCAATTATCGTTTGATGGGTATCGGTATCGATTAGCATGGGTTGTGGTGAAGCAGCTGGTGAAGGCAACTGACTGTTGCTAATATTATTATTTTGCAGATGGGTTGTTGGATGATGAGGTAAAGGTGATTTTTCATTAGTTATAAGATTATTATTATTGTTGTTGCTATGGTTGTTATTGTTGTTATTCTGTGAAACCAAAGATGCTGCTTTGGCCAAATTTTTATAAAATTCCAATTCTTTAAGATGCTCTTTATCTTCGGTAGCATAATGCATTGGCATATCGATGATGTTATTACCCAAGGGTGAGTTAATTTTATGAGGGGGTATTTCCTTGTCATAGTCCTGCAATTGAAATAAATAAAAATTTCGAAATTATTTCGATATTAAAGGAAAACATATAAAAGTATTTTAAGTTTTAGATAAATTAAATCATTTATTACTTTTTTAACTTTGCTATAATTTTAACATTCAACAAGTTGGTATTAATGGAGTTGTTGGCAGATATGAGATTATAATAATTGTGTGCTTTTAATATTTAAAATGAAGTAAAATAAAAAATAGTACATGAAAACAGTATAAAAACATCCCAGCAAAATTTTGAAAAAACTGTCTCGAGAACCAAAGTAAATCGGGAACAAGATATCTGTGAAGCTGATACCGATTATTTCCTAATGGTTATAATTTTCTATTTTATTATTATTTTTTTTGTTGAGCAGTCGTTTACCACTTGTATAATTTTCCTTTATTTTGAACAAACAATTTCTTTTTATTTAAAAATGTGCCTGATTTAGTTTTATTTATGACAGACCCCTTCCTATTTAAGGTGCAAATTTTATTAAAATGCGTTTAGCCATTAAGGCAGGTTTCAGCTACAAACATCCAAGTAAAAAATTTTTTTCACCGTCCTGAAATCTGTATTTGCCTTCAGACTATTCTCTGTTTTTTTTATTTTCTCGGATATGAATCCTTTTAAATTTAATTTATTCAGGGCAACAATCGATGTAAAAACTCAGCGCAATTACTCGAGTGCAAGGTGTCATTTTATATGAATTAAGCGTTTTTAATTTTGATTTAAAATTCATTTAATGCGATTGTTTAAAAATCAGATTTTGCCAACACAAACTCACGTTTTTTTCATCTTTCTTCTTAGATTTTGGAACCTTACATTTCAGGCGATAAGTTAAGTAAGTCCAGTGCCTTGTTTCTATAACTTTGTGCGAAATTTCTCACTAGAAATTTTAGCTCATGTTCTTTTTTTCATGATTTACTCTGTGTAAAACGTTGTGTAAATTAAAAAAATAAAAAATTATTGGTTAGTGTGAGAAATTTCTTACTTAAGTTAAAGAAACGGGATACAGGGTTGCTTTGGAACCTAAATCTCCACTAAAAATTCCTTTTTTTTCTAATTATGCTTCAAGTGAATCGATAGACAAAACGACTACAAAACTGTTAGATTATTATTAAAAAAACATAGTGTTTGATTTTAAGTATTATTTAACAGGCCCACATAAACATGGAATAAATCTTTATAATTTAGATTTATATTGTTTCAAACGATGAACATGAGTAAAGTCGCTCCTTTGCTTTCATTCAGGCCTTTCAACTATGAATGTTTTGCTGGTTAATATTGCAAAAGTTGCAGTCATAATAATCCAAATGATTATTATTAAATAAATGTCACTATAAATATGAGCTCAGCATCGTATTAACCGTATCGGTGCTTATTACAGCAGCACATGAACACCCGCATACAAAAGTAAACAAATGAATGGTTATTGTTTTAATTATTAATCTACGTTAACATATGAATGTGTGAGGCATTTCATACACGGGTGTAATTAAATATGCTCATGACATGATGAAAGCTACTTAAGCTCTTAGGCCTATGATGACAACTATTAAAATTAACAAAATTAAATTAAAAACTCTAAATGTCTGCATTATTTAAATTGCTTTAAACTCTGTTTTCTCATTTGTAACAGTCAAGTTTATAAATATTTAAAATATAAATATTTAAATTGAAATAAATTATAAAAAAAGTTGTTAAATACGTGTTTGAAATAAAAGAATACAACACCTCCTGCACATACTTTGTGATAAAAATGACCACCAGTACAGAAATTATAATGATAACTTAACAGCCACGTTAAAAGTTTTCAAAAGGATATCGAAAACAAGTGAATTCACTGTAAACATTTGATGTGTGTTAATTGTAATTCATTTAAGTGAAATGTTTGCTGTTGCTGTTCTTATTCATAAATCAGCCAGCAATTGTTATACGTTGTAATTAAACAAATAAATGAGAATATAATTTAATAACTTAATTATAAAACTCAACTCATGTAAATAAAATCAGTACAACAAGTTAATGCAAGTATTACAATAATTTCAATAAAAAAAAGTAAAAAGTGTTTTTTGTAAATAGTTTTTAAAGTTGCCTTTAATTGGATTAAAACACTTTAGCTCAAATTCCATAAATGTTTTTAGAATAACAAAATTTTCATCTGGAAAATTTTTAAAATAAACGGATTCAGATAATATTCCGGAAAAATATTATTTACTAATTAAAATACGCATTCGAAAAATTTTGAAGAAGAGTGAATTGTATACTAAAAATTTCGTTTTTCAGATGTAGAAAATTTTGAACAACGAAAGGGATAAAAAAAGGGTGGACATTCCGTAGAATTGAAAAGCCTTGGTGGTTGTCCAATGCCCGAGGTTACAGGATAGCTTCAAGCAAGGAAGCAATAAAGTTAAATGAAGAGGAATTTATTGTGCTGTCAGTACTTGAATCTGTCGGCGTCACTTTGAGGCTCCATGAAATTTGACACCTTTTTCTTGTGTTTTTTTGGTTGTTTAAGGCGGCACCAGTCGCTTGGGATTGCAGCGGTCTAAAACTGTGAGATAAAGACGACGTCCGCCCAGTGGTTCAACTACTGTTAATACGGTAGCCGTAAGGCAGCAGGGACTACAGTGCCTACTCAGGTTCCTTTAAGGCTCTTCGTAGAGTAAAAGGCTGGCTGTAGTTTAGATTTAAATCGAGGGAAAGATTGACTTATTATTATATGCTGCAGCATCCTGTGCAGAATGCCACCAAAATTGCTAGGTATTCTAATAAAGTCATAACTCCTTGTGTTGAATATGCCCCGTGAGCGTTAAAAGGCTTATTGTATTCACCAGTTACCGAAAGCACTCTGAGGTTAGGCGATCTTGGCAGGTACACACGTAAATCATGAACTTACTTTGTTAAAACTGGAGAGTTAAATTAACGGAAGACTGTTAGCGATATTCTAAGAAACTTTTTAGCTTTCCATTTATAGCAGGAGAGTTTCTTTTTAAAACTTGAAAATATTTTTCTCTTTTACGCTTTTGCTGCGAGTACATGAAGGTAACAGTCTCGAAGATGTGTTGATATCCTAAGCTGGAAGATGAGATTTTTAGAGTTCTGACTGATTGCCAACTAATCGTAGCATCAGAAACAACTTCATTCAGGGATTCCTTGGAGGAGTTTGGTAATTGTGAACTCAATAGGGAAAAAGTCGCTATGTTCTTAATCTGATATTGTTGTGCAACAGAGGCTGCCGATGGAGCGGTGTCACTCTGCATCATCTTAACAAGTTTAAGGACACAGTTGTGCCAGCCATGCATTATTAAAGCCATTAATCAGACCCCTGTCAGGTTAATGCTGCTGCATTCAGGTAATTATGTTGTTTTCTATCACATCTGCTCTTGATCTCGGTATTGGAACGCCCACCTGTGACTAGATATGAATGAGCAAATAGTAAAGCATTTTAAACTATTTCCCATTTATAAACCAACAATGTAAATGTTTATTTTTTTAAGTATTTCATGAGGTAAAAGGCTTTCTACGACCATTGTTTATTTAACTCTAAAATAATTTTTTTTATTAAGATCGTTTCTCTTAATTAAGTTTTAATGAAGTTTAATAGAAACTTATCAGAAGTTATTAGATTAATATTATTTTTCAATGGCAATTTATGTTTTTAAAATTTTAGAAAGGTTGCGATAATTGTGAACGTTCTTTAATTTGTAATTTAAGATTTTTTTAGAAATTTTTCTAGATGGCTTTTAAGTTAGAACCAAATAATTAAGTCCAATCGATTAGAAAAATACAAAATAGAATTAAGCAATTTTAAAAATATTTTAAGTTATTTAAATTTTGTGTGTGTCAAAATTACATATTTTTAAAGTGTGTTACTTTTAACAAAAGAAATAAACAGACTCTTTGTTACAAAAAAAGTAGTCTTCATCAATAATGCTATTTTTGTAAACATTGTTATTAAACATGCTGTATAGAAATCTCAGTAACATGTAATATTTTATGACATCCATATGATCATGTAAATAAAGAAAATCCAACAGCATACTATGAATCATACATCAAGCATGACTATAAATGAAGCCAACAGGAAGTCAGCTGCATTATCGACCACCAACAGCAGCAACACTCTTTCACAATATCGACAGTCCGAACTTATTAAACAACCATTATAATAGAAAAAATAAGTGAAAAAAATCATATTTATATTACATTCTTGCATATCTATGCATACAAGCCAACGAACCTAGAACACTGTCCACTGTATTTAACTACTGCATGCATACCAATATAAACGCCCTAGCATATGCAATTGAGCACTAGTAAATATGTTAAAAAGTTAATTCATTACACATCATTGCATAAGACTGCCATGTGTATGAAAAATAAATTTCTTTTCCTTTTTTTTTGGTTTTTTATTTGCAACTCTCATTTGCATTTGTATGTGTAAATATTTGTTTTTTTTTTCTTTGATTTTTTAATTTAGTATATTAAATGGTTGGATGTTTTAACACCTACAACTATGCATTAATATTATAAAGCTAGAGCAAGGTTCATTATATAAAACAGGACAGTCACTTTAGAATGAACAATATAATGTAAAAGAAGAAGAAATAAATTAAAAAAGCAATGATTTTAAAAAAATTAAAAAAACTGCTGCCAGTCATAAATTAAGTTTCGATTTACCACGTTAAGAGTAGTGTTCAGAATAGTTTTTTTACTCTGCAGTAAAGTAATGTGGTCTAAATGGTTAGTAATAAGAAAAAAAAACAAATAACTTTATAGTTAGTGTTTAATAATGTGTTAAATATTAAAGCATACTTTAAGGGAAAATATGCTTAAAACTAACAGAGCATATTTTAAGGAGCAAAATTTATTATTTTTTAAATATTTAACTTATTTTTTAATATCAAATAAAAAATAAGAAAACAGTAGCTGCCTTTAAATAAAAGGTAAAAAGAAAGAAATAAAAAACTAAATGAAACTAAAACCAATATAATTATTGGCAATTAATACTTTGGCTTAAGCTACAATTACCATTAATTTATATTTGCATATATTGCTGCAGTCTTATACAAAAAAACCTGGTTAAATTTAATGAACGCTTGTGTTGGTGTCAAGGTGTGGTCTAAAACTAAAGTGAAATAAAAAATAAAAGAAAATAATAATAAAAAAAAAAGAAATACAAAAATACTACCAACACTTCAATTAAATGTTATTTGCATTTAAAATTAACATAATTGCCCAGAAATACCTAAAAGTATCTCTCATAAGCTAGACATTAAAAAAGAAAATAAATAAATAAAAAAGAAAGCAGAAGGAAAAACAGTACAAAATAGAAGCAAGCAAAGCGAAAAATATCAGGGAATGTCCAGGAAATTGTATTAATTACTAAATAGTTCAAGCAAATTACCAGAGATAAAAATTATGCAAAAAAAAAAAGAAAAAGGAATAATATCTAATGCTGTCACATAAAACGCTTTAACATTTGAAAGTTAGTAATATTGAAAACAGATTATCGTGGAGTATAACTTAAGGCTGCTTTCAAAAAATGTTTATATTTAGAAATAACTGAATTTTAAATTTAGGAAAATTTTAAAATGAGAACATAGAAATATGTTTTCAGGGTTCTACCGAATAAATAACCAGAATTATATAAAGAGCCGGGAATAATTTGTATTTTAAAAACTCTAAAAAGCCAGATGATATGTACAAGCAAAGTCGTTTTTAAGTTGCTAAAATTTTAAAATTTTTACTTACGTATGTCTAACAACCCTGCTGCAGAAATTACTAAAAATTAAACTCATTATTAATTTGCTTGCAAAAAAACAAAATCGCAAAAATTCCCCTGTAACAAAACATACATTTCGTATGTTAAGCAATTGTCAACCCTTTAAAAAAGCGATTGACCGTTACACGTTCTTGTAACAAAACATAAACAGCACTTAACCCCACCTCCCTTTTACTCTACAAGTATTTGTTTAATAATATTTTTAAGTTTTTTTATTTATCGTTATCCATCCCCAATGTTATGTGCAAAATTTTTGTAAATGTTGAAGTTTTTCTTTTTTGCAATTTTTCATAACGCCAAAAAGTATGCACCATGTTAATGGTTAAATGCATTTTTGTAACACACCCTTCAGGAGAGATGTTTATAATGTATAGAGGAATGGGACTACACGCACGCACACTTTTCTCAACAGTGTTAAAATTAATGAAAAAGTAAAATAGAAAAAATGAAATAATAATAAAAGTAGACGAGTTAAGCAAATAATGTTTTAAGCTGAATTGTTTCGTTTATTTTTGAATTTTCAAAAATAAAAATATAAATAAAAACAACAAAACAATTATGTTGTTTTAACAAAAATTTGCTTTAAAAAAACCTGGCTGTTTTAAAAAAATGGGGTTGATTTTAAAGACCCCTGTTTGTTTTATAGACAAAAATAAAAGGACATAAAAGTAAAAAAAAAAAAATATAAGTAAAAGTCCACCGTGTTGCAAAAATGATTTTCTTTTACATTTTTCTTTTATTTTAACTGACATTCAACTGCTGCCAGCCATCACATTGTATGTCTTGATGTGACCATTGCAACATACGCTTGTTTTTTTTTTCGTTCTACTGGTCTGATGGGAGTAGAAACGAAACACTTTTGGAGGTAACTTGTAGTAACTATATTTTTTTAATGAAATTGGGCTTCAGCTAAGAGAGGAACCATAAATTTAAACATCATTAATATGTGAAGCAGAAAGTTTTTATAAAATTATATATACAAAAGGCTCCATATTTTTATTTTAAGAAATAAAAATAATATAACTATTTAAGAAATATACAACTAAAGTTGCCAAAAAATTAAGAAATGAAAAAAAAATAGTCATTGGGAAAATAATTTTCAGAATTAAAGAAAAACGCAAGGACTTCAAAATATGATGTGAGGAAAATTAAAAAAAAAAATAATAAAACAAAAGGTAAATTAAAGATATTATATATTTTTTCAAAAATATAAAGCCTACTTTAAGGTAGCTTTATATAAAATTATAAAAAGTATAATTTAAAGTGCTATTAAATGTTATGAAGATCAACGATACTTTTTGATTATACGTTACTCTTTTTTGCAAGCAGTATTCAAGGATATAGGGAATTTATTTATAAAAAAAGAGTTTATATTGCTTAATCCATAACCTCCATGGCAAATACATACCGTATTTTAACAAGCAGTCCTAAGAGTATGCTATAACTTTTAGAAATTGAAACCAATCTAATGTGTGTTTTGAAGGAAAGGAAATCATTTTGAATATGAAATGTATAACAAAAAATTAATAACTGATAGATTTGTCATTATTTTTGAGGGATAAATAATAAGTTGTGTTGATAAGAAACAAAAATATTAATCTTAAAATTTTAGAAAAGGATTTTTCTTAACATTTATCGTAAAACTATTTTATAATTAAAGATTAAATAATTTTATAAAAGGTTCCTATCTCTTATTTTTCTTAATATTATGTTTTAAAAAGAAACATTCTTAGAAGTTACTTTAAAAATATTAAAAACTCCTAAAAATATGCATCGCTCTTAACAATATTTCAACAAATATCTGTTAAAAGATAATCAGAATTTATTAATTTAAAATGATTGTTATAACGATTTGAGAACTTAATCTGTATTCACATAAATTAATTATTTATTGTATTTATGATACTGGGGATTTTTTCATTACTATTGAAATTAAAATGGCATTTTTTTTAAACAAAATGACAATGAAAGAAATTTTGTAACCATTTAATGGCAATTATTTTTTTTTTTTTTTTTTTAGTTATAATTAATTTTACTAATGGTAACGAAATTTTAATAAAATTTGTCCAAAAAATAAATAAATCAAAGAACTCTGCATTAATTAATGAATCCTAATATTCTTACATTAATGCCTACACATGGAGGATTATGATAACAAAAATATGTTTCCATAGTGTCTCATTTTTCCTAAGAAAGTAAAAAATACTCATTTTACCAAATTTTTGTGATAAAAATGCTATTAAAAAAAATGCTTTACTATACTTTAAGATGTGCATTTTATGAGCCAACGAATATACGAGTATTCATTAATGATAATGATTTAAAACCATTAAAGCATTTGTCAATGGTAATGATTTTGTTTTTTTAATTAATTATCAATAAGAAATTTTCGTTAATATGCATTACCATTAATGAAAATAAGGATAATGCGAAAAAAATCGTTAGCATTATTTACTACTCAATGCTAATGAAATCTTCAATTAATTAGTTATCAATTAATTGCTCTCATTTATGGTATTTATCATTTAAATTTTTAAAAATTTTTCTCTGAAATTTGCAGGACGGCATTAATTTTCAACAAAATTTTTATTTTAAATATGTAAATATTTTTTTGCATTTATTTTAAATAATTGCCTCTTCTTTCAAAAATATTTTTGAATTTAAGTAGAAATTATTTTTGAATTTTGAAAATTTTCATTTTAAATCAAACTCAAACTTACACAATTCTAAAAGCAATATAAAAATAAATAAAAAAGCCCCTTAGTCAATAGAAGCTTTAGGTTTTATGCTGACAATTGAAAATATACTTCTTATTTTTTTTAAGTCAAAAAAAAAAAAAAAAAATAAATCCTAACAAGAAATTACCAAAGTTAAAGTTAAAAAACCCTAATACAAATAATACAAAACTCTAATTCTATTGCTTGCATGTTTCCCATGGAATATACAATTTTTTAAAAATTAATCATCTGGCAGCAATAGTTTTGTGAAAACTTCATCATTATGACGGGGAAGAATTATCGCTAAAATAATAATATTTTTAAATGACTTCAAATTAAAGACTGCACAAAACGTAGCAAATTCAAGGGAAGTATTCAAAGCCTTTAATTGCCAAAAATATTTGAGTTGATGCGAATATTAGTGACTGTAAAAATATTAAAAATAATAAATTGGAAGGTGAATGTAAGGAATAAAAATCCTGCAAAACAGCTGATGTTATTTAAACCAGTTTTAGAAAAGTCCTTGCGGCGTCTAGATCTTAAATGAAAACTCGATAAAAATCCAATAATTAAGCCGTAAAATAATGAAGCACAATTGATTATATATATAAATGCAATACAAATAAAATATGTTTTTAGGAGGCCATGTAAATTATTCAGTAGCAGTTCAAGTACCAACAGTATAAAATAATTTACACAAGTATTCTTGTATGCTGCCAATAAAATATGATGGCATTAATTACAAGTTTAATTTTAATTTTTCGCCCAAATTTATCGTGAAATTTTACCGGACAAACCAAAAGAAAAACGAAACACCAGATAAAACAATAAATTTTGGTATTAACGTCAAAATTGAAATCATAGACAGACTTATAAAAAAGTTACACAAAGCAAAGAAAAAGAAAAACGTAAAAATTTTTACATAAAAATTGACACAAAGAAAAAAAAGCAACAAATGTTAAACAAAACGTAAAAATGTTAAAATATGTATTGAAAATAAAATTGACCATCAAACATGGCTTAACAATTCCAACAACCAACACCCTTTAAACCGGCAAAAAAAGAGGAGACAAAAAAAAAATAAAATAAAACCAGCACAAGCACCAAAAGGACAAATGGTCTAAAGAACGCAGCAACAACAGCAGCAGCAATAACGCAACATTACTTGCTCTTACTTTTATTTTAAAAAATGGGCCAAAAATAAACAAATAAAAACAACCGAACAAAATTTTCTACAACAGCTTGGCCCAAAGGTGGCATAGTATTTTTTTCTCATTTTATCTACAATTATAAAAATTCTGTACACAAAAAAAAACATTTCATTCATAATTTTTGTTGGTCTTTTTAGGTCATGGTTTCAAATGACCACTGAACACAGTGCCTCCTCCTTAAAGCACAAAAAGTAGCCGAAAAATACTATTGTCCATAATGAAGGAGAAAAACTACTCCTTCCTTGGTAGAAAATTTTTTTTTTATTATTTTCTTCCTGTGTCCAAAATGACCATTGAAATATTATAACGTTTGACCGACCATTTGCTGCTGTCTTTAGTACGTTTCATTACAAAAACTCGCTGACCAGTGACTAGGCAGTCAGAAAGTCGCAGTTGGTATTTGTGTTAAAAAACAGTAGGACAAAAATCATCAAATGAAAAACTGCACAAAGAAAAAATATGAAAAAAAAGGAAAAATAAAACTTTTACATCCTCTTCGTATAACCCCCACTCAATCATCAAGCAAACAATATAAAAATTACGTAGAAAAAAATGGAAAGAAAAACGTTGAAAAAATCATAAAAAAAAACTATAAAAAATGCTGAAATCCCTCTTAAAATAAATACAGCAAGAAAAAAAAAAGAAGAGAAAAATTCTTGATTACGGACAATAGGGAAACATTTTTCACCGAAGGCTCAAAAATACAATGTAAAAAAAAAATGAGGAAAAACCCTCAATTTAAGTGGTTTGAGTGAAGTATTGGTCAATACTGGTGTACAATTTTTATTTCATTTTCATGCCGTACATTTTATATTATTGCTGTTGTTCACCAAAAATAAAAAAAGGGAATCAAGCAGAGAAAGAGAGGGTGGCTTACATTTCAATTCACTTGTTGTTGTTTTATTCATTCATTTCTTATTTTTTTTTTGTTCTGTCTCTAGCCAAGACTTTCTTTTGTGCGTGTTAAATTGTTTTTTTTTTTTTTGTTACTTTATTTTATGTTTGATGGCTGGGTGTCAAGGTGGTTGACATTGTCTATACTTCTGCCTTGTTTATGAGGGATGGACCGAGAAAAAGTATTTTTTCAAAGTATAATATTTTAATTCCAACTGCTTCACTACTGAATAGCTACCGCAGGATAACAGAACTTTAACACAAGAAAAGTTTTTACGCGTAATTTTTTTTCTTGTGAGAAGTTAAAAACTAAGAAAAAAATATATTTGCTGTTTGTCTTCGAAAAGATTTTTAAATACCACAACTAAAAGTGGAAGATTTTTTAATAAAGCTAAGATTCGAAAAAAAATTCTTATTTAGCTTTGTTTTTGACTAAAAATGAGCGTAATGTTTATATACATATTTATTTCAGAGGGCGTCGTGTATTGCCAGCCGGACACAAAGAAGGTCATCATAGTTATTCTGCATATGTTTTTTAGACTGACCAGTTAAATATAACACACTTTTATATACAATTACTAAAGTCATAAGTCTATGCCACTATGGCGCAAAAATTTTAGAATATTTAATTTAAATTTAATTAAATAAATTATATATTTATATTCACGCTAAGCCCTCAGCCTTGCAAATTCAGTCATTTAATTTTTTAATCAATTTTATAAGAATCATTTTATTGATATTTAATTAATGAGGACTAAATTGCTTACTTTTAGACCTTTTTTTGAATTTTTCTTTTTAATTTTTTATCTCTACTTTATTTTATTTTATTTTTTAATTACCAACAAAACTCTTTATTAATACTTCTTGCATAAGTGTATTATTGTAACCGAAAATCTTCACCAAGTTGTGTGATAAAATATTTAAGTATTTTTAAAAATTTCTCTTCTTGATTTATAAGTCAACTGCCCTTTTTAATATTTAGCTTTCCTTATGATTGAATAAATTATGCTTTGTAACTTTTCAACCCAATTTTAACTATTCTTTAAATATAACTGTGCCAATTTTAAACTGTGTAAAAGTATGCTTTATGTTTTTTCGTTAAGTGCGTCCTCAAAGTAGGCAATGTATTTTTAATAGAAATTAGTTTTTCGTGTTACCTTTTTACGTTCTTATGCAATTAATTTGGTTACATTTTTTAACCTTCATTAAGTATAACTTTTGTTAGAGTAAATGATGCAAGACAGTATAATTCAAGAATTTTATTTAGTGTATCCTAAAAATAGACAACAATTTTTACAAAAATTATATTTATATTTTTCTTATTAAGGAGATATTCCAAAAAGTTTAAGAGTTTTAAAGTTAGGATAATTGTTTTTATATAAAATTATATGTTTTAAACATTTTCAAGCATTTTTTAAATTCTGACTGTCTAAGAATATTTTTCATCGTCTTAATTTAATTTATATCGCTTTTCTCTGTCCACATAAGCTTCACTTAAATTCTCCCCAAATAACGTTCAACAATATTAAAACCAACAAAATTTCCTGTTAATCTTAATAAAAAAAGAAAAACAAATTGCGTTAAATTCTGTTGGAGTTTAATTTTTCCTGTTATTTTGTTTGAAAAAAACGAGAGGTGTGTTTGTCGGTTAAGTGCAGCAATTGCCATTTTGTTCGTACAGATGCTTCTTTATTTCAGTCATTTCTATCGCAGCATTTTCTTTACAATTGCAGCATTTATAATTTATACACTATCGCAAAATTTTTTATTTTTGTTTTGTTTTTTGCTAAAAAAATAAAAACAAAATAAAATAAAAACAAACCAAGGTTTTGTTTTATTATTTCTACAGCAGCCTCCTATAAATAGGCTTTAGATTTTTTTCTTTATCGTATAATTGTTGGTGTTTTTTTTTTGTTTCTTTTATTAGTCTCCACATATGTGTGCGCAGCTTTTTTTTAATACGTGCAGTTATTTTTCTTTACGTTTGTGCATGTGTGCGTTTATATTTGGCTACATGTGAGTCTGTTATTTTTTTAAAAAGAAAACGTAAAAGTATTTTTGTTGTGCTTCGTCGTTGCTGATTGGTAGTGTTCCTATTCGCTTTATGTTTTTTTTTTGTAAATTTTTTTTGTTCCTTGTTTTAGTACATAGAGAGAGGTGCATAGTGAAATTTGCCATATCACATATGAGCATGTGACTAACTAAATACGTATGAAGAATAAGAACAGAAATATAACAACAAAAGTTTTTTTATTTTATAGTTTTGTCTTTTTAGTATGTTTTTGTTGTTGTTATAACTTGTTAGTCTTATTAAGTATGTGATATTATTACATATTGATTATATTTATATAATTTATTACAGCTCTAATTACTCAAAGTTGTTAAGTTAATTTATCATTAAAGTAGTAAGCAAATTTTTACGGTCCTATTGGTAGGCGTAGAACCTTAAGAATAGCTGGAAATATTTTCTTTTAAAATGTTTTTTATTTTTTTCTTAAGCTCGGGTGAATCGTTATATTGATGTGAACTGTTAACTTTCCGCAAAAGAAAAAAAGAAAACGGCAAATTTAAAGGAAAGTACTCTTGGTACACTTTTAAAAGGTATTAAAAATACTTTTTTCAATGAACTTAAATTCAAAGACATTTAAAAAAGTATTTTTAAAAGGCACTTTTTAACAGGTACTTTTTAGCAGGTACTTTTTAATAAGTACTTTTTAACAGGTACTTTTTAGTTGGTATTTTTTAAAATTGCTCTTAAAACGGGTTATTTTTTTGCAAAAGTACTTCTTTTAAAATGTTTTTTAAAGTTAATTGGTTCTTATTAGAATTATACAATAGGTACTTTTTAAAACATACTTTTATACTGGAACTTTTTTAAAAACCCATTTTTTAAATACCGCTGTTTTAAAAAGTTTAAGATTGTTTATTAAGCTATATTTTTAACAGTTATTTCTGAAAAGTGGTTTTTCTCAAAATACTTTTTAAAAAGGTACTTTTTTAAATTTTCTTCTAAGGATTCTGTTTTAAATAGTACTTTTTAAGATCAATTTTTACAAAATTATTGTTATAATTTAGTGTTTTATTTGTACACATATGCCTGTATAGGGAGGGCTTGTTCGTCCCAGAAACAAAGTTAATAGTTTCTTTTGCGATTTCTAGTACATAACAAACCTTTCTGCTTCAACAAAAACTGCTTAATCTTTTTATTAAAATTTAATAGTTACGTTAACACTCCTCTGCTTATTTAGGATTTTTAAAATTTTTAAGCTTAAATAAGAATATTTTGTAAAGCTTTTAACAAAAAGTACCTTTTGAAATTTATTTGCCCGAATTATATCACTGTTTACTGGGGTTCACACCCTATTTTTTAATTCAAAGAGTTGCTTTTTAAACTTAAACCATACTTTTCTTGCAAGTAATCGTTCTAATGGCAGTTATTTTGAAGTTCGTCAGTACTTCATTTTTTTAAGAATATTTTTGTAGCGTTTAATGGAATTAACTTTCAACTCTTAATTTTTATTAAATTTTAATTCATTTTTTTATTGTTAATGAATTTAAGTAAATAATTAATAACACTTTTATAATTCTTATAAAGTTTATAAAATTTTTAATACAATATTTTCAGAATAATTTTTCATTATACTGCTACACGAAATTTTCATTTCATTAAAAATATTATGTTAAAATAATTAGCTGCCTCCCACATGTCGACGGCATAATAAATTTAATTTAACATCCTAAAACTATACTTCTATTTTTATTTTTATTTTAAATTAGAAGTGTATATTTTCAAGGCTTTTACCAAGTAGATGATTACTTGATAGCACTGCACTATTATACATTTGCATTGTTTTTCTTTTTAACAAAATAAAAAAAAATAAAAAAATCCTTATTTTGTTGTGTAGACATATGAATACTATCAAATACAAACGTATGAACTTTTCATGGCTGTCATTTTACTTTAACAATAAAAGGCAATTCAATTAACCTCATTAAAAACTTACAACTTTTCGTTTTATTCTCACACACATGCAAAACCTTAAACCAGCATTTAAAATTAAGAAAAAACAAAAGTTAGCAATTGCATAATGTAGAAAATCCTAGACGATTGACGGGCGACATGCTATTATCCTTTCAATCTAATTAACTATGTGTCTTAGGTAAGTTACTTACAAATATCTTTTACATATTATTTGTATGAAGACAAGAAATTTCAACTTGGAAAGGATGGCAGAGTAGTGAAGAAATTACTTAGGAAAGAACAATGATAAAAATCAATATTTAAATTATGTACATTTTAAAAGTGCTTTATAACAACAATTTAAATACACTAACATGAATTTGAATATCTGCAAATTCGCCTAAAAGTAAACTACAAACAAAGAGTATTTAAAATTATTAACAAAAAATGTTTAGCAATAAATTATTTTGTTTAATGCAGGGGTTCTCATCAAATTCCCGCTCACGGACCCCTAGCAAACAATTTTTTTTTCGCGGACCCCTCTGAAACCCAAGTTCAAAACAAAACTTTTATTATTTTTAAAAACATTGTTTTTTCGGTTCTTCATGCGGAAACCTTGAATGGTTGCTACGTACCCCCAGGGGTCCACGGACCCCTATTTGAGAACCGTTGGTTTAATGAAATAAAAATAAGAAAGATTGAAACTATATAATTTATAGTTTTTATATTATCCTCAAAGTATGTTATAATTTTTCTGTTTTTTTGTATTTATAATCTTTATCGTAGAAATTTGGGTTTATGAAAACCCTTTATTGATTACATTTCAAACAAGCAGATACAATTAACGTTAAACTAAACAGATCAACCGCCAGGACATTTGACTCTTGACTAGTGTAGCGTTCCGTTAAAAAATTAATTAAACTTTCATATTTAAATAATAATAAAAAGTTGACTTTTTCGTTAAATAAAAATGAAAGGCATAAAATTGCATGCATGTGTCATTTAAATAATAAATTAAGTGTTCATTTAAATTTTAATTAAAAAAGAATGAAGTACCTACAAAGTTAGATAAAAGAAAAATATTATAAATGGTTATTTAAATTTCAGTTAAATAAAAACAAGTAAAGTAAAGCATAAAACAGGGCGTATATGTGAAAAAGTTTTTAAAATTTCTATTCATTTATTTATTTAGAAGTATAAATACACTTAGCATTTTATTTGAACAAAATTAAGGTTGTTGTTATAGCTTTTGTTGTTTTTGTTGTCATAAGTATTACAGTAGTTTTGACAAGTGATTATTGCGTTAACCAACTGTAGCAAGTATATTTTAAGAACCTAATGCATAAACTTAGGCTGCCTTTTGTTTTTGTTTGAGAGCATTAAAAAGTATATTTAAAATTAAAACAAATTCTCAATGCAGTCATGTTTTTAGTTGCTCCTTATTTTTATAATAAAACTACAATCCCTATTTTTTTTTTTTTTTGCTCTTCTTAACTTTCTCATACTTAAGAAATTTTCTTCCTCTTCTAACATCATCTTTGCCACCATACGTAATTACTTTTCCACCAAAATCTACACTGTTGCCATAAGTAAAAAAAAAACTACTTTTAGCACAGAGAGCATTTGTTGTTGTTTTAACATGTCCATGTACATGTTGTATTCGTAATCAGACTGCCAAATACAATAAATGCAACTATTCATTTATGTCAACTATAATGACATTTATACATTGGCTTTTTTAGCTGTTTGTGTTTGAACAAAAATACAACACATAAAATGAACCAAGAAACTACAAATACTTACTGTGTGTATTTAAATAAGACTAATGTGTAGTTTGTGTTTGTCAGAACTCTTTTTCAAAGTATTGGTTGTATGTCTTAAATTATATTCATTCAAATTGTTTTTCTCTTTTTTTTGCTTCTAAGACTTAGTATACAATTTCTTAAGAAAATAATTAAAAAACTAGGCACGGCATTTCTCGTGTTATAAATACTCGCAAATTAAAACAAAGGTTTAAATAAAAATAAAATTTAAAGTAAAATCTTGTATAACCCTAAACGCATGCAACAGTTTTTGTTGTTATTTTTAATGACTTAATGTACAAAAATTATTTAAGGCAGGGTGGTTTTTGAAGTTTTGCGTAAATATTTCTTGCAAAAAACCGACTTTAAAATAGAGATTTAGGTAGGATGTCAATAGTAATACATACTTTGTTTAAATTTCAAAATTTTTGTCTATACAGCGATTCAAAGGAAATGCCCATATACATTAAATTATATCACCTTTGGAGAAACCCTATAATTTCTTGCTAAAATTTTTTACTTTTCTTAATTTTCTAGTCCTTGATGAAAACGGTTGAAAAGATATGGCCATATAAATCAAGTTACCCCTAAACTATTATCAGTGAATCAACTTTGCCAAGGCACTAGATGAGCTAGAGAAGATTTAAATACGCCATTCGATCAAACATAGTTTTGAAAATGTTGCTATTGAAATTTAGCAAGATCAGACCAGGTATTTCAAGGCAGTTGGTAAGCCAACCTGCCCCTAAATATAAAATATTATTTTCTGAAGACACGCTTTAATTTTTAAAATTATGAAATTTTTGAAATTAAACGGATCGATATTAATTAAAAAATTTAAAAATCGTTGCAAAAATAAATTAGTTTCAATACATACGAATTAATAACCCTCTGTTGTTTTGAAATCGGCTAAGAAAGTTTAATTTTATAAATAATTCCTGAAAATTTATTTAATAAGACTTTTTTTTTGTTTATTCTACCACATTCTTTTAATTTCAAACTTAGAATTTTCCAATAAATCAATTTTTAAGAATTGTTTAAAAACAGAATTTAAATTTAAACAAAGAGAGAAATTAAGCTCCTTTGAATTTTTAAAAAATAAAAAAATCTATATGCATTTAAATGCATTTGACCACACAAATTAAATTTAATAAATAAAATACTCTTTTCTTTTTTAGCACAATTGAACCACAAAATATTCAGGTATATAAAGATGCATAAAAATTATTTATGTGGCATAAATTATATAAGAGATGACATAGCAACAAAAATGCATTTTGTTTGAAAATTTATTATATTTTTTTTTGAGTTTAGGAAAGAGGATTTATATAATAGAAAAAAAAAATTATATAAAAAACAACTCAATTTATTTGATAGAATCTTCATATGAAATAACTTAACAATGAAATAACTTAATTATATTTTTTGGATATAAATTTAATAAAAATGAATTTAAGTTTAAGCAAATATTTCCGATAGCTTTTTCGATTTTGATAACATTCTGATATCGTATGGCAGAACAAAAAATTTTGTTGGATTTTTTTTAAAGGACAGAGGCTTTTTACATAAATAGATAAAATGATAAGTAAGCTTAATTTTTAGGATGCAAAGTTTTGGGTTTTGGGTTTACCTTCCTTACTTTGCTCGGAATCTAAAAAGAGGTTTAAAATATGAAGTTTTGGAGGAAAATTTATGTGCGTTAAAGTAAATAGATTTTTTGATTTGATGCACTCCATTTAAAGAAAATTGATGTCATTTTCATTTTCCTTTATTTTTAAGTAAAAATATTTCAAAAGTACTTTTTAAAAAAATTATTTTTATTAAATTCACTTTTTTAACAAAAATTGTAACACTTCAACACAAGAATTCTTTATTAAAAAATTTTATAATTTCAGAAAAATAAGTAATTAGACCGCTTTAAAAATTAAAAAAGCAATTTATTCCTTGAAGGATGGCTTTTTACTTACGAAAAATACTTCCCTTGGCTTAAACGCCAAAAAACACAGGTTATTTGAAAGTTTTTTATTTCCAACATATTTTCTATTTTTACCAAAAATTATTCTGAGATTCTTATAACAAAATCTTTCTCCTTTCATTCCTCCACGATATTTCTATTCCCACCGAAAAAAATTTATTTTTAAATTCCAAGGCAGAAGCAACTTTCATAGTTCATACTTTTTTCAGCTGATTATTACTAAATGAAAGATAATTATGCTTTACTAAGTTAACAGAAATCTAACTTTCACCAATTCACTAATTTTGGGAACGAAATATTTCAAGATTTAAGTTAAATTAATCTTTAACTACTTTTAAATAAAAATCAAATTTTTTTTTCAGTGTATAAAAATGGTCAAACAATCGAATAAGAATTGTAGAATAAGAATGTAGAAGTGCAAGTCATTTTATATATAAATTTCTCTCTACACATATATTCACTCCAATACAAAAGAAGGACTTTTAATTTATGCAACAAATCAAAGCATACCGTAAGGCTAAATACAAACTCTTATTTCGCCACATACAAATTATACAAACAATAACTAAGTGGGTTTCTTGGGGTGTCTACAGGTCTGTAAAAATTAAGGATTTTAAACTTTTCATTATTCCTATTGTTGTAGTTATTATGTTTATTTGGTTTAGAGAACTTAAAGTAGACCATAAAGGTGGCATTGAAAATGTTTGGATACTTAAGCCACTTGCATAAATGTAAAATTTTGTGATATTTAAATACATCAACCTACACATATGTGCATACAAACAGACAATATAATGTTCATTATTTGACTTTAACTTAAATATTAATACAATCAAACACTTGTGAATATTAGTAACTGGAGTCTACTAAAACTCTCAAATTTTCTGACATTTCAAAGACAAGGACTTAACAGGGATGTGATGTCACATTAAACTTATGGTTAAAAGAGTTAAAGAAAAGGTGTTAGTGTTAAAAAAATTATATATTTCATAGTAAAATTATATAAAATTAGTTTTACTTTAAGTAACTGTAAAATTAAACTAAAAATTTTCTTAATTTATTCAATCAAAGTTGATTTCTTCAAACTTATAATATCTGTATGATGAAATCTACACGCCTATTTCGCTTTTGTTTATCACTGGATTCTATCCAAATTTTGTATAGAAAATTAAAGAGCCATAAACATCAAGCCAAACTGATTAAAATTTGTATTTGTTTTGTACTTTTAATTAAAAATATTTTTTATTTTTAAATAAATGATTACTTTTGACTTTTTAACACAAAAAAAATGCTTTTAAGCTCTGAAATAAAATTTTAAATTTTTTATAAATATTTATTTTTATAACGAAGGAAATACGGTTCCAATTCCGTAACCTGTTGAGTATACATTTATTTTTATTTTCTAATAAAAATTAATTTGTTTTTATTTTTCAGGAAAATATTATTTAATTTCATCTTTTAAAAAAAATTTTGCTTTTTACTAAAAAATTATTTTTATTCTTTTTAAATTTTTTACTTAAAAATTTGTTTTTATTTTAATTTGTACTTTTTTTTTAAATTTATTAAAAATTTTTTTTAAATATTTTTAATCAGGATTTGAACCAAGGAGCATTATAAGTTCATTTCAAATTTACTCCTTTCGTCTGAAGGATGTAGCGGTTCAGAAAATGCGGCATTACATTCTGTTAGCGTCTAATTTTTCTTGTTTTCTATGGAAAACGTCCGCAGGGTTAATAATTTTTTCTATAAGTTTTTGTAAATTAAATTAAAAAATGAACCTAAGCCAAAAGAATTTAATTTTAATTAAAAAAAAATAGTTTAAAATTTGATACTAAACCGATTTCATTTTTTTTTAATAATTTTATTTAAAAAAAATTTCTTGATAAACATTTTTGTTTAGTTTTTATTGTTTTAAATTTTAATTGGGTCTTAAATTTTATTAAAAAAATTACTTTTAACTTTTATAAAAAAAATAGTTTTAATTATTTGCCAACATTTTATTTTATTTTTTTTTTTTATTAAAAAAAACAGTGAAATTTTTGTGTTAAAATTTACTTTTCCTAAAACTGATTTTTTACAAAACCTTGGCACTTTATAAAGACCGTGTGTGCTTCCAAAGCAAATTATTGAAAAGTTCGTCTTCGCTAGACTTAATTTTATTTTGTATTATTTAGCTTATTGGATCTACTTTATTTTATTTAATATTCTAATTTTTAAATATTTATGGATTTTAGCTGAGACTAGTTTTTCTCTCACTGTAATTTTAAGTAAGTTTATATCCACATTTTTAGAAGTAGCTATATCGGCATGCAGTCCTGCAGTTGTCATCATAAAAACAAATCTCATTTACATTTAAATTAAGATTGAAAGCAGCAGCATGATACATAGAGAAGCGAAAGAGAGAGAGGCAACTACAACTACAGGTTTATCATTCTAGTAAAAAGATTAGTATTTTTTGTTTTTTTGTGTAATAAAAATCTGCTCAAATATTAGAACAAAATTTTTTGTACATTTAAACTTTTCATTATGATTTTGTGTGTTTGAATGTAAATGATAAAAGTAATAATTATATATGTGTGTGCATACATGTATACATTAATATGAAATATTGCAGATTGTTAATATTTTTAGAAGTTTTAAACTCCTTTAAACATTCCCTTAAGAATTTTTTTATTGTTGTTATCATTTGTTGGTCTAATGTATTGCAACTTTGTTAGAGCATTTGTTATAAGTCTTTATTTTCTTATCTTCATACATATATATTTGTGTATGTGTAAATGGAAAATTTTACACAAATAACTATCGATAAATTGCAACATAACATTTTTATAAAGATCAAATAAAATGTTTTGTAGATTAAGTGAAATGATAACAAAAAATTTTAAAAGTGCATGACTCATAGGAAGTTTATGCACTGGGAACCGATTCTAGAGCAGCGAAACTTAGAGAAAATGAGGACAAACCAGTTGGTAATTTTTTAAAAAATAGTCTTCTCTAAAGTGGCATCTTTAATCCTTGCAATTTGTCTCCAAAGAAAAAAGGGAAAAGTAAGCAGAAATGAAAAAGCAGACTAGAGAAGAGAATAAATCTTTCTAAAAAGAATGGATATGAGCAGAATTTGAAGTCATATTAAGGTCTATCGTCCAAAAAAGGAAAATTATAAAAAATTCAAAGTGAATAACTGAGATATGTCATACTATTCACACGATTTATTATTGTTTGTTTATATAAATGAAAGCAGTTAAATAATAATAGCGCTTAAGTCACCTTAATCCACGAAAGTCTTTGCCACATTTAAGGAGATTTTGGTGAAAATAATAGTCAACTTTTTAATACTGATCTTAAATGTAGTGCTGCTGCATTACTGAATACTTCAGTAAAAATATTTTTAAATCACAAAGAAGTTACTTGAAGACTTTACATCAGAAATAACTAAGTTGATTCTAAACCAGCACGCCTTGTATTCTTACAGGGCTTTCAAGGATTTTTCGAAATGGAAGTGACAAGTTTGGTAAAAATGATTTTTTTTTTTAATTTTTCAAAGAGGGCAAACAGTAGTGATAAAATATTTTTAATAACTTTAACTCTCTTCGGAAGCAAAACTGCCATTAACCAGCCGGGAACCCTTATTCCTGGGGTTTTAATAGAATATTACGCTTACAAGATACATCACTTACAAGATTTCTTAAATTAAATTCTGTCATTTTTGAAAACATGAACTATTTTCAGTATATTTCTTTATGAAGTCTCGGTAGAGGTCAGACTTAAAAGTTCAAGATGTCAATAAAATATATTCTTTTTTGCTGCAAGCCAAGCTTAAGGTCTTTGATATATCATTCTTAAGTCTTAATACAACAAACAATACCAAGTTTCTCTTAAGGAAAGAGAAATACTTTGAGGCATGATGACAGTAACGGAGAAAGAATCATTTTATTTAAAATTTAAAGAAATTCTTCACAATTATACTGAAATCGTGCTGTGATCAGATTAGTAAAAAATTTGACCAAAAAAACGTTGCCACTATTTTTACAAATGTTTATTCAATCTTTCCTGGCACGTATCACTACAAATGAAGATTCATAATATAATAAATTACCTTTTATAAGGCTTAGGATCTTTTATTTCTTAAAGAGTATTTAAGAAGGACAAAATATTTTTTTAATAATTTAGTGGCTTTTTTGGTCTTTTTAGTCAGATATTTAACTGATCTGACCGTGCTTTTACACTCAAGTGATCTTAAAACGAGCAGAAATTAAATTGTTCTAATAGCGAATGCAAGAATTTATTAAAAGCAGAATTTAATTCTTAAATTGAATAATCAGGCATAATTTTAACTTAATTCAGAAGTTTTGTTGAAATATAAAGCTCCTTTTATGACTGCCTTAATTTGTAAACAACAATTTTTTCGAAGGTATCACTATTGTGAATGTTCTGCTTAAGAAAGGGATTTTCACAACATGTGACATTCCTTATAAATCTTAAATTTGCTAATTATAAATTCCATTAAGATTTCAACAGGCAACACAATATTAAAGAAAATGTCAATAAATAAAATCTTAACAATATTCTCATTTTACTTGATCTCTATTTTGCATGTTTAAAATAAAAAAAGGGGGTGGGAAAAAATATTTTAGAGCAACTAACCGGAATTATGTGTATATTTGCTAAAAAAAATAAACATTTTCAATATTATTATGCAAAATGGTTCATAAGGACAATTATAAAGTTTAATTCTGGCCAACTAAACCCTTCCACTACAAGCAGAAATAACAAAGCTAACAACTACTAAGATGTTGTGTTTAAGGCAAACAACTAATAAATTGAGTTACAAACTACATGTTTGCTGTAAATATGTATTTATATTAAAAATAGCAACAACAACAAAAATAAGCTATTTTCAAATGTGAAAGAAAACAGTTGTAGGGGAAGGGGGATGTGGAATTTAATAATAGTTAAATGTGAACACATGGCAACAGTATAAAATGTTAAATTTTCTTTAAAACAAAAATAATCTTATTTAAATATAAAGTTACAAATACATGCAATCTTATACAAACAAAATCTTAAAATCTTAAGGAGATGGTTGAGATATTGTTTGCTTGTCTGATGGATATTATTTAAAACTACCCACTACCCACTGTTAACTAATAAACAAATACATACTCATTACACTTAAGTATAACTAATATTAAAGAAAACCCCATTATCCAAACTTATACATATACATATATTGTAACATATACATACACACACTAACTTAAATACATTTAAAATATATTTATATTTCCCACTACTTCTTGGTAACAAAAAACTAGCCTCTTGAACTTTACACTCCTTACACTTGTTCTCGGCCCTTTAATTTTGCCACAAATATCCACTTACAATTTCTAGTTTTAAAACCCCAACTACTTTTTAGATTTTCTAAGAAAACCTTCTTTTAGACAAGACAAATATAAAATTAACTCATATCCATACTGTGGTCTAAATTTTTATATATAAAATTTATAATACATGCTAAATTGAACTGTACTACTCATACATACAAACATGCATGAATACATAGAATACACAGGCACAGGCATACTCTATACTACACTCACATGCCCCCAAATAAACCTTAACATTTAATTAGTATTTCAATATAATTTACATACATTTCAATAGACCATTGGCAAAGAACTTTGCCCAAGCTGTACACTAAGATGATGAAGGTAAATTTTAAGAAAATTAGAGAGAAGGATTTATCAACATCTTTGTTTTATACAAACTTACGTATTTTAAGGTAAAATATATAAATATATTATGTAGAAGGTAACTTCTGTACATAATGTATAGAATTATATTGGACGTCAGAGTGTTAATATATACAGGGTGATAAAACCACAACCGATCAAGAGACATTTGTTCATATTAAGGAAGGACAACAAAGTAGTTTTTTTTTGCAGATGTAAGGTTGCATAAGGAGAATGAAAGTGACATAAATTGATTTACTGATAGAAAAGCCACACGACAAAAAGAATTGGGAAATCCATAAAAATGTTAATATGACGCGGTGTTAAAAGCACGGCAAGCGCAGATCATCTTAAATCAAGTAAAAAAAATATAAATTCAAAAACGGCTCTATCAAGCTTTAATTTTTCAGTAGAAAAAAAAAAATAAACATAATAGGAAAAATAAACATAAATTAAAAGTCAGCCTTTTATCTCCATGAAGCATATAGTAGATAGTCATTCCTGGACCTGATGCAGTGTCATATACAAAACAGAAAAATTGTCAATGTAATAAAAAACCAGAAAAAAGTTTTTGCTTAGAAAAAAAAAACTATTTAGTTTAAGTTTAACTTTTAAGAAAGTTTTTAATTGTTTTAATTCAGCCGTTTATTTGGAAAGTGGCATAGGTCACTTTTTCCAAAAAAAAAAAAAGAAAAAATAATAATAAAATTATTAAGAGCTGCTACGGTTTTATGTTGACCGATGTTTGTATTGGGAGAAAATAATCATCCTGAGATAATAAGTACAAGTATGTTTTCTCAAGACTAAGCCTCAGGTCTTTTAAAACCTTTGAAACACAATTCTTTAAATATGTGCATCGGCTTAAGAGCAAAGTGACTTATGCCACCATCAATATAAACAGTTCAATTATATATTTCATTAAAAAAATAGACAAATAATTTTCTAATTAAACAAATAATTGAATTAATCATATATTTAATTTTAAAATAAATAATTTTTTTTTAATAAAATGAATAGTCGAATCAATTATTTATTTGTTTATTAAATTCTATATTTCATACAGATTTTTAAATTTTTATCTGTGAAATAATTTAATGCATGCAGTAAATAATGCAGTCCACAAATTGATGCTGGAATAAGTTTTAAAAACCAAAAGCTCAATCTTATTAAAACCAATTAGAACTGATGTCGGTGAAGAGATTAAGAGATACATGTGTGAATTTCTAATAATTAGAAAACCTAAAAGATTAAAAGGAGAGCAGAAAAGCGAAGAAAAAAATATTTTAAATCTTTTCTGCTGTAGAAGCATATCAGCATCAAAGTTCATGCTTAAATATGAACCGGGGAAATTATTGTTTGAAAAGTTGTGTCACCGCAGCAAATGTTTTACGCGCGACATATTTTGAATGTGCTTAGCTTGAATAAGCGTTCTATATACATTAATTTAAAGAACATTTAAATCTGCTCTAAAAGTACTGAAAAAGATCTTATTTTCGACAGAAAAGAAGAGGCATCAGATGAGTTTTAAAAACAATACTCACAATTCTCTTGTAGCTTTGGTGGGACAAAATTGCAATTTTTATGTAAAAAAATGTTCCTTCTATATTTTATCCTTTATTTTTAAATGATGCAAATTATATCTTCCTGCATTAAGAGCTGACGAAATTTATAATTTTCCTGAAGATTACAATTTACAGATAACAATTTACCGAAATTTTCAATTGGTTAATTAGAAAATTTTTATCTTCGTTATTTGTTATTTATAATTGCTTTCATTAGTTATTTCATTCAAAATACTTTTTTTAATTAGGACCAGCACTTAGAGGATGACCCCTGCTTATGCAATGCATTGTGCCAGAACTAGGAAATTAGGTTGTGGAATAAGGGATAGAGGAAGTCGTGCTTGTGGACATTTGATTTGAATCTTTGCACATTGAAAGTGGCAGGAAAGACCTCTGCAGGGAGTTTATTCCACATACGAACTGTTCGGCTAAAAAACGAATTTTTTCTGTAATGCGTAGTGCGATTCACTGGCCAATCGGCCACAAGGAAATGTGCTCTTGAGGCAAAGCACGTTGCGCGTATGAAATTACGGTTTTCAGGAACAAGTTTCCTGATTTTATAAGAGAAACTTTTTTATAGAAAAGAACTATTGTGGAGCATTTTTTTAAGACTTAATATGGGTATCATTAAAGGAAGAGATCTTTTAGGACATATTAAAATTTATTAGAAATGTTTTACCATAAAGAGCCGACGTCATTTTATAAAAAATTATGATTTCTTAATTTTTTTTTTAATTGCAGCTTCCTTATTAAACTAGATTCACATACATGATCAAGGATAAATAAGACTTGGAAATAATTCAAAATGTAGCTAAATTTTTATTTTAACGCATTTGATACTTTCTGTGAGATATTTTTTTTTGTTGATATATTTTCTGAGAGGAAATTAATGGCCATATTCAAAAATATATATTTAATTATATAATTTAAATTTATACGTCTTAAGCACTGAAAATATTTTGAACGCGCTACCCTGTACAGAAATAATTTAAACTTTATACATGTTCATTAAGTTTTAATCATTTTCTTCCAAGACCACACCAAAAAAAAAAAATTAAAATTATTCGACTTGTACTAATAAAATATAGAAAATGAATTTAAATTTCTTATGCAGGACATGTTATGGTTTCACAACAACAAATAACTAAAACAAAACAACAACAAAGTTAAGACATCCGTATGCGAAAGCTAAAAGAAGCAAACATGTCATGTATGTGTATAAGAAAATTCAATTTGGAAAATGTTATTTAAAAGGTTTGAGTGCAAAACTGACATACACTCACACATACATTTAAAATAATTAATAATGTGAATGTGAATATGTAGTTTAAAATTATTTTCAGTTGTTGATGTTATTGTAGACATTAAACGTTATGCAAATTCCTTGCCAACACCTTTAAAAAAAACTAATACATATTTAGTTTTTATACTTATAGAATTACGTATATATGCACACATAAGCCTGTCTATGTATTAATTTACTCTTTTATACATACACAATTGCCTTTTATAATTAATTTTATAGTTAAAATGTACAAAGATATTTTATTGTTTAGAGAAAATTCTTAGAACATTTTAACTTAACAACAAAGTCTTTTATGTATTCACACACACACACACACATGCATATTATTGGATACATAGAATACATTCTTTAACGTAACTTTGCAGTTTAATTATTGTGTTCGAATAAAACAGCAATAATAATAAAATGTTAAAATAAACTAAGTTATAATATTCTTAATAATGCAATGGGTTTTCAATAAAATTTTAAATATTAAATAAGTCAGTACATGTTAGTTTTCTATGTGTGTGTGGCTTACGTGTATGTCAATGTTTTTATGTATGAGTGTGTGTGTGTGAAAGAGAGTGCATTTGAAATTGAATTCTTGTGTTTTGGTTTAATTTTTTTCATATCTGTTGTTGTTCAGTACGTTGTGCCTTTGTGCGTGCGAGTGTTTTTATGTTTTGTGTCAAATTTAGAAAGGAAGAGGTATAAATTTACGGTTTTTAAAATATTTGACATTAGCTGGAAATTTTGATGTACTAAATATTGAAAATGTTAAACTGTAAAATATTAAGGAAACAATTAATTTCAAGGTGTTACCTTTTATAATTTGAGCAGGGCAATAGAAGTTTGTTTTAAACCGACTTGAACAGTAGAAATTTTATAGTTCGTCTAATTGTTCCATGTGTGTGCCTGTAGAACTTGGTCTTTTCTTACTGATTTAAAATTTTTCAGTATAAGTAAATACATTAAAAAATTATAAATTTAAATGCAACTAACGTTTGCATGCCTGTCTGTTGAACGATAACGGATAACAATATAAAAAATTCACAAAAAATCACTGTAGCTCACAATAACAAAGAGCTCAAAAAAATATAAATACTTAAGAATTAGAGGGTGTACCCATAGGTGAGGTAATTTGACATAAAAAATAAACCAAAAAATTGTGCTTCTAAATCTGTCATAATGACAAGTAAAAAAGTTTATATTTAAAGGGTGTCCCCATATGTGATGTTGTATTATATATAAAGCCTTATGCTTTAGGCCGTTAATGGCAGACAGTTGAAATTAACACTGAGCACGCATTGTTGAGCCCACTAATTATAAAATATATTTTTAAAATGAAAGGGTCAACCACTTCGTATTAATTTAAATAAAAAATAATCTATTTTAATCATAAGAGAAAGGTTTAAGTTTTTTGTCTTTTTAAAGGTTTTTTTAATTTGAAAAAAATTAAAAATGTAATGGTCCTTCTGAAAGCGGCATCAGAATTAAGTATTCCAGTCTACTTCGCAGAGTTTAATATTGTCAAGGTAAATAAATCATATAACCCATTTTTATGATCCAGCTTTTTTATTTAAAACGCCCTTTAGCGTTTGCAGGTCCAAGGGAAAGGAATTTTATTCACATTTAAAATAAACAATTATTTCTCATGTCTGCTATATCTTGATATTTTGATGGATAGTTCTGGAGAGGATCCATATTAATTTTATATTTTCTTTGATATCTTTCGGAAGAAACATTTGCGAACTTGTTATAGGTATTTGCACAAAACACCAGGATGACCACACTATTACAAGTTTCAGTGATTGATGGATTCTATATCCTGCCAGAGGTTCAGTCCAAGTGTCTATGTGATTGTAAGCACAGGATTATGAGGCTTATCTGCTCTAGACTATAATAAATTTGAATTAGAAAATTGTTAAGTTTCGTGTGGAAACATTTTAAAGTCATTATTACAACAGTTATTGCTCGTAAGCACGCCAATTGGTTAAGATTACTGATAACATAACTGCAGAAGCTGTGATAACGAGGAGAGAGCGGTAACAATCTTCAATATTCTACGCATCCTTATTCACAAGAAAATGTGGCAGATTTTCTTGTGAACCGTATGTGCTCGATAACCTCTCTGTTTACGACCGGGCTGGTCGATCTGCATTCGCTTACTTATAGGCTATTTTACCTTATATCTTTTCCTCGTTACATCTTTATATTTTCATCTCACGAAATAGCTGTCTGCTTACCTGACCTATCACATTAAAATTCCTTCTTCTTTTTTGCATTTCAATCTTTAGAAAAATATTTTTCTTTCTATAGATGATATCCTTCTTTTCGAATAAAATTATTAAAAACTCTTTCAAATCTTCATAAACTAAATGACATCTACTGCATTCCTTATCTATTAATTTTTATATGACATTAATAAATACATGTTAACATCTCTTATAATTTAAAATATCTTGAAGTTATAAACATCTTTGTTAAAAAAAAAAATATGACATGAAATGTAGACAGACAATTAGAAAAACATAATTTAGCCCAACCAAAACTGGCAAGAATAAAGAGAAACGAACACTCTAAAAACACCCACTCTTAAGAAAAATAAATTTTTACATTTTTAGATTCAGTTCTACATCTTGTTACAACAAAACCACATTATGTTTTACACTAGCAAGACGAAAATATGAAAAAAAAGATTATATAAAATCTTTATTGAAGACATCACCAGAAAATTTTCTTAGTTAAATATATGCAGGGCTGTTTGTCAGGTATAAACATTTATAAATATCTATACACACACAAATACATTTAAACTTAATTAATACAACAGCCTAAAGAGATTTATAAAACGGACATACATAAATTAATAAATTATACAACATCTTTCTTTATCTACACACCAACACCACTGCTAATTGTATGATAACCCAGTTGGCCAAATTTTAATAACGGAATTTGTGTTCAGCTATTGTATATATAATTATATAATTTTGCTTCTACGAAAGTCTATCCAAATCTGAGTGAACAAAAATAAAATTGTCTAAATATATAAGAGTAGTAAGAGTGTGAGAGAATATATATACATCGGTCAACCGATGTAGTCAGGCAAATCATCTATTCACGTAATTAAAATGTAACGGGATTATTTCTGCACATAAAATATTTTTTGTTAATTTTGTTGTTAATTTTAGATAGTAATCGATGTGTAACACAAGACACCTGTTTTTTTTGAATATTTGTCTGTTTGTTTGTGTTCGTATCACGTGAAAAATACTGGATAGATTTAAATTAAATTTTGTAAGGAGGTTTCCTATAATCTTGGTTCAGATATAGAATACTTCTTTTTACGTAAAAATAAGGCATTCCGTAGAAAAAATAGAAACACAGAGATAAAAGCATTCAATTTTACTAGTAATGGTACTGAAACACTTTTCAACACAATTTATTGTTTGCAGATGGAATATTTTTTACACTGTTTACAGAACTCTGCAATAAAAAATTAAAAATAAATTTTTCTAAATTTAAATTTTAATAAAACCACAAATGAAACGCAGACGAAGCCGTGGGTAGCGCGCTAGTTTTAAAATAGAAAATAATATGAAAAAATTTGTAAGATTTCTCGTTTTTTTCGGTTCTTGTTTAAACAAGTTAGGGACTCATGGCTTTAATTATCCTTTCTTTAAAGATGTTTTAAATATTTGACCAACTGGGTGTAAATGATATGAATATGCGTGTGTGTGTGTGTGTGTGTGTTTGTATTTGTAAGAGATTTAAATAAATATAAAACTGTCTGGCAAATATTTTAGATATCTATACTTACAAATTATAAAGGATAGTTTTGTTGTTGGCTATAGCCCCAACAAAAACAACAACAGCCATGGCTAGAAAAAGGATTGATGTAATATTTTTTTTTTGTCTTTCTATAGTTTCGTTTTATATAAAATAATTAGAAATTATAATGAAGATAAGGATTTAATAAAACATTTCTGAAAAACATTGAATTAAACGCAAAATGATGCTGTTTGCAAAGATTTGCTGACAACAAATATTATAAGGATTTCCTGTAAGAAGTAAAAACTCCTAATTTGCATAGTTTTTGCGACTTTGCTGGAAAAGGGTACAAAAAACAAAAAAAAAAATTGAATTGTGTATAAGAATATGACAGGTTTTAAATATATTCCTTAAGAAATAAAATTGAAACAATTGGTTTCATAATCATTAAAAATGCAGCAAGAGAATGGAATATTGATTGTTTCCACAGTCTTTTGGCAACTTTGTTTTTTTTTTCTTCCAATCCAAAAAAAAAATTTTTTTTGTAGGGAAAATTATATTTAATTCCAAACATGACGAAAGTTTCGATTTAAGAGAAGAACTGTCTGGTAATAAATAAAATTTATAGTCATGTTATAAGAAGACAAAGTAAAAAAAATTCTGAAAGTAATGAAATTTCAGCAAATTTTGTTTTAATGTGAACGAATTTTTCTTATGAAAGAGTTTAGACGAAAAAAATTTTTGATAGCAGTATTACCACGGAGAAAAATTTTTAAACTATAAAAAATTTACTTTGATTAAAGTTTGAACATTTATAAAATTTTTAATTGATTTAATTAAATATTTATTTGAGAAATTTCAATTTATTTTTCAATCAAAAATTTAATTAACTTTATTATTTGAATAGGTGCGAAAATTTCGCTTTGTGTGAATTGTACAAATTGTGGTAAGAAAATTTTTAAGGATGCATTATTTAAGGTGAGAAAATGTTGTTGTAAAAAATTCTTTTGGACAAAATTGCTGTCTTAATCTGTTAGCAAAAGTAAGAAACCATATGGAGCCTCTAAATAAACACAAAAAAAAAAAAATAAATAAATATAAAAAATAACAATTGATAGAAAAACAACCAACAGTTGAACTGAGGAAAGTGCCTTTAAATATATGAAAGCTCTTTGGAGGTCATAGAGACGTTTTTATCCCTCGATTTTACACGGTTGAAGATAAGATCATATTTTTTCTCTAATAGCAGATTGGCACTGCAAGCTCAACTTTGAAATTTTAAAAATTGAGTTATGAAATTTTTGCAGCAAAGGCTTAGTATGTAATGTATTTACAAGTCAGTTTATACATATAATCTACAAAATTATTTCTCTGTCTTATCATATTCATTACTCAATCAAAAAATTATGGATTTGTAATAAGTTATTTTTTTCCTGATTATGCAAAAAAAAAAAAATCAAGAATTTCTGGTTTATTGCAGGAAACTATTGTAAATGTTCTTGTTTTTCGCTTGTATTTTTGTCATATTATTATTCAACAGATATTAAAAATTATTTATTAGTGGCATTAAAACTCAACTATCATATTCGTTACGATTATTCAGCTCAGAAAGTAGAATACTTCGTAAAAAAAGGAGGAAAAAAATTGAAGAAAAAAAATATGCAAATTAGTCACTCATGCTGTTGGTTGATCTTCATAAATAATGCGTAAGCTGAATGATGTTGCTCATTAGGCATGCATGCATGCGTGCATGAAGCAGGCATCAGAAAACACACAGGTAACAAACATTTAACAAAATTGTTTCTCTGCTATATAAGCTGCAGGTTTATATTTGTAAATCTGTCTGTTTGTCTGTCTCTCTATCTTCATGTTAATGGTAAAGAAGTTACCAAGATCGAAAGATAATATACGTTAATGTTTATAATGCTAAAAGATATTATGAATATCTTATGATGCTTGAATGTAGAAAACAAGATCAACATTTTGTCAATCATTGCGAGAGTTTGTATGTTGCATTGAATTTAAATAAATTTTATTTTTAGTGAGCGTAGAAATCATAAAGTCATTAGTTTGATACAATATTGTTGTGTCTAAAATAAAGCACTATTGTTGCGAATTTTTTCAATAATGTGGTGAATTTTGTGAGCTTTCTTTCCATCGCTGAGTACTGCGTAATTATTTCATGTGTTTCAGGATCACTAACCATTTTACATGCGGTTTGTGCTTCTTAGTGGCCCTAAGTTTTACATCAACCATCGCTAACATCTCAGCCTACGATACAACACTAATCTGTCTCAATGCTTATTTAAAACAACATAAGTATCATTGAGCACAAGGAACTGATTCTAGCTAAATCATTCATTGTACCGATTCCAGTCATTGCAAGACATTTATAGTTCACATACGATTACAAAGTGTAAGTGAGTGAACTCACGGCGATGTGGCCACAGCGAATTACCTTCTTTAGTCATTATCCATTAAATTCTTTGTAGAGTGCAATTAAAAATTAACAAAAATTATAATTTTTTTTCCAATTTTAAATAACTGTCTCTATTAATTTGATGCGTAGTGTAAAAAATGGCCAGGGTTGTAATATTAATAAATTTATTAATTTTTGATTTCCAAAAAATTATTATTTTAGTGATTTAAATAATAATTTTAATTCGGCCTAGGATCATACATTCTAATTTCTTAATTTGTAAAATAAGAAAATCTATTTAACATTTTATTGTTAATGCAAATAGAAAGCAGGATTATTAAGATATTGGCAGAATTAAATGCAGCATTTAATGGAACGATACATTCACAAATAATTTTTTTTAATTTAGTAACTTTTTTGAAATATAAAAATTAACTTTAAACTAATAAAAATTATTTATTTGGTTATAATTTTAATAAAATTAAATAATAATTATTTTAATTATAATTATAGTAAAAAATATTAAAAATCCTTTAATTTCTTTCAAAATCACAAAATGCTATCACAAAATATTTTGAAATAATCACTTGTTTTTCGAGGTATTTATCAAAATTCTAATAAGCAATCCCCTCCTCGTAACTACGTTATATCACAAGTTATTTTTTATTACGTGCTTTTTTTTTGTTCAATATTTGAACAAAAACTTAAGTTTACCCCTTTATAAAATCTTAAACTATTTTGCATTGGTAATTTGTTTAAACGACGACTTTAATCATTCAAAAACATTAAAAAAAAAACAAGAGAGTTGAAAGACAGCCAAGTAAACATAAATAAAATAAATCAATGTTTAACAATATCATTATACAAATGAATACCTCAATAACATGGATAAAATATTATTCAATTTTTTTAAGTGTATGTATATCATATGCTTATTTACACACACACACATACGTGTACATATTGATTTTAATGTGATCATTTATACACTTAACAAAAATATATGTAAACTAAGTGTATTTATGCTGATTTTATACAAAAAATATCCATTTATGTATTTTTTTTTCTTTTTTGTTTTAGGGGAAATAAATTATTTATTGCATTTTAATCAAATAGGAAACTATAAATGATCAAGTTTCAATACATGCTGCTTGTAATCATACTGTGCTTCAGTTATTGAAAGCTGAGTTTCTCATAAATGTAAATTGATATGTTTTGGAAATTTTATTTTATAACAGTCAAACATAAGGCAAATTTTTAGAGCTTTAAAGGTATTGTAAACAGAAGAAATATATGATCGGTATCTAATAATTTTTAATTGTAAAACTAAGTAAAACAATTGCTCTCAGGACTACACTTTCAATTTTCCTCTTGAAAGTAAACCAAAAATATTTTATTTTATGGAAAGCACTGCGCATTCATACTTTCTTTACAACAATCACTATGATTCTCATTTTCAAAAGAAAACAAGAAAAATAAGGCACCAACAGAATTACATGCAGAATTTTTTGGACCGCTAAGTCCTTCATCAGCATCTATCTACCTTAGGTTGTGTATATTATAAACATCATCTATTTATCTAACTAATCAATATTAATAACACGAAGTTTACACACAACCCAAAGCATTTCTCTGTTATTCTCTCTGTAACTCGTCTTGTACATTTGTTTTTGATTTGTATCAACCTTCAGTATGGCCGCAAATGCAATTATAATTTTTAATCATTCATATTTGTTTTCTCACAACATTATAGAGGCTGCTTCAGTATCATATTGATTGTCATGAGTTAAGTGTGAATGTACATGCGCTGTGCCTGGCATTTTTAAATTAATTTTTTTAAGAAATTAGGAGTTATATCCAAGATATTATAAATGAATTGAAATTATTATTTATTTTTTTTACATCGCTTTTTCAAATGATTGAAAAAAAGAAATAAAAAGAATATTATTAAATTTTTATAATGATTAAACTGTGCCTGCGTCCCTAGCTGCTCACCAAGTTCACAAAAAAGATTTTTGGCATATAAATTTTTACTACCTTGAGATTGAAAACATTTTATACATCTGTAACGTTAGTTAATACAGGAAGAGCAGCTGCATTGACTGCTGCATTGTTTGCTGAACAGAAGACTAGAGTTCAAATCCCAACAAAACAGTTCATACCTTCCTCAAGTTGGTTAAAAAAGAGTCTGCTTGAAAAAGACAGAATATTGCTATTTAGTTTTTAGCTGGAGCCACATCATATTGTGGTTTGGACAGTTATGCTGCTGGCATTTGTTTACTTAATAAGCCTATCGCTAAACTCACAGAATATCGCAGTAAGAATGTCTGCGTAATAATTGTTATGGCAAATACTTAGTGAAAACAATAATAGACCAAGCCACAGTATAATAATCAAAAGACAAGAAATATTTTTAAAAGATAAAAATCCATAATTGATCAACAGAAAAAAATTGGTGTCTCAAATTAAAAGATAGACTTTAATTTATTGGCAAGCATCTTTTAAGTCTTTAGATAATTTTTCCTAGAACAAATAGCATTTACAGCACTCAATTTTAAAAATTTTCATCCTGTTTTGCATAATTGCAGCTGAGTTTTTTTTTTACCATTCCTCTTGTAATTCGCGGGTAGTTGTAGGCTTGACGTCACATTACCCCATTAAAAGAAATCTAGTGATGCTAAATCACATGATCTAGAGTTGCGGGTATAAGAGAGTGCACAACCAAGAAGTGTTTCATCAATTGTTTTAATTGAATTGCATCAGTGGCTAAATATCATGTGGCTCCATCTTGTTAAAATGATTTATTGGCTACATCGATACCATCCAGTTTTAACAGAAAAGAATTTTGTTATCATGATGCGATATCCTTCACTAATCTGTTCATATTTTGTATAATTTTTATTTTTTTGTTTTAATATAATTCTGTAATGGAAACACGTTGTTATATTTTCTAACGAGTAGAATTTTTTCCGTTCAATTTCCATAAATGAAATCGTTAAACAAAAATATTTAAAATTTCATTTTTTTACCATAACTATTTAACTACTTCCAGCTCTACATTTAGAAGTAGTAGGAGACTTCTGCATTATCGGAAATTAAAGGCGATCGAAGTAAAGCCCACGTAAAAAAGGTGCAAATTAGGATGATCCCTAGGACCACTTAAATTAATAAAGATAAACAGATAGAGATAAATTAAATCTCTTCACTCTTTAAAACTAAATCATATACAGAATAAAATAATACAAATATCACCATCTCCATTGTTTTGGATAAAGAAAACCATTGCATAATATATTAAACAAAAATGTTCACCATCTGACAGTTTCATATAAATCAATCTTTTATTTTCTTTTTTTTTAAGAAACAACATCTTACAATTTGAACATGATTTTGTTTTTTGTTTATTGAAGTCAATAACAAAGTTTAAATTTCATATTAAATTCAATTATAGAAACCTTTTAATATTAAACCAAAAAAGTTGTTACTTTAAAATAAACTAATTATGAAAATGTTATTTCTTTGCAGTAGTTTAAGTTAAAATCCTTTTTAGTCCTTAAATATGGTAAAAAGAGAGAAGAGTATTAAACTTGGCCAAAAACTAAAAGCGTTTGCTTAAGTATATTCGTGTGTTGGCAAAAGTGTTTGTTGATATATTTGCCTTAGAAATTAAGGACATTATTAGTTTGTAGTTTAACACACACCCACATACTTACACCTAAACACAAATGTGCTTAATTTAAATTTGGTTACCAGACGTTTTATGTTTGGTTTCCTTAACTCTGTCTCCCCTTAAACCCTTTGTTTTTGTTGCTGACAATTGTGTTCGCAGTTTTCCGAAAGAGGATATTTAGCTGTTAGTTAAGGATTTTGTTTTTTAAGGCTTTCCTTAACACACACACACACACGCATACTTACAAACCGGAAGACACATAGAAAACTATTTTGCTAACCATACAGGAATTTTGTTTGCCGCAACATTTACATTTATATTAAATGTTAATGCGACGCTAAAATATAAATTTATTCCAGAGGTAAATTTTAAAATTAAGAAAATGTTAAAGAACAAAAAGATTTAAGTTTCAAGGATATTTAAAATATTTTCTAAACAGTTTTTTTCTAATCGATAAAACTTAAATTTTTGGAAAATAATACAAAAAATTCATTGTAATAAAAATAAGTTGCATTTAAATTATTTATAAATAGAATTCTCATCTGAATTTAATTATGAGAATGTGGCTACTAGTCTTCTTAATGTAGCGCATTATTGACGTCCAACATTGGGCTTCTTTTTTGAGCATTTTTGCCCGTGTCACAAATAGCACGAAAAAATTTGTTCTTTGAGGCATCAATTATTGCTGGGATTCACAGAAAATAATCGAGTGTTGTCAAATTGTTCATTTTGAGAGGTCAACTAACAGGTCCATTTCTCGACATCAACTTAAATCTAAATTTTGTTTTCAGTTTTGTATTTTCAAAAAAAAAAAAAAAAAAAAACATGATCATAGTGCTGGTTTGGTAACCATCTCCCTCGATCGTATGTGAGCCACTGCTTAGGTAAGGTTAGGCAGGCAGCTGTGTTTATTAGACAAAAACGAGCTTCATCATTAACACAATTTTGCGACAAATTTATAAATCAATCAATTGACTGATTTTTAAACTAACTGTGAAAAATTTGGCAGCATTGTAAGTGCGTCAGTTTATACATGATGATTTACCAGAGTTTGATAATTAAAGTTTTAAAAAAGTGAGCTCAGTAAGACAGTTTGTTTGACATTGACAGTTGAGTCTAAAATCAGACATAAAAAACACCCATTACTTTGTTGTTTGACTTGGAAAAACCAGGCTCAGGCAACATGTTTAAAACAAACTTACAGTTAGCGGAAATTTTGTATTGAATAGTTTGTTTTTAAAATCAATTTTTTTATTTTTGTAAAACAAATCAATATAAAAATTTTTACACAAAAAAAGAAAAATAAAGTTTTTTTCTTTAAAATGAAAATGTGATGAAATACACGGAATGAGAAATTGCTTAAAAAATTTCCTTTATCCAAATTTGGTTTCATAAATATATTTTTAATTCAAAATGACTTCTCCAAATGCAGCTCAAAAACAGTTGTTGTGCTTTAAAGTCAAAAAATTTTTTTAGAAGAATTTATGACAGTTAGAAGAGCTTATTAATTTTTAATTCCAGCGAGTTTCTTTAAACATTAAGAAGAAAAAAAATCGATTATCGCTGGCTTATCCATTTTAAGCAATTAATCTTAAATATTTTAATGTCATGTTTTCACATTTTAATTAGTCGACACGGGAGACAAACACGTCTCTTTGCATTTTACTGTTGTTCTTAGGATTTTGATAGCGTTTTTTTTATCTAATAAATACTTGTTTAAACAAATACATACACACATACACATTCATTTACACTTACAGTAATACAATTTGAATCTGTTTAAGCAGCATGTTTTCTAGATCATTTTTACTTGTTAAGCTCATTTAACTAAAAACTAACATTTAATCTTTTTTAGATCATTAACATAATGTACGCAAGAAATAAAATTAAAAAAAAAGAAATAAAACAGCGTAACAATTCTATAGAATGTTTTAAGATTAAATACCAAACATTGTGGGTTAACAAGATATAAAAAAGCGTAATTGCAGATAAAATGCAAGCGCTGAAAAAGTCATTTGAAATTTCTTCTTTAACAGCCAAAATAAATAAAAAATAAAATTAGGTTACACTTATCGCTGCAAACCGACCTCAAAATCAATTGCACTTGTTTAATTCAACGTATTTAAACGATTTAAAAATTGTTAATTTGATGTGATTGCTGTTGTTGTTGCTGTTGATCTTATCCATTACCGTCTAAGATATTTGATTAAATTTTGTTTTAACTTTTGGTATTTTGTTGTTATAGTTTTTACATTTGTCTGTTAAATTCATTAAAACATTTAATTAAGTAAAATGTTCAATTAAACGAACATGATACGGTTGTGTAAATGTGTGTGTAAATGTATTGGTGGTAATGGTGACTGTTTTAGATTTCATTATAACGGTGATAATTTAACCAACAATGAGTTTTTAAAATTTAGTAGAACTTATAATTTTTCATTGGGTAAAAATAAATATGAACGAAGCTTTTTTCCGACTGAAAATTAAACTATAAAAAAACCTGGTCGTGGTTAGACTACGACAACCATATTATGTTCTCTGCTACACATACTTCTTGTAGAAAATTTTGTTGGCTGTTTCAATATTTAAATTTATTAAGAGTGAATTAATTAATAATGTAAAGAATTTTTCAGTAAATACCCTTTACCTTTCTCCTCAAACTAAACCAAGCTTATAACGAACTTAGGCCTTATGAAGGAGTAATAATTCATACAAATTAATTTATTTAAAAACTATCCTAAAAGACTAACATTTTTGCCTTATTATTTTTCATTAGAAAAAATAAATAAATATTTTCTGCTGGGCAGGTATCGTAAGTTTACTTTCTTAGAAGAATTAAGTTATATTTTCAGCCAGCAGCGTCATTTAATCACACAATCTTATAGAATGCTACATTAAGAGGCGTCATAAGATAATTTATTTAGGAACTGTACCCTGTTTCTGTAACTAAAGTGAGAAATTTTACACATGAAAATGCAGTCACCTTATTTTACATACTGTGAGTTAGAGTTAGTCATCATTGGGTAACAATGTGAAAAAAGGTGACTATAATATTTTCATGTGAGAAATTTCTCACGCAAATTCCAGAAACAAGGTTATAGAAATATAAATGAAAAACGCAATAAAATGTTTAAATGAACTATATTTTCTTTATTCTTTTCTTATTAATTAAGCGCTAGGTCAGGTTTTAAAAATAAAAATATTGTTGTTTTATTTATTTTCCAATATTTCGCCACACTGTTTCCTGTTTCCTGTGGCGAAATATTGAAAAAATAAATAAAAAAACAATATTTTTATTTTTAAGACCTGACCTAGCGCTTAATTAATAAGAAAAGAATAAAGAAAAGAATAAAGGTCAAAAAAACAATTAAATTGAACTATATATTCTCTACCCATATACCGGCTTCGTCCTTAAGTAGTTGTCATAACAAAATTTGTTCGAAAAGGGTATAAAAGGGACTTTTAATAGAAGTAGTTTAGGTAGCTGATGCTGTGAGTATCTAAAATGAAATGGCAGTTCAATTAGAGGTTAAAACAGCTTTACATCTTGCCAACAATGTGATACAGTCCATTGTAAATTTCTTTCCCTGAGACCCTCCAGTTAAATAAATAGGATTGGTTCATTTGCACTGATTGTTTAAAAAAAAATAATGAAACTGTCATTCGCTAAACCGGAGAGCCTTCCATACACATGTGATGGCCACAGCAACTGACTTATCTTATTTCATGCAAAATATAATTCCTCAAAGTTTTGTTCCATTCCTTTATATTTCCCTTAAAAAAGATACAAAACTAAATTTAAAAACTTGAAAAATATTCGTTTGTAAAAATCAAAAAAACTAGTTTAGATTTTTTTTTAAATTCCAAAAATACAATTAAAAATTTTCAAAAATTTAGTGCAAAATTTATAAAAATATTCGTAATTAAAGAAAATGTTTGTGTTCGCACAAAGCAAACTATTGGTCAATAATTTTATAAACATATCGATGCCATTTGCCTCGCGTGAAGCCTGTAAGATTGTCAATGCTGTAACGGTTGCACCCGATCCAGAAGAAATGGATTCAGATGAGCCACACGTCACTGTTCCTGATAGCGTGCGCAAAGCATTAAGACAGAAATTGCATAGACGTTTTCATCATTATACAGGTATCTGGAACAATTTCAATCAAATTATATGCCCAGATTAGATGAAATCTATTATGAACCCTCAGGCATGGATAAGAGAGATTTTCAGAAAACCTGGGCGGACTGTCCACCAATAAAATTACGGAAAAAATTAAACTTTGATGATGACGAATATCAATTTGTTTCCCGTAGAAAGAAGCCATATCATTTTAAAGCCGCTGTTAAATTTACTAAAGTAAAGAGCCCTTCTACAATTTGTGCACGTTTGGCAAATATCAGTTGTAAAAGTGATCGTTATCCTCCCAGCTGCAAAGTATACACGCCCGTTGCTAATTACAAAAAAGAATGTTGTCCCCACCCATCGTTCTCGGAGTGTTGTCATCCCGATCCACCGCTTATAAAAGTCAAAGAAAATGGGTGGTATTTTCCACACAAATGCGAAACGAATGAATTTTTTAGGCATAAAATATTAAACAAACTACCTCCCGCTTTACCAGCCTGGCCTCCTGAAACGTAATAACCATTTTACTTATAATTTTATGGGCATTTTTTTTAATTGATATTAAGATTCCAAATGTTGTGATTGACCTTGATTTTTTTTTAGAAAAATTAAAAAAAAAAATTTTAGAAGTTTTTTGGTATAAAATAACGTGTTAATATTTTATGTATTGTAAATTTTTTATGTTAAAGAAATGAACTTAATGAATTAAAACATTTAATTCTAAAATCTTAAATCTTATGAATAATTTATAAACTTGTCTAGTTTGTAGTCATGGTGAAATCATGTACCAGGTGAGTTTGTTTCTTCTCACTTTAGCTGGAAATGTCAAATTTCATATGTAAATAATTTGCAAGAATTTTTTACACTCTTCACCACACAAAGGAAAAAGGGTTTATCTAAGTTTGTCATTCCGTGTGTAATTTCTAAAATATCCATTTTTCATCCCATAAAGTATATATATTCTGAGTCCTTATGCATCGCAAAATCGATTGAGCCAAGGCACTAGATGAGCTAGAAAAGATTAAAATACGCCAATCGATTAGACAATGTGTCGAAAGAGATGCTATTGAAAATCAGCAAGTTCGGTCTAGATCCTTCGGGCAGTGGGGTTAACACCACGCCTGCCTTAAATTTTTTCATATTATTTAGAACAATGAAGTAACTCCAATAAAAAAAGTGAATATAAGAAGCAATAGAGAATTAAAAAATAAAAAAGAGTTATGGGCCTTCAAAACATTCATAAAATATGGTCAATATGGGTACCATTCAAAAGCTTTTGAAGAAATATCCTTCAGGAAATACCAATATTTAAAAAAAAATGCTTAACCCATTAAGAGCCGGTGACATTTAAATGTTATTTTTTATTAAATTTTTAATCTCTGTCAGTCAGTTAGTCTGTTAGTTTTTTTTGATATTTTTTTGATGATGGTGAAGGATACAAATATTTGGCAGAGCCGAATATAGCACTCTTACTAATTTATACCTGGTTTTGGAAGGAAGAACATAGCATAAGATTGATAAATTGTGTTTAAAATTAATGTAGTGTTTAATTTAATTTAGCTCAGTATAATATAAAAAATTGATGTTTTGATAAAATGTGTAATCGATTTAATTGATTTAATCAAAACGTCTTAAAAAAATTTTATTTCATTAATCCACTTTTTCCAAGATTAAAAAAAAAAATTAAAATTATTTCATATTTTTATTAATATCTTCGTACATATAAAGTCTATTAATTGTTGTTGTTTTGGATATTCTGCATACCTCCTCGACACACAATAAATATTAAAAAATTATTAAATTTTATTTCATTTCACTATCGCTTCATTAAAAAATTGTACTATGAACTGATGATTCTCAATGCTTTGGCCAACGAAAAATTCCGTTGTATTTTTCTATTGCTCCAGCGCGCGATTATTCTTATTTTGTGCACATATGATATGATTGTGATAATTTATTAATGTGCCCACTTTACATTTACTAACCTTGAAAGTAAATAAGAACTTAAATAGGATTCTGCTTAATTGTCTTGTTTAGAATGCGTTATTCATGTTCTGGCCAAAGCTGAAAATACTTTCCTATATTTTATTCCCTTGGTGCTGAATAACATTGAGTATTTCATCTGTCATTTCTTCCAGCGCCCTGCCTTGATTTGCCCTATTGCCTTTGATCTTATCGACTTTACCTGCTGAATCATTTTATTCATAATAGCATCTTTGGCATCCTCATTCTTTAAACCGTAAGTTCAATAAATTTTAATTAAAATATGCATTTTTTGTATTTAAAATAGAATATTATTTCTCTCTGTGTGAATAATATTTTTTGAGTTGCCTATATAACATTAAAAATACGCTACTGTTCTCTTTTGCTTTAATATATAAATTATCAGTTCAATACCAAATAGGGACAGCAAAGTACTGATGACAACTATTAAAAGCAGACTTATAAAAAAATTTATAAATATTTATGAATACGTTGTGTACCATTCCTTTACATTTCTTTTGAAAATACAAAAAATTAATAAAACAAAAAAACACCAAAAAAAATTGTTTTGTAAACAAATTGTGATAAATCAAAAGTATAAAACTAAAATTTCTTTAGTCAAAAGAAAACATTACAAAATTTTCTAAATTATATTTATTAATTTTGTAAAAATTTCTGTGCTAAAAAAATATTATGATTTTGTCTTCATACAACAGAATCTTAGCTGCTGGTATAGAACCTGTATTAATACCAACTGCCCTGCGTTTTTATTCAGTTATCGGTAATAAAAGTAGCTTTGTTTCTCTTGCTATGCGCAAGCAATTGATGAAGAAAAGATCCCAAAAGATTTTTAATGAACGACAAGAAGACAATTCTGTTGTCACAAAGAAAGACGAAAAGTTGGCCGGAGAGATATTTAGACAGCTGCCAGGTAAAAAAGATTCACCGTTTGCAGAATCATCACAGTCTTCGGCTGGTATCCCGGAATATTTAGACGAAAATAGCCGTCATTCTCATTCTAAATTATTACCCCGATTTGATAGTTTATACTATAATCCCACAGACAAAGGCAAAAGACAGTACCAGCAAACCTGGGTGGATTATCCAGCAAAAAAATTACCTTCACGTAAAGCACGCTACCACAAATGCAATGAATTACCACCGCCTTACTGTGAAGGCAAGTCGGAGACTGCTGATAGCTGTAGTGAAGTTGACTGTGAAGAATTTGTTCGCTCTACCAATTCGCAATCGAGTTGTACACAGCTGACAAAAATTGATAAAAATTGTAAAAATGTTTATTGTCCTACCACCTGCCACTTAAAATGGTGGAAGCATATTACTAATATAATTCGCATTTTTTCATTTTATAAGAAAAAGATTTAAAACTTCTATGGTGGATGCTGTAAAAGAGTAAATCTTTTATTTTATAAAATGCAACGAGATGTCTATTTCGTAAGGGATAATTGTAGGAAATTTTAATTTTTCAAATATTATTAGTTAAATTTAACTAACTCAATTACTTGTCACTTTAACAAAAAAACAAAACTACGAAAAAGTGTTGTCAATTGTTTTTTGAAGAAAATTTTTTATTTATTTAAAATGTATTTAAATTGAATTTATTTATTTAAAAAAAACTAAAAAATAAAAATTATTTTAAGTGAAGAATGTATTTAGTCTTATGAAAGGTACAAATTAGAAAGTTTATGTTTACTAAACTATCGCCTCTAACATTCCCAATTGCAGAATTCGTTCCAGATGGAAATAAAAATAAAATAAATATTTGCGAAAAAGCGATTTTAAAAACGACAGATGGGAGACATTCATTAATCCATTAAGATTAAAAAATAAGGCCACATAAAAATTTAATCATTTATAGGCACACCCTTTAGTGTCTTATTAAAATAATTATATTCATGGAAAAAAATTTTTTCGACAAAAGTGTCCTCTATTTACGAATCACGTAGAAACAAAATAATGAAAAAAATGGCATCATCGTACTTTATGGAGAACTGTTTTGTTTCTCTAATTTCCGGTTTATAACAAAAAAATATACATAACAAAGTGGGAGAAACATTTATTTATAAGGCGATAAACAAATTATATATTATGTTATTTCGGCAGTTCATCACTTGCTTGTACGGCCAAATTTTGTTATCGTGGTTTCCCCAGTTTTCCTATAATTTTTGCCGAGGCGGATTCAATTTAGAATTTGGACATTTAAATAGCGCTCGAACAAAAGCACAACTGTGCCTTACGATGTTGGATGCTGTTCATTCGTTCGTTTCTCATTCACTTCAACGGTTTAAATATGATGAGCAGCAATTGACAAAGAATTTGCTTTTTAATGGTCCATATCTGCTTTAAAGGTATATTTTATTAGTATCCTTAAATTTGGTAACACACGATTTTTTTTGCAAATCTCCATACTTTGAAGATTGCTTTGTATATCTATCTTCTATTGTCAATACACAACTTTGAATTTCTGTCTTATTGCTACTAGAAATTATTTTATTTATTTCAGCAAAGTAGATTCTCAACAGACCTTAATATGGTAATGTTAATACAAAATCAAACAAAAAATTCTGTTGAACACATTCTGTTCCATTCCTTTTTATTTCAGTCAGAAACACACAATAAAAATACAAAATACAAATTCAAATTCTTTCGTAAAAAATTATAAGTAAAAAAAATTATAAATTAAAATATTATAAAAAAAATTGTAAATAAACTTTCTTTAGTTAAAAACAAAATTAAAAAATTCTCAGTTTTATAAAAAAATAAAAAAATTAAAAATTTCTGTAGTTATAAAAAGAAAAATATGTTCTGGTCATCATTAACCAGAAATTTTGCTGCTGGTATAGACACTGTATTGATGCCAGCTGCCTTCGGGTATAAAAGCTACTTTCGTGGACTTTCGCATAATAAGGAGGGATGTATAAAAAAAAAGCCGGAATGTCGTGAAGGTTCACCAATAAAAGCAGACTGTCGTTATTGTAAACCCGTAGCAGAACTAGGCAGTTTATTATCCAAAAAGAATAAAGAAGGGTGTGTTAAAGAGACCTCTAAAGAGTTGCAACCTAAAGAAGATTCGTCGTGTAAAAATCCTGTACACGAATCATGTGCTATTGCGAAATTTCTATTGGAATGTTGTGGTAATCCGTGCCCTTACTACAGGCCCAGGCTCGATTGTATACTCTATAAACCCACAGATAAAGCTAAAAGAGTATATCAGCAAACCTGGGTAGATTGCCCGCCACTAAAAATAGTACCACGTAAAGTATGTTGCTATGACAGCACAGAACTACCACCGCTTTATCGTCGAGAGAAGACGGAAAAGTCTAAAACCAGTTGCGAATTTGATACCGAAAAGATGAAGTCTTTTTGTGCAAAAAACTTAAGATCGAATTGCTCTCGCATTACAATGCCATTTTGTAAAATTGTACGTAACCCACCCACGTGCGCCCATAATAAATCACTTAGTTGTTGCAAAAAGTTTTGTTGTCCCTACCCCTCATATTCAGAATGCAATTCTCCCTGTCTGAAACCTTTAAGAAATAGCGAATGTCATTGTCTATCAGCAACGGCCTATTGCTATGCATATAGAGAATTGAAGCGCAAGTTACTTTATAATTTGCCTCCGCCCTTACCAGCTTGGCCGCCTAAAGCAGACTAAACATATTTAAACTTTAAGTATTATTTTCATATAAAATGTTAAAATTTTTTTTAAACTGCCTTCGTTTTTGTACACGAAACAAAAGATTTGAAAATTGTAAACTAAGTGGTACAAATTTCAAATCTTTTTGTTATAAAATACAAGGCAGTTTATTGGTGTAAATTTAATTTTGGACTATTTTTAAGGGCTTTAAAAGTGTGTACATTTTTTAAAAAGTAATAAAAATTTTTGGTAATTAAATTTTGATTTTCAATTATTATTTATTTTCATGATTAATTGTTAGTTAGGCTTAGGTTCGTGTTAGATTGGTGTTCTGCAAATTATTAACGAAAGGAAATCGTTCGTTTTAAAAACATGTAAATAAATCTGGTAGCAAGTAATTTCTGCCTCAACAAAAGATTCGATATTTGTATTTTTTTTTTTTTTTTTTTTATATATATTTGAAATTACTCCTCTGCTTCTAGAATCTTGAAGGAGAGAAGAATTATTTGGCTGGTCCAAAGGAACAAAACGCCATCAAAAGTATTTTTTTTAATTTTCTTGGTTGTTTAAAATTTTTATTCGAAAGAACACCAATCAGTTTTTCGGTTTTTAAATTGATTCGATTAAAAAAAGCCCCAACTAATAATATCAATGTTTGGGTTTGTTAGTCGATTTCATTATCACTTCGTCTGCATTTTCTTGTGTTTTGTATTTCTATTGTTAGTTAAAGATGATGCTGTTTTATTGGATCCATCGCAAAAGAGTTCATAATTTAAAAAATTAAAGAGTTTCACCATGCAATACAAATATTTTTGACATGTCTGTTAATTCGTGACGGACTCTTATCCTTAATATTTTTACCAAAGTAAAAGAAAAAAATTTTTTAAATAAAAATAAAAACAAAAGGATGTTCCCATAGGAGATTTAATTCGACTTATCAAACCCAACCTGTTAAACCGTTTTAGTCGATAAAAGATGTGTACGGCTGTGTTCGTTGCAACAAGTGTGCTGCCTCTGATGCTGATGTTATTTTTTTATTATTTATTATTTTTATTATTTTTTATTATTTGCCGGTTATGACTGTCTTTTACAAGAATTATTAAAATACACGTCCTACATGATTTTGGATGCTTATTGCCATCAAAGAATGCTTTTCGACAAAGTTCCATCTGTTGATAAGCCGTGCAAGTCCTTTTTGTTTTGTTAAAGCCTCAAAACAACCTTTGTGACCAACAGAAATTTATTCCTTTGTAAAACATGGTATTTTGCTGATGACACGTAAAATGAAGGCGCCATGGGGAAAACAAGACTTACAACAGACAAAAAACTCATTTATCGCAATAAACCAATTTTAATCTGAGGTTTAATTACCGCATTCAATTGGGGTAAAATTTCTCGTAATTTTTTTTAGTTATTTTTTCTGTTCTATTTTAGCATAATTTTCTGTTTGTCGCCAGGGTTGCTTCAATATTCTTAACAAGAAACAGAGTGCTCACACTTTTGATGAATAGATGGCTTTAATGAGAAATGAAGAAACCATACTAAAAGTCATATTTGATGGTGATAATCCTTGCTCAGACAAATGTTCGGCAAATAATGGTTGCAAGTAAACGAAACATGAACATTGAGAGTCGAAATTACCCGATTTCATGTGCGACATGATATTCATTCCAAGTTCATGGCTAGTGGAGACGTAGGGTGACAAATAACATTCTGATTTTAGCTAAAACTATAAAGGTGAACAAAAATCACTCAGTTGTAAATTGCAAGCTCCTGTCTTATAATGACAATAAAAAACTATTAACCTTAAATCAAAGCATCTGATCTGAGAACATGTAACTTCTTCAATAAAATATTATTAAATTGCTTCTGTATCGTTGTTTTTTAGGCATTCTTCTCTACCAGTTGAAACTGACTAAAATATAAAAACCAAAAATATATCATCAGTTTAGGCTTGTTCGAAAATGCGTCACTGTGCCGCATCTGATGCACAAGTGTGATTATTTTGCGTTGCCGATGCAAAATAGCGGATGCTCAAATGCGCAGACAAAACAAATTATCATTTGTTTTTAATTTCGAACGCTTGAACATTAAAAATTTATAAACTAAGGCTGACTTCCAAAATGTAAATTGCTTTGCATTCGAACAAGGTATACTGTTTCATAAAGCCGCTGTACAAAATATTTACAATGTATACGATTTCAAAACGTCAACAATGAGTATTTTTAAGGCAGTAAAAAAGCAACCAGGCATCAGTTTTTCAGTTGATGCTTTGTTTGGTATTCGTTTGTTTACTCATAAAAAATAAAAAAACAACCACAAAACGTTTTTTTTTTTTGGCAAAGAAAAAAAAACATAAACTATAAATAATGACCGACTTACATAAGTAAGTTAATTTGTTTTTAATAATTAATATATATAAATAGCAAAAATTTATTTTTAACATATTGCAGCGAAAAAAATGAAATCATGAGCAAAAAAAAAAAATTGATTCTAATAACAAGGTTGCGAAATAAACCTGATTTTTGCGCAAAGCGCAAGAAGCGCATCGTTTTGTGGGAAAGTCTTGAGAGAAATTAAGGATGTGGATGAGACCTTTCCCTTCTCGAGGGACGATGTCACCAGAAAGTTTTTAAAATTCTGTGGTACTTATAAAAGAATTAATAAGCGCAACAACACTTCTGGAGAAGCAGCCACATCTTGGCATCCGCCATTTTTGCAATAACTTCTCAAAAATTAACAATTTTTTGTATTTTTCTGCACTGTGTTTTGGCTTCAGTAAAACATTCATTTTTCTTTTAATATATTTTATTACAGCGAGGAAATTTTGTGCAGAGATTCCACTCGAATTTTCTGATAGTTTAAAAAAATTACCAAACAAAAATTTTACTCCCGACCTTTCCATTTTCGTGTTTGTCAATAATAAAAATGGTGCATTGCAACATTCCTGTTTCATAATGAAAATTTAAACAAAGCATAAAGTTGTGTTGTATCGGAACTTTGCATACGAAAAAAGTTTAAATGCCGCAGTAAAACTGTATACAAACTTTGTATTCATACATTTTGGAAGTCAGCCTAATTTAACAAAACAAAATTATAAAATATCCAAAAGGATTCTTCTCATCAATTGCATTAGCGATTTTTTTTCTTTCGAATCGAAATGCAGAGTAAGCACCCTGGCCGTTAAAATACATGAAATTTGGAGCGATGCAGCGCAGTGATGCATTTTCAAACACGCCCTTTATTCGATCAAAAATGCCCTTGCCCCTGAACTTAAATTTTATCCAGTTTCATACAGCTTTTTCTAACTTCTCTACTAAAAAAAATTTTAATAATCTAAATTTCAATTAACAAATCAGCTGATAAAAGAAACGCAAAATGTTTATATGAAAATAACTTTTTTTAATTTTTCTTTATATCCATAACATTAAATAAATTCAATTACGTTTTCGAAATGTTCAAACAAAAAAATATGTAACTGTAAGCTTGTGTTGTATTTTTTTAAATAATTTTTTTGTTTTTTCTTTTAGCACCGAATTGGTTTCTTAATGGTCATTTGTTGATGGTGATAAGCCCATACTTGACATATTGAAGGAATAGCCAAACAGTTGCATTCAATATAAGGTAATTTCTTTCCAGGTGCACGTGTACATTCTGAAAATGAAGGATAAGGTGCTGAGCGTTTAAGACATTTAGCAGGTCGCCTCTCTGTCAAGCAACTGGGTGGTATACGACCAGCTCTACAACGTGGCATTCTCATTTTAGGGCATTTCGTTTGACTAGCTAAGCAGACTTCTTGTTTGCATGCCGTTTGAGGACGATCTGAGCGCAAGCGCTTTTTAAATTTAGGCTTAATAGGTTGACTACAGCACAAGACTGTCGGCCTTATAAATTGTTCTGGACATTCATCCCAAGTTTGTTCGTAGGAGCGTGTAGCCTTATCCGTACGTTTGTAATAGAGCTTATCCAATCTGGGCAAACTATCAGGACAGGGATCACCACAACAGGCATTACTACGCGCAATTTTTATTTGTGGAGTTTCTACGGGCTTAGGTGCGGGTTGTGCTAAAGCAACTTTAACTTTCCGCTTACCAGCATTACAAGGGAAATTTTGAAAACGGTCTCCACATTTAGGTTTCTCAACACCACATCCAGGTTTAGTATTTTCTGATTTACCTTTATCTGACGATGCATCTGAGGCTAGCTTACGTCTTAACATGGTTGAGAAACTACCATTATTTATTGACCTCACAAAATGATTAGCAAAATCCACACGTCTAACAAGTGAAACCGCCATTTCCAAATATAAATATAAAAGGATAAATATTTTTTTTTAAGAAAATTTATAAACGAGAACAAATAAACTGAGAATTTAGACAATAAATGATAATTTTTTTTAGAAATTTCTTCAAATAATATTTATTTTTTTCAAATAAATTTGATGTTTAAAAACGATAAAAGTCAGAGCTTACTTTCTGCTTAATTTAAATTCAGTAAACATGAGTGGATTTTTGGAGTATTTGCGCCAGGACTTTTTTTTTGGAATAGCGTAAAAATGATTTAAAGTCCTGCTTTTTAAATTTGAATCTTTTTTTTAGCACCATTTCTTATCTTTTATTTGTTGATGTTGAATAATTTTGTTTCAAATGCATTATTGTATTTTCATAACGAATATTGTTGCTACATTTGATATAAAATGCAGACATCAGTAAGTAGTTCTCCGAATATTGAAAAGAATATAAAAAAAGATAACGAGAATAATAAGAATAATCAAAATAATAAAGAAAAACTGTCAACAATTATTTAGTTCGTAAAAAGCTCCATTTTTCGTCAAAACATTTTTAACCAAATTACAAGACACCAAATTTTACACAAGACATTTCGTTGTTTGACTCTGGTTGCATCACTGGCTCATGCCAAACGGATTCAATTTTTTTTATAAATAAATTTGTTATTCAATTTTATAATTTTGCTTTTAAAGAATCGAGGAGTAATAAAGTTGGGTATTAAGTCGTTTTTTATTTTGTTTTTTTATATATAATATTTTTCAAGTGAAGCTGAAGACCAAAAGCACTATTTATTCCTTTACACACAAGAAAAAATTTAAAAAAATAATTTATTTAAAAATAATATATTTTAGATATCTGTCATTCTACTGACTGTCTGTCTGTCTAGCTGCATATAAGTTACAGCTTTCTATCTCTGGAACCGTAATAGATAGGCTCCTGAAATTTTTGAGAAAGATGTATTAATTGCTATTAAAATAATACTAAAAATTTAAGGGTGTTCCAAAAGTCACGTGATATTTAAAAAAAAATTTTATTTTCTAAACTGTTATAGGCAGATATAAATACACAAATAAAACTTTAAGTTAAAGGGTGTCCCAATAGTAACATGATTTTTCGTAAACGACCTTGTTTTGAATCTCAATAGTCGGACAATTTATGCCAGCTAAAAAAAATACAATAAATTATTCAAAAAAAAAAAAATAATATACAAAGGGTTTTCCTATATTGACCTCATTTTAACACATATGGCCTTAGTTTTTCAACCCTTGTAGGCAAACATTTAGAAAGTAAAGAGTGCATTTATAAAATATACTCCCTATATAAACAAGTGTGATCAACAACTATAAAAGTTATAAGGTGTTTCTTTAGAGGTCTTGATTTTGACGTTGTGCCTTTATTTTAAAAACCCTTATGGGCAGACGATTAAAAATCGCCCGGTATGTATTTTTATCTCTGCTATATAAAGACAAGTCAAAATAATAATAATAATAATAATAATAATAATAACAAGAAATGAAGGGTGTCCTGATAGTAACGTGCTGTGATTTTAGTAAATGACTTGTTCAATCCCTAAGGTAGTAAGGTAAGAGGCAGATACTTAAAATTTTAAAGCAAATAATAAAAAAGAATTAAAAATTAAAAGTTAGCTCCTACATGGTACTCAACCTTTTGTGTGTGAGTCCAGCTTATTATTAAAGAATTAAGTTTATATTATAGTTGCAAGACTGCTGTTGAAAAACATTAAAAGAAAAAAAGGAAACTACACTGTAGTGAAATTAGTAAGGTAATACCCTTGGTGAGATAATACTAGGTGGTCTCGATGACGAATTCATTGATTTTCGTTGAAAGTCTAAATTAAACATATTTTTTATACACGGAGTTTGACATCTTGCCTTTCGGCAAAAATCAATGAATTCGCCATTGCGACCCCCTAGTACTGATTCGCCTTGGTAATTCCTATTATTACTAGGGCGAAGGGTATTTAAGAACCAAACAGTTTTACTTGTGTGAAATAAGTTTAATTTCCTTAAAAAATAACTTAAATTATAAACTACTTAAGGTGCGGTCAGATTAGTCAAATGCTGGACCACAAAAGCATAACCACTATTTTTACAAATGCTTAATTTCAAATATTTAATTTTGATTGATACGTATGATTACGAATGGCGATTTATAATACAATTAATGTGATATCTTAACTTTTATATTGCGTAGGATCATATATTTCTTTATAAGCATTTTAAAATGACAAAAAAATTTTTTTCCATAATTTAGTGGTTACGTTTTTTTGGTCAATTTGACCGTGACTTCATAGTAACTATTATAAATACGTCAAGAAAGTATATAAAAATAAGCAATTAATTAAAGAAAATAAATTGCAGCCAGGGTTGGATGAAAAATGTTCAGGCTTTAAAAAAAGGAAAGAGTTTTCTACAGCTTCTTAAATAAAATAAAATTATTTAAGTCAACTTTCATGGGCAGCTTAAATACGATATGATAAGTTCAGTTTTGTTATATCTATGTTACAACAACAAATAAAATATAAGTTATATTTATAAACTTTAGATTAAATTTATTTGTTTCGTTGGAAGATTTGCACACATACAAACACATATCCATTTGAACATACAAATTGATATACATTTCGAAATTAAAAAATATATAACAACAAAGTTATTATTATGCAAATTCTAAATAAGTACAACCAATTTAAAATTATTTGCCAAAATGAGTGGGAGAGTGGGGTAATAAAAGAAAATTATAAACAGAAAAAAAGAGGGTGATGGTGAGAGGGTAAGAAAGAGGTGAAAAGCTAAATTGCAGTTAGTAAGGGAAAAAGCAATCATATTGTGTGTTAAAAACTTTCAATTGCAGCATCACTATCACCACCACCACCACAACAACAACAACAACAGCAATAAAATATTTAAAGGATTTTAGGATTTACATTAGTTTTTAATTTTTATGATAAAAAATGTTCTATGATTAAAACTAAAGTACTGGCATTCCTAAGGTTTTCTATATAAAAAGGAAACACTGTGAGCTACGGAAGACGAACAATATGAATAAGATAAAATAAATATGAGTGTTGAAAAAACAAACTTAATTTAATTGCAAATGTAAATGTAAATGTAAATATTGTAGATGATGTAAAATGACAGAAAATTTATGTTTTAAAAATTACATTTTTTAAGTATAAAAACAAGGAATTAAGGAAAGTAAATGTTAATTAATATAAATTTTTAGGTCTTGCTTTAATTTTAGTTTTACAAAACATGTAAAGCCGAATTTTTATGCTTAAAGGGAATAGGGTTAATGTTAAAATTTTTTTATTTATAACTTTTGGAAAAAGATTTGTTATAGATCTAATACGAGGGCTGCTATATATATTTCTGACCTAGCAATACTGAGTGCTGCCAAGTGCAATCTGACATTTCCATTGGAAAGTTTGTCATTCTGAAGTATAATCGTACTCAAAACGTTTTGTCGTACGACCATTATTTGTGTTGTTTACAGTGACTTGAAAAAATTAATATAGAAAAAAATGGAATTAACTCGTGACCATTTTCGTACCATCATTTTTCACAACTTTAGACGTGGACTATCACGACAAGAGTGCATTGATGAACCTAAATCTTTGTATGGCGATGAAGCACCATCCTATAGCACTGTGAAAAATTGGTATAATGAATTTAATCGTGGCCGAAGCTCGCTCAAAAACGAATTCCGTGAAGGTCGCCCATAAACGGCTATTGTGCCAGAGAACATTGATGCCGTGCGTAGTTCACGCAAGATCAACATGGGACATACCGAGAGATAGAGACATTCTTGGACATTTCTTCCACCAGCATACATTCGATACTGCATGAACACCTGGCCGTAAAAAAGGTTTGTTCTCGTTGGATCCCGCACAATTTGAAAGTCGCTCAAAAAAAGGCTCGTGTCTATTGGTGCAAAGAAATGTTGCAAAAATTCGATTGCGGTGCTTCAAAAGACGTTTATAAGATCGTCACAGGTGACGAATCATGGATCTATGCGTATGAGCCCGAAACGAAACAACAATCGACCGTGTGGGTCTTCAAAGACGAACAAAATCCAACGAAAGTTGTTTGTGGAAGAAGCACTGGTCGCCTGTTTCTTCGGCAAAACTGGTCATGTAGCGACTGTTCAGCTTGAGCAACGTAGGACGGTCACTTCTGAGTGGTACACTACAATTTGTTTGCCTGAAGTCATCGGAGAAATTCGAAAAAACAACAAGAGAAGACGAATCATTGTTTACCATGACAATTCGAGCTCTTACACATCGGCTCAAACCAGAGCGTTTTTGACCGGCCAAAACGTCGAATTAATGGGTCATCCGCCGTACAGCCCTGACTCGGCACCTAATGACTTCTTCTTGTTTCCGCACATCAAAAAAAAAAAATGCGTGGTCAACGATTTTCGTCGCCAGAAGAAGCTGTTGAAGTGTTCAAAAACCATGTTTTAGAGGTGTCTCAATCGGAGTGGAAAATGTGCTTCGACAACTGGTTTGAGCGCATGCAAAAGTGTATAATTCATGCTGGAGAATACTTTGAAAAAGAATAAAACCATTCTTGATTATAAATATTCGCATTTTCACTATTAGGCCAGAAATATATAGAGCAGCCCTCGTAGACATGTTCAACAGTATGAAATTTTAAATCAAATTATTTGTGATATATTTAGAAAAATAAAAAATTTTATACACGCTAAAGCCTAAAAAACTCTCAGGAACGGTTAACCATGTGAATAATATAAATAATAATACGACATTGCTACAGATTCAATTTAAATATTTATATTCCATATATTTTTTTTATTAATTCATCGCCTCAAAAATTAGGTCACTTTCTTCTTTCATTCTGATGATTAAAAATAATATAATTATTATTTGAATTTGTGCAGCCAAAATGTGAAGAGTTCTAGCTGAGTATGTGACACTATTTCTGTCCATTATTAAATGGAACTCCCCTGTCAAATCTGTTAATTTAAACTTATCTAATAATAAAGAAAACAAAAGAGAGACCAAGAATTTTATTCACCTTTATGAATAATTGTTGCAACAGCCATTTTGTTTTAAATTTTGTGACACTAAATTTTGTGTGCCAACAACGGTATTGCAATCAACGGGCCAACCAGCTTTAAAATTTCAAAATATTAAAAGAAAAAATTGTAAATGGTGTTAAATGTAAAAATAACAAATGAATATCAATAAAATAATTGCTAATAAAACAACAATAAATTGATGTATTTTTTGCTTACTTTTTACGAGAAAACCAACCTTTGAAAAAAAAAGTTTATAAACTATTGACAGTTGGCTGGCAAGGTGTTGGCATTTTTAACTGTGATTTATATTTAATTACAAAAAATCTTATATTTTTACATATTTATTACATGTAAAAATGCAGAGATGGAAATGCAAATAAAATAAGCAAATCATATGTTTCTTTAAAAAAATTTGAACCTTCCAAATTGATATCTTAGTATCTTGTAAAGCTTTTTTCCGAAAAAATTCCTATCAACTAAAAAAAAAAAAATATTAAATTTTTGAACAAAATACCAAAAGTACAAAGCTTTTTTCTAAAAAAAATCTTACCAATTAAGGAAAAATTATTAAATTTTTGGAAGAATCCCAAAAGTACAAAATAAAAATTTTATTGTTATTTTTTTTTAATTTTATGTATCATCAGCTTGATAAAATCTATTAAATTATCTTACAAGCACTTTTACAAAAACCTCCAACATCTGGAATACAAATGTTCAGCCTTAAAAAAATTATGGTAGAAAAATTAAATTATCTAAGAATCCAGGAGTGTTATAATGCTTTATTTAAACTATATTTCGCGTGGAATATAGAAACAGAAAATATATTTGTTTTTAAAATCTTCTTACCAATTGTAGGGGGCAACAATCTGCCACAAAAAACTGTAATAATTAAAAATCTTCCAGAGTATCCGAATTTCACGCTTATTCTTTTTTATTTTATTATATAAAGTAATCAATGTGTGAGTCACCCCTTTTCGCTTGGTAACGAGGTACAATGTGTTTAGATATAAGATAACAATATAGCGGTTAACGTAGTGAATAGAAATAGAGCAGCCTATCAAACAAAACAATTTGCAATCTTACGAAAAAAAATAATTAAAACTATTTTCACCTCAATATTTAGGATTTCAGCCTTTTGTGAGTAATAAGTTTTGTTTCTACTCACTGCTGTGTCTTTGAACCCCGTAATATGTTCTGTTAAAAAATTTTAACATAAAATTATATTTGTTTTAATAAAACTTTACCTGCTTATAAAATATGTTGCATTGAAGGTATCATTTTCTCCCAAATAATATCCAACATTTAAAAAACAAAACAAAAGCACATAAAACTCCCATTCCTGTTTTAGAAAGCTTTATTGCACCTCTTGTGTTTCATTTGTATTATTTAATTTATTCTTTTTTGAAACATTTTGGGTTTCATTTGTCTATGATAAACGGAAAGAAGAATAAAAGAGAAGGCTAATTGTAATCATGCAATAGAAAAAAAAAATATTTTTTGAATTATTTAATTTTATTATTTGCATAATATTTAATTAAAAAGATAATAATAAAATGGTTTTTACCTTAAAACTCTAAATAGGGTGGAGCTAAATACAAAAAAAAAAAAAAAAAAAAAAAATGGGAGGGGTTATTACATTTAATAATTAAAGTGTAAGAAGAATTAAAACAAAAATTAAATTATCAAATTTTTGAAGTAAAAATCAGAGTTCAGGGAGTATAATTCGGAACACTTGACAATTTTGTTATAACTTAGGAAAATTTTAAGGCAAATTTTTATATTTTTCTCTCAATTTGAATAAAAAAGACCCACTGAATATCATTATTTTTATATCCTTCATCTCAGGTGGAAAAAGGATGTATCTGAGTTTGATATTCGATTTGTAACTTCTACAATGTCCATTTTCAACCTAATAGAGTCTATAAAATCTTAGTTTTTATGTATAGAAAGTCAAAGTATCGATGTCCATTTGTCTGTGTATTATCGGGTTTAAAGCCATTTTGCAAAGGCACTAAATGACCTAAGAAAATTGAAATACGCCAATCGTCAGACAGATCTAATCCACAAGATCGGTATTTTTTTTATTCGCTCATTGTCAAAAAATATAGTCTTCTAGAAACGTCTAACGAGATATGAGAATTTTATGTTTTTATTGAAAAATTAAAAGAAAACCTAAAAATTTAAACTTTTTTTTAAATGGTTTTTAATAAAAGAAAACTAAAACTTTTTGTTAGTCAAAAACTATTAAAAAAATTTGCCTCACTAATTTTTTATTAATTATTATAAATGAATAAAGAAATATATGAAAAATTCCTACTTAAAAATTTTGTTTAGAAAAAATCCTCAAATACTTAAAAACTATTTTTTCGCAAAAAATCTTGCAAAATATAGACCTGTGAAATAAAAACTTACAATTTCATAGATGAAGCCATATATGTAAAATTATCACCTGTGGGGACATCCTTTAATTTTTAAGTTAAATTTCTTATTACTTTCTTCAACTGAAGACTGTATCAATACCCACTTTGCTAAGGTTTCAAAAAATTATAAAAATATTATAATTCGAACATTTCATTTAGTCCAGTTCCTCTTTTAATATTCAGTTATTATTCGATGGTTGACTAAATCATAAATTTTATTAAAAAAAATGTAAGAAAGCCTTAAGTTTCGAAAGCCAATAATTCACAAAAAATTAATTTATAATTTTTATAATTTATGACTGCATATAATAAAACATGTAAATTTATTTCACGATATCTTTGTTATTATCAATAAAAAATTTTACACATAAATTATCCCATTAATAAAATACATAAATAGGCAACTTTCTCAAGTCATACTCTTAGTTAGTAGAAAGAAAAGAAATTTGCATAAAAAAGTATTCAACTAAAATTTATTAAACGAACATTAAGTTAGTGATAAAAAATAATAAAATAAATTACTATTAAAGAAATTGCATACATTATGATCTGCTTAAATAACAAAAATAGTGAACATTTGCATGTTTAGACATTAAAGTGACCCACTTAAACCACGCATGGCTAAAGGCTTTAGCAGCAACAACATAAAAATTTACGACTTAAAATTAAACTTTTACATTAACAATGCAAAAAACTCTTATTAAAATTTTTTTTAACACAAAAAAAAAAACTTGTACTCGTTCGTTTTCTTTGTTAATGGAAGATCTTCCTTTGCAACACTTCCCACCACCTCTTTATCAATTTTCGTCAATCAACTTTCTAATTGCTTGAAAGAAAATTCATGCTCACTTACAAGAAAGAAGAAAATAACAAAGTGATTATAATAATTGCAAGTATTAAATTCAACAGCATTCATAATTATGGAAATTTTTCTGGGGTGTTTAAAAATTCGAGTAAGATTTTTATCTTTTATTCACTCGATTTTGATAATTCCACTAAAAATCTCGATTAGCAAACACTCTGAAAGACAATCACTCTTTCTGGCACATTTTGCTTTCCTAGACAAACTTTACCTTAAAAGCACTGACCAATTGCTTAACATTTTTTTTTTTGGTTTATTTTCTTGTTAATGTTTTAATCTTAAGTTTATACTTACTTTGATCTGTTTTTTTTTCTTCTACTGTAAAAGATCTTACTGAAATAACTATTTTAGTTGATTAATCAAATATTTTTTCGAATAAATTTATTCGATTATTCGAATAATTTTTAATCGAGTAATTTTTAATCGAATAATATTTATTGAATTAATGTCACAAATTTTATTCCTATTTGCTTTTCTTCATTTCTGGTCTTAAAAATTGAGGCTTGCGAAAAAAGTCATCTCTGTATCCTGACAGAAAACCTTAAACACAAAATTAACTGACGAAATTTCTATTCGATATAACCGAAAAATATGCAAAAAATCCAAAAAAAAACTTGGGACTAAATACGTTTCTAAATTTAATACCGTATAATCACTGCCATGAAATAATAGCTGAATGCACTATTCAGTCTAAGAGAAGAAGTTTCAATATATAAGATCCTTCAATTGATAAAGCGTCCATCAAGGTGGTAAAGTCAAAAGTATTTGCAACTGAAAATTTTTGCGTTTCTCGTAATGACTGTTTTTTGTTACGTTTTTTTTTTTAATAAAATTTTTTTATTTTGTTGTTTTTAATAAAAGCAGCTAAGTCAAGTACTGAAAAGCTTTCGTTTTTAAAAAAAATATCTCACAATTAATTGCAGTATAATTGTTGCCTATTTCATTTACTACGGTTTGGTACTCTTTTTAAAGTTTTTTAATGTTTTCCTCAGCTTTCGTTTGAATATTGATGACAATCATTAAGACAATTTAAAAGTTTAATAGTGAGTTGTCAATTTTTTAAGTATTCATTTACATGCAACCGTTTAATTTTGTTCTTATATTTTTTCTTTGGATCGCTGACCACTAAATTCTTTGTTAGGCTTTGTGCGATTATTTGAAAAGGTGTGATATTTGATGTTACGTGTTATGTTGCTAATCACATAAAGAAACTTCAAATACTTTTAGATCTTAGGAGAAATGTTGACAACAAAGTTACTTTTGAAAAAAGTGTGTTTTAATTTTCTTGTACTTAAAAAATATCATTAAGAGTTGTAAAAGAAAAAATAAAATTTAAGGCAAAATATAAAAATTAAATATTATTTTTGATTATTAATAAGAAATGTCTAAACAAAGTAGATTATTTTTTATTTTTAAATTACTTTTATTCGAAAAATTTATTCGAATAATCGAATAAATTTTAATCGAATAATTTTTATTCGCTTGCTTAAATAAGTTATACTCAATTTTGGACTTTATTTCTGGCTATAGGTAATATGCGCTAAGTTGCTAGGTGATGTTATAAAAAAATATTTAAATGAAACTTAAGATATTAAATGTTTATAGTTCTAGTAAGCTTATATTCCAATTAACTTTAAAATAATAGCAAATTACTTAAAGAAATCTATAGTTAATATCAATTATCAGCCAATTCCAACTTTTCGTCTGAGTATTCAGTTTTTTATAAAAATGCCCACTTAAAGTTATTTAAATTTTCAAATATGATAGAAATAATTTTTTTTTCTTACTCAATCCTACCTCAAAAATAAACTTAGTTAAAAAATTATATAAATTTTTCTATAATAATGAAATGCTAATGAATAACTCGTTGTCATAAAATATAAGAAAAAAAAAAAGAAAAAAAAAAGAAAACATAAGTCCTTCACGTTTTAATTTCTGTATATAATTTTAATATTCTTTTTATTTTTTTAATACGTTACGACCATAAGGGTGGACTAAATTTTGTCAGGATTATATACGCTTAGCCGTAATGATAGTAGTTGTGTGGCATCTTCATATAATTGTCTGTGTGGCCAGCTGACAAGCCGTTTTAAATGTAACAGTTTATTTTTGCAATTGTGTGTGTAAGTGAGGGTGCCAGTCTTATAATTGCATGTACATGTATGTATGTAACTTTATCTAATATGCATAATTTAAATAATGTAATTACGTTAAAATGTAATTGCAATTCTTGTTTTTTTTTAATTTTCATACTTTTTATATAATTTGAAAGGACACATTGCATAATTTGTTTTATAGTGGAAAGAAAAAATGTACAGTTTTATAGGGATTATATAATAAGGCGCCAGTTATTTAATAGCATATTTCATATATACCGTTGCAAAACTAATTTCAAACGAATTAAATTTTATTTTGTTTTTCGTTTGTATTTAATTTATCAAGAAAATGAAACAAATAATGGTTGAAGAATAATTTCAAGTTTTCATAAAAATCTTGTTATTAATATTAGTCATACGTCCCATATTATTTTTAGTACCTCCATTTTGTAAGAAAATTCGTTTCCAAACGTTGGCAATTTATATTGCAAGCGGATAGAAAAAGTTAAGGTTATTATTGTTTTCAATTGAAGTAATTTTTAAAACGTTTGGTAGCGAGAGTTTTTTTTTTTACAAAATCAGTGTGTCATAAATAATTAGTAAAATTTACTACTAATATTAAATATACTTAATATATTTAATTAAAGAAATAATTAGTATACAAAACAGTAAAACATGTTTTTATGGATTCTATTTTTTTTTTTTTTTTTTTTTTTTTGTAAAAATATAAGAAATGCAAATATAAATTATATATTTGCAATATTAGAAATTATAATGTTATAAGCCTGGTTATTTTAAGATTCAAAGATTAAAGTTTGAAAAAATATTTTTTTTAAATAGGGATCGATAGATTTTATTCCAACATTTTCATATTCAGTGCTACCCAAAACAGAGTTGATAAAGTCTTAATGACACTTTACGTTAGAACAATAAGATATTACACCCATTTTACAAAGATGTCTACAAGTAAACTTATAAATCTTATTTCAAGTACTAGAAATTGTTCTTTAGTAAAAAATAAAATTGAGGAAATAAATTTGTGTCCTGCAGAGAAAAGCTATGATACAAATGTGAATGAGATGTGGTTCTAATAGAAAACCACTGCGTATCAGTTAACTAATCGGAGAATTGACTTGTTTATTCAGGTATAAAAGGACTACTGTTACTAGTTTCTTTTTGGTTTTGCTTTAGTTGCAGGGGCAGCAAGTTGCAAGGGGTTGGAAACAATTCTCTGTGAATGCTGTGAACCTAAGTATTAAGCAGAATTTAGTTTAGATTTCCAATAAATCGTGGATTGTATTCAGTAATATTATTTGAAGCGAGCCCTATCTAAACGCTAGAATTGAAGGAAATATAAAAAAAAAAACCTTAAGTATTAAGCGGCTATTAGACGGTATGTGAGAGGTGTTTGATGTGAGAGTATTTCAATTACAAATAAATTTTGTATTTCGTACAGCGCCGTCTACGACCACGAAATTTACTTTATTACATCAGTCATCAAGCCGTGCTCACATGCCAAGTCTGAACGTATAATAGCCGCTTTAGAATCACATAAATTTAATTGTTAGATTACGGAAATAAGTTAGTAGCGCTTAATGCGTTTTTTTTTCTTCTTTTATTTTAATACCAACAAATTATTTTCATTTATATGTTTAAACAATGTCTTCTTGATTATCTTATCTAATCTCATTATAATACTCAAAAAAAGTCCAGAGAAAATCTGTGTTTTCATCAAGTTTATACAAATACTATTTTTCCTTGCATTAAATTTTATGATATATTTTGAAGCATGAATTTTTCTCTTTAGTTGTAACAGGATGCAAGAAAATTTCCTTTGTAAAATTCTAGTGCAAACAATGTTACCAACATACAAGCAAATACGAGCAATCAACTTCAAGAGATAAGAGAAAACGAGAAAATGAGAGTAGGAGAGCGAATAGTTTTTCTATTTTTAAAGAAAAGTGGTAGAAAATTTGTTTTATATAAAAAAAAAAACAAACAAAAAAAATAGCCTTTTATTTTTTCTTTGAACTAAAATTATCCAGGAATTCATGTGTTAAAAAGTTCTGAACTCCTGTTTAAAAGAGAAAGAATTATAAAAAAAATTAATGATTAGAAAAAGACTTGTTTTTTTTTGTTTTTTTTTTCTTAAAGAACAAAAAAGAGTCTAAATAACAATCAATAGTTTGCCAAACTTTAGCACTTTTTTTTCTTTCGTTGCTTGTCGTGGGTCTTATTTTTATTTCTCTATAATTGTTATTTTAATGGCAGTTTAATTACGTTAAATAATATCAACAAGAGTTAGTTGGTAATAACAACAAATGAGAGTACAGCGACATAAAAGCAGACAGAAAAAAAAAGAAACTATTATTTCATCAAGTTGCTCTTTTATGTTAACTGTCATATGTTCAAGTGGAAATTTAGTGTAACGTGAAAGAATAAATAATTTTTACGAAGACCAATTCAAAATTTATTTATTTATTTATTTATTTATTTATTTTTTTTTTTTTGGAATATATTTATTAAATATTTTTTATTTTCTTCAAGATATTGGCCAAAAAAATTAAAATTAAAACTACAAATAAATTTCATTTCATTTACTGCAGATGATGGATGAGAAAGAAATTATATTTAAAAAATCTTAATCACAAGCATTACTCCCTCTATCCCCCATCCCACAACCTAATTTCGTAGTTCTGGCACAATGCTTATGCAATGCATAATCTCCTGAGTGCTGGTCCTAATTAAAAAAAAATAAATAAAAATTTATAAGTAGTTGAACTATTGAATGATTTAGCTAAATGAACAATTTTTAGTCAAACTAAGTCGGGGTTAGATAAAATTCACAAACTACTTAAAGTTCTGCTTTCCACTATTATCTTTTATATTGATGAGAATTCATCTTGGCAAATGCTATCAGCAAGAACAGACAGGTAAAAGGGCTTTGAAATTAACGCTGCTGTAACCACGGAAAACTAATTGGAGCCACTTAGATTATACAATTTTTCTTTTCTTTTGTGGTTTAAATTATTCATCGGTTCATGCTAGAAGGCCACAAGCAACTGGACCCCGAAGAGATATCATTTCAATCAAATATATATTTTATTTTTATAAATAAGAAATTAAAGCATATTTTAATTAATATAAATCATACGTCATAACAAAAACATGCGTTAATAAAGTAATTAAAATAAAGCTTTTTCTAGAGCCTATGACCATAAAACAAGATTCATTTCAAGATTAAGAAAAGCATTAAATTAAAAAAACACAAAAAGCAAGCATTTTATGATTCCTATGCTTTGTTTAGCTTCCATATTGATTCATGTATTTGTTTCTTGTATATTTTTCAATAAACCCACGTTATCAAACACTTTATTTTCATAGTTTTTATTTACTTTGTATTCACTTCATTACACCAGGTGCCATACAAAATGTTACATTTTGTTCTGTGTTTTTTTTCATAATTTTGTTGTTCTTTGTTTGCTGCTGCTCTTGTTTTTAAGTTTGTCACTTAAATTGACTAATTAAAATGAACAATACGAAATTAATTACCACACTCACTATAACTACAATAACAAAAAACAAACAATAGCAACAAAACAAACGTATGTTTATAGAATATATATTTTACAAAAGAGCAGGAGTTTGTATTATGTGCGATATAATAAGCTACGGCTTCGTAAATGTTGTTTGGTATTGAAGTACCAAGAGAAGTGCGGATATGAGGATAGACAAGGCCAATATAGGACGTCTATAAGGTGTGTGTATGTATGTTGTAGTTAGCGTCAATGAAGCGCTGAAATTAATATAATATTATAGTTCATGGTGCAACAGTGTAGCAACTTGAAAGGGACTTGATACAATATTACTGGTTCATACAATCGAAAAGCTTTAGTTTCCCAGACAGGCTTTGTTTATTGAGAAAAGATTTTAGAAAAGAAATAGCACTGATTTTATTTAAAAATTTTAAATTGAAGCTGTGTTCAGAAATCTTTTTAAAAATAAATTTTTCCTCTAGAATACTAAAATAACGATTTTATTATTTTTCTGTAATTGTCTTGCAATTAAAAAATGCGCACAGAAATATGCTTCGAAACCCAAAGCACCCATTCTTAGCAGCTCTCCTCATGTGAGTGTAATATATGTCAAATTATAGTAAAAATAGATGGCGCCACCTGAGGTTAAAAAAGACAATCGTAGCATTAAGAAAGAATTTGTAAACAAAAAGGTAGTCATTTTAAAAAACTTTTTCCTGTTTCAAAAAAGTCATCATTGTTAGTAAAATATCTACTGTTTTTATGAAAAAAGTTTTAATCCAAATTATATCATTTGTCCATATACACGACACTGTAAAAATTTAACTGTAAAGTAAATTTTAAGTGTGTGGCAAATAGCTCTTTAGGGAGTGTGCCATTCTACTGTTGATATAAAATTAAATGTTATTTCATTGTGTTATTTAATTTCTTCTTTTAGAGGCAAATAACAAACACAATTGAGTTAAATGTCATTCAGAGTTACAGTTTAAAGAGATGTTTTGAAAAAAGTTGCTGGTATAAACAAAAAACAACTGACTTTTAGTTAAAAATCTAGCAAAATAATTGCCTACAAAATTAAATGTTACTGCTCTTGATTAGAAACAAAAATAGTGCTTAAAAACAATAATATGAAATCTGGCGTTTCAACAGGAAACGATGAAACTTTTAAAGAAATTTATATAAATGAAAGCAATATTTTATATGAAGATTTTAAATTAATATTTATATTTTTCTGAATCTTTTAATAGGAACAAACTTCTTGAAAAATTAACCGGGTTAATAACAAATATCTTTTAGTACATGGAAAATTTTCCTGCCCAAAAGGTCTTTGTTTTGGTGTTCAAGACTTTTGGCGGCCAGCCGTGTTATTTTACATAATTTATTAAATTTATAATATTTTTTTTAAATGCAATAAATATAAGTGATAATACTAATAGTACAATAATAGTTTAGTATAAATATTAAATATTTGTGCAGATTTTTATAAGTTTAAAAAAGAGGAAAAAATATTTGTAGCCATATTATTCCAAACTATTGGATTCGATTCTACTCTTTCTCATTTTACTCAATTATATTATATATTTTATTTTATTTCTGCTAAAAATTATTTTTGTGATCTAAATGTTTTCCTAAAGTAAAAAATATTAAAAAAATTGTTTTATTAAATTAAAAGCAATTTTTGGACTTTTCCGAATTAGACAAAATGCAAAAAAGTAAAACGGTATTTGGGAAGTGAATACGTGAGTAACGAATCTACTTCGCCTGTAGGCGGTTTTTGGTACTAGAGGGTTAATTATATTCTCTTCTATTCTATTCTATTCTATTTGATTCTATTCGATTCTATTCTCTATTTTCATCTTATCTCTCCTCTTCGCTTTTCTTTTGTCTCATCCCTTTTTTCTCTTTTCTCATTTCCTCTATTCTACTCAAAATTATTCCAATCTATTTGATTCTATTGCATTGATATTTATTCTATTCTATTATACGAGATTTAGTTTGATTCAAATCTATTCTGTTTAATTTAATTCGATTCTATTTGATTATATTCTCCCTTCTCATTTCTCCTCTTCGCTTCTCTTCTGTCTCTTCTCTTCGGTTTTCTTTTCTCTTTTCTTCCATTCTATTCAAAATTATCCCAATTCAATTTAATCCATTCAATTCTATTTTTTCCTATTTAATTCTTATCTATTCTATAAGGCTTTTATGCTATAAACTCCATTCTATTCGACTCTTTTCGATTATATTCGATTCTATTCTATTTTATTCCATTCTTTTTTCTTTTTTTCTTCTTTTATTTTCTCTTCTGTACTCTTCTCTTAATTTTTGTTATGTTCTTTTTTCTTTGTTTTTTCTTCTTTTCTATGTTTCTCTTTTCCATTCTATTCATTTCTATCGTAATTCCTTTTCTTTTTTTTCTTTTTTTATTCGATTTGATTTATTTTGGAGCCTTAATTCGAATAAAAACATTCGTTGTTATTTCTACAATATCCATTCTCAACCCCATAAAGTACGTTTATTCTGAGTTCTTATGCATAGCGAAGTCGATTGAGCAATGTACGTCTGTCTAAGTGTGAAGGCAGTTGGCCTAACACTACGCCTGCTTCTAATTTTTTCATATCATTTGAAACAATTAAAATTAAATTAAAAAAATTAAATTAAATTAAATTAAAATCCAATATATATGGAGCGATAGAGAATTAAAAAAAAACATTTAGTGAAGAAATTGGCCTTCCCCCATTTCCGCGAATTATGGGCTTCTAAAATTTTTATAAAAATTTTTGATTGACCATATGGGTATCATTGAAAAGTTTTTTGAAAAATCTTTCAGAAAATAATAATTTTTGTTTTAAATGATTAACCCATTTAGAGCCGATGATAATTTTTTTTTCTTACTTTTTAATTCTCCCTCCTCTTATGAGAGAACCTTTTACACAATAAAAATATTTTTATCGGATGTTTTAACAGTGGAAAGTTAAAAATGAAAGGCTTTGGAACAAAATGCATATGATTGTAATTGTAAATTTTCTTTATTATTTAAAAAATCTTTTATTTTGTAATAAAACAATTTTTTATGCAAAATGAGAAAAATAATAATTAAAGTTTTTTATTGTTTTTGTTAACAAAATTAACAAATTGATTTTCTGATTCATATATAAGCAGCTGTTAGGGTTAAGACCACATTCTCTTATTTTTATAAATGTCTCGAAGACAAAATTGCAAAACCATTAATTATGAAGTTAAACAATTTCTAACATGCTGATATGGTAAACGCCTTGCAAAAAATATTAAATTTATTTTAATTCTTTCAAATACATTTTCTTATTTCTTTTCTAGCCTTCAGCCAAATGACGATGTTCTATTTCTTATGACCAGTTTCTGTTTCTGTTTTTTGTTATTGTTGTTGTTTTAATTTTATGTTTAATCATTATTTGTTGCAATTTGGCGTTGAATAAATGAGGCACACAGCTAACATAAGAAAATAACTTATAGACTCTAACTCAGAAATATTTGTTAAAGTCCAAGCTTTTTAGCATTTAACTAATTATTATTATAGTTTGCTTATAGGTTCTTGTATGATGATGCTGAGGATTTTGTTGTGCCACATATTACTGGCTTGTAGCCCCCCTTTACTATTGACTTGAAAGGGGGCCAAGAGATATTAGAGGAGCAGAGAGATGCTTATCTTGTAAAGAATATTTAATATGTGCAAAATTTTAGTTTATTAATGTTTAAATGCTGGCTCAATTGACTGTTTCGCTCTGGCTTACTGGCAAAAGTTGTTGCAACAACAATTTAGTAGTTGTGTATTTTATTTAGTTTTTGTTTTTTTTCTTATTCTTCTCTTATTTCTTTAGGAGTCTTCTTTTTTTCGTTCCATTTGTAGCACGTTTTGTTGTAATTATTATTGTTGTATAGCTCTGTTGCTGTGTTTTGTCATGACAGCCAATTTAATGTGTGGCTTAAATGCTGTTTTAACATTGTTTTATGTTTAGTATTGTATGTCCGTCTGTCAGGCTCTCTATAAATTTATTTGTCTGTCCGTCTTTTTGCCTGCTTATCTGTTTGTCTGTCTGTCTTTATGACTTTTCGTGTATTTCTTTCCTTGCATACAATTTAACTGTGTGTGTGTGTCTCTCTACGTTTAAATGTTCCTCATGCTGTTTATTTGTTATTGCAATTGTTAATGTTGCTGTTGCTGTTGTTTTAAAATTTCTTGTGCTGTGCTTGCATGCCTTGGTGTTTAGTTGTAGCCTTCCTGCCGTAAGCTGCTTGTGGGGTCAATTAGTTTGATGTGTTACGAACAGAAAAATAGAGAGCAAAAAAAAAAAACAAGAAAACAAAAACACAAGGATTGAGAAATGTACAACACATTGGCTCTTTCCATACTCTACAATAATTATGTTTGAAATGTAAAGCATTTAATTAGTTTTATGTTTATTACGTATGCAAAAAAAAAAGAAAAGTAAAAATAAATTACTGAATAAAACATTTAGATAAAAAAATCAAGTTTTTTTTAAACAATATAAATTATTTGCAAAAAGGAAGAGAAAAAACTAAAAACAATTCTTGTTTTTAGCACCTAATAAGTGGTTTCGCAAATACAGCAGCTTTACGGATAAATGAGCATGACGATAATTTTAAGCTGAAATTATTTTTGCTAAATTGATTTAGCACGAAATCAAGCAAAAAGAAAATCATGTTAAATTAATTCAATTTTTCAAGAATTTTTTAAAGAAAAAATATTTAACTTTTATAATTTCTGAAATTATGAGTCGTACTATCTAAGCAGTACAATGAAATTAATGATTATCATTGAGCTTAAGGTATCATATATTTTTATTTTCTTCCTTTTAAAATTTTAATATTAATATATTCGTGAACTTAAGTAGTTTGGCTTAAGTTAAGTTATTTTATTTATTTTATTACTTTTATTTTACACATAAAATTAAAAAAATTGAAGTCGAGAGATACAATGTATAAAACGATTTCCTTTGGACGCAGCTTTTCTTATGAAAAATTTTGTTATAAATAACGTTTCAAAGAAAAATACTGTTGTACAAAAAGTTTCGTTTAGAAAATATTTTGAGTATTGTGGTAAACTGTTATACAATATTTAATATATTAAATTAAAAAAATTAAAATTTTCTTTTAAAACTATTATAAAAAAAAACTCTACTGAAAAATATTCTTATATAAAATTAAGCACAATAATTTTTGAAACTGTTATACCGATAATTATACATATTTAGCAGAATGTTATAAAAACAAAGTGAAAAGAATAGTTTACTAAAAATGTTAAGTGGCCACAGTGGATACGTTGATTAATGTAACTGCTTCTTTGGTTAACAAAGGAGAAGATAGTGAGTTCACACCCCAACGATACCTCAAAAAAGCAAAAATAATAAAAGTTGTAGCTGAGTAGCATGATAGCTGCCATTTTAGGTAAAAATTAAGGCACAAATTTTAAAGGCAACACAGTATGGTAGGGTAGGGTAGGGAGAAACAAAAATTCATGCGATGGACCATGCCCTTTTAAATTAATTAAATTTATTTTATTAGTTTATTTTTCGATAGATCTACTTTTATGTGCATATCTTAGAAACCATCATACTAAGAAATAACCACATGATCTTAAATTCATTGCAAACACAACAAAATCCAATAAGTTATTCCATTTTACTTTTTTATCTGCTATCGGTCTCACATCGTGTATCGCTTTTATTAAATTTAAGTTGCCTTAATTATGAACTTTATCAATTTACTTGTTTGTGTCATAAATTATTGTTAGTTGTTATTAATTTTTCATCTTTCAAATAAAAATTATCAATTTCCTTTGTGGTGCTATTAAAAAAACATTTATGTTGATGGCAAATTACGGGTAAATTTTTTTTCATTTTAATTACACATAATTATACACTTTATTATTTTCAATTTTGTAAGTATAAAAACACATTTACATTTAACAAACATCTGCTTAATTGAGTGTTGTCATATTGTTTTATTTATTATAATAAATTTTTCGCAAATGTAAAGAAATAAATGCTCAATTTCTTGCTTTAAGTCCCAAATAAATGTTGAAGTAATTTGCCAAACAAGTATCAGCAGTGAGGGGAAGAATTGTTGCAGGCAAAAATTATTGACGTTTGAAAATAAAAAGAAATTTTTCTTTCAGCCAAGAAATTAAAAAAAAAATATTTTGATTAAAGAGAAAATTAAAAACTCATAAATTAATCAAAAGTTGAAGTAGCAACAGAGAAATATATTACAGGCCAAGAAAAAGAAATTAAATTTAATTGAATATTTTTTTTTAAATATTATAATTTAATAACACAGTCTAAGTACTATTTAAAATATTTAATTGTTTTATTTTTTAATTTTATGTTGTGCCTTTGCTGCAGACAATTTTCTCTAAATTTTCTTTTGCTTTTTATATTTCTTTAAAAATTTTAACACTCCTTTAAGGTATTTATGCCGTTACCAATTTCTTCGGTCACCCAGCCACTCAAAGAGTTACAATATTTTATTTTTTTCACTACAATTAAAAGTACATTTTCTTACGGCAGAAATTAGTTGACAGACGTTAAGAACAAGCCATTATTATTGCGATGACTGCAGTGTAATAAACAATTATACTTACAAACTTAATATACTCAGACATTGACTCACTTATTCTCCTACTCTGTCTCTTTCAAGGGGGTGTAGATAATTGCATAATTGCGTGCGATTAATCAATAAAAATATAAAAAAAAACTTTAACCAAAGTCCATTTCCTCTAAATAAAGCAGATGACAAAAAACACTTGAATAAAACATTAAAACATAAATAATAAAAAATAGAGACTTTTCTTTATTCTATATATTAAATAATGTAACAACTTAATAAATAATTAATAAATAGAAATTCACATAAAGCGGTTAATTACGTTTCCCAAGGGGTACAAAATTCAATTGAATTGCAAGGTTATCAAATTCGTCAACGTATTGTTAAATGAGTCATTAGTTATAATGAATAATTAACAATTAATAAATATATACATTTTGTTAAAAAAATGTTGAGGTAAATAAAGAAATGCTTAAGTGAATCTATGCAACATGTTGCTAAAGTCACAATGACTATTAAATTTCTATATATTAAGAATTATATTATGGCATCTTAAAACAGATTTTAAAAATTTTTTACTTTATTTATAAACAACTCTAATAGCAACAAGTTAATAATAAAGTCGAATTATGTAACTTCACTTCAAAATTTTAAATTTTACAAAAAATGATTATCAACTTTACAAAGGTTTAGAAGTTATAGTGCTGTCAATTACATGAAACTTCTTGTTTTTATAGTCCTTAAGAGTGCAACAATTTTTGACAGTTGCAGTTTCTACTTTTTTCACACTAATTTTTTTTATAGAATTTTGACAGCATTTTGCACGATATCTGGAACAGAATATCATAAAAAATATTATAAAAAAGTATTTTTTTATGAAAGTGATATGAATAAGAAATTTTCAAAGTTATTTAACAGAAGGGAAGAATAACTAATTGACATTTCCCCTTTCGCAAAAAGTTGAAGAAAATACAGTATTCATTAGACAGACAGTAATCTTGATTTTCAAATGTGTTTTAAATTTATTATATTATTCCTATGCATTTTTTTGTTTTCGTTTTTTTGATATATTTGTAAGTGATTTTGATTGCAACAATTTATCATACGCATTTTTTTTATTGGAACTTGATTTTTAATTTTCTATTGGCAACATGTTGCTATGCAAGTTAAGCGAGTTTTAAATATTTGGAGGCAAATATTATGCTCAGACACAATAGATTATTAACGCGTATGGAAGTAGGATTTTACCGTTCTTCTCTTTTTCTATCAATATTTTGACATTTAATTAATTTTTAAAAAATTCTTGATTAAAAATTTGTTTCCACACAGTTTTTAAACAAACCTTAAGAACATATACTCCACTTGATTACTCATCTACTACGAGGGCTGCTCTATATATTTCTGGCCTAATAGTGAAAATGCGAATATTTATAATCAAAACTGGTTTTATTGTTTTTCAAAGTATTCTTTAGCATGATTAATTCATTTTTGCATGCGCTCAAACCAGTTTTCGAAGCACTTTTTCCACTCCGATTGAGACACCTCTAAAACATGGTTTTTGAACAATTCAACAGCTTCTTCTGGCGATGAAAATCGTTGATCACGCATTTTTTTCTTGTTGTGCGAAAACAAGAAGAAGTCATTAGGTGCCAAGTCAGGGCTGTACGGCGGATGACCCGGTCAAAAACGCTTTGATTTGAGCCGATGTGTGAAAGCTCGAATTGTCATGGTGAACAATGATTCGTCTTCTCTTGTTGGTTTTTCGAATTTCTCCGATGACTCTACCCACACAAATTGTAGTGAACCACTCAGAAGTGATCGTCCTACGTTGCTCAAGCGGAACAGTCGCCATATGACCAGTTTTGCCGAAGAAACAGGCGACCATTTGCTTCGAAGTGCTTCTTTCACGAACAACTTTCGTTGGATTTTGCTCTTCTTTGAAGACCCACATGGTCGATTGTTGATTCGATTCGGGCTCATACGCTTAGATCCATGATTCGTCACCTGTGACGATCTTATCGACGTCTTTTGAAGCACCGCAATCGTATTTTTGCAACATTTCTTTGCACCAATCGACACGAGCCTTTTTTTGAGCGACTTTCAAATTGTGCGGGATCCAACGAGAACAAACCTTTTTTACGGCCGGGTGTTCATGCAGTATCGAATGTATGCTGGTGGAAGAAATGTCGCATGTCCATCTTGCATTATAAGTTCACGCACGGGATCAATGTTCTCTGGCACAACAGCCGTTTTTGGACGACCTTCACGAAATTCGTCTTTGAGCGAGCTTCGGCTTCCATGTTTTTCTATATTAATTTTTTCAAGTCACTGTAAACAACACAAATAATGGTCGTACGTCAAAACGTTTTGAGTACGATTATGCTTAAAAATGACTAACTTTCCAATGGAAATGTCAGATTGCCTTTAGCAGCACTCAGTGTTGCCAGGCCAGAAATATATATAGCAGCCCTCGTAGTCAAAAATCAATCCTCGCTATAACATGCAAAGACTTAAACGGATAAAATTATATTATAAGCCACATCTTAAGCCATATTTTCAATAATTCTTATGTCAATATCTTCCTTAGTCTGTAATTAATAACACTTTTTTGTAAAAATATATTCAATAATAAAATAAACTTTTGCATTTAGTAACATGATGTAGCAAAAAAGAAAAAACAACTAAAGAATATTAAAGCTGCAAAAAAGCATTTCCTTTACCATTAATAAATATTTTTATGCTGTTTCTTTTATTCTTAAGCCCTGAGGCGCTAATTCATTTCTTTATGATGTTTGGTTTTTTTTTTTTTTTTTTGGCTATAATGTTGCAAATGTTCTTTATTGCATTGTTATTGTATTTGGTTTTATATATGAGTAAATGCAATACATTATGATTTTTATTACCAATATTATTAAGTGTTATTCTTTCAAAATTTTCAATGTAGCAAAAAAAGTGGGTGTGTCTTGATAATATTTTTAGTATTTCTTACAACTCTTACAATTAAATTCTGTTTGGCAGTCGTATATAATTTATTCCTTCCAAAACTTTTTATTTTTAATTTGTTGCAAATTAAAATTGCAATTGCATTGGTATAGAGGAATAGACAAATGCATAAAATTTAGTTTTGTTTATTTTTTTTTTTAATTCAGTTGTTTAAAGTGGGGTTAGGGTTTTTGCTTTAAGATATTTTTTATAACTTTTTTCCATAAGACCAATTAGAAAAACTTAGTTGAAATGTAGAATTATTTTGCACATAAGTAATAAATTTTCTTAAACCTCTAAAATCGACAATATTAGTAAAAAAAATTAACATTGGCAACACGTATTAGATAGCTTTTTACTTTATATCTAAGCAACTTGTTTAGCAACTGATTAACCGTGAACAGTTTTACAATGAGAAAGGATTTTAAAGAAAATGGCTATTTTTATTAGCTAATAATAATGAAATATTATTTTATGATTCCATGGGAAATAAATAAAGCTCCTAAACTTCTTATACTTTTGCAGGTGAAACTTATGCTGGCAAAAACATTTCTCAACTTTCCATGAAACGAAAATAATGCAACATTGGCAACATTTAATTTCACCTATATCGCAATTGTTTTTTATATGGAATTTTAACACCATTTCACACTAAAGGTTGAACAATATTATATACGTAAGGCAAATAAGTTATTGTGCCAAAAAAAATATTTTAATGTTTATTTTGGGATTTCAACACAATCAAATTTATGTTAATGCAACATGTTGCTAAGGAAAATTATGTTGATGTATAGTATTTTTTTGTATACATTGTTATATTTTATTTAAAATTGTTCAAGCTTTTTTATATTTATGTTTATTATTTCCCTACTCCTTTGTGTAGCATCATTAGGAAAATCAAACTTGTGACATAAAAAAAACAACAACAAAGAATGTAATGAATTTTTTTTTTTTTCAAACTAACAAAGAATTAATTTTAATGCAGACACAGATAATGTAGCTCTAATTTATAGACTTTTAGGAAGTAAAAAAATTTTTGTAGTTTTTTGTAAATTTTTTTCCCAATTAGGATTTGGACCTTGGATATTAAAAATAAATTAATATTTGCTTTTTCGGCTTGAGGTTCATTTATTAATTTAGTTTCTAAAAATGTTTATTCTGCAGGCGTCAAATTTTTTTTTGTTTTCTTTGGAAAATGATTGCATACGTTTTGTAAATAATTTTTCTTTCTAAAAATTTTCAGAAACTAAAAATTATAAAGACCATAAAGCCCAAAAATAAATTTTAATTCATTTAAAATATTGTTTTAATGTGTTAAGCCTGGTACTCTGTTCATATTTGTGAAAATTGTTGAGCAACATTGATTATTTCACGTGGAATATTTAACATTTAAAATGTGATGTCTATCTCTCGATTTAGAAAAATTGAACTTTTTATAGTTTTTCGCATTTATAGTATTGCTTTGGAACTGTAAGCAAAATGCATATATTATTTGAAAAATTCTGCATGAAGCAATGCCTCTTTGCTTTATTTCACAGCTTTGATAAGATGTTGTCAGAAACATTTCATATGTTTTTTTACAGTAAAAATAGAGTACTACTTCTGCAACATTTTTCCATGACTTTTTTATACAAATTTTTTATGTATGTAGTTTGAGAGCATTTTGCATGAAAAATTGAAGACAGTACCAGGCTTTAGTTTGAAAATAGTTTTTAATTGATTTTTTATTGTTGTTTCATTTTATGTTGAAATGAAAATTTGATTTTTCAAATGAAGCTACACAAAGGCGTAGCCAAATATTGAAAATAAAAAGTAATTGCGTATTTTATTAAAAGTTTAAATAAAAACTATATTAATAATCATTTTATTAAAAAAATTTTTTTTTGGTTAAAATATAAAATTCTATAAAAAATTATTTTGTAAAAGTTATACCTCTGCAACATATTGCTTGATATAAAATTTAACGCAACTATAAGAATATATTTGTTTTTTAATTCTTAATGATCTGTCATGTAATATGGAGACCTACCGATTGTATTATCAGCTCTGAGGTGCATACCTCAAGGTATATAACTCATTAGCAGTTAAAAGAAAACCTGAGATACTTAGCCACAAAAGTAGAGAAGCTTAAAATAGGTTGTATTTTTTCTTTCCTAGAGTTATTGTTATTAGTTATTAGTTATTATTGAATAGTACGTTGCATATGTTAATTTATAAAAATGTCTGTGTTATTTTAATTATTCAATTTTGTTGCCAGATAAAAGTGATAATAAAATGTATGTTTATAATTATTGTTGCGTTAAGCAAAAAAAAAAAACATATTACTATTCTTATTTTGTATAAATATTAACTGCAACTGCAAATTTTGCTTAAATTAATTGATCATAATTTCAAACTTATATACTTTTATACGATTTTTATTTATTAAATGACTAATGCCCCTGATACCAGCATTTTAATATTTCACATCTGTATGCCACTCTGTATTCGCAGAGTAGTTAAAAACTAAACATTTAAAGTCATTTGCAATAATGTGCTCATATGTATGCATCGTAATAACTAAATGCAACTACAAATATAAATGCTACATAATTACAACAAAAACATATCATGCAGAGAATGCCGGTCAGAGAAGAAAAAAAAAATAAACATAAAAGTAGCAAAACCAGCTGCTATTAAAATACAGAAAACTATTTTCAAAAGAAATCTACCAAATTAAATGAAATTTATATAAATATCACTCACTTTGTTTACAACAGCAAGAAAATCAACCAAAACGAGTCACTCATTGCGAATACAAAAAAAGTACATTATAAAGAAACACATAAAACTAATTACAATAAAATCTAAAGAAAAAATTTTATAATAAAAAAAAAAACGTTTTAATAAGGACAAATGGCCTTTCAAAATCAACTAAACATTAACAAGATGGAAATAAACAAACGAATACAATAAAATCACAACAACGAAAAACTCCAACTCCAACTTTGAAATTTTTATAACATTCATCATCGAAAGAAGTACAACAACAACAACAACAACAACAATAACAAACAAGCAACAGGATTTAAACGCGTTTACAGCTTTAAAGAAAAATACACAAGCAGACGGACTATTTGCCAGACAGACAGACATACAGGCAAAGAAGACAAAAAAGCAAAAAAAAAACTTGGCAAATAAACAAAATATTGCATGCAACAGGCAAATGTTGCAAAGAGCCAACATTTTATTTAACACAACTCCACTTAAAAAAGACACAAAAAAAATAAATAAAAAACACAAATGTGTTGGCCCATATTGTGTAGCCAAAGTCAACATTACAATTATTTTGGTTTGAGGTTGCATTTATTGTTGTTTGATTCTTTTTTTAGTCAACAATGCAACTAGAAACTATAATCAAGACTGGTTTTGCCACAAAATTAAGCCTTTATCGTTAAAACGTACAAATAAAAATTTTTCTTGGCTTCGGCTTAATAGTGGGTGAATTGTTGTAAATGCTTTTAACCGTTAAGGGGTAAGACGCATTAATACATACAATTTTCAGTTTTTCTTTTTCTTTTTATTAATTTGCAATTAATACCATTAATTTTATTTGTCTTGGTGTCTCTTTTTTTTGCAGCATTATTTTTTGGATAAGAAAGTTGAGGGGTTTTAGGTTGTCAATTGAAGGTTATTTAAAGTTTTGTTTAACATTTGTTTGGTAGTCATAGAAACATAAATTGTTCCATGTGCGAAAAATTAATAAAGCGTATACATACTAAATATATATTTTCATTAATCACCATAAAACTGGTTTTATGTTCTGAATTAACTTACGCATAAAATGCAAACCAAAATAAAAATAAGTTTTTGAAAGAGAACGTTAATTTGCGGGAATTCACAGAGTAATACGTTGTAAAAAAATAAAGCGACGTTATGGAAAAGGATAGGGTTACTATAGATAAATAGATAAATAATCTTTTGTTACCCGGAATGAGCTAAAATTACCAAAAAAAATATTTTAAAAGATTATTTCAAATATGTTGCTGGCTTATCTTTTGCAACATGTTTAATAAACATTTTAAATCAAATTTTTACAGGATGTCATTAAAACAGTATGAAGGAAAAATACAAATTTTGCGATACATGTCGCATTAATAGGAGATATGCTGCTGAGATATGTACCTAGAAAATGTTAATATAACATGTTTCATGAGCATGTTTTAGTACTTTTATGTTGCATTAATAAGGCCCGATTAATGTTCAGTATTTTTAAAAATAAAGCTAATTTTTGTAATATTTTTCAAAAAGTTTTGAATACACGTATTAAATTTTGACTGTATAAACTTAAACTAATTATAATTTTAATTTAATCGGTAATCGAAATATGTATCTGCAACATGTTGAAAATACATTTTAGTAAACTATTTATTTGTTCTCTGCTTTTAAATTTGACCTACTAAGAGAATTATCTTAAGTTATGCCTGAGAAAAGTCTGATGTTAGTAGAGTACCATGTAGAGACAATAGTATCAAAAAGAGATTTTAAAAAACAATAGCTAAAGTAGTTGTGGTTGAAAAAATTCTTTAACGGCCTTTAAAATCTTGAATATGTTTTAAGATTTATAAAGTTTAAATTTGTCTATCAGTACAAGTACAAGCTAAATATTTATTTTCTTTTCTCTTTTCCTACAGATATGCTCTGTTTTAGTTTGGTGTGTCATACGGACTCGATCAAATTAAAAATCAATTAGAAGATAGCGGTAACTTCAAATATATAAGTATGTTTCTAGAGTAAATGAAAAAAAGAAACATTTAGGTATTAAATTTTCTAAAATATGTCACTGAGATCTGTCTAAACTCAACAACAGTCTCAAATGTTTCGTGGCCACAGCGATGATTGGTACGAAGCAAAAAAAAACAATGCACAAGAAAAGCTACAGAGAGAACAACGAAGAAATGCTTTGAGTTGTGTGTGAATTTCGTTCAACCAAATTAGTATTGATTAGTTGTTTAAATAAATGATGTTTAGAATATACACAACCTAAGATAGATAGATGCGAAGAATGCTGATAAAGGATGTAGCGACCCAGAAAATGCTGCATTTCATTCTGCTAGTGCCTTATTTTTTTTTTCTTTGGTAAGCGTCCGCATACATTTTATAAATAATTTTTCTTTCTAAAAATTGTTAGAGAATAAATTAAAAAATCAGCCTTAAGACGAAAAAGTAAAATTTTAATTCATTTATGATAACCACGGTTCAAACCCTGGTTAGGAAAAAAAAATTAAAATCAAACCAAGCAAAAAAACAAGTAAATTTTAATTAATTTATAGTATCCACGGTTCAAATCCTTATGGGGTAAAGAATTTAAAATCACTTGACAGTACTAAATAAAGTAATATTTAAACACTTCTTCATATTATTTAGTTACATTTTAGAACACAACAAACCAAATATGTTGCTGCAACAGTTTTCTGTTAAATAATATTAAACATATAATGTTGTGAAAATTATTCTAAAACATGATGCCTTTATAGACGCTAACATTAATAGCTTAACTATGTTTAGAATAATAATTTATTTACATTCATTTCTTTGTTTGTTTTAATAAGTTGGCAAGATCATCCAGCAACAATAAAATTCCTATAAATTAAAAGCCAACATTTAAATATTCGAATATTGCAGACATTAATAAGTCTGTAACATTTTTAATTCTATCTTAGCAAACTCTTAAATTGTCAAGCCAACTTTTTTTGTTGTATTTATAATTTATTACTTTGTCAAAATGTTTAAACTTTTGTAAAACAGACACATACCCAGCACAAAAAAAATTAAATTAAATAAATATTGAAATATTTGGGTTACATTTATTTCCAATGGCAAATAAAACAACAACAACAACAAAATTAACTGCGGGTATAAAGTTACAAACTCTCAACAGTCACTTGAAAATGATATATTTAAGCTAAATTATTTTTCAACTATTAAAGCAACAAATCATTAATATTTTACAAGCAGAAAAGTACACACACACAACAGCAATTCCATAGATTTTAAGATACAGTCCTACGAACTAGAAAATAATGTTGGCCATAAAACACTTTGTAACCAACTATAAATAACCCAAAGGGGGAAAACATTCGTAATATTTAGAATATTATGGAACAAAATAGGCGTGTTTAAAGTATTAATACTCGTACTGTTGGCCAAACACACATATTAGTTATAACAAGAGTAATGCCCTTGATTATGGGCTAAAACTGCTTTAGGCCATATCACATCATACATCTATAAACTTGCATGTCTTATGCGAGTTTCTGCTTGTCATTAAATTTTTTAATTGTTGAAATTTTCTTAACAAATGGAAAATTTTATTTTTTTGTTTTTTTTACAATCTACAGTGTTTTTTAATTATTTCTCAATATAATTATTTTAATTAAATGTTCATTTATTATTAGCAACAAAAGTAGCAATAGCAGTAATAAGAACGACAATTATAACATTAATATCGAACATGGCAGTTGCTTTTTATTGTTTGTTCAATTTTTTCAATAATTTATATTATTGTAACGTTAATTTGTGTGCAAGTTATTGTTGCTGTAGTTGTTAATTAAATATACATTATAATTACAAAGACTTTGTAATAAATTGTTTAGATCCAAAAGCAGCAGTTAAATATTTTCAAAACAATAGCAATAATCTTGGAGTTTAAATTGTTTTGACATGATTTATGAAATTAAGTGTGACATTTGGTTTTTTTCATTATTGATTTATTAAATTTATGTTAAACAAAAAATACTTGCTTAAAAAAATTTAAAATAATTTTTTAAATGCTTAAAATAACAAACTTTACCTTGCAACATGTTGCTAAGCACATTTGTGTTTATTACTTTAATAATTCTATCCAATTTAATAAGTAATTTTACTTTTTCGTACATTTAAATAAAAACCAAATAGAAGATCATATGAACCTTCTTAAATAGTCAAATAAGATTCTTAAATAAATTTATTGAAAAAAAGGCAATAATAAAAATAATATTTTTTAAATTTGTTATGGAGTGAAAGCAACATGTTGGAAATTATTTTTGTGTATCCCTTAGCCTTCAGCATGCTGCATAACTAATTTTATACATTTAAGATTAAAAAAAAATGTTTATAAAAAATCATATGAAGATGTTTAAAAAAGCATAAGCTTTTTAAAAACAATTTCAATCTTCACGCAACATCTTGCTTGAATGGAACTAAAAACACATCAATCACTTAAAGAAAAAAGAAAAAGAACAAAATAAAATTCTTTTGAATTTTTTTTTCAATGTCAAGTTTATCAGTTGATCATCATCTATTCGCAAAGTTGAAGAAAAAAAACTGAATTCAACAATAAAATGTCAGCTAAATGTTGTGACACATTACCTTAACCATGGTTTTGTCTTACTGTCAACCGTAGACAATATATCTTTAATATCTTAATACCCTTAGCTAATCTAGCTTGGCTATAAACAACAACAACAAAAACAATAGTTTAAGTTACAAAAATATTTCACTAAATTTACTTTGGAAATCGCTAAGCTCCCTTTATTTTTTTAGTTCTATTTTGTTATTTTCCAAGTGCAGAGAATTAGGGGTAAACAAAAATTAAAAACGTTTTTCTTATTCATTTTTAGCATTTAGAAAATGTTTTAGAATAAATTAAAAGAAGATGGAACAGCAATTTCTTTTTGTTTTTTAGAAACTTTGTGCCAGCAACATACTATTTTTTTTTTTAAGCTCATGTGTCAAATTATTTTACTGCGTTCAATTTTTATTGCTTCGAAAATGTAAAATTACGGATAAAAATTTTCCTTAACCCACAATAGATTTTGTCTTGCAGCTAAAATATTTTTTTTTTGCAATTTGCTTTGTTGGTCTGTTTTGCCTAAGTGATGTCACGAAATCCGTCAGTTGGATTTTGTGGCATTACAGCGGTAGTAAAAATAATAGTGGCAGCCGTTATAGTCAACAATAAGTAAGTTAGTGAATAGAACGACAGTTGACTTGTTAAAGCTATAACTGATGACATTAAATGATTAAATTGATAAATATGAAAACGATTTGTAAAACGGTTTAAAGCGTGAGGATAAATATAAAACAATAGAGTTCAAGCTATTTATTCAATTTGGTGTCTTAATTTTTCCGTTTTTTTTTTCTTTGCTCTGCATTTAATGAGTCAACAAACAAAGTGATGTAATTATTTTCCCTTTTAAAATCTTACAATTAAAATTTAATGTTTTATTAATTAGCGAAGGTATATTTTTTCACTTACCGCTTCGGTTTTAATATTTAATGCCACTGTCATATGTATCGGTGATGTACTCGTACAATTATTTGCTGTTACCAGGGCTGCTGTTGTCGATGTTGGTGTAACAGATCCAGCTCTGACTGTTGAGTTGGTAGTTGTAACATTTGAAGACGCTAGAGCACAGCTGCCATTACTGTTGTGAACCGGAGTAGCTAGCTCCGGTGAATGTGGTGATACCCCACTTAAAGAGGCAATGGCAACACTGGAATATGGCGATGTAGAAGGCGACTTGTTTGTATTCGAGTTATTTGCTATGGCCGCTGTAGTTGATGATGAAGCTGTTGTCGATGAATTTAATGAAGTCGATGAAGACGATGATGAATTTGATGAGGACGAAGAGGATGATGACGACGACGAGGAGGACGAGGAAAGCAATGAAGTAGAAGTGCAAACTATTGGCTCCAAAGCAGTGTTATTCGTTTTATTTGGTGTTAAAGCCAGTCTCTGTGTACTGCATGAGGTTGGTATGTGGTTTGATCCCGTTGTAGTTGTTATGGTTGAGGGTGAGGCCATTGAATTATTGGAACTAGCTAGACTGACACTGGCTGTAAGATGGGCACCTAAGACACTGGTGACTTCAACGAATTCACGTTTCATAACACCGCCACCGGATACACCCAATGAGGCGGTTATGGCAGCTTCGCATGGCAATACGGTGCCCAACATTGTAGGGGCGTTATCGGCGTTACGATTACTATTGTTGCTCTCGGTTTCTTCACAACCTTCCGCCATGTCAGTTACACATTGTGCCAAAGAAACTGCAAAAAATCAGAAGCATAAATTAACGAGTTTATAACAAAACAAGAAAATCAAATTTATTTACAATAATTTCAAGGGAAATTACTGAAAAATAATTTTTAATTACTTAAATGTATTTTTCTTTTTATTCCTGATGCAGATAAACAAATTGGTTATTTTAATAGTTAATTCTATTTGCCTTAAAGACGTTCGCAAGTTTAAGCTTAAAATATTTTTTAGTGCTTAAAAAACTTTTACTTGACTACAAAACATAATTTGACCAAAATCCTTGTCTGCAATCATAATTTTAACATGTCAGAGTCCTACATACTTGACCAAATGCATTGACTAGCAATAATATGCATCTGTGACTGTGCATGTTTGTGTACAAGAAAAAGTTTTATCCATTCATTTGCAAGAAACAACAACATATGGAGATGTCTCATACATACACATGTACATCTTTCAACATTCGAGAACTTAAGGGATAAAGCAAAAATAGTATGAGATTATTTGGTGAATAAAAAAAGTTAGAAGGCAAATAAGGTATGAAGAAAGTATTTGTGTAGGTGTTTTTTGTATGGGGGTATTTTTGGGCGCATATTGTCCTGCAACATGTCCTGCTGTTGACGTTTGTTCATAATGTTTTTAGGTTGTTGTAAGTGTCTGTATTCCAACTTACATTGTTTATGGCGAACGATAGCACATGTAAACTTCTACAATTGCATAAATGCATAAATAAATACACATTCTCAAAGTTTAATAATTACTAACACACATAATCGTAATGTGCATAATAATATCGTGTGTATATTTTACTCACACACACACACACACATACCCCAATATAAAAAAAATGTTCTCATTTGCATGCAATAAGCAAAATTAATTATAACAGCTCTCTACTTGAACTACTTAAGCACAAACAACATCAAAATATGCACACAATCAAACCTTATATACGAAATACAAATACTAGATGTTAAAATCTTCCCTACCTAACTAAGGCCGCCTCTGCCCTTACTCTCATATTCACTAAATAACCTGAGGTCTTATAACTGATATATAATTCCGTTTGTTTTTGACTATATTTGGTTTACATTTTCGTTGTTCTTGTTATTGTTATTGTTGTTGTTGTTATTTGTTTTTTTTTTAATAATATTTTTATTACTTATTTGCTGAGAGGTTTTTGTAAAGGAGTTTAAACTCATTAAAGGGCAGTTTTATGGCAAATGTATGTGCTGACATAATGACTAGCCTTCCTATAGCTGTTTACCGCCCCTTTCCTTTTTCGTTTTACAAAACACTTTGGTCTTTAAGCAAAGGAGTTTCATTAACTAAGTTTTCTCAGCAAAACTTTCTCAATAACACAAATAAACACACACACTCACATACGAATTGGCATAAGAGTTTGTGTTCAGAGAAGTTCACTAAACTTAATTCATTACACACGTATGCACATACCAACATACATACATACATACATGCATACAACTACTAATACATTGAAATATAATTATACTTAATTTTCCTTTTGTTTTTGGCGTTGTTGTAGTCGCATTCATTATGCATTAAAATCATCGCCCCCTAAAAACAAGCAATAAAAACATACACTCTCATTCATACACTGGCCCAACGAAATCAAAATTTTATTCGTTTATTTTCGTATTCTTTATGTGATTGTGTTAGTCATTCTACACATCTTTATATTTAAGTAATATTAGCAGTTGTTGTTTTTGTTGTTTCTTGTTATTTTGTTAGTGTCCAGTACGTGTTCAATTTATTTGTACGTCTTGTTTGAAATAAAAAACAGAAAATTTAAATCCTTTCAAACTTCTTTACTCATAAACACTTTGCACAGTGGTGTTGATTGTTGCAAATATTTAAATTTGTTTGTCGAAAATACGTTATTAATTGCTGTTTAATTTTTTATGAAATAACTTTTTATGAAACATAAAATTTCAGACAAAAAATAATCATAAATTGCTTGTATTCGGAAATTTTGAAATATTTGCTTCAGGTAAAAAATAGAAAGCGAATGGTTCGTTTCAAAAATTTTTTTTGAAAGATGGCATTATTCCGTAAAGCATTTAAAATACAGAAGCTACTGAATTATTTGTTTAAAAAATTAAGTTTTTCATACAAATTTTTTACACATAAATTTACTGGGATCAAATATAAAGGGTGTTTATTTTATACCCGATAAAAATTACTAAAGAGTTAATTGTCAAACGAGCTGTCATGTTTCGCTCACTTTTTGAAACTGATGATGAATAGTATTCTCTGGCAAATTATTGTGAATAAATAGACACTTGAACTGTACCACCAATGAATTCAGATTTACTTTTAATATCAGTAATCAATACAATTATCCATCAAAATTAAAAGGGTTGAGACTCTCTTCTATTTTAACAGGTGTTTTAGTAAACAAAATTGCCTCATATGGAGTGAGAGCGATTCACAACAGGCCCTACATGCACAATTAGAATTACAAGCATTTACCGAATGATAAGGTTCAGAAACTAGTAGCATTACTGCATCTTATGTGTTCAAAAATTAAACGGTAGCTAGCGTTTCTATTGATGGAGATGGAGCTCATCATGATCAAAAATTTTTTGATTGAAAATGTGAATGACATTAATCAGGACGATCACCAGGATGCTACGTATCATATAATGAACGCAACTATCGACTTAAGATTCGATGATATTTTAATTTCTAGAAATAAACCTGTCAATTAGCCTTAAGCAATTTGACTCCTCTCGATTATTGCCTGTGGGGCCACATAGAGTCACTAATAAACCAGCAACAACTGATGCCTTGAAGACCAACAGTTGTAATGATATTTGTGACATGTGGGTCAAAATTGAGTTTCCCTGATACGCTTTGTTAAAAATAGCTGCTGTAGTCTTATGCCTATAATTATTTACAAAAGCTACTGCCATTTATTAAACCGTTTGAATAAAAGTTTCTTGATTGAAATTTAAGTTTTTCACAATCTAAGCTCTTTTAGGCTTCAAAAAATGCCCGGTACAATTACAAATTTATTTATTTGTTTACTGTATTTTTTTTATTGCACATTAATACTTTTTCGTTACTTTTTAATTTTTAATTTGTAAAAATTCTTTAAAAAAATTTAGTTACTCTCATTTTTAATTATCAAAACACTGTGCGCTACACAAACAAAATTGGAGACGTATTCACCATATTGCTTTCTCCTTTCATTGTGTTTCATTGAATATCCATATGATATACTTATTTTCGTAAGTACGTTAGAGAGAGAATGTGCATCGAAGACATTTGTAGCAGTTGTAACATTGTGGTTTACAATCAAATTTCTTAATGCTTGTTGTTGCAAATGTTTTAAAAGCAGTAAGAGAACTTTCTATTTTTTTTTTGCCTTGAAAATATTTATTCTCCTGTTGGGTTTGCATTAAATAACAAGGATTATATAAATTTTAATAGGGAATTATAATAAAGAATAAATCAATAAATTTAAATGGCTGTAAGCATTTAACATTTTAAACTATTTTCTTGCCGGACATTTTAAAGCAAAATTCATTATACGGAAATTCTTGTCTATAAATAAAATTAAATTATTAAACCAATTAAAACTAATACCTAATCCTTCAATGTAGTGAATTTATTTATTATTTTCGACCTTATCAACTAAATTTTTAAAATACTATTTAAAATCCAAATTCCTCATCAAATCTCTAACAACCTTTAACAAAATACCCGTGAAGAAAATCTTCAACTTATTGTCTTTTCCAAACTTAATAAGTCCTGCAGCAGTATCAACATTACAGGACAAATATTTAGGCTCTCAACTACACATACAAATACTTCTTCAAAACACATTCACTGAATACAAAGTATCTATCGTTTCTACTAGTATTTTTGGGAACCTAATTTTGTTTTTACTTAATCTCGAAAACTGAGAGTATATTGAATTTAACTTATTTACACATGTGTGTGTGTATGTGTTTACGTGCATGTTAGTTAGAAAAAATATTTTTCCTGAGGACTATATTGTTACTGTTGTACTCTGCTTGCTGCATACTATTTTCATAGTCATTTGGCCAAAAATTTAAAAGGAATCTTTTTTTAAATGATTTTAAGATTTTTTTCAAGTGTAAAATGATTCAATACATTAATTCATGTCGTGAGTGCCTAATTAAGATATTATTTTGTAGGATAATTTTCATTACCAATTTAGTATTTTATTTTATTTTTTATTTTTTTTAATTGCTAAAATATTAAACCCCGAGATGGATATTCGTTGGCAGCCTTTTTTAATATTAAAGCGCAAACTTGTAACAAAATGCATCAGTTATTTTTTTAAACAAATAAATTTGCTCCTACTATAGCTTTTATTTTGACTCAGCTTTAAATTTAATAAAGTATTTAATTGATTTAATTTTTAATTTAATTAGAAACTTTATTTTTTAAATTTTAAATAAAAATATAATTGAATTTATTAAAAACTTCATCAAATTTCCTTCTGTACCATAATAAAATATTTAGTGGAAACAAAAACTTTTTCTTGTCTAGTTTTTCTACTCCTCTAGTATTCTCAGGCCTTTGTCCATTTATTGCACAGTGGGTAGAAAGTGTAGTGCATTAAATGATTTTGTTTTATTAGTTGTGAAGTACCAAGAAGTATTTCTAGATTATTTAAATTTTAGTTTTTAACTTATGTCCAATTAACCTTTTTATCATTTTTAGATTTTAAAATTTAATTTAATTACTGTTCTTATCTTCACTTGAATAAATAAAAGAATTTATTTTCGATCTTACTCAAATATATTTTATGGAATTGTAAAGAAAATCCTTAAAACACCTACGAGTACAAATGAAACTTAAAAACTTTCAAAACCAACTCTGATGTGGCCTTGGTCAAAAACTATAGCTTCTTCTTATTTCTAATATAATTTTTCTAAGTTTTTATGCAACAAGAGAAAGAAAGAGTAGCTGTTGTAAAATTAAAAACAAGGGAATGGTATTTTTGCTTTTGTGTTAAGAGTCTGTTAAGTCCTTCAAATAAATTGCAACAATTTCCTTCGAATGCATATTTAAAAATGCAGTCATGAGGTGAAAAGTAAAAAAATTTATTACTTTATTTTTAAACATCAAAAAACAGATTTATGTATTCGTCTTTAGAAATATATAAGTGTTTTTATGTTAAATGTAATTTAAAATATAAACAGGTTGTTTAATAAAGTTTTACTATTTCTTTTTTGTTTAGTTTCTTTAATGTTGTGTAGTGAGCATTATTGCCACCTCTTATTACTGACAATAAGCATTGTGCATTTAACATGCAAAATATTCATTTCCTTCAAATACAACTACTTATTCTCTTTTCATTTCTAATAAAAGTATTCTGACCCTTCTCAACACCACAAAAGAATAAGTCTTTATATGCCTGCCACCACCTCTCATTAGCAGCAACTGCTATCGTCAGCCAACATTTTCCTTCTTTGAATTCTTTATGTGTTAAGTCTAAATGTATTTATTCCAAACAGACCTAGACCAACTTATCGAATTTTAAAGTAAAATTGTCTACCAGTGTGCATGTAGGTATGTATGTGTGTGTGTGTGTCTAAAAGTCCTTGTAGCAAACTGTGGTATCGGTTTGTAGAGAAAATAATTGTATGAAAGTGTTTGCTGCATTGTTTATTTGTATGAAATGTTAAAGACATTGTTTGTTGGTGTTGCATGTTATTTTTTGTTTTACTTGTTGTTATTGTTATACATGTTATTTAACACATACAAGCAAGCATATTTCTTTGCAAAGAGTATACAAATAAGTATGAATGTTTAGAAGTATGTGTGTGTGTGTGTTTGTGTGTCTAGATTTTCATGTGGCGCAAAAGGATAATTAATGAAATTAATGCCCACAGTATGAGTATTAGAGGGACAAAATATTATATATTCCTTAAGAAGAGAATAATTTTAATACTTTTGAAGGCTTAGAAAGGATGTTTAACTAAAATTTAATTTGAAATCTTTATTGGAATATTTACTATAGTTCGTTCCACTATCTAAATTTGGCTCGCAAATTATGGGTAGATGAAAGTTCCTGCTGTGTCTCCAGACAACTGTGGACTACACTGGACCTCAAGCGGACCAGGCAGCTGCTCAGACTGGACAGAAAATCCATAAGTATCACGGTCTCTGTACTTACTGGACACTGTCTAATCGGTAGGCATGCGGAAAGACTTGGTCTGCCTTTTAATGATTTCTGCCGCAGTTGCGGCTCGGAGGATGAGGAAGAGACCGTACTGCACCTCCTGTGCCACTGCCCATCCCTTTCTCGAAGAAGACTAAGAATTCTGGGCTCTCCTTTCTTTGGAACTCTTACGGAGCTATCATCCCACTCTATAAGGGACATAGCGAAGTTCATCCGTGAATCCTCATGGTTCTCGGCTGGGTAATGGGAGTCATGCCGCCTTCTTTGTGGTATCACAACGGGCCATTCGTTTGTGCTCAAGTGAGCTTCGTTTCGAGAGGCTACCACTCCTAACTAACTAACTACTATAGTTCGCTAGGTTTGGAAGATATTTGGAAATGAAAATATTAAAAAATCAGCCCAACAACTTTTAAACTTCGATAAATGTACAGTTATGAAATAAAAGCATTTATTTTTTTTATTTAGTAACAAGTGGTTATTGATACTGCAACTGTGGAATATTTGACTCAACTATAATATTCACTGTCTATACAACAACTGAAACGATCAGTAAGAGATCATACACATTATTCCGCTGTTGCAGTCCACAAAACCAGCATTTTTCCTTCTAATCATTTCGATATATACTTTCATATTACCTAAGGCCACAATTTTCTTTTAACCATCATCTTACCTAGTTACAGCTACTTTAATTCACCAAAACGGCTTAAAGGGCGTATCTCGAGATTATATAACAGTACAATTTTGGCTCCCCTTTTATAGGGAAACCAAAACCAAATTAAGGCCCGACTATTAATAGTTTAGTGTAAACATGTCACTGGTTACAAAGTTCTCACACACGTTATACAGCTCATGAATACCTCATAGAAAAAAGTTTTTGCATTCATTAATAATTTTGTTAGTTTGCAGATTGAAGATAAGTTAAAACATTAATTATAAAAAATAATTAAAAAATTTCTATTTAAATAATCTATTAAATCAATTACAAATTTTATTAAAATAGAAGAAAACAATATTCAATTAAATAAATGACTGAATCAATAAAAAATTTATTAAATTACAATATGCAAACAATATAGAATCTTAATAGCTGCGAAAACTTGTTTCTGTTCTCAGACTTTGATAAATTTTGCAGTCTATTGCACCGTAACAAATAGAGCTTAGACCTCTGCATTCATTCTTAAAGATTTTCTGATAGAGCAGAGGAAGTCATATAATTCTGTTTGCAAAATTTTTGTATACCCTCTACCGAAACTGTCTTCTAGAAAGTCTGAGATAGAGGCCAGCAAAAATCAAATTTAGAATTATTATTACAATTATTATTATTATTTTTTTTTTTTGATTGTTGTAAAATGGTGATATATGGTTTATTATAGAACTGTGCCTCATAAATAATTGGATATTTCTGATCCCTAGACACATTAAAGCATGTTTATTTTAATACACGTCATCATCATCATCACGTAAATGCTGTTTTCTAAGCACCAGGTAATGGAAATATAGTAAAATTTTTTAAGGATGACTTACCCAATCACAGAAGGCTAAGCCATAGGAGCTGAGTATTTTTTGAAAATATGACCAGAATTAATGAGGGTAAGCAAATGAATTTTGGCAGAACAATAATTGTAAAAAACATGTTGTAAAAATTATGCAATAATGGCTAAATAGGGGGAAAAGAAGGGGATGTTCTTAAAAAATATGGGGCAGTTAAAATAAATCGATCTGTAGAAAAAACAAATATGGGTATTTCACGATAAAAGCTTTCGTGCTTCTCAATACTTTCATAACCTTACTGTGGTTTAACGAACAAACTATTTAACGGACATTGAAATCTCAAACTCAATACGAATAAATTTAGCTCAGGATAATTTGTGTAACAGGGCACTGGAAGGAATAAACAAAATACTGTAGGGTTTTCCAAAAAAAATTTAAGAACACATACTTCTCACACATACATAGGAAAATAAATCTTAAATATATTAAACATTGTTTCTCCAAAATTATGGATTATGTTTAAAATGTAGAATGAGTTTTTTGTGGGTGTTATGGCAGTTGTTAGTTAACTAAAGCCATTTGCCTCTAAGTAGAAAATTAAAAAAAGAACTTTTGTTAAGAAGTTTGTTTATACGACTATTGAAATAAAATTTATTGAAGCATATTAAATTTGTTTTCAGTTAAACAAAAAAAGAAAAAAACTTCATAAAGTTAGCACTGCTTAAATAATTTTAAAAAGTTGGAAGCAGAGGAGAAGATAAGTATTTATCATAATACAGAATGTGAAATATATGATTATAAAAATTTATGTGTGTAAAAATATTTTATAGAAAAAGATTATAAATGATTACAAAAAATAAGTTTTTAAGTTAACACTAGTGAACTTGTCAACTGGAAAGAATTAAAAGGAAAACAATTTAAGGCTGCCAGAAGTTAATAGATTAAAACTAATTTATAAATTAAGGCATTTCAACACATTATTTGGAATAGCTCTAAGCGAAATTGATAACTAAATTTAAGTAAATTATTTCTTATTTGCAGAAGCGCAAGAGATATTTTTTCTTAAAATGGTCTTTAACTCTTAGACATTCATCATGAGCAACACATTACTCAAAGACATGTTCTTAGAAACCTTTAACTCCAGGAACCTAATATGAAGATATCCGCTTGCGAACAATCTCCAGATAATATTAAACAAAATAAGGCCTGATTTATATTATATGTAATTAAAAGAAATTTTTCGAGGTTTTTGTTAAGGAGAATATTTAAATTTGCTTATTCAAAATAGTTTTTTTTTTTATTCAATTTTCTCAATTATTTTACAATTTTTTTCCATCCTACTTGCAACATTTAAAGCCATCTTCAAACCAATTTATCATAATTCTTATACAATTTTTTTTTCTTTAATAAATAAATTAAAAATCCCACTAAACAACTTTTAAGCACAAATTACAAATAGAAAGATGTTTGCTTAAATTATTTTGAAGACACAAAATTATTTTTGAATTAACCCAATATGCAAGACAGGCAAGACTAAAATTTAATGAATTGTTAAGAAAATCTTGTTCAACAACTCAATCAATTTGCCACAAACCAAAAAAAAAAAAAAAAACTCATAAAAAGAATAAAATTATAAACAACTTTCTATGAAAAAATTCTTCATGTTAAATTTTCATGTTTTCGTAAGGAAACTTACACCCCTTTTAATACAGGAATTAAAAAGAAAAATACGAGGGGGGTTTTAAAACAATCCGAACTAAAGAATTTAAGGTTGGGAATAATAAAAAAAAATATGAACAGCAAACTTAATTATTAATCAACATATTTTTTTGGACAATTTAATCCGTGTGACGTCTGTTTAGGAGGAAATAATTATAGTTTTAATTTTTAAGATCAATGTATGTTAGATTTTATTTAAGAAAAAATAAATCATTTCTAATTAATTAATTAATTTCTTAATTTTTTGAGAAAAAAAAATAAATGAAAGAGAATTTTACTTTTTCGGCTGAAGGTTAATTTTTTTTTTAATTTAATTTCTAAACATATTTTAGAAAGAAATATTATTCACAAATATATTCGGACGTTTTCCAAAGTAAACAAGAAAAATTAGACTCTAGCAGAATAAAATTCAGCATTTTCTGGACTGCTACATCCTTCATCAGTATTCTTGGTATTTTATTTATAATATCCACGGTTCAAATCCCAGTTGGGAAAAAATTAAAAATTAAAAAAAAAAAAATAATTTTAAAAATTTCGCTCCATTCTTCTAGATTTAAAAGAACAGATCTTAAAGAACAAAATAAAAATATTTTTGGCCGTCAAATTCATTTTGAAAGATGTAAAAACCTGGTTCGATATATTTATTTAAGATCATAATTGCCTTAATTAGGGCTGCGTGTCTGAACAAAGTGTTAATAGCAATTTTTTAATTATTATTACAAAACTGACATTTCATAATTTCCGCCCACCTAATTAATACGCAAAATTCATTTAAGGTCCCCTATTGTTTGCATATCCAAATATATTTTTATATCATTCGAACCAAAATTATTTCAAAATTTATTTTTATTCTCCACTAAGTCTTCTAAGTGGCAACTGTGCTAAAAAAGGAAACAAATTTTATTTTAAAATTATTGTTATTTTAATGCGAGCTCAAATAATTTTAGAAACCTCCTCGTAACTATAAAATACTGTCAAGGAAAAGACATGGTAGCAGTTTTATAGTTGTAGCAGTAGTGACAGCAAACCGTTGATTGCAATATAATTTCATTATTAATTAGAACTAACTGTAAATTTAAGAGTACGTGCTACGACGTAAATATGTGTGTATGTATTTGTGCAATAACCTCATTTATAATTATAATACTCTGACACATAAAAAAAAATTTAAGTTGTTGCAATGCTACATTGTAAAAGAAAAAAGGATGTTACTATAATTTATAATACTTTGGAGTAGTCGTACGTAAAATAAATAAATAAGTTTGTATTAGAAAAAAGTAATTATGTATATTTGCATGTATTTCAAAGTAAAATATATATAAAATATAATTAATATTTTTTAGTATTAAATTTTTTATTTAATTTGTTGTTATTACTGCTGCTACTTGGTACTGGATTGTTAGTGACTTGAAAGTTGCCACTCTATATAATTAAAATTATACCACAGCAACTTGTCGTCCATACGTACAACATTAAATTAAACATGCAACATCTTTATGGTAATTACATTTTTCATTTTTATACCATTACACATATGCACATACATATGTAATCAAGTATGTATGTGGTTATTTTTTCTGCATCTCGTAATTTATTGAATGAGTTTAATTATACCAGTTTTTCAATTTGGAAGAAGAAAGGAAAAAAAAAAACTAACTTTGCTGTGTAAAATTTTGTTGTAAATAATGTTGTTTAATATGGCACATAATTAATATATATTTGCAACCACCACTCACTGTACCTCCTTGCTATTACACATACATATACAAATACTGTATTACTTCCCTGTAAATAATTTGATGTTTATTGCTGTATTTTGTTGCCTGACCATTTGGTCAGGTAGGGTAATTATTATTTAATAAACTTTGCTAAGACCTGGACAACGATTTATTAAAATTAATTTTATTGACAAGAAAATAGTATTCATTCTACATATATTCGTCCATGCCCAGTTTTATAAACTCATCAAACATTTAAAATGTAAATTATTAAATACAAAAAGCAAGAAAGCAGAGCAGGCGTAATTGTCGTAAAATATCGCACTTAATAATTTTATGGGAATGTTTTACCCGAATAAGCAATTTAAACAGAAAATCATGCAGAAAATTTCTATACTAATCTAGAATTTTATTTCAAAGTATTTGCCTTGAAATATTTTCCCAAAATTATGTCCAACAGTTTGATATAAATAAAAAGAGTGTAAATGATTTTTTAAATAAACAGAGCCTATAAAATACATATATCACAGGTCCAAATTTTAAATTCTGTTTACATATATTAAGGGCAAATATACTGGCATTTCAATGCTTTAATGTAAGATTTACTCAACTATATTTCGTAGTGGGCCTTGCATGAAAGCTTCTTCACAACAGGATGTCTAATATCGTTTTAAATTTTGTTTTCGTTTTTTAAAATTTTTTATTTTATTTTTAGTAGTCTTAGTCGTTCCCTTTCACTTTTAGTTTGTAATTTTATTTCAACTGCAGGTAAATTAATAATTAAATAAATAAAAAGAAATTCTCTTTTTTATATTTTTATTTTATTTCTTTCACCGATATTTCGATCAACTTCATTGACCATCTTCAGCCATAAAAATAAAATAACAAGAATAAATTTTTATTTGCAAAAAATTTGGCCTAAATTTCTTTTACTGTCGTAATGTTTCAAATAAAAATTATTCAGTTGAAAATTTAAACGTGTCAAGTTTACTTTCATTGAAAAATTAGAAATAAAATGAATCTTTAAACCTTTCTATTTTACACAAAACTGACCTTCTAAAGAAAACTTGACGTATGTGAACCCGGTATTATTGTAAATAGCACAAACTACTGTAACTAATTATTAACTTCTTTAAAGTTCATGTTATATATTTTATAATTGCTTGTATTTTTAATAATAAAACAAATATTTGCCTTAAAAACTGGTTTTATAACATTTCCGCTTTGGAAAAAAACTTCCTGCAAAGTTTCGATTTTTTGCTTTAAAATTTTCCCTACAACAAAGTACGTAAATAATTATTATTTGCGTAATATAAATCGATTAGCAGGTAATAAAGTGCATTTTCTAAAAAATTAAAATTTATCCATTTTTAAATAATTAATTATTAATAACAAAGTAGCATTTGTTTATATTTTATAAGTTAAATGTGCTAAATAAGTTATTTCTTTGTATAATAAGACCGTAAGGGGCAATTCCTGTGCATAAAATATATTTGGAAAATTTAGATGTTAGTATAGATAGTAATCGATATGAAATACAAAACACCTATTTTTGGAATTTTTGTCTGTCTATCTGTCTGTCTGTATTCGCATCACTTAAAAACTGCTAAATGAATTCGAATGAAATTTTGTGAGGAGATACTGTAGAACCTTGGATTAGAACTAAGGATTGTATTCTTATATAAATGTGTCACTTCGTAGAGAAACTAGATACAAATGTAAAACCACCCAATTTTACCGGTATAACAGTACTAGAACAATTGTCAATACATTTTGTTTTTTAATTGAAAAATTTTTATTAAATGAGTTTAATGAATGAGTTTTAACACTGTTTACAGAACTCGACAACAAATGTTTAAAATCACATTTTTCTAAATTTTAATTTTAAGAAAATATGCTACTAAAATACGAGTATAAAATAATTTTATAAAAAATTATATCAAATACAGTTGTTTGTTTTTGAAGTTCAGGATTTTTAAAAACCTTTTGAATAAGTTTTTGTATTTTAAATATTTTTAATACATCCGCTAATGAAGAGTAGTTTGAATAAAAACAATTTTACAGCCTCAGCGTGATTTTTCGATATTTTCTAAATATTTTTATTGTAAAATTTACACAGCTTTGTAATTCATGCCGATCTCATAATAAGTTTTTAGGCATACGATTCCATAGAAAATAAAAAAATAAAAACTACAGCTAAAATTAGTTCTGATGTTTCATTATATAATTTATAGATTTCCATATTAGAAAACTGATTTAAACTGATCAAAATGAGTGCTTTAGATCAATTTTAAGCGTATGTTTATGAATAAAAATGGATGGTGGCCAATACTGAATAATTGCGAATGGGACGAGACTTATATTTAAAGAAGTGACTCATCAGAACGAAATATTTAAAATAATTACTTTAGACAGGACGACTCATACGACTTCTCTAAATGGCTCTTGAGAAATATTAAGAATTCAAAGGGGTATTAAGAAAAATACAGCTGATGTTTAAAAATTGACATAGCGATGCTTTTTGCTAATTACAAAATGCCACCAAAGGTGATTATAAATTTATATTTTATAAAAACCTTCTTCATATTTTTCATATTCTGCAGATTAAGCTAGTGTTCTTGGCAAATATAAAACATATGATTGGTTACTGTTCTTTTTTTATGTTGGCAACTGTTTTCAATCCGCACACAGTAAAACTCTTTTCACTGATAAAAAGTTTTATTTGTTTTCAGATTAAAATTTAATGAAATTTTTAATTGGCTTAATTATATTTTTAATAAGAAAATAAATACATAATTTTCTAATGAAATATTTAATTGTATTTATTAAATATTACATTAAAAATACAAAAAATGATATTTTAATTAAATAAATAATTTAATCAATTAAAAAGTTAATACTAATTTAGGTGCAAAGACTTTTTTCTGTGATTCTTGTCCAAAAATGAGAAAAATAAACTATTATACTGCATATTGTATAGGAGTAAAAAGGAAAGGCAATACATCAACCTTTTTAAAAAGGGCGCTGCTGTTGAAAAATGAACAATGTTTGAGATGGTCTTTTTTTTAATTTTTAAATCCCAAAAAATATCCAAGTAGACAAATCTGTATAGAGTATGTTAGACATAGCTAATGTCCTTAGCTCTCTTAAATAATGATCCCTGCAGCGATGGTATCAGCATTAAACATGTCTTATCATTACTTATGTGCGAATGAAGAAATCAACCAGTAATCAGCTGCCTAATCTGTCACTCAGTTGGTTAAGTCGTAGCTTGTTAAAAAACTCGAAAGAGCTAGATGGGTGATAGCTTCTTTGAAAATGTTTAAAACAAAATAAAATTACTTATTTATTGTATACGCCCTTGTTATACGTCTATTTCCTATAATGTATATGTTGGTCACATAAATAAATCCGATAGGACGTCAATTTTGTTAATTATTTGTGGGGGCAAGGAAGCTTTTTTTAGATTTTTAACAATATTATATGCAGCATTTATAGCCGACCAGGTAGTTATCATTTTAGTAAGAGTGTTTAAATATCTTCTGTTTGCTGTACTAAAAATAATAGCAAAGTTTGTTAATTAATTTTGCCAATGTGGCTTTTTTCAGGAGCCTATTTTCTTTTAAACTCTTTAAACCTTTTCTCTATGATTTTGTAAGGAAATTATCTTAATAAAACTAATTACATAATAACTCCTGTTTTCTACACTTTGTTCTAACTCCTGTAGGATAATTGTTCAATCAATTGTTATTAACTGCTACTTTCTAGAAATTACAATTTTAATAGGTTATGAATTTACAATGAACTTTAAGAGTTTATTTTACATAAGAGCTGCAACGTAGTAAATAGTCTTTATACCAATACATGTAAATACACCTTCAGACATAAAAACTTTTCTTTATACTCATGTATGATTTGGTTTTGCATGAAATCGATACAATTTTTTTTCATTCATTTTCGGTTTTTGAAAAACACTTTAATATACAATGATACAAACATGGTAAAATAATACAATTGTAATCATAATAATAACAAGTAGTAATGTTAAATATAAAAAAACACACGCAGCCAACAATAAGTAATAAAAATTTTGTTAATAACAATAAATGAATACACATTAGGGTAATTTTGCTATAGAATACAGATTTACGTATGAGAGTATGTTTACAATACAAACAAAAATATTAGAAAAAAATTTTATTTATGCAGAAATACCCTTTAAACAAACAAATAGATTTTATTTATTTGTTAAGGGAACACGTAAATATTGCCACTCTCTCTCTCACTCTCTTTAATATTAGATGCATAAATGCAGCGAATAATAAAAAAATAAAAAAATAGCCTCTCATACGTTAAATAGGAAATAAGCAAAATGCCCTTCTAAACGCTTTAAGCTTTTTTACATGAAAAAAAAAAAACAATTTTTGCAAAAATGTAGACGGGTAATGAAACATTTGTCTGAAGACTATTTTTTTATTTTGTTTCAAAATATTCTGATTATCTAATTAATATAAACTTAGTAAGAAATAATACAATATTTTTTCCATTTAAATTAAGTTGCTGTAAATGCAACAATGGGTGTCCTAAACTAAACGCAAGAATTCTATTTGCCGCCATTTTGGTAATAAAATGTTGCTAGAAATATGTTGGGTTAGTAAAACTGGAACGTTATACAATACTACAAGACGTTCTTGTTGTTACTGAATAATTTATCAAAAATAATAAACAAATTAGAGTGCCGAAATAAAACTTTTAAACAAAATATGGTCAAAATAGTACCGGATATTGCAACATGATAACAATTTCTGCCGAAATTGAATATTATCAATATGATTTTAACGATTTAGAATCTCATGTCGTACAGCCAGTGAAACATTTCTATAACCACATGACTTTTTTCTGGTCTTGTACTCCCGTATTTCTGTGATTACGAATGGCCTCTTAAATTGTGTGATTTAAAACAATTATATTTCTGCTTATGGGGTTATTTAAAGTTAAAGATTTTCGTCAATAAGCTCACAATTACTCATGCACTACAAGACGTTTTTAAATGCTGCATCAACAAAATTTAGCTTCAACTATGCAGATAGATAACGAAAAATTCCAAAAAATTGTGTATTTGTGCCAACAAAGCTGAGAAGGTTCGGTACGAAAGTAAGTCTCAATTAGCACTAGCTTGAATCATCAGTACACTTTTATTCATATTTTTAGTATAGCTAGAATTTTTTTTATGAATATTAAAATCTCTTTAGACATCAAATTATTTCTAATTATCCACCGATGTAAGAAGATCTTCAATCAATAACTTTGTTTTACATTTAAAAAGAAAAGAAGATTTTTAATATTTAAATTTCGGGAGTCGCAAAAAATTCCAGCTCACAAGTGTATTCATATATTAATGTGTGCGATAACATTTTAATAACAAGGATAAACACATAAGTACAAAAAGCATAGTACGTGCAATTTTTGTTAAGTTACACACGATTAAACACAAAAAGCTTCTCTTTTTTCAACAATTATTGAGAAAAAAAAACATGAATTGTACACGTTTATAAACAACGAATTGTTTGCTAATTTCCTTAAAAATACAAAAAAAGGAGTTAAAACTTATTCCTTTATCGGAAATATAAAAACACACACGCACACGCACACACAAAGAAATAACCTTATTAACGTTCATTATTATTAAATGTAACAGGGTTGGGGTAAAGAATAAACTTTTTTTCTTTGTGATTTTTGTTTAATAATTATATGTTTATTATAATAAAATAAAACCTAAAATCATAAAGGGGAGATTATTTTTTGTATTCGTTAAAAAAATTACATTAAGCACGCACAGTGTTTTTTGCTCTTGAAGTAAAACAAAAAAAAAAAAAAAAAGAAGAGAAAAAACAATAGAAATAAATACATGTATAGATTGTTTTTCAAACTCGTACTTACAGTATGATAATTAAACATTAAACATTTTTTCCCTTAATTAAGCGAAAAAAAACAACCCTTAATACTTTCATACTCATTCATAAATTTTTTATTAAAAAATTGTTAAGGCAAATGGTCAAGTGCATTTGTATATTAAATTTTAGCGATATTAAACAATGTGTTCCCTTGTTCCATTTATTTTATAATTTTATTAAAAATTGTAAAACAACTTTCGTTTCATTAAAATCTAGTGTCGCACTGGAAGAGTACGAATCTGATCACTGCAAAAGTAAGTAAAAAATTAAAGATGAGCCAACTTTAAGTTCATTATTAAGATGTGATTTTTTAATTTTTTGCATATTTAAAAAAAAATTGCAAACTAAAAAAAATTCTTTCTACAATTTTACATTAAATCAAACACTCCTCAGGATCTCTTAAAATCTTTGCTTTAGGCACCACAAATCTCTTAACCCCAACCCACCAATGTTAAATAGAAATTATCTTTTAAATTTCATCCTCTTTACTTTAATATTTACATTTATAATTTCGCCAACAATCAAAAAGAAAACAGACTGACCATTTTGAAATAATTTCTATTAAAATTGATTGTCTTTGTGCAAAAAGTGAAAACCTCCCTTAATTTAAAAATTGCATTAATTTCGTATTTTTTTTCTTGTGTCTTTGCTGCTGCTGGTGCTTTATTTCATAACTTCATTAGCAGGGAAAAAAACAAAAAATTAAAAAAAGAAAATAACTAGAAAATCATAATGAGCACGTTTTTTTAAGCATACATTATAATGCAACCCCCTTTTTTATTTGCCCTAATGCCCAAGTACAGACACAAGTACTATTCTTGGTAAATACTTGTATTCTTTTTCGTTTTAGTTCAGTGGAGTGGGTGTATGTTTTGGCAAAAAAAAAATTAAAAAAATTATAATAATGAAAAATATTCATAATTCCTGCTTGGTATGCAAGCAAAGGGTTGCAATTAATTTTCAAACATTTTTTCGAACACATGTATGAGTTTTACTCCCAAACTTTTTTCTATTTATTCATGATTGTAATTAGTTGGACGTCAAGCTCATACCTAGAACGATATTTATACTTCGTATTTTATTTATAATTAAAAAAATAAATAAAACAAAAATATCATAACTGCTAATGCAGTTGCCAATGCGTGTGCAATATTGGTTAAAAGATAAAAATTGCCGAGAAGAAATGTAGACAAAAAATTTTTATACATTTTTAATGCAGCAAAAATATTTTAAAAGTCTCTAAAGCACAGTATATTTACTTAGTTCCCTTAAGCCTAGTACTCTGTTCAGCTTTTCATGCGGAATGCTGCTAACAACATACACAAAAAATTTTTATGAAAAAGTTAAGAAAAAATGTTGCAGAAGTTGTACTCTGTTTTTTTGTGAAGAACATAAGAAATGTTACTAGCAACACATTATTGAGGCTGTGAAATAAAGCAAATAGGCATTATTTCATTTGGAATTATTAAAACAACAGCTGATCATATGTCTTTTGCTTACATTTCTAAAACAATGTAGAATACGTGAAAACAATAAAACAATAAAAAATCGCTCGAGAGACACTACATTTTAAATGTCAAATTTTCCACATGCAATATGTAATGTTGCTCAACAATTTACACAAATTCGAACAGAATTCCAGGCCTTAGATACATATTTTATTTTATATAATAACTTATATCCGTAATATGATGCTATACATTTTGTATGTTGCAATTATTTACGGATACATCTACTTTATAGAAAAACAAAGATTAGAAAACTCGTTTCAATATACCAAAATGTCAACTTGCTTTCAACTATTTCAGAATCCTGAAACAAAACTAAATTTTTTTGAACTTTTAAATCAACATGCAGCTAAACATTTATTTAAGTGATTAAATTTTTTTATTTACAAAATAAAATAAAGTTTAATGTCTGCACAAAAAATGTTTAAAAATTAAAAAACAATAACAAAAATATTATTCTAGTCATTAATTTCAGTTAGAAAGAAATGATAAATTATTTTATTTATTAATACCTTCTCAGCAACATATATGAATTACTCTATATACTTTTTTTTAAGTATCATGTTTAATATAATTTTATCCAAAATGGTATAAAAAATGTAAAATATAATTTTTGAAATAAATTCAAGGTATCGAAATTTTTATATCTGTACCTCAAATTATTTAAAAAATAATCAAAATAGTAAAATAACTGAATAAGTATTTGTGCAGTAACCCAGTAAATCATTCACACACTAAACTTTGTTCTAAACCTGTTAAAAGTTGAAAAATATTTTGTATTGGCAAAGGATTTTTATTAAATATATCGAGTCCTATTTTGTATCAGTCAACATGTTGCTAATTGTCTAATGCAACATATTGCGAAAAAGCTAGTTGTTGCTCTGATCAGTAAGCATTACTTTCTTATTAAAACTAAAAAGACAAGTATTTCTAAGATACATATTGAATTTACTTACTGTATATTATTTTGTTAAAAAATCAAATTGATTTGCTTAGAAATTCTAAGAAAATAAAGTATATTTATTCGAAATTCGCGAGATGTTTCTATAAATAATTATATATTTTTATTATTTTACTTTATATTTATTTCAGTGTGTTAAACATATAAAAAGTATGGTTGCTTAAATTATGACTTGTGTGCGTGTCTATAAAGGGAGTGTTCATAGTTTTTGCTTTAAACATATTTGCGTGAGTTTAATTTCCCTTTGATAAATAACATAAAACTTACAAGCTCTCAAAATACAACAAACAGTAAAAGGTTTGTTGTGAAAGTGACGATTTTGTATAAGTTCTTGAAAAAACAAGATCTTCATAGATTAAGCAAGTATTGAAAGTTTAGAAAATTTTTGAAAATTTCTTAAATTATTTACTACTTTATTCTCTCCCTATTAATTATGCACTAGGTCAGGTTTTAAAAATAAAAATATTGTTTCTTTATTTTTTTTTTTCAATATTTCGCCACACCGTTGGGTGGCATTTTTAGGAAACAGGAAGTAAAATTATTAAAATTATGTGTTTTTAAATACAAATTATAAATTAATTTCATTTGTGTCATGAACTATAAATATTTGAAGGTTTCAAACACAAACGTTATAAAATTAGATTTTCTTTTGTGCTATAAAAAACATGCCGCTTAGAGATAGAAACACAATAATTTTTTCTTTTTAGTTTTTGACAACAGCCTTGCAGTTAATATTTATTTTATCGGGTTTTGAATATGACTAAAAAATTTCTTTGCAACATGTTTATAATCAAGTCATTAATAAGCAAAATTCATAAAATTAATTAAGTTTTATTAATTATTTTGTTTACGTTCAATCTTTTTATGGCAATTCCTATTAATTTCCCAATTAATTTAAATGAATTTTTATTTGTGCTTATAAAAGTATAATCACTTTAAGTTTTGTGACTTAAAATAGTAAAATAAATTAAAATAACCCAGCAAAAAATCTTAATTTAGGTTTTTATTATTGATTAAATAAAATATATTTTCGAAAGAAAAATTATTTACAAATGTATGCGGACATTTTCCAAAGAAAACGAAGGTTGGTACAAATCAAAAACACACGCACAAGACCAGTTACAGAGAGAAAAACGAAGAATTACTTTGGATTGTGTGTAAGGCCTACGTACTTTCCTTGCCTGCGACATTTTCTGCGAAATTTTCTTTTTCTTGTTATTTAATTTTAACTGGAGTTACAAGTTAAATAAGGTAACTCTAATCTGTAAAAAATTTATAAGTTCTTTACGTTATAGGTACCCGTTCCACTTATAAGCCTTTCTATATCGATGTGCCCTTAAGTGACCCATTAAAAGAAGTGGGAAGAACCAAAGTTGTACAAGAAAATCTTTTATGTTTACTTTTCGATCCAGACGCACTGGAATTTTCTTACATTTTAATTTATGAAATCACAGCAAAACTTAATTGACAATTAATAACTTTTTTTTCAACTTAAATTAAAATTTGCTGGGCCTTGTCATAATCACCTAATAAATAACGCATTCAAACGTTATTTTCTTTTGTTATAATTTTTTTGTATGTGTCTATTTTTTATTTGAAATTGTTTGCTTAAATATTTGCAGCCAAGACAAATTGTTTTTTTTTTTCTTATTATTATTTGAAAGCCTTGTGGTCGTTTGCCTTATAAAAATATAAGTGTATTCCAATAATTAAATCTGTCAAACTTTAAATAGCGTTCAATTAAAAGAGAACAACCAAAGCAACAACAAATTCTATAGAAAATTCATTAAAATAGAAAATGAACAAAAACGAAAATTAACAAAATTCAATGTTCTGATTACATCACATAAGTTTAGTAATAAACATGAAATTAATTTAAATTGTTAATATTTTTGTTGTTTTTCTTTCCAAAGTTTATTTAATAAGTTGAATTTAATAGTTATTAACGGTTGGCCTGCTCTATACAATAATTACTATTTATTTGTTTAATGTGTATAAAAGTATATGTGTGTGGAAAATAATGTTTATTTAAAAAAATGTAAGCTTAATATAAATTATGAAATTATTAAATCAAAAAGAAAACAATAAAATTAATTTATGACTTGCAAGAGATTTCTATCAAATTTAATTTAATCAGGAAACAATGGAAATAAATAAATGATGTAAAAATTTTGTCAGCAACATTTTGCTGTGTTTATGTGTTTCTAACACATGTTGCAATTAACAAGAAGGTTTTTAGAAGATTTTTAAAAACTTATCATCATACTTTTAAAGTAAATGACAACATTAAAAAAACTTGTTAAACTTAATAAATAATAGGGTGTCGGTCACAGGTTGACAACTCCTAACTTGGAGAAAAATCGAATGGAATATTTATTTTTTTTTTAATTTTTTTTTAATAAAAAATAATTTCAAAAGCTTTGTTTCTTTACGTCATCATTTTTTCATTATTTACTTCTAACACGGTTTAGCAACGGAGTAATCAAGTTTTTATTCAGTCTTTTGAAAAGTACAAAAAATATGTTAATAGTTGTCACCCTGTGGCCAACGAAGTTATTATTAGAAATTTAATTAAATATTTTTTAATTCTCGTGTTAATATGAAATAAAAATTAAAATAAAAAAGTTTTAGGCCATTGATTTTTTGAAATATATGCAGATATTTATTTGATAAAAAAATAATACTACTGCAGAAGTTTTTAGCAGCGAGAAAACGAATATCAAAAAAAAAAATTTTTTTTTGTGGCACGTTAAGAAACGTCCTTTTAAGAAGGTACCTTCGATTAGGGGTAAAACCATTTTTAAGGTTCATAAAAAATTAAAGTGAATTTTTTTTAAATAGTTTTAAGTTTCAAAAAGTTTTCTAAATTTTCTTAAAAACCCTGAGTAAGAAAAACTTTCCCAATAACAGCAATTTTTTAAACGAAATAATAATTACTTTATTTTTAAATTTAGTTTTTAAAAATTTCTCCTAGAAAGCACTTGCAAAATTGTCTGTTTGAGAAAATGTTTTACTAATTAGTCCCTTTGTAAGATACTTTTTTAAAACAGAATAAATTAAAAATAACTTTTGATATAATTATTATATCTTAAAGTCGCCTTAAAATAAATCACCTTTTGAAAAAAAACTTTTTAAAAAACCCTGAAAAAAGGTTGTTGATAACAATACTATTTTAAAATAAAAATGCACATTCATATAAAAGTATCATTTTTTATGGAAAAGGACCATTGTGAAAAAAAGTAAATAAAAATTTTTCAAAAAGGAATTTTCATGAAAAATTAAGATTAAAAATTAAGATAAAAAAAATTTAGAAATGTTGCTTAAATAGAACTTTTTTAATAAAATGATTTTAAGAATTCTTCTTTAAAAAGGACTGTATACGCATCGTACTTTTTTAAAAGAAGCTCATAATAAATTAGAAAAATAACTTTTTAAAGAGATATTTTAAAAACAAACAAATTTTTAAGACAATAAAGGTTCAATTTCAATAAATAAATTTCTTTAAATTTTATTTATAAAAATGTCTGTGCACAAAAGGGATAACAGCTAGTCAGAAAAGCATGTGGTACCGACAGAAACTTTCTTATTGTATTTTTTTATAGGCTGGCGTCATAGTAATCATACAGATTCCAAATAAGCAATTATAAACTTGCAAAAAAAATTTTTTTTTACTTGCAACTCTTTTTTATAGAATTCTAAAATAAACATAACAAAAAATGCCTTTAATCTAAAACAAAAGTTTAAAATTACCTTGATACACGACTTATATTTTTTTTTTACAAAATTTTGCATTCCGTTTTAAGTTTTAATAGAATTTACGCATAAAATAATATTTTTCTGTACGCAACAGACTTATGTGTATTAAAAATTCTTACTGGCATGAATTTGGCTTTTAGCAAAAACACAAGCAAATATAACAGAGTCACAAATGCAGTTTAAATAGCTGTTAGTCATATTCTACTGACTTAACATTAACATAACTAAAGCCGTTCAAATTTATGTTTAACAGAAATTAAAAAATGAAAAACAAAATTATGCAGTATGTTGCCTGCCTACTTTGACTCGTATCATAATTATTTTATTTCCATTTAATTTATACTTAAGCACACGATTTGATTCATTATAACAATTGGAAATTTTGTCGTTTATTTTGATTTTTTTTTTTAATACTTCTTAGATCATTCTCACGTATGTGATTCTGTAAGAGTTTGACTCTTCTTCTAGCCATTGCAGTCCCTACCAGAAAAGTGACGGTCATTTGAAAGGCCATTTTTACGTAATTTATAACAAAAATACCAGTCATACCAGCCATTGGAACACAGTTTATATTAATTTTTTTCCCCTAAAAAGTGAACGAAAGTTTCATACACAAAAGACATCTGTAGCAAACAGTGTTGCCACTAGCTTTGTTTTTGTTAAATTAAAGCTAATTTTGACCTAAACTTTAAAAAAGATTTAATTAACAAACTGTTTATAAGCATCATTTTAAAATCTGCTACGCGCAAGCCAAAAATCAGATTTAAACTATTAAAAATATTTCATTTTAATTTAACATCAAAAGCGCTACAACGGCAACACCGCTTAAATAAAATTGTTGTAATTGTATTAGTGCAAAGTTATGTATTAAACTAATGTTTTGGTTATCCATTTCTCGCGAGGTTATTTTCAAAATATATATCGTAAGCACGGCCCAGTTTTCGTGGCCCCTAGACTGTTCCTTCATATACCTCCGTTTACTGTGTGATGTCGTGAAACCTAAAGAATGCCCAGTCTGCTTTTGTTTTGCTTAGCTATATTTAAGTTCTGTCTGAAATTTAAAATTCCTGGATGCCACAGCTTCGATAATTATTTTGATGTTAAGATGTCTATATAATGCTGTGGCTCGTTTCTGTGAATTGAATGCGAAGTTTCTCATTTGAAATTGTTATAGACATCTTTCCTACACATGGTGTGTTGGTATTAAAAATGAACTTTCTTATTACTTTTTATTAAAATTACATCGATCTCTAACTCTACCTGCATTAAAAAAGATGATTGTGAATTTTTTATGGCATAATTTCTCACGTAAGTTACAGAGACGAGTCAATAGTTTTATGCAGGCAGCCGCCGTTTAATTATAATTAAGTTAGAGAGACTGATGAAAAATTTAGCTACAAAGCAAAGTTGTTAAGTCTCTAATGCCAAAATTTCCAATTGGGTGTTTTAATATTTAATTTTTAAATGACGGAGAGTCTTGGTTTGTCTTTAACAACAAATGGCTGCACGTAATTTGCATTAATTAGATTTTTTCTTTTAGTCGTTATATGTTTTTCACGTATCATTATCAGTAATTTTTTTTGTTTTTAAATTAAATTTTAATAATTATATATTTTTGATTTTTGCAGAGGTTTTTCTTATACTGTTGTAATGTTTAATGGTCATTGCATAACTGCAGCATAGAGTTTTATTATTTAGTTGTTTAAATTCGATTTATAGTTTGCACAAATGTTCAGACTGTTTAAAAATGTGTTAATATGTTAAAGTACTTAAGTGTCAAAGTGTGTGTGTGTGTGTATCTACATATATTTGTTTGTCTTTGTTTTTAAAAGTGCGATTGAACACATTTTGTTTTGTATTACTGTGCGAAAATTAATTGTTGTGATTAAAGCTTGCTTAAAGGTGATTGTTGTTTGGCCACAGGGTAAAAAAAAACAATTAACAAACATTTTTAATTTATGCTTAATTCTTTTTTATAATTAAAAAATTAATTTTAAAAATAAATGCAGAAATAAACTTTTTTATGCTGTGTTTTAATTCTTTCGTTTTTCTTCTATAACAGGGAGTGGCAGTGTAACCGTTTGTAAACAATAAATTTGCAGATAAAAAATATAAATTTAATTTTTGAAATGATAAATAAATAAAGGCCAATTAGGTGAAAGATAAAGTCATTTATTTTTAGAACGAGACACAATTTTGGCAAAATAATTTTATTCCAAGTGGTTTAAAAAGGGATTCAGCAATTCGGCATAAGTTTAAAAATTTGTTTGGTTTTATATTTTTATTTATTTTAAATCATAAATTCAATCTTAATTTGTTTTGAATTTTAAGCCTTAGACTAGCAACATGTTTACTATTATTTTTTATTACAAAAGTCTTTGAAACATGTTGAATTTTTCCCAAGGCATTTTTCGTTATATTTTTCCCATTCTTTTTTTTTCAAAAAGTGACTTACACACATTGTTTTTTTTTTATATTTTATTTTAATTGCCAGAGTTTTTAACACATTTGTCTTAATTTCTGATTTGCATTTAATAATCAAAAATTTTGCACGCGATCTTAATATAAAATTTATTAATGCGCTTTTTTTCTATACCAATTTTCTTTTCTTTTTCGTTTTGTTTTTAGAGTTTAATGTTGTTAAAAAGCCATGCTAATATCTTGCGCATGCGTCACCTTTTTATTAAACGTTTTTATTTTTCCAGTATTTGCAAGTTTGTGTTAAAGTTTTGTTTTTAACCATGTTCTCACACGAACGTATGCTTGTCATTATTGTTTTTGTAAATGTCGTGCCATAAATCTGATTTCAATTCGACTTTATAATGTTTATTTTTAATTCCTTTTTTATAAAAAAAAAAAGAAGTTTAACATTTTTTAATTAATTTATTCTCTTGCCAAAGTTCTAAGACGAATGTTTTATTTTTAAGAGTTTTTAAAAAAGTAGCTAGATAAGAGCTATAAGTCTAAAATGTACTTTAAATCGTAAAAGCAATAATAAAAAATATTCTAATAAATTTATTGTTATGTAAAATTTTTAAGTCTTCATCTGCATTAGTTTTGCTTTTTGAAAAAATATCTAAACTTTTCCCAAAAAAATATCCAAACTTTTCCCAAAAAAATATTTTTGGCTACTCAAAAAAAACAACTTTGTATTTGAAGCTCTTAAGATAGTTAAAAAAGGTACCTTTCTTAAAAAGGTACCTTTCTTTAAATGATACTTTTAGAAAAATAACTTAAATGTACTTTTAAAAGCGCTATTTTTTTAAGAACACTTATTTGACATAAATTAGAGTTAAAAGTTGTTTAATATAATGTTATGTTATTTAAAAAAATAAAACTTTAAAAAAGTGTCTATTGCTTTAAAAATATATTTTTTTATTTAAAAAAATTTTTTTAAGCTTTTGATCTGTGTCTTTTCAAAACACATTTAATAAAATATTTTTTTTTAATTGCTTATTCAAAAAGTACTTAGGTTAAACTTTTCGTTGAAAAAGTACTTTTCTACATTAATAATGATTTGCATTTAAAATACGTCGAACTGTTCAGGTAGTTGATTTTTTTCAAACAAATTTCTTCTTAGATAAACCATATTTTTGAACCAAGCGTTCATGTAAAAAATATGTATTTAAAATGATTTTCATAGCGCCATCTATAAGATGTTGCTGAGAAGTTTTTATTAATACACAAGATGTTAAGAGTTGTACGTTGTATAAAGAATTATCAATATTTTGTTCTATTTTTGCGTTAATTAAACAACAACAAAATTGAAGTTTTTAAAATAAAATCTATAAATTTGAGTTTTATAAAACAATGAAAAAAATACCTTAATTTTCTTTCTACTACATTTATTAAACATACGCAACATTTTTTACAAATGTATAGAAACAACTGGACGCCAACATATATACAACTTTTATTAAAACCGATGACTTGGCACATAAAAGTTTTTATAAAATGAACGATTATATTGATGACTTATTTAAAAATGATTTTTTTATTTATTAAGGCTTTCTGTAAAATGTTAAGTTTGTAAATTAATTTTAATTATAAAAAATAGCAAGTATTTACGTTAAATATAGGGCCTGTTGCTTTCCTTTATAAAAAAGTTGCACTCAGTTTAAATTTGTCTTATTTTTTTAATGACTGAACAATTTCTACGTTCACACCTTTAAATTTATAAGACAAATGTAGCAAAATTGTTTTTAAGTTTTTAATATATTTAACTTGTTATACAAAATTAACACAAATATTAAGAAATTTTAAAAATTTTAAAGTCTGCTGTAGTTTTTTTTCTTCATATTTTAGCATTAATTTAAAAAAAATATTTTTAATGTTTTAAATATGTGAAAACCTGAGGTGTAAAAAAAGAAGTTAATTTCAATTTGCAATGATTATACCAATTTTGCATTTAAACGCCTTTCAGTTGATTCTTTCCCTCTCAACTAAATGTGTTACATAAATATAATCACTATGTGTTGCTATTATGTTGTTGATTAAACACAATGATCTTTTATGTAGCTGTTGCTTATAGTTGATATATTTTTTTCTTCTCCTTGCTAAATAATGCAAAATATACCTCATTATGTCATTTAGTTTTATAGTGTCTTGCAGTTAATGTAAAATTTATAAATGTTTACAAATACAGCTGCATCTTGTAAAAATATTAGGGGTAAATTTAATTTGGGACCTACCGAAAGTTAAATTATTTGATTCTTTTTTTTTAAAGATATTTATTTGTAGCCAAAGTGACTTAAATATGGTAGCAATTTGGAAATATTAATTAAAATAAAAATAGTATTGAAATCTTTAAGACAAAAATAATTTAAACCCCTCATATTCTGCAAGCCATGCATACAAACATATTCTTACATGCATTGCATTTAATTCTCCAGCAAGCAACATACAAAAGAATTTTGTCTTCGATATGACTTAGTCATAGCAAAATTTAATACGAACGTATAGCATACAAATATCTACATATCTGTCATACATAAACATAATTTTTGTTAAATTCATTTTAAGCTATTGGGTGTTATTTATCAATATTTTGTTAAACATCTACAATCTGCATCTAGTTGTTTTAAGCTCTCATTTATTATTCCTTGTTCGAAAATTATGAAAAGTTGTTTTTTTTTTTTTTTTTTCAAAAAATCATTTAGGATTTAAATGAGCTTAATATGTTATAGGTATTTGTTAAACAAAAAAATTTTATTTATATAATTTGTCTATAAAAACGAGAGGAAACCATGATTTAAATAATTAAATATACAATTTTTGTTAAATAGTTTCATATAAATTAATGCAACATGTTAAAATTCGAGACACTTGTTACTGATCGAACGACATTGTAATTTATGAAGTTTATTTTAAGTTTAAAACATAAAAATACTTTTTAATTTTTAGTTACAGTTATTATTGCTTAGTCTTAAGAATATTTGAGTGCTACTTTTAAAAGTCAGTTTTAAAATAATTTGGCAACATGTTGCCAATGAATAAAAAAATCAAGGAATGTTGTGTTAACTGAATATTTAGAAAAATTTTACGCTTATTACTTTTTTATAATATATGTTTTAATATATAAATATTTATTTTAGTTGAGATTTGCATATTTATATTTATTAGCACTTTATATTTTATTAAAACCCACAAAGCGAAATGAACAGCTGATCAGTTGCAGCTTGAAAACTTCAATCTCAAATAATACTTATGGCAACCTTTTATCACAATAGAAATTAATTATTGTTTTTGTAACATTTTTCATGAATTTTGCTTGAAAGCATTCTAAGGATTCCAGGTAATAATTAGCATTCGCCTAAAACCAAAACTCAGTACCAGTAAAAAGCATCTAGTGGTATGACATTATAAAAAATGGTTTCTTTACATCAAAGTTAGAATAAAGATTTAATATCAATTTCTAGAGAAACTCAGTACTCCTTATCAACAAATTGATTTGAAGGAATAGTATAGAAAACAGAAAAATAATAAAATAATAATTTAACGACACAATACGAGCATATATTTTCTTAGAAACATGTTGCTAAGTAAAATATTCAACATTGTTAAAAAGCTTTTACATTTTAATATTTTTAAAATTTTTATATTTAATTAAAAATTTATCTATTTAGACAATATTTATTTTATTATCAAACAATTATGAAGGCATTATGAAAAAATATTATATTTTACTCCTTAGCAACATTTTAATTTGAAAGAATAGTATAAAAAATCCAAAAAAGTATTGGTCTGATTGGCACCCTCACCTGACTGCCGTTATATACTATAAGAGTACAATTAAAAAAACTGGAAATAATTATTTAAAGACAAAATTATTTTATAGATTTTCTTAGCAACATGTTGCTAAGTAAAAAATTCTGCTTTCTTAAATTGCTTAATTAAAATTTGTCTATGTAGACAATATTTATTTTATAAAAAAAATTAATGTCATACAAAAAAATATTTAACTTTACTTTTGTAAGCTGTTGATTGAATTCTTTAATAATATATTTTAATTATACATTTCGCCATTAATTTAGAGAACATTACATTTTTATATTAGTTTCTCAGCAACATGTTGCTTTTAGCTCTAACATCATATGAATAATTCTCTATTTAAAGTGCTACAATTTAACAATCATTGAAAAAAAGTGCAAAATATTTTATATCATTTTAAACAGCACATTATATTCTAATTAAAAGGTTAAATATCTTTACAATGAACTCTTTCTGTGCATTATAAATTATTGAAGAATAACAATATAGCAAACTCAAGACAGATAAATGAAAAAAAATAAAAATAAAAATCATGTCATTTTTAATTTTTCTTTTTATAAATAAAAATATTATAAATCACAAATTATTTAAATGAATTTAAATTATAACTCATTGAAAATATTTAATAACAAAAAAGAAAAGATGTATGAATGAAAAGGCAAAATTATCAAGAACAACCTACAAAAACGTTCATTTAATAATGTTCATGATGATGATGATTATTATTTGATATTTAAAGAATAATAAAGTACAAATCAATTAATAACCAAACCAATCACATACTTTCATAAATATAAAATATGTGTGTCTACAGTATTCAGTCATATCTGCTTGCTTGTGCAAATAAAAGACAAATTATAAATTAATTTAGAGTAAAAAGAAAAAAAAAAAATAAATAAGCAAATAATAATAATAATAAGAAATCAGGGTTAAATTAATCAAAAAATATTAAGACAAATAAATTAAATAGCAATAAAAGAAATTGAAGAAGAAAAAAATTCAAATCAAATCAAAAATCAAAAAAAGTTATAATAAATAATTTTAAAGAAATAAATTAACGGAAATCAGTACTAAAAAGAAACAACATTCAATTTGGAGTAATCATGGGACAGAAATATTTAGAAATTCAAGTTAATAATGTCGTCTTAAATAATAAAAAGCATTATTTAAGTATTTAAACTTATTAAAAGGGTTCTACAATATAAAACGTTCCTTGTAAATTTAAATCGTCTGTCTATAACGGTTCAACCGTTTTGCCAAATATATCAAATTATATCAATTATTGGGACACCCTTTAATTTATAATTTAAATTTTTTACAACTCTTATGAAACCAAACAGAATAGTGGAAATTCCGTCTAATTTATAAGTGTTTGTGTATAACGGTTCAAAATATACGGCCAAATTATGGTCAAATTACATTAGTTTTGGGAACACCCTCTTATTTCTAAATTCAAATGTATACATGTTATAGCGAAATTAGCAATACAGGACTTTTGTAAATTTTAAGTGTACGTTCAAAAGTATGGCCATATATATCAAATTAAATGAACTATTGGGGCACCTACTAATTTATAAATTTCAATATTAGATATTTCAATATTAGACATTCTGTCTAATTTTCAAGGACTTGCTTTTAACGGTTCAAAAGATAGCGCCATATAGATCGATTTAGGTCACAAACATAAAAAATGCAACATTCAGTCTAATTGATAACTTGCTTCTTAATTTGAAGTCGGTTATTTTACTACAGCAAAAACGAAAGATTATTATAATATGAAGTGAAAAAATTAGAAATACTTTTTCCTTGTTTTCTTTGAGCAGATATGATTCGCTATCCATCTATTCTTAAATTGTTATTAACTTAAAAACCTAAAGGCCGGGGCACATAGAATCCGTCATACGTTAAACTTTGACAAATTTAACTAAAGTCAAAGTAACGACGGATGAGGTTGGCACAATGAATACTTTGCTGACGGATGTCAAACCAAAGCTTGCTCTCTATTTTTATTCACTTTTAAATTTAATTTGTATTTTTTTTTTTCTCTTTTTAATTAATTAAATTTGTATTTTATTGTTTGCCACCAAAATTTTTTATTTAAAACACAAAACACAATTGAAACACTGCAAGAGTTAAAAGAAAACAGAGAAGAAGAAGCAGTTGATAGTTGTCAAAGTATTCAAAAGTTAAAAGTTGACCAACTTTCGTACTTTGCGTTGACAGACGCGTATTGATTGTGACAACGCTCATAAGAAATATTATATTTTAACTGACTTGACAGTTGAATTTGTCAAAGTTTAACGTATGACGGATTCTATGTGCCCCGGCCTTAAGTGTTCTAATTTATAATAAAATCCACTTCCTTTTGTTGATGCGTTTTGGTACCTTTTTTAACCGTAACAGACATAGTTACGCAAAATAGAGAAATTTTTTTCTTATATTGAAGAACATTGAAGGGTACAAAAAAGCACTAAATTTCAATGAAAATTTCTTACTACTTCCTGAAGGCAAAATCGCAAAAAAGTACCAAGCTCCTAAAGATTGCCAAACTTAATAAGAGTCATATAGAAGTTGTGCAGTTTAGATGGAACAGGCTGTCTTGATCGGCTTACTAAAGAAATCCTGACGTACTCTTTGTAGCAACTACAAAATAGAGCAGTATTTTGGTTAAAAAATATTTCCTCCTCGAAAAAACTATTTATTCATAGATATTTTAATAAAACTAAAATTAAATAAATAAACTTCTGGCCTAATGCCAATAGTCCGTTCATTCAAAAAATCATTTATTATCTAAATCCTTTTCTATAAATATTTTATTATTATAAGTTTAAAAATTTCTTAAGAATTCGTTTATTTTTTTTTATTTAAAAAAATTATGGTTTTTACAAAAATGTAGGTTAATTTCATCTATTTTTATTTTAATTTATTCATACCTATGATTTTTATAGCAATCGACATTAAACACAAAAAAACAAAGAAAATCCTGCTTAATACAAATTTATTATTCTTTAAACATACAACATTAAAATCCGTGTTTAAATTCTTTAAATACTTAAAGACATTAAAAGCCTACCTTTCAAAATTGAAACGAATTAATAGCAAAAAAAAAATTTTTTTTTTTTGTGTTTAAGTTGATATGTTGCCAATATTCGTGTATATGCATTTAATGGGATACTTTAATATTGTTTAAATAAAATGAACAACAAAACCAACAAACGAATACAAAAAAAATTATACTTATCGCAAAACTAATAAATAAGACCATAAGCGTTCATTACCGTTAAATTACATGAGGAATAACAACGAAATAAATTTAACAAATCAAAGCAACTAAAATATTTATTATTGAAAAGACTGAGACGAATTTTGAATGCCTTAAAATTTTCAAATTTTATAATTACTTATGTAAAAAAATTCGATAAGATTAGAATAAAATCCTTCAGTAGTATTTCAAAATGTTGTCTGGTTAAGGGGGTACAATTATCCTAAATATTTTGTTAATTATTTAAAGAAAAAATCTAATACTATTAGATCCTACTCAAAAAATCTCATAAATCGATAAAATGCGTCAGTGTTACACTCTGTTCTATAATTTTACGAACTGTGTAAAATCATATAAAATAGAGTGGCCAGTGAGTCTAAGTTCATCCGCAAGCAGTTATGCAATAGAAAATACCAATAAAAATAATAAAAGCTGGAGTTCTTGAAAGCATTGCTGGGAGGATTAGAGGCACAAACACGGCATCGTGATTATGAATTTAATCATAAATATTTCACAAATATTTTTAATTTCTTAGGAATACCAGGAGATTCCTTTAAATCGTAAAGGCTCTTTAACAAACATTTACCTAAAAATTATGTCGGTATTAGTGCAGTGCTAAGCGATTTAAAAATTGATGATGCGAAGGTTTTCAATACCCTGTTTTGTAAACATTTAATGTTTTGACATACTTTGCCCTTATAAAATCAGCTTAAGCCCTTATTGATTTTTTCCAATGAGAGATACAAGTTTCTGCCTGTGATACTCATAAGGAGCCTACATGGTGGGATTTATCAATCCGAAAAAAAAATTTATTAGTCTGTAGTGATTTTTTAACATTTAGAGCAAGGCTACACCCAACAGGGCCACAAATTAATTAACAAAAATAGAAAATACAACAACTACTACCATTTCAATCCAGGCTAAGTTTGTTATCAAAACCTAATTTATTGCTCGATTTTCATGTAGCGCACATAAATTAAAAAATAACAAAATATAAATATAAAAATTTGTAAGAAAGAAATTATTGGAAAAATTCAACAAAAACAAAAACAACAAAAACGTACCTTAAATAAATACAATTTATATGAATTTATCAAGAAACATTAAAATTTACACGCATTTCAAAAAACAAAAAAAAATGAATTGGCAGACATGATAACAACAACAGCAGCAGCAAAAATTCAATCACTATAGACAAACGTTCAAACCATTATTAAAGAAATATGCAAGAAATATAATATTTGTTGATTATTACTAAAGATTTACAGAAATCATAATAAAATTTATGTATAAAACAAAAAACTAAAAAAAAAGAAATAATGAATGAAGGAGGAGTAGTTTAAAATCATGCAAATGCAATACGAAAACACAATTTACCACAAAAACGCGTACAACACATTCATTCATATGCGAATTGTATGTTTGTGTGTGTGTTTTTTAATGCATGTTGTGATAAAATTGTTTGATCCATAATAATTTAAAAGCCAAGACAAGAATAAAGTTAAGGAACAGGCCTTTGAAACAGCATTTAAAGACTTAAGTCTTAAATGTTTGTTTGTTTGTCATGCAAATGTTAAGTGAATTGTTTTTTTTTAATTTTTTTCTTTTAATATTAAATGTATTTGGAATTCTTAATGAGTTGGCTGTCATATTATCTGAATTCTCAAACTTGGAATGGTACACAATTATAGGAATATTTAATTCAAAAAATTGATAGGTGTCAAACATTACTCACCTTTTGTTTGGTCCAGTTTTTAATTGGTTACCACTTTATTAACAGATACTCTACACATAAACGTATGTAGTTAATGTTGGACAGTAGTTAGAATTTATTTGCTGTAAAACTATCTACCAAAAAATTATCTGAAAAAAATTTAAATAAAATGTTCTTTCATTAAGCGTTATATCAGTGTCTTTTAAAAAGTTTATATTTTAGTCAGCATAATCACACATTTTTAACTGACGAAATGTTGCTTTTTTATGTTTGCCCTTAGTCATTTTTAAGCTGGTTTAAAAAGTTTTTTCTTTGGTTGAAAGAGCATGCTTACGGATTGATCCCGTTTTTAAAGCAGTTATTAAATTAAAAAATTAATAATTTAAAAAATGTTTTTTATGTAAAAGGCATCACCTTCAAATTAAAAAAATTAAAGTCTTTAATTGATATACATGGGCTTATGTTTTGAGCCGTAAGAGACAAACATTTGAAAATTGGAGAGAAAGTCGATTACTATGACCTTAACATTTTTAAATATTTAAAATTATAAATTAAAGGGTGCCCCAATAGTTAATTTTTTTGATGTATATGGCTATGCTTCTAAGCAGATTTAGAGACCGTTAAAATTTACAAACAAACTTTACCGCTAAGTCCGCTACAAGAGCAATCATACAACTTGCATATAAATTAAAGGGTGTTCCCTTACTTGTGTAATTTGAACTATATGGCTCTGAATTTTGAATTTAACTGTAAACAGAAATAATAACCATCTACATCCAGCCATTCACACGCTAAGAAAAATGGCAAAATAATCAAAATTATATTTAAACATTAGGGCCATAAAATTATCTGTTCAATAAAGTCAGCTTCACTCATATTAAGAATATTTTTTTTCATTATCTTAAATTTAAAAAAAAACTATTATTTATTTCAGAAATAAGGAGTAGAGATATATTTACAGCAAAATTAATGTCCACTAAAAATTAAATAAAAAGCTATGCCCTTGCATGTGGTGACACAGAGGCAAGGTGTTCACAGAACAGAATAACATAATTTATGAGGATAAAACTCTTGACAAATAAATCATTTGAGTGAATTGTTATCTTGATATAACGAATAATATTTACTACACGAGTAAGTTGGAAAGTTATAAAAAAAATGTGTCGGCCAAAGACTCAATAAAATTAAAAGGTTGTTCACTTTTTTTTATTTTAATATTGCATTAAATTATTATTTACAATTTTTAAATTATTTTATGAAACGTGAATAATTTAATGAACAATGTGATCGCTCATTATCAGCGTTATTTTGTAATTTTATATTTAATAATTTTTGGAGAATTTATTTTAATTTATACAAGTGTTGCAGGAAGACTATATATCGTCTGGCTCTGAAAAAATTGCCAATCGATTCCACTTTAAACACCAAGTAGCTGATGTGGTAAAGTTCTTTGCAGTTTAAAGATATGTTGATGGTCATAGAAGTTATAATTTTTTTAAGCTACCAGCTGCTTAAGATTTGCTTCGACATTTTGGTTATCTTTAACCAACTCTAGTTAGTTTTTGCCATTTTTTTCTGAATATACAGAATACCTCGCTAAGTACGGTTATCCGTTCCACTTTTTTGAAACACTATTTGAATCCAGACTGATCGAGGCTCTTGAGCCCTATACGCTTACTTGCATGCTTTTTATTGTTGTTTTACATGGTATTTTGGTTAAATTAGCTGCATAAACTACAAACCACATGTTAAACGTGTCATCTGCAAAAGCGAGTGGGTGCCGTATATTTGCTTACTAACGTTTTGTATATAAAAGAAAAATACCGAAAATTAATATTTTCATAATGAAGTAAAAATTCCAAGAATTTTATTTAAAATAATTATTTTAATTTTTTATTTCATTACTTTCTTAAATTTTTTTATATATTTTTTTGAGAGTTCATAACCATACTATGGAAAAATGAAACTGATCGAAGCAGTGCTATGCGAGGTATTTCTGCACTCTTTTTTTCTATTTACGTTAATTTTTATAATTCATTAGTTATATATTTAAGTAAAAATAAATACAAAATTTTGCAACTAAATTATTAATTCGATATATTAAAAATTAAATATAATTTTAATCTGAAATCAAATAAAATCTTTAATAGAAGTTTAAGTTTTTTTCTATGTTAGACACATCAACAACTTTCTATTAGTTCTGCGACAAACCTTACGTTTGAAGAGTCAGTTTTTTCTGAATATATCTTTAATAGTATTTACTTTGCATGAATGGTGACACGGCTTTTTGCTTTACGACGTCTTCTTTTGAGCTACGAAGTGTTTAAGGCAAAATTTTAAAAGAGTAACAATTATAATTTTTTATGTGAAAGGTGCCACTCCCATAATTTTTTTTTATTTTTTTTCGACTACAACTATTCTCGGCTCGTTGTAAATTATTAGCAAAAAATAATACCCGGTTATAAATTATGAAATTAGCAATGAATATCGTTTCATTTTTGCAAATAAAAACAGCAAAAAATATTTGTATTGTAAATTGTAAAATAAAATAAAAAATTGCTATTTTAAATTCATTTTAAATAAATCAAAATACAGGACATCTTAGTTTTTTTTTATTTGATTACGTTTTAAATAAATGTTGGTTGTTGAAATTTTTTTGACATGGCAACACTGATTACGAGTTAAGAAATGCCACACCAATTGCTTTTAATTTGAAACAGAAAATAAAAACAATTTTGAGCATTTAATGCAAAATCCTTTTTATTAAATTAAGACTTAAAATTACTTTAACTGGTTAAAAAGAATTAAGTCATTCACAAAAAGCCTTTTCAAAAAGGCCCGCCATTAAAAAAATTAACATTTTAAAAATCAATGCATGTTTTCAAAAATTATTTGCGGTGGTCACAAAAGAGATTTATGTTTTTTGTTTTTGCACAAAAATTTCCCACAGTTGTCAATACTAAAAAAAAAAAAAACAAAATCATTGGTTAAAGTATCTTTGAATGCACAAAAACTATTAAAAGTATTTTTCCCCTCTTAAGAAACTAAAGACATCACTTTACAACACAAGTACTCAATTAACCACCTGTTGGCATGTCAGCAATTTTTTTCATTTTATTTTTCTTCATACAAGTCAGAGCTAAAGGAAGATTTTACGCAACAACAACAACAAAGCCATAATAATAATAAAATCACAACTTGAAAGCAGAAAAAAATCTCTGCAACAACAAACACTTAACTAAACAATTTAAGCTTCACCCCCCAAGAGTCAAATAAAGTCATAAAGAAAAAAATTCAGCAAACCAAAGACAAAACAAAAAAAAAAAAAAAAAAATAAAACCATAAACAGCCACAAAAGAAATTCCCTTTATGACAAACGTTTGCAGCAAGCAGCATATTTTTACACATACATTCACTTCAAATGTGTGGCAAGGCGAAAGAAAAATATTTGAGTAGAAAATATTTTATTTGTTGTGGCAACAGAGAAACACACAACCATCATTAGACGCAAAAACATCAACAGAAATTTTTTTACAAGCAATTTTTATATTTAGTTGTTGATAGAAATAAAATCAACTCTTGAGAAAACTTCATATCAAAAAACAATGTTGCCATAGTGTTAAAGTAGAAAACTTTTGTTTTCTTTAAAAATTTTAAAAGAAAAAAATTAAGAGAAGTATGTGAAGTTAAACATAGATAGAATAATTTACCGCTAAATGAAAATTCTCTTGTTAAATTTTTGTGTCGTTTCGTAACAGTACACGGAAACGTGGACCCACCACAACAAGCTACACACCAAATAAAAGTCAAGACAGTGGTTCTGCAGTCTTCTGCTATTAATGTCTGTCAAGCACAAACTTAAGGAGGCACTTCTTTTAAATTTTGACAAAAATTTTTGACCCGCACTCGTGTAAACTGAATTTTAGCAAAATTTTTTTAATTTTGTCATTCCTTTTTTTATGTGACTATTTTAACCCCATTGCAAAGTTTAGTGTTTTACAGAGTTTTTTCCATTTAACACAAAAACTTTCCAAATTTAAACGTTATTTTAATTTGTTTTTAAAATTTTAATTTTCTTTCTTAATTCTGTTTTTTATCTTTGACGGTTTTTTTTTATTTTGATGATTTCTACTTATACTAGCGCTTTTCTCAAAACAACGTTTTTTTAATTATTCGGGTTTCATCGTTTATATTGTGTTTTTACATATAAAAATGTATCAACAATTCATCAAACTCAATATGGGTTTGTTAAAAAAAAAAAACTTTTTCATTTTACTTTATATGGCAACTTTGGATTTAAAATTATTTAATTCAAACACAGTTTCAAATGTGTATGTTTACGTCCCGTAAGAAAAAAAAGATGTAAACAACATATCAAGGTTAAACTCAAACGCTTCATCACAGTTAGATGTTAGACGTTTTTCTTTCTTCTTTTGAATAGTTTTTTTTTTTTTTTTGCCACACAACAGAATTTTTAAAGAAGGATACACAGTCATATAAGGATTTCTTTTACTACATACAATTTGTAACAACAACAAAAAATAAATTAAAAAAACAACTCTTAACATCTGTTGCTTTGTTACTATAAAAGCAAAATTTTCTTTCCTTTATTTCTCCAAAATTGTACAGGAAAAGGGTTTTAAATTTGAGAAATTTGTGTGTTTTTCTTTTGTTTTGCATTTCTAAAATCCTTTTCTTTGAAATTTTATAAAAATATATATTTTTTTTATTTTCTTCTATTTGTGTGATGAAAAGTGCTACGCAGACTAAAGTCGAGAAAATATTGTATGGGAACAAAATAAAAGTGACTAAAGTGTGTCTGGCAAGTGTCTAGCATGTTTTACTTTTGTTTTAGAAATCACTTACTATCATGGGTTATAAAAATAACTTTTTTCTGGTTGTTGTTGTTGTTGGTTATAATAATAGCCCATTTTGGCTAACAAGAAGTCTGTTCAACATTTTTGTTTGTTTTGTTTCATAAATAACATTTTTGCAATTTGTTGTTGTTCTTTTTTCTTTTGAAAAATAAAAAATAAAAAAGCCTTGAGATTATGCGATAACTGAGGTTTTTTTTTGTTGAGAAAATGTGTGTCATATATTTTAAAGATTTAGATTATGATGGAGTTTGCTTTCTTGGAAATAAAATAAAAAACGTTTATAAGAAAAACTATCAAGAGTTTTAACGTTATTAGTAAGTCTTCCAAAAAAAAAAAAAAAAAAAAAAAACGATAGTATACGAGGGCTGCTATATATATTTCTGGCCTGGCAACACTGAGTGCTGCCAAGTGCAATCTGACATCTCCATTGGAAAGTTTGTCATTTTTAAGCATAATCGTACTCAAAACGTTTTGACCTACGACCATTATTTGTGTTGTTTACAGTGACTTGAAAAAATGAATACGGAAACAAATGAAATAAACTCGTGAACATTTTCGTGCCATCATTTTTCACAACTTTCGACGTGGATTATCACGACAAGAGTGCATTGATGAACTTAAATCTTTGTATGGCGATGAAGCACCATCCTATATCACTGTGAAAAATTGGTATAATGAATTTAATCGTGGCCGAAGCTCGCTCAAAGACGAATTCCGTGAAGGTCGTCCAAAAACGGCTGTTGTGCCGCAAGATCGCAAATGGTCGCCTGTTTCTTCAGCAAAACTGGTCATGTGGCGACTGTTCCGCTTGAGCAACGTAGGACGGTCACTTTTGAGCGGTACACTACAATTTGTTTGCCTGAAGTCATCGGAGAAATTCGAAAAACCAACAAGAGAAGACGAATCATTGTTCACCATAACAATGCGAGCTCTCACACATCGGCTCAAACCAGAGCATTTTTGACCGGCCAAAACGTCGAATTAATGGGTCATCTGCCGTACAGCCCTGACTTGGCACCTAACGACTTCTTCTTGTTTCCGCACATCAAGAAAAACTATGCGTAGTCAACGATTTTCGTCGCCAGAAGAAGCTGTTGAAGTGTTCAAAAACCATGTTTTAGAGGTGTCTCAATCGGAGGGGAAAAAGTGCTTCGACAACTTGTTTGAGCGCATGCAAAAGTGTATAAATCATGCTGGAGAATACTTTGAAAAACAATAAAACCATTTTTGATTATAAATGTTCGCATTTTCACTATTAGGCCAGAAATATATAGAGCAGCCCTTGTACAAAATTTTAATTTCTTAAATTTTTGCTTTATTTGAAACTACAGAGGGGTAAAACAAAGTAAAAATAAAATCGAGCAATAAATATAAGAACGTAGTCACAGCAGAAATTGGTACCCCTTGAACCTGTAAGGAGGAGTTGGACCACAATTAATTATTTAAACACATCTCTATTTTACACCAACCCCCTTACTTCTCTCCAACTATTACCACTGTAAGTTATCTCAGCCTCACTCTGTCTTCTCTATGTATGGGCTCGGCGACCCTTTCGTTGTCATACTCCGATTAAATTTCAATAGAAATACTCTCCTTAGTTTATAAAAACCATACCAAAACATATATCTTTGGCAGCCTCAATTTTAAGCAAGTCTGAATATCGATAGTCAAATCACTGTTGCATTTGGAGGTACCACTAGGCTACCTCGCCTTTAATTAAAAAACAACTTTACACTTGTCACATTTTCAGATTAAACAGCATTTCATACAGGAAATATTTTAAGGCTTCAAAAAATTTTCAACAATTCTTTTTGGATGTGATATTTCAACCTAGCGAAATCTAGTTTCCATCACCAAAAAAATACAACTTTGACAAAAGTCATCTCCCAAATGTTGTTACTAATATATTCAATAGCACATCGCCTTCGTGCTGCATCGTCACGTACAAATTTTCTATAAGCTGTAAATTATTTATAAGTTTAAACGTTATTTGCTAAGATGTTTAATCAAGGCTGCGTTTGTGTTTAAAACAAAAACTAATTTCTTCATATTTTGACGTTAGTCTGTCCGAACGGTATGGGCTTTGTGGCTGCTAAAATATAAGCATTTTAATATTAAAACAAGTTTAACCCCCGATTAAAGCGGAGCCATTAGAATGGTATTTTAAAGCTTAAGAATTGTCTTAGAGAAACTTGGTCGAAAAAAAATTTCGATTAGATAGGAAAGTTGTTTAAAACAAAAAATTAGGATCATAAATTTTTGGGTATAAAAAATTTTGCAAAAAAAAAAATATCAAAAACACTACGATATTTTTCTTATCAATCTTAGGTGTTGATAATAGTTTTGATATACGATACGAGAAAAATGCTTGTATATATTTTGCCATATGCATAAGTAATTTTTAATGTTTTTAGAATTTTATTAACATTTTTGTTGAGAAATGATTTCATTCAATAAAAGCAAACCATTTTTACAAATAGAAAGTAAACCACATGTATAAGAGTTTTTTCCTTTCAGTTCCTATGCAGATACGGTTGAGAACAAGATTGTATAGATATCCTTATTAAAAACATTAAAATTAATATTACTAAATAATTGAGTGAAAGCAATTACACTATTAAGTCAAAAACAAAACCATTTCAGTTTTTTTGTTACCTAAATAAAGAAAAAATAAAATTTCTCAACAAAATAAAAAACCACTTTATTCCTTTACGAAAGCAAGAGAAAAAAGTTTGTACTGAAACAAAATCTAAAAATCACAATTATTTTAACAGACCATTAAAAAGAAACCAAATACCGACACTTTGACAAGACAGCAACAAAAAATAAAGAAAAAAAAAACCAGCAACAGAAAACTTTAGTAACAACTACTTAAACATCATTACAAACACCTACTCATGAACAAAACAACAAAACTAAACAGCAACAGCAGCAACAAAAAACAAACAACCGCAATTGTAAGAAAAAAAACAAAAAACACATTAGCGACCATAAAAAGCAATTTGTATAAGAAGCACAAGCAGCATGTAGCTACAACAAAATTTAACAAAAACAACAACAACGGCAACAACATATGCTATAAAGTAGCAATATTGGCATGAGTAAAAGTTGATGACGTGTCAACTAGAAAAGTGAGGACATATCACAAGTGTTGTTTGATACTATTTATGGTGGCGCTTATAGTTGTTGTTTTAAATTATTTTTTTTGTTTCTTTCTTTCTTCCTTTATGTCATGTTTAACGTTTAAATGTTTTCTTTTTGGTTTTTTGTTATTGCTGTTGCTGCTGCCAGTTTTGCCAAGTAACATGTAGCAAACTTAAAATGAACAATATGGTGTGCAAGGAATAAAAGAAGAAAAGAAAAAAAAAGAACAAATATTATAACAAAGATAGACGCCTTTTGCTTCCGTTATATTTATAAGTGTTTTTCATTTCTTAAACATTACTTTTTTTTCGGAAGTCTTCTTAGTGTTATTTGTTATTCCTTAAGTATAAAATCTTGTGTTTGTTAAACGAAATATAAAAGATTTTATTGTATGAAACCGCGCGTCACATCATGTCGTCATTTTTTGTTTTCTTGCCTTTGGAGCATTGATATTTTATACACCACCGTCGTCATCATCATTTATTTGTTTATTTTTTCAAACACTTTCAATTTTAACGCCAACATTCGTTCTTCTTCTGCAGTTAAGCCAAGCATACAGCACAGCAATATGCTGCACAGTCAAAATACTACATGAATACCAGCACAGTCAGCTGAGAATATTTGCCTTCCTGACATTTATGCTTTTACTTTTTTTATATTTTATTGTTTAGAGCCCTACATCAAGTATCACGGGAATGCAAGGTATTCTTGTGATATTAGAGATTTTCGGTAGAATCTTACACTTATAATTGATATAGAAATTCGTCGCTAAGAAACTGAAGACTTTATTAAAAATGTTTAAATGCGCAATAGTGAAGTGTGGCAAGTAAAGTCTGATTATTTTAGGTGTAAGTATTGAACGATATAAAATTGTGGGTTAGAGGGCTAAGCGAGCTTTGAAGAATATGCAAAATTTTTATCAAAAGTAAATCTACCCAAAATAAAATAACGGGATGAAAAACTTTTTTAAATCCTGTTTTACGTCTGCATGTTTGTTGCTAATTCAAATGGCAAACAATTTTTGATTAATTTTGGATGACAAATAGATCTTTATATGGTTTATGATATTAGCCGTTTATTTTGAAAGTGGCATAAGTCACTTTGATTTAAAGCTGATGCACATTTTTAAAGAATTGTGGTTCAAAGATTTAAGAAGTTTTGATGCTGAATCTCGAAAAGGCATTATTTTACTTGGAATTTTTTTTCCAATAAAAATTTCGGTCAACATGAAATCGTGGGAGCTCTTAACATATTTTTTTTACTGACTTATACCATTATTAAAACAAACAGCTCTAATAGGAATCTTCTTATCGCATTCTGTATTTGAGTGGAAATAAAATAGGTTTAGTAATCTAAGCATACTTTTAGGCATCGGCAATTAAATAACTTCTTATGTAAAAGTCAACGTCGGACCACGATGCATTTCAAAGTTCTAAAAAACTTTCTGAAACTTCCAGCCTACAAGATGTAAAAGTAATATAACTCGTATTGACCAAGTTTTGAGAAATATTTTTATACGAGCTAAAAGACAAATATTGTTAAATAAAGCACCAATCGTAGACGCAAAGTAGTTAGGTGGTCGGGAAGCAAGTCACGACATTTACTATCATTCAAAACATCTTAGTTTGACACCTGATTTTTAATGAACTGACCTATTGTATAGAAAGCTGTTTGTTATGTAGCGCCACTTTTAATTCCCCTCCCTATTTTATAGCATAAATTCTTTTTTTTATATGCAACATATATTACACTATCCAGAATTCTTCTGCTCACTTTTGCAAATTAATGCAATATTGCCGAGCAGCTTTTTATATTTTGACCCGTAAATTTATACATTTCTGTACATGAAATTTTTTTTTGAAAATTTCGATATTGATGTAGATAGTAACCGATATGAAAAACAAAACACCTACTTTTGAAATTGTTGTCTGTATGTCTGTGTTCGCATCACGTAAAAACTGCTGGATATATTTGTATTAAATTTTGTGAGGAGGTCCCTTAGAACCTCGGTTCAATCATTGGATACAGTTTGTTCATAAAAATATGTCACTTCATAGAGAAGCTAGAAATACATATGTGAAAACATCAAATTTTAGTGATATAAGAGTAATAGAACAGACGTCAGCACATTTTATTTTTGTAAACGGAAAACTTTTAACGCTGTCTACAAAACTCTGGAAAAATATTTAAAATCATATTTTTTTAAATTTTAAGAAATTTTGAAATATACGCAGACGAAGTCGTGGGCACTGTTGGTATTCACATAAAAATTTTACATTTTTTGGGATAAGATTCAAATGATTTGTTACATAATTTGAAAATTAAAACATATTTTAGCTTTTAATAAAAATATTTTGTTACTCTTGCCTCAATAAATTCTAAAAAATTTAATTTAATTTTTAAAACTAAAGAAATATCAAATACTTACTCGTAACTCTATATATTTTTAAGAAGTAAGTTTTCGTTTCTTAAAGTAAATGTCATTATAGGGTTTTTATTACTTCTGGCTTGCCTTTGATTTTACAGATTCTCAGGCATTTATTGCATTCTTTTATGTTTTTTTTTTTTGCCGTGAAACGTTAACGTTTTATTTATTTCTGAGCTGCTGGTATTTTAGAGGTTTGTCAAGTTTGTTTGTGTGGCTGGATTGGTCAGTGTTGTTCGTTAGTTGTTAAGATTTTTTCGCCTCATCTCTCAATCGTTAGTTTGTGCTTGTTTGTTGATGCATAATTTGTTGAAAAAAAAAAAGAAACTTTATATCGATTATTTATATCAAAAGCAAGTTATGCTTGTAAATAAAAATTATCGAAAATCTTAAGTTTTTTTTAATACGATTTTACGACTTTATTTCATGAAGTAACTCTTTTCTTTTTTCGTTAAATGTTACTTTGCATAAGGAAGTTTTTAAAGGGGTTGTTAAAATAATATTGGCAATAAGCAATACAATACTTGATTACAATGTGAGAAAATATTGGGTCAGTAAAAAAACCAAAATGTATGTATTAGGCAAAATAGATCAAACTCAAAAGAAAATTAATTTTTAATGGTTCCCTTAAGTTTAAAAGAGGTTGTTTTAACCTGCTATTAAAGAAAAGAAAAACTGCCGGTATTGTACTATTTGGTCACCAACTGCTATTCGACAGCAAACATTGCAAACATTTCTTGCTTCTATCACTTGCTAAGCTCAAGCAATTTATAAAAAAAGCCGATTTAAAGTTTTGCATACACGGCAATGTATGTTCCATTTATCACTGAAATACATCCAATGTAACAGTTCGCTGGATTAATGAAATATATTTTGTTAAATCTTGAAATTTCAAATTATTTTTTAATTGTTGATTTTTAAAAATATCCAAATATTAAGCCATGAGAAACAATTTGATTCCAAGACATCAATTTCAGTTATGAAATTATAAAAATAATTTTCACAATATTAAAACAGTTAACAAATCCCATAAAAGTTGAATAAATGTTCTCTTTAAATAAGAGAAAAAAGTTGCTTTATTTAGCACTTAAGATTGAATGGAAATTTTTAAAATTTTTATTGGATTAATAAAAAATTAAACAAACCGTTTTGTATATTTTTTTAAGTAAAACTCCCGCTCTATTTAAGCACTTGCATTTATTTTTTAACATTTTACATTAAATGTTGGAATTACTTTGCGTTGGTTAAAAAAGGTTTAATAATTTTTTTTTTTGCAACTTTTAACACTTTCAAGGTGTCGAAACTTTAAAACAATCTTTTAACACCCACAAAAATGCTCGCCAAAAAAAACAAAAAATCACACATTTAAAACAAAAAAGTGTTGAAAATCATATAAAAGCAAATTTTTGCCCTCTAAATGAGCCAACCATTATAATAAATGTAAATAAGTAGGAAAAAATAAAAAAATAAAAAAATAATTATAATAAAGAAAAAGTAAAAAGAAAACCCTCAATGTTTAGCCAAATGCAAAAACCGCAGAAAAAAAATATTAAAAAAAAATTAACATTCCAGTGTTTTTTTTTATCCTGATTTCCTTTTTTTCTGTTGGAAAAATCCTTTTCTGCTGGATAAAAAATCTTTACTCCAAGGAAGGAAGGACTATATAAACACATTATAAACACAAGAAGAATAAAAGCAAAATGTAGTAACCAACATGTTAATTACCTTCTATTTGTTGTAACTTCCAAACATTTAAATGATGTGAGTGTATTTAACTAAGACCCACAATATCTGACCAGTGTAACCCATAACATGCTCATAAAATAAAACAACAACAAAAACAGCAAGTCTTACATTAAAATTTGTTATTTGAAGCAATTAAAATTATTATTATAATGTCAACACTTCTGGCTGCCAACATCATTACAGCAGCCACAAACAAAAATTGCAAAAAAAAAGAGTTTAAATAAAAAGGATTTTAAGCGGATACAACCTTTTAACCTGTTAATTCTATAGCTGCTAAATGAAAAAAGTCAAAAGATTTGCCAAAGAAATCTGTATTTAAAATTTATCGTCGCAACTTGCACCCTTTTAAAAGGCAAGAAAATTTTGTTGAAAATATAAAAGAATAGAAAAAAAAGGTTCAAATGCCGTCGGCTGTTTTCTCTCTTGTTTTTTTTATAGATTTGACATGACTTAAGCTTTGTGTTTTATTGGCTTTGCTTACATTTAATTCTTTTTTATTTTAATAGATAATATACATCGAGGGTAGTCTAAAAACTTCTAGGTCTGTCAAGTTTAGGTTTAGAAAAATATTTTTCATATTTCTTGGAAAATGCACAGATTTAGATTAATTTTTACTTGACTTGAAAGCTAAAAATTAGCGGCGAAAACTTAGATTTTCAACTTACACCTGCTCTAATAGCGACTGGATACTGGCTCTTTCTGATGCTGTTGATAAATAAGCAGAGCAGTCCGAAGTTTTTCTGTAGAGTAAAACAAATTAAACAAAAGATGGACAATGATTTTATCAAGAGGTAAACTTTTGTTTAAAAAATTTTATTTACGTAAACTATTCATGATTGCAATTGTAGAAAAGGGTAACAATTTCAAGAGAAAAGATATTTATTATAGAGGTAATTAATTGTTTTGTCACGACAATGTACCAATTCAAGCAACGGCTGATACGGTCAGTAAAATTCTAATTACAAAATTTTTACTTGGATTACATTCTGTTTGTCTATAATTATCGGTTAATGACAATATCAAAAAAAAAAAAAAAAAAAAAATTTAATGACAAATAAACAAGCCAAAAGCAAAATAATATTTTTATGTTAAGAAAGATTTTCTTTCTTTCTTTCTTCCAAGTAGCCACCTGCATGCCACACAGCTCTTTAAGTTTGTTTGTATTTTTGTTTTTTTTTTTTATTTTTTGTGCCATTTGAACAGGAGCTAAGAAATTTTAGTAACATTTGCTTCTTAGTTTATTTTTCATATTTGCACTCATTTTTTCCTTTTTCGGGGTTTGTTACTGAAATTTTTTGTTACTTTTTTTATGTGGGTCATATAGAAATACAAGGCAACGGAAAAAAATCCAATTTATTTTATTTGTAAGTGTGAGGCAGGTTAAGTTTTTTATTGTAATTTTAAGAGGGTTTATGTTCATATAACAAGATTTATTATAGTCACCCTTCTCACTTGAGAGCTGTTGATAATGGTGGTTGGCCCATTGAAGTAAGAGATTGGGGTAGGTTAACGATATTTTAACATAATTTATGTGGAATATTTGAGTCAGCAAAAAAAAAAATAGTTCAAATTTCAATATGTTTATAAGACAACGGAAAAATGTATTTTAATAAAAAAAATTATTTTATGAATTTTTTTATATAAATTATTTCCTTTTTAACCAACTTTAAAAAAGGAGGTTATTAATTTCGCTTTTTTTGTATTTGTGCCTCTATAACTCAATAATTTCTGGATCTTCTTAATCTTAAAAATAAACGATGTCCCCATACAAAATACATGGTTTTTATATGTACTATGAACCGTAAGGGGGCGCGATTTTTTAATAAAAAAACTGCGTATCATTATAGCTACCAATGACAAAAATTAATATAGAAATAAATGTAATAATTAAAGGGTGTCTACGGAGGTAACACAAATTTACCTATATGGCCCTAACATTTGAACGGTTAAAAAACCCTTAAAAATTATACAGAATGTCCAATATTGAAATGTCTTATACTGAAAATTATAAATTAGAGGGTGCCCCAATAGTTCAATTAATTTGATGTATAAGGACATACTTTTGAATAGTTATAGAAAGACGTTTAAAACTTACAACGAACACGTATTGCTTAATCAACAACAAGCAGAAAATTTGGATTTAGAATTTAAAGGGTGTCCCAATGTGTGGCCGAACTCTTGAACCGTCATAGACAGAACGCTTAAATTTAAAAGAAGCCTGTATTGCTAAGTCCGCCATAACAACACGTTTAAAATTTGAATTTAGAAATTAAAGGATGTTCCCAAAGTTAATGTTATTTAAAGATATCTTTTGAACCGTTATATACAAAAACTTGAAAACTAGACTGAAGGTCGACTACTCTATTTGATAAAATAAAAAGAATTAATATTTTAAATTATTAATTAAAGCGTTTCACAACAGCTTATGTAATCTGATGTATATGGACAAACTGTTGAACGGTTAGAGACTGACGGTTGAAATCTACAAAAAACCTAAATGCTAATTTAACTACAACAGCAAGTATAAACTTTGAATTTATGTATAGAGGGTGCCCTTTTAGCTGCAATAACTTTTTGTTGAATAGTTGAACAAATATAAAGTTTGGAGATGGAATAAAAGGGTGTGTTAAGGTCGATTATTTTTGTCAAGAGTTATCTTAAGTAAAATTAAAAATGTTTTTATAAATTCGAGATATATCTAATGTATTGTTCCAATAAATTATAAAAAATAATTTTTTTTAATTTTAATATTATGATTTTTGTATGACAAAAAGTATGGCGAACTCTTTTTGTATGACTCCTAAAGAATTTTCAAAAATTTCTAGTACTAGACTGAAAGTAAGGTCAAAATGTGAATCGTATATCTTTTTATTAGAAATAAAATAAGTTAAGTTCTGCCAAAAAATTTTTTTAAGATGATAATTTTATGACAAAAGGATGAAAAAAAGATATGAAACAAATGACCACCTCCAAAATTTTGCAGCAATTTGAATTGGTACTTCCAAAATTGGCTTCCAAATGGAGTTGTTTTCATCAGTAACATCAGCTTTTAAAAAGCTCATATTTGCCTGAGGCGCTTAGGCAAAAGCGTAATTATTCAAGGAATTTGTTCATAAACGATGGCGAAAATCATTTTGCTGTAAAGCAAAAAACCAAATATTTTCAAATAATAATTCCACGTTCTTTAGGTTTATATCCAGACATATCTATTAAAGCACAATGACATTTTTTGCATATTTAGATATTATATGTTTGGCTGCCATGGAACCGTCATTAATGGATTATCAACAACTGAAAATGACTAAGTTTACCACAGGCGATCATTATAAAAAGGCAATAAATTATTTACCTTCTAACAATGCCCGAATTGAAGTTATGTTATGACTTCAAAAAAAATTAATAACAAATTAATATAAACCTCGGAAATATTGAATAAAATAAATAATTCTAAACTTTGATTTTTATCTTTACTTTATTATTTGGACAAAAATCTTTTGTTAGAAGTTTCCTGAAGAGCTTAGAAAGCGGTAGCGAAATGGCTATCGAGACGTGCTTTCACCTTCATTAATCATTGACTTGATAATTTAATTGGGATAGAAAAAAGTACGATATTTCTTAAATTAATTAAAATAAATGTATATTTGGTCATCACATTATGCAAATGTTGCTAACTTATACTTTTAGTTGCTGCGATTGTTAGCAAACGACTGACCAAAATTTCAAGGTTATTAAAGGAAATTGAAAAAGTACTCAAGGGAAGTCTAAGTATTAAAAAGGGATTTTGCAGACTAACAGAAATATAAATTAAAGTCTTCAATACCTGTGGTCAATATTTCAAACAAAAACTAGTTCCTCTTGAAGAAGATTAGAAATTATTATTTTAAAAGATAAATTATATTAAAATTAGATTTAAAGAAAATGGGACCACATAAATACAGTTTTTTATATAATTTAGGAAATTTAAATTTTAGTAAATTCTATTTGGTAAAATAAACCATAAAAAATCTTTCCATTCATTAAGTATTAAACTAACATCAAAATAAATACTTTTTATGACAAGCAATAAAAGAAGAAAAAACAAAAAATAAATATATAAATTGCATTAAAAACCAATGCATTAAAAAAGCACATACTTGCCACATACATATTCAATACGATCAGAGCCGCAACTAAAAATGAAAACACTTAATCGAAATAGAAAAAAAAAGAAGAAGAAGAAAATATGTCCTCATAATTACATATTTGGATTTAATGCAACTAGTATTTGTCGCCGGCGTCATGTTGTCAGCTGCAACATGATTTAAGTCATTTCAAAGTTGTGTTACATAACAAAATACATGAAATTAAATATGTGACTCATTTAAAAAATTTTGTGCGTAATTATAGAAAATGTGTTTCATACATTTTATTATAAAAATTAGAAAACTTAATTTTTAATTTGATCGCAAAGACAAATTTGTTTAATACGAGTGTTATTTTATAAGTAACTAAATTGGATAATAATTAGGCAGCTCCAAGGTTCTTAAAATAATTGTTTACCACACAACTTTTTGTATAGTTTTTCAGTGTATTTATCCTAGCGAACGTTTAGTTTCTGGCAGTCTGTATTTTACTGTTATAAGACGGGTAGTATTTACCCTCTAAACGAGTTCTTATTCTAATTTTTCATTATTTAATACCATCGGTCCTTTTAGGGGATGTTAATAGGCTTCTGTTGATGTGGATCAAAATCATAATAGAGTATAAGAAGTTCTGTCTCTCGCTTAGTTTTAAAATTAAATTTAATGATTTTCTTATTTGATTTTATTTTATTTTAATTTAATATTTCTTGCTTTAAGTTTTTGCTGTTGTTTCTAAAGTCTTGTTATGTAATTTTACTGTTACCTTCGTTCATGCAAAAGCAAATGCATCTTGTAAAGCTCTTTAATTCTGGAATACAATTCGAAGGCAAATAACATTTGTTTTTATAATAAATGACTTGCTTGCTGCTGGTGGATTATTATTAGCGACTGCCACCTACTTAATTTTGCTGCTCAAAGACATTCTACCATTAAAAATTTTAATAGCGGATTTAGATTTTTTTCTAAATATATTTTAAAGCATTTAAAAAGCTTTACAAAATTACAACAGCAAAAAAATATTATCATCATTATTGCATTAGTTACAAAAACAATACAAAAAATGTATATAAAATAATTATGTATGCAAACTGCAAAATTTAAATTAAAAATTGTTTAGATCTTTTTGTTGCAGTTGTTGGTTTTTTCTATTTATTTTATTAAAAAGTTAGTCATTGAGTGGATTATATATATTTTTTTGTAGATATTTCTTACAGATAATTAAATATTATTCTTAATTGCTTCCATTTTTATTTAAGCCATATAAAAGGAAAGAAAAAAATTAAGAATTTTATGAGAGTCTTGTTTGTTTGATGTTGCAATTAAAATAAGGCAATTAAATTTATGTTGTTTCTTTTTTTTTATTTGCAAAACAACATTATATGTTGCCAGCATTATAATTAGCTAAAATCTACTTTAAAAAAATAATGTAAAATTTAAATTAAACCCATATAAAAGAATATTAAAAAAAAAAAATAATCGTTCACTTTAAGAGTCAACCATATGGATTTTTTTTTTAATTTAATGCAACATATGGTATATTGCAAATTAGGAAATTAAGAATTTAATTCAACTTAAATATATGTTTTTATTTATTCTCTGAAATTTATACATTTTAAATGGGGTACTTTTTTTTAAAAAATAAGAAAGAAAACTTAAAAAAAATATTTCTTTAGTTGGTAAAATATGTTGCATCCTGCTTAACTGTCGATTGTGTGTACCCTCGCTTGCTAAGTGTCAAAGACAAACAATTTATTAAGATCGATTTTTTATTTATATTTAACAATGTAATGCTAAAGTTCTCTTTTTGTAATAACAAACTGGTTTTAGCGGTATTGTGGTTTACTTAAACACATGTTGCTTAGGTTTGTGTGTTGCACTTAACTCAAGTTTATCTGCTGCAGATGTTGTGAGTAGGAAATATTTTAAATAAATAAAGTCATTCAATTAAGAATACTAAAATATTGATAATTAAAAAAAATGGTCAGTCTTGTTAAAAGCAGTCAGTCTTGATAAAAAATTAAAAACTCTCACAAAATGGTTATAAGATTTTTATGTATTTAATAGTACAAATCATGCGTTCAAAACAGTCTTCGGCTTATGTAATAATTTTTAATGCATCAGCCAGCTGTCGCGCTATTTTTAGTCATTCTGATCCAATCTATCATCAGTAACTTGGCGAGCCAGCAGTTATGCATACATTGTTGGAACCAGACTTAAAATGGATACAACTTGCTAATCATTACAACTAACACTTTTACCTAGAAATCTAAATACCTAAAACATTAATCTCGGAAGAGGCACTGTATTGGGTTGGATAATGCAGGACAAAATTTCCTTTTGGACATTAATCGTTTTTCCTACAGAACAATGACCACCGTACAGCTCGAAAATTTCGCAATATTGAATTTAATTTCGGATCGTTGTTTTCTATCGCAGAAATGAGGGAAAATATTTAAGATTAAAGAAGAATCTCTCTCTATTAATAAAAATTGTTCGACTACCATAAAGAAACTTCTACCATGCAAGATCTGAACAGAGCGACGGGTATAGCGATACAAAATATGCTGCATCGCATTCTTCTAGTGTTTAGTTTTTCCTGATTTTTTAAAAAATAACAAACATTTTTTTAATTTTCTTTCTTAATAAATTTAAAACTTAAAACATACATGAACTTAAGAACTAATTAATTGTTTGTTCTGAAACTAAAATAGTTTAACTATTTTATAATTAAATAAAATGTAATTAAAAATAAATTAAAATTTTTTTTGTTTTTTTGTCTTGGGTTCAGTTTTTAATTTTATTTCTAAAAAATTTTAAAAAGAAAATTTATTTACAAAAGCAAATTTTTTTCATTCAAAATATTTCACGGTTCAAGTCCTGATTGGGATAAAGCTTAAAAATATAAAATATAATTTTCATAATTTTTATAAAATCTAAAGAATTTTTTTAAAGTGACACTAAAAATTACCTTCAAATAACTAAAAACAAACTTTATAAAAATAAAGAAAAACATAACAATGATTTAAGTTGTCACATGTTGCAAGTTGTAAATTGTTTCTTTAGCTATTTTCTTTATACATAACTTATGAGAAAAAAGTATACCGCAACTAAAAAAATTTTTTTATATCTTTTACCTTCGCAATTATGCAAAAACTTTGTTTTGTTGTTTGTATTATTATTTTGTTTTTAATTATAATAACATGTTTAAGCATTTTTTCACACAAAATCCATCAACACATAGCACACAACCCACACATAATCAAAAATTAAATATTTCTTACTTAAACTTAAAACAAAAGAGACACGCACTTTTACTTGATTATTTTCTTTAGGCCGCAAAACACAAATAATGTACAATAAAATTTTTTAAATATATAATTATAACAAAGGCAACAAACTGAAATTAACTTTTAATTTTAAATAAAATAAAAAACATGAATTTTAATCGTGATAAAAAAAAATTATTATTTGAAATTGTAAAATATGTTGACTAAGAAAAATATGTTTGTTTGAATGTGTGTGTGTGTGTGTGTGTGTGTGTATGTACGTGCAACATAGACACCTCCGCCAGGCATTAGTTTTTTAGTTAATTATAAAAATTGTATTTCTTTATTTTTTTCTGTTTCTTGTGCTTAAATGACATTTCGCTTAATAATTAAAAACATTTTATGTTTAAAATTAATTAATTATAAACACAAACTGTTTTGTTCAAGTATGGCGTTGTGTCGTTGTGTCAGTGTATGTGGTGTTTTGTTGTTCATTAATATTTTCTTTTTTTTATTTAGTTGTTATTTTTATTATTATTTTGGGGTAATTAAACAATTGAAAACTTGCGTTTTTTTTCAATTTTAGTTTTTAAAACTTATTAAGGCTTCTTTGTAAATATATTTCTGTTTGCGTTAGTGTGTGTGTGTGTGTGTGTGTCCAGCTAAACATTCACTTTATAATGATCTTACATTTCACTCATTTTTAACCTCCTCATCGTTCAATTAACTACAACAACAATACTAGCAACAATAAAATAATGAAAACATTTGTATGAAGTACAACTCTTAACTCAGTCGTACACAAACACACGCTTTATACTTTAAAGGGGGTAATTAAGTACAATTAAAATTCCGCTGACATTTCTCGCCTTTTTTTTCCGATGCCTTCTTCTGTAATAAGTTTTATAAGATACACAACATTGTAAAAAAAAAATTTAACGAAGAAATACTTAATGTTGGTTGTACAGTGAAAATGTTGACATATTGGTAGCGTTTAAAAAAATCTACAAATTTCTTTCAAATACCCAGCAAACACACAAATAAACTTTCAATATATAAAGGTATTAAAAACTAGAGATGTTTGTTTCATATAAAATATATCACCAACAAAAATTTTTCACAATAGATTATCGGTCTTATTTTTGCAATATTTTTGTTGAACATTAAATCTAAACACAAAGTTCAAATTTATAAGCCAGTAAATGCAAAGTTCTAAACCTTTTTGAAACATTCCATCAATGGCACCTTAGCTAGAAGTTATGGAAACATTCTTTGACCAAATTCTTTGACTTAACATAAATAATATTTCAATTGCTCATGCAGCTACTACTTTTACCTTAAAATCATATTCTCTGATATTAATAATATTGACGTCTTATAGGAAAGGAGCCAGAGCAATAAACAAAATTAACTTTTAAAAATTTAAGTTAAAAGACAGTGTAATGGATTCAAAACACTTCCTGCTGGTATTTTGTTTGGGGCTTATTTTTTATCTGTTCAATTGAGCAATGCAAAATATATTTCTATTTAAAACGCCAAATAATTTTTTTTACAAGAATGTGTAAAAAGTAACATCTCGCTATAGAAGAGAATATATTTACCTGGTGTAGCTCTAAAATTCCGTAGCATTGAGTTGGGCTCAGTTTCTCGTTGTTTTAATGCATTAATATGAAAGGGTCACCTTAAAAACAAATGTCAACAATTTTTTTAAAATCTCCGAAATTGAATTAAAAAACATTGCCCATTTTAAAATAATTTTTCGAATAAAAAAATTAATTTAATCGCCTGTTTTTACACCTTCACCACAGGAGAAAATTGGTATATGAAGTTTGTCATTCCGTTTGTAATTTCTACAATATTTATTAGATGAGCAATATTCGTCTCTCCGTCCGTGTTCGTTTTAAAATAAACTTTGTCAAGGCACCAGATAAGATGGAGAAAATTTAAATGCGCCAATCGCTTAGACGAAGTTTCTAAGATTTTTTTATTAAAAATTAGCAAGATCGCTCCACAGCTATCGAGGCAGCCGGTGCAATACAACGACTGTCTTTAACCTTTCCATATCATTTGGAAAAAATCTAATTTAGTAAAGTAACTCCAATCCAAAAACAAATATACTGGACAATAAAGAATTAAATAATAAGAAAAACGTCACGTGAAAAACTTGACGATGTTCATATTTTCCGAGTTATGGGCCTCCGATCTTTTTATAGAAAAGTACGATTGAGCACCATATTTTTAACGATATCAATATGGGTATCATTTAAAAAGCTTTTATACAGATCTTTTAGGAAATACTAATATTTTTTAAATGCCTAACCCATTAAGAGCCGATGACATTTTTAGGTAAAATTAGATATAAAAAATTTTTTCTTAATTTTAAATTTTCTGTCACCCCAATAATTGTTTTTTTTTTTTTTTATTGGAGTTACCCCACTAAGCTATACTAAAATGCAAGGTAAATGTTATATAAGACTCGGCTTAGCTTACGTCTTATATTTGAAATAAAAACCAGGCACTTAATACAAAATATTGAAAATAAAATAGATATGTTTGCTGGGATAATTATTGATGTACATAAATGCTTATATGTTTGTATGTCACTGCTATTGTGTGCGTGTTTACAATTATTGTTATGAAGTAATATTGCTGTATACATGATCATTTCATTTCATTGATTTTGATTGTTTTCTATTTGTATTGTGCAGATTTTACGTTTTTTTTTCTCATATTTTCTGGTCATTTCATTAAAACTTTTTTTTTCACTCTTCAATGTTTTTATTTAATTGTACTTTTTTTCACATTCATTTATACTTAGAAAACTATTACTATAAATATTTTATAGTCATAAATTTGTGATCATTTAATATGTTTATTTATGTATATTAACAATAAAAATCTAGAAATAAGTAGAGAAAAGAGAAAGAAATGTATAATATTTTCTTCTATGACTTTATTTAAATAAAAAATGAAAATACAAAAAAAATTAATGATCTGCTGACGTCAAATACTAATTGAAATTAATTTAAAATAATAATAGTATAATATTACGAAAGTATATTTAAAAGACTTAGAAAAAAAAATAGTGATGAAATTTTTTCATGAAAATAATATCATTTATTTGCAATGTGATGCAAATTTAAATTATTATATTTAAAAAATTAAGTTTAACCATATTTGATAGCTTTAAATTACACATTATATTTGAGCATTTTTTTTATAATTGATTTTTTAATGTGATTTTCTTGTATTTAATACTTTAAATATCATTAAAATTATTTTCGTGCCGCAGTTGAGGTTAATTTTTTTTTTACAAATCACAATTTGCATACATTATCTGTTTTTTTTGTAAATGTGAGTCATAAATTTTGTTATTTTTAAAATTTAAGAAATGTTGCTGGTAGCATGTTTTTTTTTTGCAACATGTTTCTAGCAACATTTTTACAACTTGCGAAGTAAATAAAGCTCATTTTATCAATTAGTGTTTCATACTTAGTGGCATTAAAAACGACATCTTTCTTCGAAAACGTATTATTGGCACTAGAAGTTATTTGGTATCAAAATTTTCGAAGAAAATAAGTAAAAATGATTAACAGTTTTATCCAGTTTAAACAAATTTTTTGGCAACATTGATTATTTTATTTAAAAAAAATTCTGGTTGAAGAAGTGATACCTATCTCGCGCTGTAACAGAATTTTGTTATTTTTGGTTGCTTTTTTATATGCTCCTTTGGTGTTTGATTAAAAAATTAAGTATAAAAATTAACAAGTACTCGTATATAAATTAATAATTAAGCAAAATGAACAGTGAGATAATACTGGATGCATGTGGCATATCTGCACATGAGCTATTATAGTTGCAGCAGCAATATTTTAATACTAAGCGAACAATAAAATACCTGACCATTACTGAAAAAAAAGTTAATGCCAAATAAAGTCCAATCTTGTTTTTTCACCAATTGAAAGAAATTTTGCTTGAATGTAACCAGATACATTTTTCATTTTATCATAAAATTTATCCAGTACTATATCCGCAACATTATTCCATCAATATTTTGTGATAACTATCATTATATAAATACTAACAGCAGTTCGACTAAAATATTTAACAAAACATTAATGCACTAGCATAGATAAACATTTTGAAAAAGTACCTTAGCAATATGCTGCTGCAACATGTTGAGAAATTTTTGTGCAATATTTTTTAAATATACATTTGGAAAAATGCATAACAAAATTAAAAACAAAAATGTTAGCATATGAAACTTTTTAAGATCCAAAAAATATACTTAGCATCATTTTGATATTAGGAGTTATATTAATTAGTATTATATTATTGTTTTTATCGTTTTTAAGAATACAACATTGTTTCACGTACATTTACTAATAACAAACAGAGTACAACTCTAGGAACATATTTTTTATTAATTCCACACTATTTTTTTTTAAATAGATCTCTGATAAAATATCACAAATTATATTTATTCACTTTGCAACATGTTGCAGGTAAAATTTATTACAAAATTAATGTAAATAAAATTTGTTTTGCAATTTTTTAAAACTAAATTAATTCAAACAATAAAAATATCAAACTAAGAAAATTAAAAAAAAAATATTTAATTGTTCATTACTAAATTTTGTTCGGACTGAAAAAAACATTTACAAATTTTAAAAGGAAAGAATATAGAAATATAGAATTAGCTAATTTATTTAAGGTTTATTTATTTCAAATATTCAAGACCTCTTTCTTTTAATAATTTCTGCTCTTGATTTTCGGAAATTTCAAATATAATAATTTTCTATTATCTGGCAAATTTGTAATACAAAATAGGGTATTCAAATGGCAGCATGGTTAAAGGCAAATGGGATAAAACCATTTTTATATTTTTAATTAATTCATATTAATGAATTCCTTATTTATACAAAAATGTGCACCTGCTGTAGGTGGCAAGTCATAAAAATAAAAAAATAAATAAATAAAAAATATTATTTAAATGTATTTAAATAAAAATAAGACTCGCTGATATTAAATATTTTTAAACACTTTTTCCTAAGCTTTTTAAAACCGAATATTTATATTCTACAACTGTTTGCAGCAGTAAATAAGTTTTATTGCACTTGCTTATTTTAATTACCTTTTAAGTAATGTATTTTTTGAATAAAAAGTATAATAAATATCTTTATAAATTAGTTTAGAACACACCTCGTTAATAATTTATTAGTATTAAAAATCCTTTAATGTATAAAAAAGTCATTCAAATAACCCTGAGCACTTAATATTTAATTATAAAAAAAACATATTTAAGCAATTTATTGTTAGTAATTTAAAGTAATTAATTTAATAGTTAATGTTATGAAAAATTAGAAATATGTTTAAGTTCAAAATAATTTGAAAAGTTGCAATAGCATTATTAATATAAAAAAAATTATTACAACAACTGAGCAACATTATTTTGTATACTTTTGTAGAAAAATTAATACACCCAAGAGAGCACAGCAAAACACACACGTAAACACATACAAATACATTAAACTAAACAAGTAAACAAGTGATCACATCTAATCAAATAATCTCAGCAACATTAAAATGTTTGCTTTAGTTACAATACTAAATTTATCAAATGTATTTTGCTTTTAAAACTAATGTTCTTCTTGTGTGTTTTGTTTTTTTTTTTACTGGAAAAATATTTTCAGCCTGGCAATGACAACAAACAAAAAAACAATTGTCACACTTTTTTATTATACTGCTGCACATTTTGGACACTACACTCGTTATTAAAGTAGTAAAGGTATTTTTGGACAGTTTCCCAGAACTCAAATTAACTAATTTATGTTGCAACACATTAAAACTTTTAAAGAAAAAAATTCTTCCTTTCAATTTTTGAAATTTTATTTTATATATTAAACGGTGCTGGCATAGACGATTTAATATAAATTAGAAAGTAGCTGCCAGCTTACTTGTCACTTGTTCAAACTTACACCGGTTCGAGCTATAATATTTTGTATCTAATGGAACCTGTCTTAAAACCTGAAAATATCCTAAAAAGGAATTAATTTAAAATTTCTAGTTGAATTAAAAATCAATATGAAATATTTTATTTTTAAATATTGTAAAGAGCTTGATGGCCTGTTGTTGCAGACAACGCCTTGACTTAATGGCAAATACATGGACTTGAAAGTAAAGGTTTGATTCTACACAAAATTATTAGAAATTCCTATGCTTGGCTTAACGAATTTTACAATTTTTTATGAGCCTGAAAACATTTTAAAAATCAGTGGGTCCCTTGAAAAACAGGTGTCATTAGTTCTTGTACTGCAGCTAAAATAAACTTACTTATACCGCCTAAACCTTTCATTTATAGCTGAGAAACCTTCGACACACACACATACAATTTGATCATGTCTAGCTGCTCTAAATAGCTCATAGAGATGACTTTTTTGCTTTAAACAGTTGTTCATTATTTTTCTACTCTAAAGGTCGGTATACAATTTTACTTGAATTTTATATTTAAATCCATAATAATTCTACACAAAAATTATAATCGTGTTAAAAAATTTTTTATTGAAAAAGTGATAAGAAAAAACAAATTATTGGCAACACTTTAGAAAATATATGAGATGTGAAGATATTCCTGAACACAAGAAGGTCTTAGCATTAACTTTTGTTGTAATTGACGAATACATTCTGCATTATTTTCTTTGTAGCCATATACTGCCAAACAAAACGTTGCCTGAAACCTAAAATTTAGTTTTTTTTCACTTATACTTTTTATGGGAACTTAAAATTTATGTAGAACCTCATACCAGCTTTGAAACAAAATAGTTTTTTATTTTTTTTTTTTTTTCGTTTTTAGAAAGAATTATTTGAAAATAATTTATTGATAAATTTGTAGTATCTTTAGCAATTTAATTTTAAACAGAAAATTTACTAGGCAAATACATTTATCACCAGGGTTATATTTTTCATCATATGAATCGTCGTAATCCTTTAAGAATGTTCACATTTTTTATTTTCGTCATTTACTTACATTTATTTTGATGCATTTTTTACATCAATACTGGAATTTTAAAATATTTCGAAATAGGTCTGGTACGTAATAAAGGGATTCCTTAAAATGCACCTGCACTTTTAAACTTTTAGCTCGAAAAAATCTTAAACAAAAGGCACTTCTGAGAAATTGTATATAATCTTTTTCCGAATATTCGCAAATTAAATGAGCCTGAAGCTCATTAATAATAAAAAAAGCAATCACAAATCTAAGAGTCATATATTGACTGCATATATTTAGAGGTGGATCTTATTAAAAACCTCTTTCTGTCATCGCACATTCTTAAAAAAAAAAACTTCTATAGATATCAATATTAATTTACATAAGGAATTTTGCCTGCACTAAATATGCCCAGCTAACTTTAGACCGCGTTAAAAAATGAGATGTTTCTAAAACCATTTTGTTTTTCCTGTTCGTTGATTATTCAAAACTTTTCTAAAAGATTTTACATAAATTAAGCTTTTAAGGAAAGTTTTTATCATTATGAATCAAGTTTTTTTTTAACTTTTTAAAATTGTCTTCATAATCGGATTGCAATATACTAATATTTGTATAATAAACGGTATCTACACCGTAACGAAATGTTCCGTGTGTTTCACGATTTCAGATTTAATTACTTCTGCATGCAAAACATCACTCACCAGGACAACCTTAAATAAAAACAGAATAAACATTTTTGTATCTTCACTTCTAGATATTTTTTTAATAGTTGTACATTTTATTTGAAATAATTTACAAATTTAGAATACGTCATGTTGCAAGTAAAAAAAAATTTTATATTAACTAGCATCTCATACAAAAAGGCTGCACAAATGTTTTCTTTATCTTTAAATAGCTTTAGCTCATTTAACAGTCGTTTCTTACCCTAGAAATTTTTTCATTTATTCTATTTTTATCTATTTGTACATACATTATAATAATAATAAAAATTTGCTGATGAGGTGTAATAATAACAAGCAGTGATAATGTAACTATTTAAATAAATAATAATAAAAAATTTTAAATTAATATTCTTTCTTTATTTATTATTTGTTTAGTTTATTTTAAATCAGTGGGGGAACATTCAAATATTTTTTAATGATAAAAAATATCTCTTCTAAAAATGGTTTATTTATCTATGGACAAAAATTCCCTTGTAACTTTAAAAAAGGTGTTAAACAGATTACGATTTTTTTTCAAATCACAGAAGGTCTAAAAAAATTGGATAAGTTTTTTTAATTTAACAAATATTTATATTTTCATCATAAAAAAAATAAAAAATTTTAAAATGCTGCGGTCACATACTTGTATTAAAATTAGATAAATAATAGTTAATAAGTAGATGACAAGAATATTAGAATATAAAATGAATTTATAATTTGCTTCTTGTGATTTTAATATTCAATTAACGAGGTCAGTCTTAGAAAAACCCCATAATAATATTTAGAGTTTTTTTTCAATTACTTGATTTTGTCAAGTTTAAAGCTTAAATACAGCTGCATTATTTAAAACATTTGTTTGGCTGCCTTGAGAAAAGTTGGTGGACTAGAGAAGACTAAACTGCATTAATTTGTTTTAATACAGATTTTTAAAGACTATTAATTTACTCAATATGTAAGCGGGTATAAAAAAGATTCTTAAGGTACGGTCAAATTAGTCAAATATTTGACCAAAAAGACGTAACCACTAATTTATAGAAAAAATATTTTCTCATTTTCAAATACTTAATAGGAAATATAAGATCCTACTTAATACTAGAGGTAGGATATCACACTTATTATATTTTAAATCGTCATTCGTAATGATATGTGTCAGGAAAGTTTGAATAAACATTTGTAAAAAATAGTGGTTACGCTTTTTTGGTCAAATATTTGACTAATCCTACCGCACCTTTCGACTAAAAAAGAAAAATATAACGTAAAACAGTTTAAAAATTTATCAGTGGAAACATTAGTTCATATATCGTCAAATTTTATCAAGAGCAGTATGCAGCAGTCAAAGGGGAAGGGTATATTAACATGATTATGGATTACCTACATTAATGACTTGCTGGTCGTCGAGACATACATGACGCTGAAAAATATTATCGTCATACGAACGCAAAAAATTTTTTCTTGCTATTTAACTAAATTTTTTAATCTCCCTCGTAACATTCATATCTTAGCCATACTTTGATTGATCTAGAATATTTTGCTCACCAATACTAAATCTCTTTTAAGCCTTTGCATTTTAGATTTTAAACTAATTTACTGTGTTCTTGTTTTTAAAATCTTATTTGCTGTAGCTCGATGATTTTAATTATTAACTTTGTATATAATTAAAAACTTTTCAAGTAGCTCATTTAATTACACCTGCTTCTCGTTAAGTATTAAAAAAAGTATTATTAAATTAAATAAACTAAATAAATCATTAAGTGTATAAACACAAGTTTAATGTTTAATAATACATTTGCTGATACGCTGATTACTGTACGCTACACATTTAGTTATGGCATGCGACGAATTAATCAACTAAAAAGAAGACTTTTATTCTTACGAGTTATTGAAAGAGAGATTTTTGACAGTCCACCCTAAATACGAGCGTAAGACGTTATTTAACTGTCAAAAATTCTCATGACCATACAAAATGTATGAGACCAACCCAAATAGCGCAATGCTAACGTTAGACAATTGAAAAATCCAATTTTGACTGCGCGTAAATAGTGAAGTTGGCTGCAAAAGAAGTGTTGTTATTGTTTTTTTTTTGTGGTATATACAAAAGTATTTCCAACAGTAATGACATTACAGCTACTTTAATGTCAATTTCGCGATTTTATCTCTCTTAATTATTTTAATTTTGTGGTTTTTAGCAAATAAGATAAGTAAACAATACTGTTCGTTTCACAACGTTGGCGCTCTTATTTAAGTTACTCATTACAGCGTAAAAACTAGACGCTAAATTACGTCGTGCCTAACGCCCGTATTTAGGGTGGACTGTGAGAGAGAAGTTCTAGAATACTGTTAAAGTAATTTTTGATACAGGCTTAAAAAAGTACATTTGATATTCAGGTACTAAGAACTTACTTGCACCGCCGGTTCTGTTGTACTCGTCTAGAGCCAATAAGACCAATAAAGGAACATTTACTTGAGTTATGTTACTGCAGAGCCACTATCAACTATTTATACAGTTCCTGTATTGCGATGTTCTTTTAGCACAAACGCCAAACAATAAATCTGATTTTCAAAAAATAATTATTATCATAATGTCAGATACTGAATTATAATAACAATGATCCAGTCAATATCATAATCAGTATAAGAAGAGCCCCAGCAAAAAGTTTCAGAAAAGGTAATCGAGTGTGGAATTAAGCATTTTTGGCAGAAGTAAATCCCAACTCGATTAGCAGCCTAATGATTTAAAGAAGGCATGAGACTTTTATAATCAATTATTTAGAACTAATTACAATGATTATTACAGGAAATAATAATCATTTTTACGAATTTTAAGGTATTCCTTTTGAAACTTCTTTGCTTGCAAACTAATGTAATGTGTTTTGTAAGCGAGTAACAAAATTTGTCAATCACAAAAGTAAGTCATTATACGGCAAGTAATTTTTAAGGTAATGTCTAATTTTTTGCTGGGGCTCTTCTCGGCCCAGATAAGTTTCAGATATATTTGATCCAAGAAATTTAAATCGTAATAAAATTTATCTTAGTATTTGCAGGTATTTAGGATCAGCGCTCTATAACATTTCAACAATTTTTTATTTATAAATTCGCTTACGCCGTCTATGGCTTGATTGTAATAGTCTAAATAATTTTTTATAATTTAAAGAGAAAAAAAATCATTTTTGTTTAAAGAAAATTTCTACTTTTTTACAAAAAAGGTAACAGACTGGTTCTATAGAATTCTGAAAAATAAATCTACATGTAGAAAACAATAATGAATTAATGTATAATACAATTTAATTTATTTGTTGAATTAATTGCAAAAAGTTCAAAAGCATGTCATTGACGATTTTTTGCTCATTCCATTTTATTTGTATTATTTTTTATAACTCCCCAATTAGTTCACATTAATCAGTTTTATTTATTAGAAGCATAACATATTTAGTTGGTTAATTTAGAAAAAAAATACATAATTTTGATTGGTTGCAATTAAGGTTTACATTGCAATTAAATTTTTTTTAAAAAATTTCATTTACTTAAAATCAGACAGAAATTCATCCGAGTTATAATCGATAAACCATTAAAAAGGTATTTAGTTTTGAGTGGCTGCAATACTGTGTAGGTATCATTCGAATAAGTTTTAGGATAAAAAAAAAATTAAAAAATATGTATTTACATTAATCGAGCGAATAATGTTTTTCATTAAAAAATTATCCGATTAATATCTTACGAGATTAATATAGAAATTATTCTTCACAATTTCTCTTTCTTAATAAATTTTTATTTTTTTTTATACCCTTCATCACAGGTGGAAGAAGAGTAAATCTAAATTTTTTCATTCCGTTTGTAATGTCTACAATATCCACTTCTGACCCCATACAGTAGTTCGGGCTAAAACCAACTTCGTCAAGGCACTAGACGAGCTAAAAAAAAAAGTTAATTCCAATCGATCAGACATAGTTTCGAAAATTTTGCTAGTAAAAATCAGCAATATCGGTCCATGTCCTTGAGAACAGCGGGCAAAATACCACTCCTACCTCTATATTTTCCATATCATTATGGGAGAATAAAGTAACTCCAATCAGAAAAATAAATATTTAGAGCGAAAGAGAATTAAAAAATAAGAAAAAACATCAAGGGAAAAAGTTTGCGCTCGCCCATATTTTCAAATTATGGGCCACTTAACTTTTCAAAAAGTAAAAAAAAGTACGATTGTGCGTCATATTTTTAAAGATATCAATATGGGTGTCATTTTAAAGCTTTTGAAGAGACTTTCCTGAAAATACTAAATTTGCTTAACCCATTAAGAGCCGATGACATTTTTATCAGAATTTTTTTTCTTATTTTTTAACTTTTGATTGAAGTTATTTCAGTAAACTATAATTACAAAATCTCCCAAATAATTAAACTGAAACTGAACTTTTTGTAAGCAATCCGGAATTATTGTCATTGTAGTTTCTCTGATAGCTAAGATTTCCTTAATTATTCGTTCTTCTTTTTAAATAAAATAACTTCTTTAATTTTTTGTTAGAAATAAGGAGTTGAGTCTTGGATATTATAAATGAATTAAAATTGATTTTTATGCAGATTTTCCTAAAGAAAACAAGCAGGTGTCTAATATTTTTTGTCCGCATACAATTGTAAATAATTTTTCTCTTAAACATTTTTAGAAATTAAAATAAAAATGAACCTTAAAGGAAAATCAATTTTAATTAATTTAAAATAACTTCTTTAAAATAAGAGACGCAAAAATACCGCAAAACCATCAATAATACCTTAAAGAAGAACTTATGTGGGGATTACTAAAAAATGTGGAATTCGTAGAAATAAATTCTAAGAATTTTGTTTAATACTTGTTCGTATAAGAAAAGGGCATTTCTAAAGATCCTAATAATAAATCGCAATAATTTAGGTATCTATTGCTTAAATATTAAATAAATAACAAAAATCTCATGTTGCCGACGGAGCTCGTTTAATCATATTTCCTTTCGTGCTGTTGTAAATAAAATTTTGTCCAGTTTTTGCCGAGCTACTATTAGTTCTAAATCTAGATAATTATGAGTTTACTTTGATTCAAGATTTAATGAGAAGTATGTTTTGTTATACATTAATTGTAACGCTACAAAATTAATAACTGTGATTTGAAGAAATTCTACGTAGTTATTAAAAATATTTGTGACAGTTTATTACATTCTTTTATCTTAATGTTACTGGCCTTGAAGTTATTCTTATCTCTTGTTTTTTAATTATGTTTTTTAACAACTCAATTATACAATTCTGTGATAATATTTTATTACCTAACTTAGGATCACTTTAACATTATAACTGTAATAAAATAAAAGATTTTACCTTGATGATTATTAATCAAGTAAACAGAAAACATACATCATATTCATATATTTGTTGTAAATAAGATAATTTTGTATTAAGAAAACTTAGATTTTTAGCTTCTTTGTTATAAAAAAAGGTGTCAAATAATTAAACTGCTGGTTTTTGTGATTTGGCATTATTTTTATCTTTATTACACGCTTCTATAAAATATTCTTTTAACTGCTATAGAAGATAAATCTCCAGTTTTATGTTATTACGCGTAGGGCTAGAAATCATTACACGTGTTAATTTTGTCACATAAAGATGATTTTAATATTTCAAGCAAAATGCTTTCATAGGCCTCTTTAAAAATTTTGTGCGATCAAGGTAAAAATTATATGCTGACGAAATTGTGCTTTGTCATTTATAAAAAAATGTTTAAGGCATCATGTTTATAGAACTACAAAATGTTTCTGGCAACATAGTTTTAATCAATGCAAAATAATACACATTGGTATCAAACAATGTTGCTATTTAAAGGCAATAACATCTACAATTTTCTTTTAAATCACCGCTACCTAATAAGCAAATTTTTAAAGAGGAATATAAAAATTTGCTTAAAAAAATGTTCGCATATTTGAATGGATGGATATTCACATTTTTCATCGGAAAATATTTTTATAAAAAAATTATTTGTCTAATATTTGACGAATAATCAAAAACTGAAGTAATTTTTTTAAGCTTAGAAAAAATATTTTTTAATAACAAGCATGACTGCTGTTATATTCTTTAAGAGAAATTAGGGTTTTTCTACAAATTCCCGATGCTCTTTTATTTATCTGTAGCGCCCACAAAATACAACGACGGGCGAAAATTAATCCAAATGCTTGACTTTAAAACATAGGGGAATATATGATCTTAAAAATTAAGTTCACAAACTTATCACAAATCCTAATTGCTCTCTTTTTGTAAAGCAAAGAAATTACTTCAAATGCAAATAACAATGTTCGTGAGATTCTTAAATAAATAAAGAAATAATTTTAGTTTCAAAAAGAGTTAAAGGTAAAAAATGTCTAATTAAAAGTAATAAAATTGCTAGAGTCTTTACCTGGGTTATTAAATCCCAATTAGGTTAAAAAACCACTGCCAAGACAAATATTATGAATACAAAAATTAATCGTTTTGCGATTGCAGATTGAAAAATCTAATCTCATCAAAACTCAAATATTTCTCTTTTAAAAGTGAAAAGTAATATCGAAATATAGTACTCGTCCATCGAAATCTGTCTAATTTAGTCCGGATTCATTATATTGGCTGCTTTTAAAACGCTAAATATATAGTTTTACCACTGTGAGTAATTTAAGTAACGGTGTCTCTAAAATTTTTCAGTGTTATTTTTTGAAAGTAAATTATATATTTAAACTCCGATACATGCAACCAAATATTATGAAAAAAAAAAACAACTGAAAAAACAATCCTTTAAAAAAATAGTCTCAAAATAAAACGAATAAAGTGGCAACTGCTTCTATATTCTAACACAAAATAAAACTAAAATTATCGATTTAATTTTTTTTAGTAACTCTTACTATCAAATGAAAGAGCTGATTTAAATTCCACAAATTGATTCTTCAGATATGAAAACTTTCTCCGAAATGAAACCACGATTAAATTCTAATTGATTTTCTTTTAAGTTTTATTATGGTTTTTATAAATTTACTTTTATTTTGAAACCTTATTAAGATTAGTCTGTCTATTACTTTGTTATGCCCAAAGTTGCCATATTAAAAATAAGAAGTAGAAATTCAACATTTCTTATGAATATAAAAAATCGTATGGGGAAAAAGATTTCGATAAGAATTAATAATAAGAAATTAGAACCATTCTGATTGGAATGTGTCATATGCCTGAAAAATTTAATTATTTTATTACTTCAAAATTTCGTAATTTTTTACCGGCTTAAAAATTTGTTTTTATTTTATTCGAAAATATAATGCCTACAAATTTTTGCTATTTAAAAAAAATATATTAATTAAAAATTAAAGGGTGTCTGGAAATTTTTATAAAGTTTGCAATACGGTGACCTCTATAAGAATATAAAATAATAAGTTTTAAATTAAAAGAGTGTACTCATAGAGATGTGACTGATATTTATATCCTTTTTACTATGTCCGCTACAGCATAAAGCATTTAATATACAAATATAAATAATGGATACCCCATGTAATGCAAAATTTTGAATAGTGTGATCTTATTTGTTGTTTCGTAGCAGATAGAATTTATAAATTTACACGAAATTTAATGCCAAAGTCCGTATAGCCAGAATTATAGAAAATGAGATAAATAAAGTAAAGGGAGATCATGTTTATAGTTACATATATTGGCTAAAAAAAGAATAAAAGTAAAACATTAGGCGGCACTGTATAAGGCGGGGTCTTATAACTTACTATCATTATTATATGAATTTTATTATTATTATTATTATTATTATTATTATTATTATTATTATTATTATTATTATTATTATTATTATTATTATTTTTAATTTTTTTGAAAACTAGGTATATGGTGTTAATTTTTTATTTTAAATTCGATAAACGACTGCCTGTCACTTTATTTTGAAGACGGCTTTATAGCCAGAATTTTTTAGCGACAAACGCGAGGACTAAAATGCACTTGTCATTTTTATTAATAATTTTTTTTATATATTATTCATAAACCAATTCCAGTTGGTACAAATTGTAAACTTTTTCAAATTTGGAAAGTAGTTCCCTTTTAGTTGCTCATACAATAACCAGTAAAATCATTCTCATTTATTTATTTTATTTCAAGTTGTATAAACAATTTTATTTACAATGTAAAGCATTTTTGTTAATAAAAAACTGAAATATGTTAATGGCTTCAGATAGGTATTGGTTACATGTGGGTTACTGAGAAATCTATTGAAATATTTCTAATAAATTAAAATGGATTTTTATTTAAAAGTTATTAGAAGCTTTGTATAATAGATTTTTTTTAATTAAAGCTTTAGTTGAGGGAAGGATTAAAACAAAAACCTAATTTGTTTTTTTTTTGTCAATATCGCTCTGTAATTAAAAAATTAAATTTTGCTTTTCAAATAATTTTAAAATTTTTACTGTCACCGTTTTTTCTTATTTAAATTTGCTAAAAAAAAATACTCTATAATAATTAAAAAAATATTTTAAAATTGATTAAATATTCATTTAAGAAAAAGTTAATATATTTTTCCAATTTATTAAAAAGTTTATTGTATTTTTAAATTTCTACTTAGATAAATTTCATAAACTATTTAATTGTAAGTATTTATTTTTATTTTAAACTAAAATGTTATGAGATCTATTTTACATCTAGGAATTCCTTTTGCAAAAAAAATTGAAATCAAAATTGCTATCAATGTTTAAACTAAATAATTTTTATTTGTCTTTTTTTAATAAAATGAAATATTTACCATTTAATTTGCGAATGTTAATTGTTAACGTTCTAAAGAGCTGCCTTAAATAAAACTTTGCAGGTTTGTTTGTTTTTCTTTTTTTTTTTCTTAATTATTATTAAATTTTTTAATAATTTTGTTTTAATTAAACACTTATTTAATTGAATTAAATTTTTGAATTTGTTTTTGTATAACAGATAATAAGAAACACTTAACAACACTGTTTAAAACATCTTTGATTCACTCTAACATTAACCGTTATTTTTCTCTAGTTGTTATTTTATATTTTTACTTTTATATAAATGTACTAGATGTACGTATATATGTGTGTATATGTATGTGTGTGTATAAATATATGTTTAGTTTTCACATTGGTAGTTATAATTTTGCGAAAAAATACACGCGCATCATTACTGCAATTTGATTGGTTGTTTAGTTTGTTTTTCGTTATTTTTTTAATTTATTTATGTATTTTGTTTTTGTTGTTGCTGCTTTGTTGTATTGTGGTTTAGTGACAAATTAAATAAAGTTTTAATACATTATTTTTAAATTAAAAATTAAAAGTATTTTAGAGTTCACTTTCCCATTAAAAAATTAAAAGGTCTTGTTGAAAGTTTTACGTCATTTATTAAAATTATTGTTTTAATTAAAATTTATTTTTGTAAATATATCAATTGATGATATTTATTTGAAAAATCAAATGGGTATGATAAGTTGAACTCAAGTGTAAAATTACTTTACTACTTTAAGCACCTATTAACAAATAATTATTTTTTATTTAAAACTTTTTTAGTTTTTCTTCTTTTAATACATTCTTTTTAAATATTATAATTCACATTAACTGTTTAATTTTTTATTAATAATTTTCTTAGTTTTATTTTTTATTAATTAATAAGTTAGAAACAAACGTATAAGTAACGTGAACATATGTGCTGTTTAAGTTACGTACTGACAAAACGTTGTCCACAGACTGAATGAATATGAAAAGCCAAACAACATTAACAGCCAAAGTCTCACATATACAATCGCACATATACATTTGTACACTTATACAACTGTCTTACAATGACGCTAACTATGACTGGGACCCCCGAAATGCAAAATATGCAAAAACACAACACCAATAACAACATACGCACACATCCATATACAACAGTCACATAAACATACTCTAAGATATAAAGCAAAAACAAATACAACTAGTTCTCATTTAGAAAGACCATAATCATGTTCATAATGAGGTTTCTTGACTGTTTTTAATGAAAATAAAAACGAGGGCAGTCGTAAAAGTACCCAAGCTAATCTCAATAGCTGTACGTTTTTATGCAGGATTTTACTCTCACGTATTTTGTGGGCAAGAAAACAAATACTGCTTGACAACCAGGACAACAACGAAGCGAAAGGAAGTCATTTACTTGCGAAAAAAATATTAACCTAAAAAATTTAAAAGCACTAAGGTGGAAGCGGATTAAAAGAAGCTAGAAAACTGGTGTTAGGAGAGAACAACTTTAAATATCAATAGCACCGTTCCCGTACTTTTTGGATAAAGTTCGGTAAAATGAGAGTAAACATAAATAATTCTCATTTAGAGGCGAAGATGCTCAAAAGTACTGGACCAACAAAAAAGCCAAACTTCTATTCCAAAAGAAGATGTCAACCAAAACAAATTGCCAAAAAAATATATTATGCCGCTAGATTAAAAAAATTGCCATCTCAAGAGTAATTCAATAAACATTATGTTGAAGCTAGTACGGTAACAACTTTTAAGATATCCCTCGTTGAAAAAAATTCCTGTGAGTTAAGCTCTGAATCTCTATGTACTCTCTTATATCTTTCCAACATTAGCTCTCCTTTTATGCAATAACATCATTAGTAATAATTTGAAATACAATAAAACAGCTCCAATTAATTTTGTATGTTTATATTTTGATTGTTGTTATTATTGCCTCTGCTGCTACGGTTTCGGCTTCTGCTATCGTTATTGCTGTTGTTGCTGTTTTTTGTGCTCCCCTCTTATTATGCATTATTTAATTATAATTGTTGTAGTATTGGTAGTATATGGTGGTGGTTTGAGCCTTTACTTTAAGGCTAGAAAGAGAACATAATACTCAACACATAAAAAGCAACAAATAAAAAAAGAGACATTTAAAGAGCACAAAAACAAAAAATATAGTTTAAGTATGCTTAAAATTATTAGCAACAATAATGTAATAATGACGTCATTAACTGAGCTTATTTGAATCATTTTGTTGTTGTAGTCTGTGCATTCGTTAAAAAAGAGATTTGGCAAAGAGTTATGACAACAACAAAAAAACCTTACAGAGAATAAAAATGAATATTTTGCTGTAAATATAACAAGTCAATACAAACTCCCCTTTTAATCATAAACCACAAATGATTCTCTTTCATTTCTTCAAGCGCATGCTTACCTTTTTTTTTGTGCCTGTTTTATATTATTAAAATTAATGTTAGGCTGCTCTTTGTTAAACAGTTTGGCGCGCATTTAAAAATAAAAAACCGAAACAACAACAAACAAACAAAAAACACATACAAATGAATGTAATAAAATATTAAATATTCTCTGGCTGAAAGGCAGTAAGCAGGATGATATTTATTTAGTAGGGGTAGGGGGTGTTGACAATTGTTAGGATTTTGTTTAATTGTAATATGCCACAGAGCCAAAGCTGATGGGGCAGTAGCAGTCGAAATATTTGCTTGTAGTGGTAGTTAGATTTTGGTTGTTAAATGGTCTCAACGTTGCTGATTAGTTTGCCTGTTTGATTGTATAACGTTGCGTGACTTTTGATCAATTATTGTTGTTCAGCTTTTAGTTTTGTTGTTTTAGTTTTTGTTTTAATTATATTTATTATTATATTTTTATTTACTTTTTTTCATTTTTGGTAAAATGTGTGTGCATAAAATTCATTCATGTTGTATTTTTTTTATTGCATTTGTAATTAAAATAAATTTAATTGAATTTGTGTTCGTTTGTTTTATAATCTAAATTTTATGTTTAATATAAAGACAAAATTAAAACAATAAATATTTATAGATTATAATCAATATTGAAAGAAGAAGAAAAAACATTGTAACATTTATTAAGGTAAATAATTTAAGTTTTTATTTTATTTTATAATTAATTTTATTTTAACGTTTTTATTTTACGTTTTTAACTCGAATTTTACCTTTGGAGAAAAAAATTTAACACATTTTACAAAATAATATTAATAATGAATATTTACCATACGTGGGAGTAGTTAATCAAATAAAGTAATTAATTGTCATATTTATTGACATTGGAAGTCAAATAATGTTAATATTTTTTTAAATTACCATTCATTTCAGTAATGGTAATGCTTTCCAATAAGATTTCATTGACACTTAGTTAAAAACAAATAAAAAATCATTATTACAAAAAAAAATTATTATTAACTAATTATTTTATTCCAAGTGAAATTCGTAACTTAACAATTTCTTTAAAAGCAATTTTAAACTAATTCAAATAATGCCAAAAAATTTTAGTTGTATTAAAAAAGTCCCAAGTATGTTATTTTCAAACATAAATATTATTATTTTATTAAGTTTTTTGCCACAAGTCTTGGTAAAACGTACGCACATTTTTTAAAAATAGTATGATTATTTGGCATAAATTTTACTTGGTGATGCATTTTTAAATATTCTTTTTAAAAGACCATTTTAGTTTTAAATAGTAAAAAATATTCAATTGTTTGAGTTACGAATTCACGTGCATCATGTTGTTTAAAATACTCTTAATTTATTTTATTGTTAATAATCAGTAAACATTGTTTGAATTGTAAATTGATACTCCACGTTTTTTATATTTTCTATGTTTTAATTTACTCAATTTTCTTTTTTTTACATTAACTGCTTTAAATTAAAAGAGCAGTAACACTTGTTTCTCATCTTTTTATTAACGGTCAGTCACTCACATCGAGTTGATAGCTTTAAATTCAACACAATATTTCAGGAACATTTGAAATAAAATTCCAAAATGAATTTATTTAAATTAAAAAAAAAAAAAAACAAAGCGAGTTCCTATTTTTCGACACCGAACAGAAGGAATAACTTCTTTAATAGTCATATTTTCCATTAGGTATGAAGATGTAAACAGTCATTTATTTTTGGACAATCAAAAGCTTTGATTTTCCAAAACATTGCGAGAGATACATCACTTCATCTGATTCCCTTGCTGCCTTTATCAGACCGAATATAGAATAAAATTCTCATGAATGAGTCGAACGTACTGTGGGCAACTTTCTCTTTATCAAGAGCGCATCCTTTCGTGGTCAACTGCCCAGTGAGTCGCTATACGCCTTACAAGGAAAATTTATGCGAACAGCTCGAATCTTAAACAAACTTTCTGCAGAGGTCTTTTCACTCACTCTTCACAACTAGTCCTTACTATCCTGCGTCCCATTGCCTAATTTTCTAGTTCTCCCACAAAGCGTTGTTGCATAAGTGAAGAGCCAGTGAATTTTTTTACAAAAAATACAATAGAAATTTTGCCTGATATTTGGAACAGATTTAATTACAAAACTTCTTATAGGCTTCAATTTGATCCATGTTAATTAAGTTTGTATAAACACAAGCTAAAACTTAGTTTAATTAGCAAAAGCATAAATTCATTCAAATTTAATACCAAAAGCAGTACAACGGCATCACCGTTTTAGTTTAAAATTGTTGCAAATGTGTTAGTAGATAATTGTGTATGTATTAGTTTTGGCCATTCATATCTTGCTGGGTTTATAAGCATAAAAATGCAATGGTATTGAATTTTTATTAACACTTTTTTCACGTTTTGACTCATTGACAAAATTCGGAGCACTCGAAGAGCTTGTTATTATACAGTTAGCACATATAGCACTTGCAATTGTTTCACTGTTCTCTAAGCTTTTAATGTACAATGTTGCTGAAGTTAAATCAGCATATGTCTTGGTAACTTTTTATTTCTGATACCACTTAATGCTGTCAGCCCTTAACCCCTTTCAGAAATTAAACATTTTTTAACTCAAAGTTATAACTTTTTAAAACGTATTTTCCACCCTGAGATTTGCTTGTAATTAAAAAATTTAGAATTGTAACTGCTCGTTACAAAGACATCAATCTGTAAAAGTTTTTTGACTTCTTTTACAACCCAAGGAAATAATTTCTATTATTCTTGTATGATTTATATTTGGCATCAACCTTATAAACCCCTACTCGATTGTTAGAAGTCCTTTTTAACACAAATTTGCGCTGATAAAGCATAGCGGTAAAAAAAGTTCTGTTGTAGTGTTGGTGAGGATATTAATATTTTTATCCATTATTGTTAGACTACTTGAATAGGCCAATAACGGAATGTTAGTTTAAATACATGATTCATTTTACTAAAGCAGTCGGAAAACATGACGCAACATTTGAGATTTATTAAGAAGATCTAGAAGAACAAACAGGATTTACTAGTGATTGAGTACCGTGGAAATCTATGTGCCAAAAATTAAATTTTTTCTTTAAAGTCATTATTAATATCATTAACTAGATACACACGTAGTAAACTTTGTGTTAAAGTAAAAATTCCCGGATACTTTCTGAACATACGTAAATTAAGGTGAATCCAGAATCAAATTAATAAATTAGTTGGCTCATTTGAACAAGCTTATTTTGCGCTTCAATAAAATAAAATACAATAATTTAATATGTATTGGTAGCTATTTTTTAGTGAACAGTGTAAGAAGCTGGGCTTAGCCAAAACCATTAGAAATATATACTAACGTTAGCTTTCATTAACAACATTAAATATTTTAAACTTCAAAAACGCTTAAACTAACCCAAATTTGTAAACAAAAAAATTTTGCAAGTTTTATCTATTTTCCCAATAACTTTAGAAAATACTTTCTTTGCTCAAACCATAAATAGTCGCAAAAACTAAGTCTTACTCTGGAAAAGAAAAAAAAAACAAAACACAAATTTATGCCACATAAATACCTTTAAGCTTCCATAAAAGTAAATACGAAGCGCATACACGAACAAACGCTTATAATCAAATACACTTCATTAAAAATTCAATAGAATTTAGTTGTTGCTAATAAACTTTCTTAGTTTATTTTAAATAAAAAATAAATAAAAAACTAAATAGATTAGCAACAACAACAACAGCAACAAAAATATTCGATCACTCAGTCTGGTACCCGCTAGCTCACCTATAAACTCCCCCAATGTAGCTCGTCCAAAGAATTTAAAAATTGAGTATTTTTCTGGACATACAAGTGTTAAGTGCGGCATTATATTTATTTGTATGATTTTTAAGTGGCAAATATGAATGTGTGTATGTAAACTCTATTACTTGTGACTATAACCTCATTGACCAAAGCAACAAACATTGAACATCAAATGTGAATTAGTGCAACACTCAAGTCCACTTTGTCTTGTTTTTATTTTTATTTTTTCAAACCAATCTTCTTCTATTTCTTTAGCCTTATCTAGTTTTTTTAGTTGTTGTGTTTTTGTTTGTGCATATTTTACTCTATTGACTTCTAGTGAAAATTCTTTGTTGAGATGATACGGTTTAACTAATGCTTTAGTTGAGGTATATTGCTCTTATTTTATTATTGCTGATGCTGATGCTGCTGCTGCTGCTGCTGTTGATGATGAGGCTGATGAAGAGACTATGATGATACTGTTCTCAAACTGTTTTTGATACTGACGACCAACCACAGACGCTGTTGCATGCATAATTTCTTAGTTTAATTCGATACAAAAAAAAAAAAAAAAAATAAAAAAAAAATACTGAGATACACAATTATAATTTTAAGTTATTGCAGGCCATATACACTTTTAGTTTAGACAAAATGTGTGCTTCATAAAAAAAGAGTATTGTAAGTTGCTAAGTAATTTTTCAGATAATCCAAAAATGCAGTGGCCAGAAGGTTAAAGAGAAATTGATGGTTTTTATTTGGAAATTATGTCTTATGTCTGTGAATTAATGTGAAATATATGTTATTGAAATTTTTTTTAAAGTGCAAAATTAGGAGTCAATGTCTTGTAAATTTAAATAATTTGAAACACTTAAATTGTGTTTGGCACATAGAATTTTAATGGTAATATTTTACTGTCTTTATAAATAACATAATTAAACAAGCAACAAGTTTCTAAGCTTTTTGATTTTTCTTTTAATTTTTCCTTTTATGTTTTTAAACAAATGTTTTATTACAGTTGCTGCTTTTTTCTCTCAGCATGCATTGTTTTTATACTGATTATATCCAGGTATTTGGTTCAAAATTTGCTGAATATTGTTGCTAGCAACATGTTAATATTTTCCAAAGTAATTTTTTAAAAGCAAACGTTGTTGTTCAAAACTCTGATTGGATAAGATTTAAAAATTGTGCTTTGTTTTAAGTTTGTAACTTTTAGTATTCTAAAATATGCTGCCATTAATTTGTTTTCGTTGAGATGTAACAAGAAAATATTAAAATAAAATAGAAAATAATGTGATATGTTTGCAGCATGCTTCTAAATACGTAATTGAAGAACTACAGCTAAATAATTTTTAATTAAACTTAACCTGCAGAATTTAACGAAATCATATTTGCAACATGTTGCTTTAGTGTTGCGCTGTATATATTTATTTTTCCCTCACCTTACGAGCTTCGTTGGATTATTATTTAAGTAAAATTTCACCTTTAAGTTATTTCAATTCTTGACTTCAAATAATATATAAAAAATTTCAATAAAAAAAATAGATCCCATTCAACAAATTTTGCTATTATACTCACCGAGTTGAAGGAATTGCAATGTATCATGTTACCAATGTTGTTGTTGTTGTTGATAGTAAAGCATACAAGTATTTTTTTACTATAAACAATTATCTTGAAAAATGTTGCAATAATTTTCTACATGTTGTATTTGATATCAACATGTTGCTAAAAAACCTTAAAATAAAAAATATACATAAAATATTTTAATTTTTTTTTTGCTATTTCATAAAATATCTAAACAAAAAGTCAACATCTAACATTTGCTTTTAATTAATTGTTAACAATTTGATGTATAAGGTTTTATTTTACTTTTAATAAAACTTATCACCTTAAAAAAAATTATTTAAGGTGTAACTAACCGTTAATATTTTAGAAACTTTGTTGCAAGAATTCAAGTGCAATATGTTTCTGGTACGAAATTTGTTAACATTTGCTCTTATTAAAAAAAATTTAAAATTGTAATAATTTTTTAATATTTAAAATGATAAATCGTCCTTAAAATGATTAAAATAGTATTTTGGACATATGTTAATTTTAGTTTTCTATAAACTAGTTTTAAAGCAAATATTTAAAAAAATAAACAGCCATAATTTAATAATTCTGCTATGAAATCAAGCAATTTTTACGTGGTTGCTTATACTGCTGTAACAGTTTAAACAACTAGAAGACATTTTAAGATTGCCAAACACAAACATAACACTTATTGTCTTGCAAATAAATTTGAACAATAAGCCTGCAATCCACAAAACAAAAACCGATCTTCAGTAACATGTTTTTGTATAGATGTCTTTTAAATAAATATGGTTACATAGCCTCAATGTTTAAATGCGATCGTACGTTGCCTGTGCTCTAACACATGTTATTATTACAACATAATGACATGGAACCTATTTTGTTAGATATTTAATTAGTTTGTTTTTTCTATAAAATGATATAACCAGTACAATTATAAATGTGCTTATAGGTTTAATATTTGCGAACGTAGTTGTGTGGCAGCTATTTCTAAATGAACAGAAAAAAATTTTGTATAACAAATGAAACATTTAAATTATTATATAGAACAGGCGGCAGGCAGCGTGTGTGTTCTTAATACTATGACAAAAAAAAACGAAGAATGGTAAAATCTATAGAAAAGTAATTATTAAAATATGTACCATCGAATACTCACTTACATATTTTTCTTGCTTAATATTGGAAAATAATATTTAATATAAAATGACTTAAAGACAAAAAGGGGTTTAACCTACAAAACAAAAACAAAATCTAAATACTGCTGCAATGGCATTTTATTTATTTTTTCGTTTTGTTGAATCTGCCACAACAACAACAAATTTAGCGCAATTACTTTGGACATTATACAAGGCTACTTCTATCGCACAAAAAACAACTACCTCAACCACTTTTAGTAGTTTTTTTTCGACGTTTGTATACAAACATTTTTATGTTGCATTTAAGACTGTGTTGCCTGCTATTTCTAACTTAGTTCAAGTTTATAATATCTTTAATAAGTAGATGGTGGTGCATTGTGTAGCATAAAGCAAGGTTTTATGTATGTATGTATGTGTGCCTGTGCATATTGAAGTTTAAGAAGATCATGCTTTTTTCATGAAGCCTGGAGGGCGCGTGCTAAATTTAATCAGTATCAGTTTATGTTGCATGTTGCGTACAATGACACTCTATATTTTTAATTTGTTTTATTTTTTAATTTTGTTGCTATCTAAAGTGTCTAATTTATTTTTTTATCTAAAGTAGAAATTTAAATTATGTCTTGTCTTATTGCAACAAATAATGTAAGATGTGCTTTAGATTGACTTTAGCTTTAAGTTGCCAATAGCTTAAGGTAAATTTACAAAATATTATAACGGAATAAATATTTCAGCAAATATTTATAAACATTGATTGGACAGACGCTAATATAGTAAAAACTAAAATCCAATAACTTTGAAAGAATTAAAACTCAATAAAAGAAAATAAGTCAATGTTTCACCAACATGTATCATAAACAAAACCAAATTCATCTTAAATCCTTAATGTTTTAACCTTTTGCACTCCACACAAAATTTCATATTACCCTTGCTGGTCATATCACCGTGGCATTTTTTATAAAGAGTAAAAATTAAAAGAATTATTTATTTTTTTAATCATTTTTATTATTATTTTAATAAAAAAAACTGCGTCACTTATTTCAGAAAAATATTTAAAAATAATGTGGGGGTAATTCCCTAATTTGTACAAATTGTCCCTGATTGAATAATGTGGGGTGAAACCCGAAAAATGTTTAATTGTTATTCATGTTACCGTATAGGTGTCAGTAGAGTACAAAAGGTTAATAAAACTCCAAAATAAATTTAAAGATATTTCTTTATTGGTGCAAAATAATTCAGAACCACTACCAAGTGTAATACCTTTCATTGCGCTACCACATATAAGATTACAAAAATAAGAACACATATATTTTTGTTAAATTCTAATTATTTATACAATACATTTTTAATAAAGTTTTTCATATTTCGAATTTTTAACAAAAGTTTGTTTTCAATATTGTAGCCACGTGTACGAGGGCTGGTCTAGATATATTTGGCCTAATAGTGAAAATGCGAATATTTATGATCAAAAATGGTTTTATTGTTTTTCAAAGTATTCTCCAGCATGATTTATAAACTTTTGCATGCGCTCAAACCAGTTGTCGAAGCACTTTTTCCACTCCGATTGAGACACCTCTAAAACAAGGTTTTTAAACACTTCAACAGCTTTTTTCTTGATGTGCGGAAACAAGAAGAAGTCATTAGGTACCAAGTCAGGGCTGTACGGCGGATGACCCATTAATTCGACGTTTTGGCCGGTCAAAAACGCTCTGGTTTGAGTCGATGTGTGAGAGCTCGCATTGTCATGGTGAACAATGATTCGTCTTCTCTTATTGGTTTTTCGAATTTCTCCGATGACTTCAGGCAAATTGTAGTGTACCACTAAGAAGTGACCATCCTACGTTGCTTAAGCGGAACAGTCGCCAAATGACCAGTTTTGCCGAAGAAACAGGCGACCATTTGCTTCGAAGTGCTTCTTCCACGAACAACTTTCGTTGGATTTTGCTCGTCTTTGAAGACCCACACGGTCGATTGTTGTTTCGTTTCGGGCTCATACGCATAGATCCATGATTCGTCACCTGTGAGAATCTTATAAACGTCTTTTGAAGCACCGCAATCGTATTTTTGCAACATTTCTTTGCATCAATCGACACGAGCTTTTTTGAGCAACTTTCAAATTGTGCGGGATCCAACAGGAACAAACCTTTTTTACGGCCAGGTGTTCATGCAGTATCGAATGTATCCTGGTGGAAGAAATGTCCAAGGATGTCTCTATCTCTCGGTATGTCACATGTCGATCTTGCATTATGAGTTCACGCACGGCATCAATGTTCTCTGGCACAACAGCCGTTTTTGGACGACCTTCACGGAATTCGTCTTTGAGCGAGCTTCGGCCACGATTAAATTCATTATACCAATTTTTTACAGTGCTATAGGATGGTACTTCATCGCCATACAAAGATTTAAGTTCATCAATGCACTCTTGCCGTGATAATCCACGTCGAAAGTTGTGAAAAATGATGGCACGAAAATGTTCACGAGTTAATTCCATTTTTTTCTATATTAATTTTTTCAAGTCACTGTAAACAACACAAATAATGGTCGTACGTCAAAACGTTTTGAGTACGATTATGCTTAAAAATTACAAACTTTCCAATAGAAATGTCAGATTGAACTTGGCACACTCACTGTTGCCAGGCCAGAAATATATAGAGCAGCCCTCGTATATATTTTAGGCAACATGTTGCTAAAAATATTTTTATGATTTAAGAAAACCATTTTTTATTTTGTAATTTTTCTTTTGTAAATAACAAACAGGTCGAAAGTTAGTAAGAATATTGAATAAACTTTTTATAATTTTATTATTTATTTTTGTGACTAAACAAATTTAAACAAACGATTTATTTGAAAACCAAAAATATTTTAAAAAGTCCAATTTTTAGAGCATTAAAAATTAAAATAAAACCATCAGAAATAATTAACTCGCTGTGTAAAGACAGTTTAGAAGTTCTTTAAAAAAATATTTTAATGATAATTGCAATTATATATTAATATCTTAAAAAACTTAACGTATTTTAATAGAAAGTGGCCATTTTGTGTTGGCCTATTTTCGTATAAATTCAAAATCAAGCCCGTTTTAAAGCATGATATTGCTAAAAGTTTCACTGAATAACACTTTAATAATTTTATTTAAAAAATAATTATTTTTATGTCACTTAAAAATTTTAATTTGAAACTTTCTTCATAAATGTATATAAGCCCTTGTCTTCATGCAATAAATTGTTTGTTTTCAATATTAATTTCTGATCATTTTACAATTATCAAGTTCTATCAATTTTTACCTTTGTAATTATTTGCACATTCTTAGCGTGATTGATCTGAAGTCTTGTATTGTTTTTTCTTTTGATTTTTTGATTCAAAAACCGGTCATATTAATCTTATTTAATTAAAGCTCAAAAGCACCAACAGCAGCAATAAATATGAGAGCAAAAAAAATCAATTTTGAATTTAACACAAAAACAACAAATGTACATATAAATATTCAAGCAACATACCCAAGCATACGTATGCTGCTCATCAGAAAAACAACTTAACAGTTATTTGTAAATAAATGTTAAGCTATAAAGAAGGCAAACGCAGCAACAAAAAAAAAAACTTTTTATAATTTAAACTCATTTGTAGCAAGATGAGTTGAGAGACGCCTTGAAGATTTACGAGTACCAATACACACATACTTAGTACGTACTGCAACTGAAGCTTGAAGTTGGCAACATATCTACACACGAACACACAATCCTTAATGTATGAAGTAGAGCCAGAATCATATGAAAAAAAAAGCCAACAGAAAAAAATGTTTAGTCATAAATGAAATGAAAAAGGAAATATGGTCGTCGTCTATATTATTTTGCTAATGCTGTAGATGTTGTTGTTAACAAAATTAAATGTTCATTCGCAATGGTATGGTAATGATAATGATAATTGCTAATGACCAAAAACGTAATGAAGCAAAAATGAGTGCCAATGTAGGCGCTATAAAGGACTTATGGTTCAACTTAAAGAATAAACGAGTAGAGGTGCCTGCAGGGAGATGAAAAATTACAGTTGCTGTTACTAAACTTTGTCGTCATATGAACATTTTAGATAATTTGTACACAAACACGACATAACAATTTAAAGAAAAGCAAAAAAAAAAAAAATATACACAACATAAATATGTTGCCAGGTAAATGCAATGTATTTAAATGATTGTATATACACGCAGTAGATAAGTATGAGTGTGCATGATGATTTTATGAATATGATGATTATAATAACCAAGCAGATAAACAAGCTGCAGCAACGATAAAAAAGAAATAAAATTCAATCGAATTGTATTTTCTGTAAAAAAGACAGGATGAAATTAAAAATATTGTTGCTTGGAAAAAAAAAATAATATGAAATTAAAGAAACAAAAATTAAAAAACAAATTAATAAATAACAAAACAAAATAATATATATTTTTTTTACAAATAATAACTGGTTGTTTTCATACATATTTTTTAGGATATAAGATTTTTTCTCATTCTTGGACCAAGTGAGAATTATAAAAGAAAATTATTTATCAACATGTTTCACACATGCGTTCATATTTTATAATTATATTTGTAAGTTGCTGTTAGCTAGTGTAGGATAATGTAATATGATATGCATTTGACTTTACTTTACTTAACAACATTCGCCAAAATTTGCCTTTGCATAGTAACACAAACTTTGCCTTTGTTAAATGTTACAAAAGGTTTTTATAAAAGTTTGATCGAATTTAATAAGGAATATGTTCCTGTTCATTTTCGGAGAAGTAGCGTTATACATCTGGCAGCAAACTTAAATACTGAAAAATGTTTCTAGCAACATTTCATTTTTTTCTACAGCCTAGCACTCTGTTCGATTTTGTGAAAACTGTTGAGCAACATGCATCATTTCAGTTGAAAATTTTGACAGCGATTTGAAAGGTAACATTAAAAGAGTAAACGGTTTTCTTCATCTTTAACTTAATTTTTGTCTTTTTCTCTTTTTAAATTTTAAATTTTTCCATTTCTTTTATAATTACTTTAACACAATAAAACAAACAAAGCAAACGTTCTGAAAAAATGGTTGTCTAAAATTCCGTATGAAAAAAGTGCTGCTTATTTCGTAATTGAAAAATAAATGTTGCTAGAAACACTTTCTAATTGCTGCGGGAAACATTTCGCGACTTTTTCATAAATAAACAGAGTACTTCTTTAGCAACATTATTTCTTATTATTTGACAGCATTTCGCACATCTATTAATGATACAAAATAATGAAATAACTGAAGATATTAACTATTTTTGTATAGCAAAATAAAGGAATAAAAGTTACACAAACACATATAAATAAACATTTCTTAGATGCAGCTAAAAACTAGAAGTAGAAAAAAAATTACTTGAAGCTCATTAATATAAATCGTTACTATGAGCAAAAATATTGTTCATACAATAAGGAATCATATTAATGCATGTAAAATGCAACAAATTTTCTTCTTTAGACTATTAAAATCCTAGTTCTACTTAAATAAACGAGTTCACATACAAAACAACAAAAACAGCAGCAAAACAAAAAATTAAAACGTAGGCCAAAGTTGTTTACACACAAGCACACATGTGTGTAACGTTATGTGTGTAAAAATATTAAATGTTGCACGTAAGTATGCATCTGTATATTTAAGCAAATGCATATAGTAATAATAATTATTGATGATGTGGTTGTTGACGTTATTGTTGCTGCATTTTGTTGATAGTATATTTGCTGTCGTTGTTTGCTGTTATAACTACAACAGTTGCATATGTACATTTTTGTTCATTTGCAGTCAAATTAATGATTATGAGTTAAATTGTAAAGCATGAGGTGTGAGTTAAACATACACTTAACTCTCCAATAGTCTAAACGAGTATTTATAAAAATAAAAGTAAAAACAGAATTTAGCAACATTTTGTGAGGAGCCTTTAATGTTGTTGTACGCTTGTAGCTGAAGGAGGTGAAGGAGAACTCTGTTTTTATATATTCCTTGTTATATTTTAAAGATATTTTAATTTTTCTTGTTACTTCTAGACCAAGTAGGCTGCAAGTACTAATGTCGTATGTATTCAAAACTTGTAAATATTTAGCATTGATTGTCATTTCTGTTTGTTGCAAGCAAGCGGCATTGGTTGTAAATGAGTTTTATGGTTTTTTCTTAATACTGATTTTCGAAAAATAATTGTATGAGTATAAATTTATGATTTTTAATTAATAATAACATAAATTTATGAGTTTTAAAGAAATCTGTTTAAAAAGTATCTGTAAAATGTTAAGAAGGCATAAGAAATGTGGAACTATAAATTCATGTGTTAATTTTTTTTTTTAATTATTTTTACAGAGTAACTTAACTCTTAAATTTTCTAAGATAGTTTTGTTTTAATATATAAAAGTCAGTTACATTCAAATAAATTCTTGTCTGGGTTTAAAATGCAAATATTAAACTCTTTCTTTTCATTGTCGAATAATGATAAGAAGAAGAAATTTTTGCTAGCTTTGACAGCAACATGTTGATATAAGCCAATAATTGTTTTGTATAAATAAATTATAATTCAACCTTTTGTGTCTAACTGCAACATCTTCTCCAAAAAAATTTTTTTTTACTTTTAAAAAATCTTTTTTAAATTACGGCCATTATTTAAGTTATAAAAAATGTTGCTGAAATATTACACTGCTTAATTAAATTTGCTAAAATAATTGCATATTCCTTTTTTTCATACAATCAAATTCCCACCTTTTCTGTCATACATCATTTATTTTTAAATTAAAATTTTTTTTCTTTATTGGAATATTTTGAATTATAGTTTTTCGAAATTAGTTTGCCATCTCAAGATTTACCACACTTGATTTCTTTAACAACAACAACAACAGCAAACAAATACCACAGCAATTTAAATATAATCGATGAATAAAATACAGTTAAAATTCATTTAAGCAGAAGCCACCTTAATAAAGGCCATGTAGTCGATTACTTCTAAAACAGTTTTAAAAGCCAAAGAAACAGTTGGTTTCCTTTCTTTAGTCGTGTGGTAGCCAGCTAAGCCAGGTTTTAGTCAGACAAAATAGTAAATGAATTTGTAGTCAATTGCCCGCTGGTGGTGAATTCAGTTTAATTTTAATTTTTTTTATGCTTAACTATCATCACTGTAGACATGTTAAAATAGGTGACAGCGCGGCATGAACCGCTTCATCGCATAAAATAAAATTAAGCAACAAACAACAGCAGAAATATCAGCCACACAACAAAAAACAAAACTTATATCGGCATTGAAATTAAATATAGATTTTTTTTAATTTATTATTTTATAGTGGCAAGTATAAAAAAGAACTGACTTGCATTCGTGTGTTGTAAGATGCATGGTGCTTTCGTCTATTAATTATCGATACTTGTAGTTATTTGCCAAGTAATAAGAACAGTAACAAAGTAAGAAACAATTACTTTGGCAACAATGTTGCTTAATTACTTGCGATTTTTAATTGCAAAAAGTTGTATATCAATTCAAACATAATTATTTATTTTAAATTAGGTTTTGTTCTGTTGTCACATGTTTTACAACACTTACAAACATATTCAATTCAATTTTATCTTTATTATTTTAAAAAGCATGCAATTTTTTATTTAGTATTGAAATTGTCAGCATCTGATCATTTCAAAATGCTTTTAATTATGCATAAATTAGAAATACCTTATAAATGTTAAAGCAATAAACTAGTTTTGTTTGCTTCTGGTTTTTTTTATCTCTGTAGGCTTTAATGTCTACAGTAATTGAAAAGTATGTTGCATTAGTGTCACCTTTTAATAGTTTTTATCTGTGTTGTTGCTTTGATTTGTCACATGCTAGCGGAGTTAAGAAATTTTGAATTATGTAAAACAATAATGTTAGAGTTTTAATTGATTTAGTATGGACTGAGATAAGAAATAATTTAGTTAAGATAAAAATTTTGTTGTGTTTTATTTGAAGCAATTTGTTGACAGTTGATTTTTTTTTTTGGCAAAATTAAATTTTCTTTAAATTCTTTTATTATTTAAAATTTTTTTGTTTTCTTTTATCTCATCTTAACACTAATTAAGTTAACGGTATAAGAATAATTAAATAAAATTTATGGTAAATTTACTAAGCACAAGGTCTATTTTATAAAATACTAGCAGCGCCTACGACTTCGTTCGAATATCATTTCTAATTTTCTTAAAATTAAAATTAACAAAAATGTGTTTTTAAACATTAGTTGTAAAGTCTTGTAACAAGCGTTAAAAATGTTCCATCTACAAAAATAAAATATACTGACAACAGTTCCATTACTATTATACCGGAAAAATTTGGTGCTTTAACATTTGTACCTCTATGTTCTCTACGAAATGATTTATTTAAATAAAAATATTCTATATTTGAACCAAGATTCCAAGGGACCTTCCCTCAAAATTTTATTGAAACCAAACCAGAAATTCCAAAAATAGGTGTTTTTTTCATATGGATTTCTATATGCACCAGCATCAAAATTAAAAAAAAAAAGTTTTTTGAACAGGAATGAAGAGGATTGTTTTTTTTTTAATATTTTACCACATCGTAGGGTGGCATCTTCAGGAACCAAATAATACTAATATATTTTTTGTGTATGAAGTATTGAAAAAATAAAAACAATATTTTAACTATATAAAACTAACGTTGTAGCAAAAAAGAAAAGAAAATCTAGAATTTTTTGGTTTCATTTTTTTCATAAAAAACTGTACTTGTATTTTTCAAATGCTTTAAAATTAAATTATGAATTTTAAATATGTTAAACTACAATAGATGAGTTAAAATAATGTTGAGGCAACTTGTTGCTATAAACATGTTCCATCAACTTTTTAATCTTTTTGAATTCAGGTTAAAAATATTGATGCAACAAAGTTGGAACGTTTTTACAAAATATTTGCAGTTTGCCCCACTTAGAAAATCTTTCTTGCATATTAATCTATTTATTAAAGTAGGAAACATGTTGCAATTAAAATTTGAGAAATTTATTTAGGAACTTGAATTATTTCTTTTCAAAAATTTGCTTTAAAAAAGCATGAATCCTGAAAAGTTTCATAAATTCTCCCAAAATGTATCGAATAAAATTACAACAAAAATAGTTTTTATTAATTGCGCATTTTGCTCGTTCAATAAGTGAAAGGAGTACCTACGACCTTGTAGAGAAAAGCCTAAATAATATGTTTGTTTTAAAACAATATTTTACAAATGAAAATATAGTTCGATTTTGATTCAGTTCATTTATAACCTTTTATTTGTATAACTCATTATATTCCTTTATTAGGAATCAAGACAAAATATTCATTTGAAACATATACAAACAAAATTAGAAAACGACTATAAATTTTTTAGTAGATGGCATTGCTTTCATATATTTGGAAAACTTAAGAAAGTCAGAAAATTAAAAAAAAAATCCTTTTTTTGAACAACTAACGACTTTATGCCTTTGGCTAAACAAAATGTCGATTTGTGCCTATTTTCATTAAGCGAATAAAATTTTATCAGCCATAATACGTACTCCTGTACGGTGTGTATATTCTCAATTTAATTACATCTTAAAATACAATTCCATAAATTTTACAAACACATTGAAATTGTAGCAAGTCTCTACTTATTGCACTTTTTGTGTTGATGTTTTTCCATTTAGCATAAAACACTTTGGGTGGGCCTTTAAGAAATTATCAAAGACTATTTCAAGTGTATCGCCAAACCTTCCAAAGAAAATGTTAACAAGGGCTAAAAACAGAAAACTTAAAGTACATTTATATGTCCATCCATATAGAAAAACTTACATATAGACTAACCATCGACAAGTCATCGTATAAAACAAACAACATAACACAAACAAACACATGTACATATCAATGGTGGCAGACAAAACACCATACCACAACACCTCTATCGAAAAGCCACCTCACTGTTGTGGCCTGCTAAGATGCAAATTGTTAATGGTAGCAATGTTTCGGTGTGGTAGTGATGATGTTGTTGGTGGCATTACTTAATACAAAATTCACAAGTATATAATCAAACAAAGTGAAAATTATATTGAAAATATCATTAAAAAAAATTAAACATTTACGGTTGATTTTCCTTACATACTTTAACTCATATAAAACTTGAACATGGTAAATAAATATAACAACAAGAACAAAAGCATGATGCATGTATTAAATTTGGTTAAAACAGCTTGCCAGTTATAAAACAAAAACAACATCATCATCGTTACTGTTGTCCTCCTCATCAACATCAACACCTCATCCTCATCATAATGCAACATTTTCAATATCTTCAACGTCCAAATGCGTTTTTAGTTTTAATATTAAATAAAACACTTTACACACACACACACCCACACATCCATACACACATTTGTTTACACTCATATATTAAGTAGCAAAGTCCCTTGTACGTTTTATACTTAGTCTTATAACCTCATTTGCTTTGGTGTCGTCGTCTCTGTTGTTATTGCTGTTGTTCGTTTGTTTGGTAAGTTTTGTGGCCCCGCTTTGAATTCCACCTAATCTTATTCGTTGAATTCATTCGTAATCTCATTAAATTTACATATTAATCAAGGGATTTTAATTACACTTACACTACACATATAACAACAACATCACCAGCAACATTCAGTATTTGTTGCAAACAAAAAAAAAAAAAAAAAAAAACAAGAGCAACAGCAATAATATCAACATCAACGTCTTCAATGCTAAATAAGTAAAGCGAAGTAAAATAGCAATGACACCAAGAAACATACGTTATTTATTTTATTTTATAAAATACATATTGCACTCATTTAACGCGCTACAGTAATTTTTACTTGCTACAACTGTTAAAATATGACCAAGTAAGCACCTCAGTTTTAATTACAATATTTTTGTTTTTCAATGTTACAGGAGTTCCTAGTAACTCTTAAAAAGAGATTTTTTATAGAAATGTTTTTTTTTTTCAAAACTATATTTTTTCTACCAAAAACTTCAATTATTCGGGTGAGAGTAGCTTTAAAAAAGGAACAATTTTCTCACCCAAAAGTAATCTTTTTAAGCCAAGAAGGAGTGTATACTTTCAAAAAAAGCAGCTTCAACGCCATAAATGATTTAAGTTTTTACAAAATTAAAGTTTTATTTAAGGAAACTTTTTTTTCCACTATGAAAAGTTACTTTTTCACGAAAAAAAACCGGATTTTAACAATTAAATTAAACAAAGCATTTCACTTGATTTACTCAAAAAAAAAAAAAAATACCAAGAAACATTGCTTTAAAAAATAACCACTCTTTCGTTAATAATCACATGTGTTCATAAAAAGTGACTTTTACTCGCATTTTTTTTATAAAGAAAAAATTACTTAAGAAATCCCCTCTCAACAAAAATATCTGTTTTGGCTTTTTATGGCTGGAATCCCACATTTTCGTTGAAAAGTGATAGTTTCACCAAAATTTAGCTTTTTCACCAAAGAGTTACTTTTTCATCAAAAAGTAGTTTTTTCATCAAAAGTCACTTCATCACCAGTCACTTTTTCACCAAAAAGTCACTTCTTCTTCAAAAAGGTAATTTTTCACCACAATTTTCATCAAAAAGTCACTTTTTCACCAGTCACTTTTTCACCAAAAAGTCACTTCTTCGTCAAAAAGGTACTTTTTTACCAAAAAGTCAATTATTCACCAAGAAATCAATTTTGTACCGAAAACTCACTTTTTCACCGTAAACTTACTTTTTTACCAAAAATCACTTTTTCACCAAAAAGTAACTATTTCACCATAGAGTCACTTATTCATCAAGAAGTCACTTTTTCACCAAAAAGTAGTTTTTGAATCAAAAGTCACTATTTTTTCATCAAAAAGTTATTTTTTTACAAAAAAGTAGTTTTTGCGTAAAAAAGTCACTTTTTCACAAAAAAGTCACTTTTTCACCAAAAACTTAATTTTCCAACAGAAAGTCACTTCTTCTCCAAATAGTCACTTTTGGAACGAAAACTCACTTTTTTTCAAATAAAGTAACTTTTAACAAAAAGTCACTTTTTAACCAAAAACTAATTTTTTCATGACACTTTTGAACAAAAAAATCATTTCTTGTATAAAAACTTACAAAAAAAAATTCTCCAAAAAATGACTTTCTCGCAAAACAGACACATTTATAAAAAAAATCGCTTTTCAAACACGATACGTTTTTACAAAACCTCACTTGTTTACAAAAATTCATTTTATAAAGAAAAAAAATTTTTATTGTCTCATTTTCTCCTTTTTTTACTGAAAGGTACAACTGGGTTTGTTTAACAGATCAATAGATGTCAACTTTAAAAAAAAAAACTTACTTAACGGCCGTTAAAAGAGAGCCTTTTATAAAATTATTTCTTATTCTTTGCATTTGTTAGCGAATGTGTATTTAAATTGTAGCAAAATCTAAAAGGATATTGAGATACAGATATCCAGCTTTAGCAGCAACAAAAACTATTTCACAAAATTTTAAGAATCAAATGTTTAATATAAAATACTTACATTTATTTAAGCATAAAGAAATGTAAGTTTACAAATATGTACAAACATGCTTCTTCATATGTATGTATGTATATTTGGATGAATGTGTGTTTTGAGATTAGAACAAGAGAGAAAGGCTTATGCAAAGGTTGTTTGCTTTTAAAGTGTGCGGTCGTTTTGTAAGTTTTTTTTTTTTTTTTGCTTTCAGAAAGTCTTATGTGACGCTTTTGGCGTTTACAATTTTCTTCAAATGAATTTAACTTCGTTACCTCCAATTCCGTTGATTTTCCTTATTGCCTGCATATGCCTGCCTGTTGGTGTTGATTCACATTTACTCGTATTTTTTGGTGTGTGGGTAAATGCGTTTAAATCGAACAGCTTCCTTCTCCACCCATTTGGTGTTTGTTCGAAATTCTACTATTTTAATTTTGATATTCAAAAAGGAATTTAATTGGACTTGCCATACTTTTTGATTACATAAATATCATTAGATATTGTTTTTATACGCGAATGTGTATTTGTTTTGTGGCCAAATATTACTAAATTACATTTTCGCGTGTTAATTTTAAATGCAAATTTTTCTTTTGTTTCTTGTAATAAAGCATATTATTAGGTGATGTTTTCCTTTTTAGTGAAACTTTTAAAATAATTAAGTCCAAGGCAAAAAATTAAAATTGTTTTAAAAAAATAGATGTGATCAAATGCCTAAGCTTTAGTAAAAATAATTAAAATATGAAAGTAAAATAATGTAAAGCCGAAATTTTTGAACTACAAACTTGTGTCAACGGATGTGACACTTTAGTAGGGTTGTTGGATCAATTAGTATATGAAATGAATCTTAAGGGAATGTTCCAAAACGCTTGTATTTTTGGAACGCAACACTGTTCTGTTCGACAATCGCTTTAACAGCCGACAGTTGTTGTTATTATTGGGTGTAAATTGTCCCTTTTATAATGAAAAGAGTGCCGCCAGAGTAACGCTTGAAAATACTTAAATTTAGAAATTAAAACTATTTATCCCTGATATTAAATGTTGTTCATACCTGAGGTTCACTTCCCATTTGACTGCCATTTTAACAGAACAGAAACACCTGGTTTTATTATTTAACTCAAGAACATTATGTTTACGAAAAAAGTATATTCAAAGTTTTTCATTAAAAATATTTATTTTTTTTTAATTTTATTTGATCTTTTTTTCTTAAAAAAATGAGTTGATATTTTATACTTTTAATAATAATAAAATTTATTCTTTTTCTTAAATTAAAAATACAACTGTTTGATATAAAAATTCAGCTTAAGTTTATTTTAATTTTAGTTTCTAAAATTTTCAAAAAAGGAATTTTATTTTAATAATTTCAAAGAAAATAGGAAAAATTAGACACCACTAGAATTTAGTACAGCATTTTCTGGATCACTGCATTCGTCATCAGTATTCTTTGCATCTATCTGCTTTAGGTTGGGTACAGTGTAAACATCACCTATTTAACCAACTAATTTTGAAACTAGAAGTACAAAGAGTATTCATAATTAATTAAAATTAACTTAAATGAAATAAAATTTTATTTTTTTTGGCTTAAGGTTCATTTTTAATTTAATTTTTACAAAGAGAAATTATTTTTCAAATGTATGCGGGCGGCTTAATCCATCATCAGCATTTTTAGCATTTATCTACCTTAGATTGTGTACATTCTAAACAAAATCACGGTTCAAGTCCCAGCTGGGAAAAAAACTATAAAATTAATTTAGTTAGACGAGGCACACAAAGATTTTTCTTCGTTGTTTTCACTACAAATCATCACATACAATTGTTTTTATTTTTCTTAATATTAAGCATTTCCCTAGGGACTACTACTAGTACACTACAGAAGTTTAGTATATCACGTTATTTCCCTAAAAATAAATGTCAGTCAGTTTATTTGCTCAATAATCTCACGCACTTTGTAAAACATAGAAATATTTCTTTATGTTCTTAATTATATAAAGTGTCCTAAGAGAGGTCCTGAAGTGTAAGTTGGAATTCTACATGTTTTGCAGGAATCGAAATAAAAATATCGATAGAAACTTGATGCTAAAATTCTTCAAGAATGCGGTGCGAAGAGAAAAAATATTTTTTTTTTTCATAATTAATTTTTGATTGATTTTTTTGCCTTAAACTTGTGCGTATTTTATTTTTTATTTATATTTGTTATTATTGGAATATTTACAGAAAACAGTTTTTCTATCTTTTCTTGTTTTAGTTGTCTATAGATTGGTTTTAATTTAATTTATTTATTAATTGTTTTAATTGTTTCTTTAATAAGAAAATTTTATGTTTTGTTTTTTGATTAAATATTTAATTTAATTCAATAATTTTTTAATTGAAAACAATATTATTAATTTTTTGTATTAAATATTTAATTAAGACAATTGAAAATTTTGTTAAATTTTAGTCTGAAAACAAATAAAATCTTTAATTTTAGCAAAAGCTTTTTGTGTGTTTGTCACTGATTTTAATTTGATCGTGAGTAATATGTCACATTCTGTCGTGCATTCACTAATCGTACTTTATTTAATTTAAAAGTTGTTGTCCTAGAGACCATGTTATAGAATACCTTGTAAGAACACCTGTGATTTTTTTAATTAATTTTTTTAATTAAATAACTTCGGATAAAAATCATGTCTCTATGAGGACAGTGAGGACAGTATTTAATTTAATTGAGTTTAATTTTATTTTTGTTATTTGTTAGCCTCCATCATTATACACCTTGTATGAAAGTTTCAGGTGTTCAGCTGTTACGGTTTTAGAGACAGACTTCTGAGACATACAGATATTATAGCAATATTAACAGGGTTATGTTTTTACCCTTTATATACGCAACCCTAGAAATGAAGCTACACCTTCTAAATCTTGTTTTAAGCAACGCGTAATTTACGAATATAAGTAGAAACTAAAAATGTATATAAATACATTTTGTTACAACTTTGTGTTTTTCAGTTTGGCACAATATATGTTTATACACATTTTTAGTTTTTACATATAAAATAAACAAAACAAAATCATGAGAAGGCGAGCTTAAAGAAGCTTATATAGCTTAAATATATGCTCGATATATAATTAAGTGGTATCAAAGGAAAGCCTATGACTTCTAGTTTATAATATTTTTTCGGGGTCCCTCCATTTTAAATGACATTTACTTTAAAACCTAAAAAAATAAATAAAATATGGAATTTAAAACTGCCACAATATAAAAACGCATCAAGATATTGCTACAAAATTTTGAATAACATAAATAAATAAGTTTCAATCAAATGTTAAAATAAAATTTAAATTAAAAAAATTTCTCGGAATTTTTTTACAATGCTAAAATTCTAACCACCATAAAAATGTTTATGATTGTTCAAAAATATTATGGTATTCTTAACAATTAAATATTTTCTATAAACGTAATATTTAAAAAATATGATCTAAAACAAAAAAAATATTTTAAAAACTATTTCAGTTCGACTCAGTGCTTTTCTATCAGCTCAGTTATTTGTTTTTCATCTATCGGTTAGATTGAAAACGTTCCTTTCGAGTGATTGCAGAGTGACTAAAATGTGCACTAGAAACAAAGTAAGAACTTATATCCGTTTTATTGTTTAATAGACTGTTCCTAACATTTCACATCCAACTTCTTGCTGTTGAAACTATTAGTTAAAAAAAGCCATTGAAGAACAAATAAATATCTAAACTCCCTTAAACAGGCTTTTGAAAAATATGATCGGACATTGGTAACTCTGCCTAAAATTTGTTTTAATGGCTAAGTAGTTAAAATTAAGATGAGAAATTGGAGTCACTCACCTCACCTCATTTTGTAGTCCAAATTCATTTAATTGGCCTGGTGATAATTAAGCACTAAACTGATGCCAATTATGCAAAAGTCCACTTAGAATCTTCTGCTTCATGGCAAAATAATTATTTTAAAAACCAGCAAAAAATTCCTGAATTCCTATGCAATCAAGCACGCACTTATTAATTTACTTGAAAAAATGTTTTTTTTTTTTTTCTTAAGAATTAATAAACAAATCATATTAAAGTCTTCATTAACATAAAACTCAAGTCAAGATTGAGCGAATGTCCATAAAATAATAATAATTGTACAACATTGAATGAAATCCAGTTTAATTATCTATTTAATGTGTAGATTTTCAATATCTCTGCAACACTATAATTAGCACAATTCCAGTTTGAAGAACAGAAACACTTAAGACGACATAAACATTCATTGAATAGTAACTACAACAACATTATGTTCAACTTAATTTTTCAACCTCCACTAATATTTACACAACCAGTATAAATAATAAAAAAAAGGAGAAGAAAGAGGTCGTTTGATCAATTAAAAAATACTTTGCGACAAGAAAGGCAAGAAAATTTGAAAGCGAGATAAAAAAACTCACCCAAAAACCATAAAGTTATCAACAACTTCTTTTCATCAAATATTCGAAAGGACTAAATAAAAAAACATGTTTGCTTCACCTTTATTTAGGCTGCAGGAACTTGAATTTAATTATTTTTTTTTTTTTTTTTTTGTTTTAGTGTCATAATTTCTTAATGAAACCTTTAACAAGCCTTTTGAAACAATTTACTGCATTATTGTTCAGGTGTGCCATCAGCTCCTTTCTAAAGTTTTTTTTTTGTCATTGTTCTTTGCAAATGTGCAAATTTTTATTACCTTTTGCCATAATTGTTGGTCTCGTGTTATTGAAACAAATTTAACAGTAAAAAATTTATTTCGAAATGATTTTGAAAAATTTGAAATTATACTTAAATAAATTAAATTAATTAATTAAAATAATTTAAAAAATAATAATTTAAATATTTTTCAAATTACACATAAAAATCCAATTTCCTAAGAAAAATTTAGATGAAGTTTTGATTAATGTTTTAATTGATACAATTAAATATTTAATAAAAAACTAACAACAAAATTATCTGATTAAATATTTAATTGCATTTATTTACATTATTTAAAAATAAATATACTAAATTAATAATAAAATCAATTAAAGTCTTTATAAAATTTGAATCCTAAAGAAAAATTAAATTTAATATATTTTTTGTTTTTGTGTAATTTTTAAAATAACTTTTTTGTGGTTGGTATAAATTTTAACAAATGTGTGTACATGTGCATGAAGCTTTAATATTTAATAAAAAAAAAAATATTATTAAAAGAAGAAATAAATATTACGTCAGTCTGCTAAATGTAAATAACTCTTGAAACGGGAAGATTTAATGTTTTCTAAAACAAACAAACCCATAACATTCTTAAAAAAAATTTTACGAAAAATCTTTAAACATTTGAAATAACATGTTAGGCAACATTGCTAATTCTACTATAATTGCCAGATATAAAACAAATCCCCAAGATTCCAAAATAATGTTATGTTGCTCAACAAAGTTATAATCATTTCAATTTTATCTCATTTATTATTTTAAACATAAAAATATAAATTACTTATAGCAGAACAGACCATCTTGCCACATTTCTGTTCTTTTTTTATTATTAATATTAATTTTGTTTTTTTTTTTTTTAATGCCTCTTATAATTTATTGAGATTTTCATTAATCAAACGCATAATATCACAAACAAACATATACATCTGCATACAAGCACAATAATTTATTTAATTATAAGTCTTATGAAAATAATAATAAAGAGAAAAAGACTTTTGCAGCGAAAAGAAAAACAAAATCGAAAACAGAATAAAATCCTATAAACAACTTTAAAAAAGATTCACAAGTCTGCATTCTACTTAAAGAAGGCAATGAAGTCCATCCTGGATAGTTAACCAACGTTTAACAAGAATTTGTTTGTGTTTAATTTAGTTTCTTTTTTACATTTTGATTTCGTTAAATAGCCAATACCTAACAACAACAATAGCGAATGCAATAAAAACTGAGAATAAATAATATTAAACCACAAAACACCAACACCAAGATTTAAAAACAAAAACAACTCTACAATTTAAAATCAAAGCGTCCCAAAGTCAACTGATTTATGAAGTATAATTACAATACAATGAATGAACCAGCAGAATATAAGATGAAAATATCCACCGTATACATCTACCACGAAATAATGAAAAAATATTTTATAATGAAAATACTCGTAAAGCAGAAGAAGGGCTACAAAAAAAAAAAACTACTTATAATGAAGATTAAAAATTCCTTAAAAGCAGGTTATAATCCTTTTTTTTAAGTTTATCAACCAAATGCGGTTTTAGGAGAAGCTTTTGCCACAAGTCGACTTAAATGATGCTTCAACATAAAATTTTAGAATTTCAAGTCGTCACATCTTCAAACACATTAAACACATTTTTGCAACTTAGCTGCTATTGTAGAATTTTTTAAATTGCTTATAGCCAAATTAAAATAAATAAAAGAAAAATGAAGTAGAAAAAGTTGCCAGACTTTTCCATATTAAGAGAACCTAGACGTTTTAACTCGTCTTAAAATAAAAACGCAGTTGCGGCAAGTGTGCCAGTATTACCACAATGTCGAAGAGAGAAGTTTCCTTATAAATAATTAAAACTGGGAGAATACGGTAACAGCAATGAAAAAGTTGCCAGACCTTTCCATGCTATGAGAACCTAGACGTTGTAACTCGTTTTTAAAACAAAACAAAATCGCAGTTGCGGCATATGTGGCAGTATGAAAACAGCACTAGACCTGTATAAATAAAGTGGAAGCAAAGAAAACATTTTCAGAACTTTCCATGTTTAGAGAACCTAAACCAAAAAAAAAAAAAAAAACAAGAAGTGCCAGCATATGTGGCCTTATTAAGAAGAGGACTGCTAAGCTTTCCCAAAAAAATCTTCAGTTATTATAAAATTGTTAGCTTTTTTTTACATAATTATAACAAAATTCAAAAGGAATCTCTAACTAATCGTAGCGTACAAAACAAATTAAATACATTAAAAAGCGAATTAAATTGAACACAAAGCATATGGTTGCATAAAATAATAATACAACAGAAATTAAAAAGAAACTTAAACTTCCTTTAAATAAGTTGCGATTTTAATCGAGTTTAATCAAAGAAATTTCAACCAACCACGCCCACATGCAATTATGTTTAATAAATGCATTCACAACACAGCACAGATTTGTATTCCCAGACACTGGCTGACACTGCAACAAACAATCTTTGCCAACTTTTCCAGCAAAAGAATTAAAGACGTTTATACATAAAACTGCTGTCGCTGTTGTCATGATATAAAATACATTAAATGAATTTTGTTAAAATAAATAAGTTTTTAGCATTAACATTAAAGATTTTTGAAGTGTTTGTAAAATAATGTGTATGCATGAGCACATGTGTGTGTGTGTGTGTGCATGTATGTGTTCAAATAAAATAAAAATGATTATTATTGCGTTAAGGGCATTGAAGGAAGCCTAATTATAAAACACAAAACCAAAAAACAATATAAAAACAAAAAGCAAAATTTTCAAAAGCCTTTAATACGGTCTTATCATCATCATTATGATCATTAATAAAGCAGAAACGATATTCTTCTCTTACCTCTAGTATTTTAGAAGGGCACAAGGGAAAACAGACATAATTATAATTTTAAAGTCGTATGATAAGTTCTTGCTAAAATTTTTAACAGACGTCACTTTCGAATCGTGTTAGAAAGAAAAACGTTTTGCAAATTAAAAAATTATATAAAATCAAAAGAGTTAAATCTGAATTATTGAGCATGTTTAAAGACTTCTTTTGAAAAACCAAAAAGGACGCTGCTGAAGCAGACAAAGAAATAGGAATTTTAGGAAGCTCATTTGTTAGCTAAAATGACCTTTAGTTGTAAAAAATATTAATGCAAAAAAATATTAATAAATCAAAAAATATTATTCTGGTTGAAACTAAATATTTATTATTCCAAATAAAAAAGATTTGTAGTAAATGAACTTCTTTATTTAAAAAAAAAATTCGGAAATCAAATTACGAGGGCTGCTCTATATATTTCTGGCCTAATAGTGAAAATGCGAATATTTATAATCAAAAATGATTTTATTGTTTTTCAAAGTATTCTCCAGCATGATTTATACACTTTTGCATGCGCTCAAACCAGTTGTCGAAGCACTTTTTCCACTCCGATTGAGACACCTCTAAAACATGGTTTTTGAACACTTCAACAGTTTCTTCTGGCGACAAAATCGTTGACCACGCATTTTTTTATTTGATGTTCGGAAACAAGAAGAAGTCACTAGGTGCCAAGTTAGGGCTGTACGGTGGATGACCCATTAATTCGAAGTTTTGGCCGGTGAAAAACGCTCTGGTTTGAGCCGATGTGTGAGAGCTCGCATTGTCATGGTGAACAATGATTCGTCTTCTCTTGTTGGTTTTTCGAATTTCTCCGATGACTTCAGGCAAACAAATTGTAGTGTACCACTTAGAAGTGACCGTCCTACGTTGTTCAAGCGTAACAGCCGCCACATGACCAGTTTTGCCGAAGAAACAGGCGACCATTTGCTTTGAAGTGCTTCTTCCACGAACAACTTTCGTTGGATTCTGCTCGTCTTTGAAGACCCACACGATCGATTGTTGTTTCGTTTCGGGCTCATACGCATAGATCCATGATTCGTCATCTGTGACGATCTTATAAACGTCTTTTGAAGCACCGCAATCGTATTTTTGCAACTTTCTTTGCACCAATCGACACGAGCTTTTTTTGAGCAACTTTCAAATTGTGCGGGATCCAATGAGAACAAACCTTTTTTACGGCCAGGTGTTCATACAGTATCGAATGTATGCTGGTGGAAGAAATGTCCGAGGATGTCTCTATCTCTCGGTATGTCGTATGTCGATCTTTTATTATGAGTTCACGCACGGCATCAATGTTCTCTGGCACAACAGCCGTTTTTGGACGACCTTTACGGAATTCGTCTTTGAGCGGGTTTCGGCCACGATTAAATTCATTATACCAATTTTTCACAGTGCTATATGATGGTGCTTCATCGCCATACAAAGATTTAAGTTCATCAATGCACTCTTGTCGTGATAATCCACGTCGAAAGTTGTGAAAAATGCTGGCACGAAAATGTTCACGAGTTAATTCCATTTTTTTCTATATTAATTTTTTCAAGTCACTGTAAACAACACAAATAATGGTCGTACGTCAAAACGATTATGCTTAAAAATGACAAACTTTCCAATGGAAATGTCAGATTGCACTTGGCAGCACTCAGTGTTGCCAGGCGAGAAATATATATAGCAGCCCTCGTATAAAAAGAAAAATATTTTTGGTGATAAGAGCTTTTAATAAATTAAAGCATATCTTTTTACGGAAACATTTTTTTTGTTATAGAATATTTTTGATTTAGATTACTTTCTTCTGTTTAATCTAAAAATATTTTTAATTAAATTAAATTACATGTAAAAATATATATGTATTTCGTTAAAATTATTTTCGAAAATATAATTCAACGAGAAGAGAGCTTTTGATTGATAAAAAAAAAACTTAATTTTTAGAGCAAAAAATTTTAAGTAAAATAAAATTTTTGACTTGGAATATTTATTTATTTAAATGTAATATTTTATTTTTAATTTAATTTAATTTAAAAAAATAAATATACCGGCAGTCCCTACTAGAACGCAATTTTTAAATTTTAAATAAAACACAGATATTTAAAAAAAAAATCTTGAACTTTATTATATCGTAAAATCGACAGAATGAGATTATGTATGGAACAATATATCGCGCTGATGGCTGCCGCGGCTTTGTTAGCACACACGCGGTCTTTTAATGAAATTTTCAATGACATTTTTGCATAAATGCTGCGGTTTTTCATTAATGTAGCATCCAATTTCCTCTTTTGAGGCTTGAGTCGTCGTGTAAACCATGGACTTCAAAAAACCCCAAAGAAAAAAATCTAAAGGTGTTAAATCTCACGATCTAGGCGGCCAATTCTGGTCTCCAAAACGCGAAATAACACGACCAGGAAATGACTGATGCAGGAATTGAATTGTTTCTTTGGCTGTATGACATGTGGCGCCGTCCTGTTGAAACCACATGCCCTCCACATTCATTTCTTCAATTCTAGACAAGAAAAAACTGGTTATCATTTGACGATACCGAACACCATTGACTGTTTGCGCTTGACCTGCCTCATTTTCATAAAAAAAATCCAATGATTCCTCCAGCCTAAAAACCACACCACACAGTGACACGTTGAGGATGGATTTGCTTCTCGTGAATCACTTGTGGATTTTCCTCACCCCAAATGCGACAATTCTGCCTATTGACGAAGCCATCAAGATGAAAATGGGCCTCGTCCCTGAAGATGATTTTATCGACAAAATCACCATTTTCATGTTGTCTCTCCAATACCCAATTAACGAACTCCCTTCGCTGTCGATGGTCAGCTGGCTTCAGTTCCTGAGTTAATTGAACTTTGTATGCATGAAGATGCAAATCTTTCATCAAAATTGGCTGCATAGTGGATTTGGAGACACCAGTTTGCTGAGCTCGGTGTAGAATTGAGGTGGATGGATTTTGAGCGACATCATCACGTACAGCAGCGACATTTTCGGTCGATCATCCTGGTCGAAGGCGCTTTGTTGTCTTTACATCACTAACAGACCCAGGTTCAGCAAATTTATACAGTGTCAACTGTAAACACTTTTGGAGCATTATTGTGACCCGAAACTGATGGTAATTTACGAACTGTAGCCGCAAAACTTTCACCATTTTGGTAAAACAATTTCACAATGAGAATGCGTTGTTCATTCGTGTAGCGCTCCATTTTTACTAACCTCGTACCTTCTACTAGCAAACAATAACAATTGTTCAAATGTCAAACAATGACACTTCGAATCGCGCCAAATTTAAAAATTGCGTTCTAGTTGGGACACCCGGTATATATCTACTTTAAATTAATTTCTCTGTTAAAAAAATATTATTTGGAAAATTTGTTTTTATAGTTATTGGTCGAACTATCCTAATACTATCATTATCAAATAATCAAATTAGTTTGGCTCAAGTGTACGCATATTTAGTTTTTAGTTTATTAAAAAAAATATGAATTTGATTTTTATTCTTTTTTTTTTTTTTTTCTTAATAAATTTAGAAATTAAAATACATGTCGAATTGAGATTAAAAATTTATTTTAAAACTATTAAATTTATCTTTTTTCTTTATTTCCTTATTTTTTAATATTTTAAATAAATTTTTTTGCGTAATTTATTTTTATTTTCAGCTTAAAAAACGCCATGAAAGCAGGGCTGTCTGTTTTAGTTTCAAATAAATAAACAGGTTAATCGCTTAAATATCAGTAAGCCTACCTCTTGCTCTCCTTATTCTTGTTCTAAGGATTAAAAACAAAACAACAATCCCACCACGCTTACTTTTAATCGAGCATTTAAACTAAAATAAAACACTGGAACTTCATATTCGTTTTATTCATTTCATTATATTTCATTTTACTCCACTTTTGTCTTTATTTCCCTGATATAAACGCTTTGTGTGCCACAGTAAAATAAAACCTACGAAATACAATAACAACAGAAAAATCTCATAAATCAATAATTGATTTATGAATGCACGCCAGCATTTGCAAATTTTAATTGGTTTAGACTTTATGTAGATACAAAGAGAATGATGAGAATACGAATTTAACTAAGAAACTACAAAAACTACCTTGATTTCAATGAATGAGTCTGAAAGTTCCTCTTTTTAATTTTTGTCTTCACTGAGATATTTAGAAGAAAAAATAAATGAAACCATAATTAGGTAACATTTTAGTTGGACATATGTATGGATGTAAGTTTGACTGTCTGACTGGCTCTGAGTATCCATTGCATAAACATTATATGCAAACTTAAAAATAAAGCCGCCATAAGAATTTAATTTTCTAGACTGTCCAGTTGTATTTTTTTTATTTTTATTTTTTTTTTTTTTGTATTTGTGATTTTTTTTTATTCTTCATTTTCTTGCTGTTAGTAGACCAGTTTAGTTGAATTAGTCATAAATCAAACAATGTTGGTTACGTACAAATTAAATTCGCATATAATTAAAAAGAATTTGAAATTGATTATGGAAGAAATTAAGAAGACAATACCGAATTTAATGCCAGATGATGAATCATAGAAATTTGAAAAGTATGGAGACTCTAAATTAACTTAAGTTACCAATAAATAACATGAAATGTTTGCAACAAAACCAGCACTTAAGAATTAGTTTTAGTTATATTTCTGCTTCAGCTTAGCAATTTTGAAAGATTTTTATTCCACAAAAAAAAAAGCAAAACAAAAACAAACCAAACAATTTTAAAATATCAGAATCTTCATCAAAGGTCTATTCTATTTGGCCTTGGAACCAAATATTGTTTATTCTTTACATTACCGTCTTCGCTAAAGCTGTTTAAAATGAAAAAAGTTAATTAAAATACAATTAAAATACAATTTAATATCTGCAAATGTCCACCACGACCACGCTGACAGATGTCGATTCTTTCATAAAAGTTTTTATCAATTTAATCTTGTCCTCGCATTTCCAGCCTAATCTTCAAAAGAAACGGCAAAATCATTCCTCTAGACCCCATAGCGCACCATACAGTGACACATTAGGAGTGCAAAGGCTGCTCAGTATTTCTCTAGGGTTCTTAGAAGCCCACATTGTTGACATATTGAAAATGGGCGTTGTCTGAAAAGTTTTATTTTTTTATTGGCGATTCTCGAGCGAAATTCAATTTATTGTAACAATTAGCAATGTATCCACTACGAATACGTCAATAAAAATTCCGATTCTTGCTTAAAAAATCCCCATATCTTGAAAGAATTCGATACTACTGCCACTTAACGCTGAAAAGATATGTCAACATCATAAAGGGCTTATGGGGACACCCTTTATTTAGAATATTTATTAATTTGTTTTCTTTTTATTTTTTTAGCAAAACCTATGAAAATTTTAATACTGGTTTAGAAATTAGGGATTGAATTCCTGAAATGCTGAAACAGGCAAATTGATTACCTTCTCCTATTTTTGGGTCAGTAAAAAATAATAAAATTCAAATTAAAAAAAAATACATTCACGAGACAGTAAAATAAAATACAACCCTGTTGCTTATTTCTTTGCTAATCTCATTTACATTGTCTTACCATCACCTATTAAGTGTTAAAGCATCTGTTTTTTTTTTCTTCTTCTTCTTTTTTTTTTGTGAATATTCATTTTAATGTGTTGTTTAAATATTCATTTGTCAATACAATGAACCACAATTTCTAAAGAACTTCATAAAAAAAAACATTTAATGGTTTCGCTGATAACTGAAATTAAAAGAAAAATAAGAAGAAAAACAAAACACTTAAAAAATGTTATAATTATCAATATGCAACATCTTTTTAACTCTTGTCTATATGTGTGACAGTATGTGTTATATGGTGGCAGAAATATAATACAAAGGCATTCGCATCATAGCAATTGTGAGGGGAGAAATATATGCACCGTGAAAAATTTATAATAGAAAATTAATTCTAGAAAAATTAGGTGACTTAATAACAAAAAAAAAAAAAAAATATTTTTATTAGGCAAAAAAATCATAAAATATCTTGAAGAGAATTTAAAAAAAGTAAAAAAAAAAATTTACTTGAGGCTGTTCGCTTACTTTCAGCGTATTTTAATTTTAATCATTGTCTTTAATTTTTATTACATCCTATTAAATAGTCCAAGACTGTAATTTACTTATACCTTAATAAACTCAAAATACAATTAAGACTAAACTACAAGTATTTAAAAGAAATCTTTTTTATATGGGAAGGTATCCTAAAGGCTTGAAAAAATATTTAAAAAACGTTACGTATAAAATGGGAGTGTAAACAATTTGAAATGTAATTTTATATGCTAAATATATAAGGAAGATTACAGCTATTAATTTAGGGTTCTTTTCCACCTTCTGAAAATTTTGTGTTCAATCATTTTTATTGCAGGGTAAGGAAGCTGAAACATTGCTATAGAGAACTCCTTCTGTAGTCTCTAACGAATATTTTCGCCGTATAAAAATTCTAGTACATGACACAGCTCTCGCCTCTATTTAAGGACTACTCGTATATCACCCTCCAAAAAATTCCCTCAATTTAATATAAAGTTTTAATAGCATCTTTATTTAATATTTGGCTATGTTCTTCAGTGACTACAGCTTTTTTCACATCTTCTTACCGACTCACTTTAAGGTATTACGTTGCCTTGACGTTTTCATTCCTGTCCTTTATACAAGATCTTGATCTGATGACATAAAATTAACTCTGAGGCAATATTGACTGGGTCTTTTTAATATATTTTAACTAGCGGATTTATCATCATCTATCTAACGCGTTAACGCAAATTTCACTGACTCAGAAATTATTTCAGGAATAAAATATTACTTACCCGTGACTTAGCTTCATTTTTTATGCGCCATCTCTATGTTTTTTAAGAAGCAGAAATTGACTATGGTGTTTACTTTCTTGCAAGTTATTATAAGCAGGAATAAAGCGACTGTGAGCAAAGAAAGAAACTTCTCAGCTAAATTATATTGTGATATATTGAATTGAAACAGACAGCTCTAACCAAAGGACACGGTTCATCTGAAACCGTCTATAATACTCTTATATTATAAATTCCAGTTGAGTACAGAGAAAAAAGTTTTTGAAATGTGTTATTTGTTGCTCAAAGACTAAAATTATTTAAATTGTTGTTAACTCATCTAATTAATAATATATTTCACTAAAATGAAGCAATTTTTTTTTTTTTTTTGTAAATGAAGTAATAAAATTAATTAAAACTTTAATCACTTTTTAACTCTTAAATGAATCTGGTATGTGATAGAAATCGATTTCGTAATCAAAACAATCTTAAACCGAGAATGGTGCTGATATGATTACATTTTTCGTATTTTAAATATCTTCAATATATTTTTCTATACCTTTACATTCAATTTCTACATTTACTCTAGAGTAACTTCTTTATTATTGTTTAAAAAAATATCCCAAAACGAATCCTTTTTAAATCGATCGATTTCCATCACATACCTGATTTTTTTCACAAATTAGTTTTTTATCAAAAAAAAAAAAAAAAAAAAAAAAAACAAAAATATTAAAATAAAACTGTAACTTAATAACGGCATCCTACTAATATTTTGTATGGTGGCACTCAACGTGTTAATCCCAAAAAATTTTGCAATTATTTCTTGGCATGCATTAAGTTTGACCTATAAAAGGGTCAAAGTCGAAGTTGAGCAAAAAGAGCTCTATGTTAACTAAGGAAGTAGTCACTCATATAGAGGACATCGCTAAAACAAGCACTTATTTTGAAAAGAAAGGAAACCTCTTTTTTCAGAAGATATATAATTTTTTTTTAATCATAATCTTTTTTATCAAACTGATGTGGACAACAAGAGCTCTTAGTCAACTTCCTGGAACAGTTTATAGAAAATTTGGAAAAATTTAATAAAACGAATTTTTTTAAACAGCCATCTTAACTTGATTCTCCACAAAAAATTTACTTACCAGAGAATAAAATATCTATTCAAAATTGTTGTTTTTGTTGTTGTAATAGCGCTGCTGCTTTCCTGAAAAAAAAAACCTTTCGGTTGACAGAGCTATTGCTGAGTTAACATTCTTTGACAGAGTGTAACTTGGATCGTTCTAGAGTGAGGCTTCTATTGTCGTGGTAACCACTCAAACATATTGAGTAGTTTTCTGTCAATTATAAGACATATTATAACAGCAATTGGTTATGAATTAATCAGTGAGTCGAGAAACATCTTCATGATAACTTGAAAGATAGTTTTAATTAAAATTAACCTAAGAAGGTTTGCAGCTCGCAACATGCTGCAAGAAAATTTATTTAAAATGCCGATGACTACCCGGCCATAAACTTTCCAAACAGAGAGTGAGAATATAAAAAATTATGAAATATGTAATGACATTTAACTTAAAAATTTTTAAACGTGATTTAAACAAATTTTAAGTCGTTAAAAATAACTTAAATTATATAAAAGTTCCCAAACAACATATTATGGTGGCTGCTGTCCTGCTACAACCATATTCTTCTCCGCGTCAAATAGAAAATTTTTTAAGTTTGTAATCTGAAGTTTTAACTTTACAAATGACCAGAGATTCACTTCTTTCTTTAAATAGTGGATATAGGGAATCCTTCTTCACAAAGCTTATCTATTATAATACAAAACGACACACTTTTATTACGTTTAGTTTAGCTATTTTAACCCAAAATGCTCCACATTAAAAGCTTGAAAGGAAAACAGCACAACAGCAAAACATCTTGAAAAGTATCTCACATCGTAAAACTTCAATTTAAAAACACGTAATTTGCAATTCATTTTTATAAGCACACAACGCTGTAACAAACACACATGCAAACAATTTTAGTAACAGAAATAAAAATTAAAACCAAAAAAAAAAAAAACAAGGAAAACAGACTGACACACAGTTTAAATAGATGCCAGTCTTAGCACCCAACAACACAGCCAACATCAGCAATAACAACAGCAAAATAACAATAATAACAACAACAATAAATATTTGGCAAACAACTAATGGCATTATCATGAGCAAATGCAACGTTCACATTATCATAAGCTACAACAAAAACTTTAGTCGTACCTGGTTGCAAGGTAAAGCAGGAGTTAAGCAAAAAAAAAAAAGTATTTAAAATTATTTGTTAGAGAGCCTAAAAGAAAGGCGTGTGGTAGGCGGTTTATGCCATTGCATTTGGTGAAATCGTTAATGAATTGTATATTGGCGCGTGTTTTTTCTCCTTATTCTTTTCTTATTTTTCTTTTTTAGATTGGAAAGGTAAGTCTTTCAACTGTTTTGCGTATTTGAGTATTTTTGATTTTAGTACAATGTCTTCACATGCATATATATGTGTGTTAACTGATTTTCTCTTTAGCTCACTTTATTTGAAAGTATGCATCCTTGTGGTTATAATTGTTGTTGTAACGTTTGCTTAGTTAAAGTAACGATTAAAATTCCATTTTTAATTACATGCACATTTACGTGCTTTTGCGTGCTACACTGCTGCCAAATAATACAACAATAACAACTAACATATTGTAGCCTTAAAACACATTTGGTTAGATATATATTTGTGTGTGTGTGTATGTGTGTGTATGGATGCACTAATGCATGCATTTGTTTAATCAAATCTTCTTTTTTATTTCTTATTAGTGATGCAAGCAAAGTATCGTTCTTAATAATTTTTGAAGAAGAATCAGTCTTAAATAATCGAATAATTTAAATTAAAAAATTAATTTACATTTTGTTTTTTTAATGTAACAATACTTTTACGCCATAAAAGATTATAAGGAAAAATTAATTTTACGATTAAGAAACATTCGAATAATTCCTTTGCTCGGTTTGTTTTAAGATTTTTTTATTTATTATTTTTTTATTTTGTAGGAGGAAGGGAAATAAGACTCAACTCTGCCACGTGAGAGAGCTTCTTCATGTGGCTTATTAAAAATGAGAAACTTTAATTCCGATTAAGTTGAAGTATTATTCTTTCAATGATTATAAAAAGGGCTTGAGTTTTCTTTTCCTGCTTCAATATTAATTTCAAGATGATGGATTTAGCAATCTAGAAATTTATAATGTTTCACAAGTGTTTTATGTAAAAACTAGCAATTTCTACGACTTCGTCATCGTGTCATTTATAATTTTCTTAAAATTCAAATTTAGAAAAATGCGTTTTAAAATTTTTATTGCAGAGATCTGTAAACAGTATAAAAAATTTCCATCTATGAAAATAAAATGTGCTGACAACTTTGATAATATGCTTTTACATTTGTACCAAGGTTCTAAAAGACCTCCGCACAAAATTTCATTCAAATCCATCCAGCAGTTTTACGTGATGCGAACACAGACAGACAGACAAAAATTCCAAAAATAGATGTTATGTATTTCGTATCGATTACTATTTACACCAGCACCAAAATTTTCAAAAAATATTTAAGGAACAAAAGTGACCCCGGCCAAGAAAAGTTTCTTTGGAAGAGAATTGATTAAGTTTTTGTCTCTGATCTTCCAAATTTTGAAAAAAAAATATTTAAATTTTCCTTTAAAAAATAAAAAAATTATTTTTTAAAAATTTTTTCAAAAAATATATTTCTATTCGATTATTATTCATTTTTCATCACTAGTATAAAAATCTTAAAATAAGAGTAACAACAGTTGCAAATAGTGTATTCGTTTTTTTTTTTTTTTGTATTTTTCTTCGTGCAACAGCAACGTATTTATGCAATTGTCAGATGATGATAATATTGCAAATGTTGCTGTTGCAACTGCCAGTTCTTTATACACACGCTTATGCAAAAACTGCAAAGGCTTCCTTTTATTATAAAACTGAATGTTTGTATGTTTATAATATGTGTGTATTTCTTGACAAAATTGGCAAATTGTATTTGATAAACAAGAAAAATGCAAATCAAATTCTTATTGTAATTTAAAGAATTTTACGATTTATTAATACGCAAACACACACACATACACACACATACTTTTACACTCAAACATAAGTATGTATGCTGTTATAAGTATAACCACCATGACTTTATGTGTAACGACAAATGTTTAATATGAAATTCGTAAAGGAAGTTATTATTGACAATAACAGCAATAGCAGCAGCAATCATAACGAGTTCATGCCAACATATGAACATATTCATATGTATAAATGAATATGTGTGTGTATTTGTGGTTTAGCATTTTGAAATTGCAATAATGAGTTGTTGCTGTTGTTGTATTGGCAAATAAATATTTTCAAAATTAATTGGAATTTTATGCAAAACAGTCTTTTGCATTTAACCATTTTTAAGATGTTCTCGTTGTGATAAATTTTGCTCATATTTATTCATTTATATTAACGTTTGTATGTCTTCAAAGTGAGTTTTTTTTTCTGAGGCATCAATAATTTATGATTGAATGAATGTTATTATTTGACGTTTAATAATTGAACAATTGAACAATAATGGATTTTTTCCTTTGGGGACATTATAATGACATTTAGAGAAGAAAGTGTGGGTTAAATGCTTAAGAATGTAAATTTTATAGATAAATTAAAAATATAAAAAATGATTTTTTTAAATCTAAAATGCAAAAGTATGTTTGACTGTAAAAAAGGTATTTAATCACAAACATTTACATGTTTAATGTTAAAAGCGCAGCCTTGAGTTGCATATAAACTTAAGTTAATAATCACTATATCCCGAATTTTAAAAGTCAAAATAGTAAATGTGATCATCATGAAAAATTGTGCCTTTATGCAGGAGGAAAAATATGTTCATAGCATGATCACAATAATCATGTTTAGTTCAGTGTAACAAAATGTGGCTGCAGATAATAAACTATAGTTGTTTTATGCAACAATGTAGTCACGTTAAACAAGTTTTTGCAATTTTTTGACTATTTAATAATTGGACTGGAATAGTTTTTGAAACTTTTCTGAAACGTATTATTACGAGCGACGATTTAAACTATAACCAGCAGTGACGAAGACTTCGTCTGCGTATTATTTCTAATTTTCTTAAAATTAAAATTTAGAAAAATTTGTTTTTAAACATTTGTTACAGAGTTCTGGTAACAGTTTAAAAAATTTTCGTAACATTATACCGATAAAATTGGGTTCTTTCACATTTTTTTATCTCTTGTTTTTCTACGAAATGATATATTTTTATGAAAAAAAACATTTTATATTTGAACCAAAATTGTAAGGAACTTTCTCAAAAAATTCTATTCAATTCCATCCAGCAGTTTTTACGTGATCCAAACACAGACAGACAGATGAACAGGCAGACAGACAGGTGTTTTGTATTCCATATCGATTAATGTATAAACCAGCATCAAAATTTTCAAAAAATTTTTCATTTAAAGAAATAATCCCGTTGTTGTTTTAGTATGTGATATTTCACCTTTTATATTGAGTATAAGGCCTTGTATTTCTTGACACCTTTTTCTGTAATTTAGTATTTACATGTTTAAAATAAATAGCGCTGGATACTTAAGATTTTTTTTAAATTATAAGATTGTCACAGTGAACCAAATATGTGCTTGACAATCAATTATATTATGTTTTACACATTTAAATATCAACAATAATATGCTTTTAGTTTTAATATGATTTGCACATATCTTCAAACATATTTATAAATTTAAAAAATTTTTCATGCATTTTTTTTTTTTTTCAATTTTAATATTTTTTTAATAATTTTTTGAAACATTATCGTCATAATCTCGTAATACTTTAATCATAATTGTGGATATATTTTACAATGCTGCAATTGGTTTTAACAATAATATGGTTTTATTATATGATTTGGATTATATTATGGGAATTTCTGTTAAAATGTTTGGTATAAGAAGATTAAGATCTTTAGATTTTTCTTTCATAAGAACTATGATTTTTTAGTTTGTTTTCAATTGTGAAAATTTGAAAGGGAAGAGAACAGCATGAACTTTGCGATTCGCTACAATTTTCATCAGCGTTCTTAAGATTTGCATTTCTTATCGACCGTTCATTCTCAAAATATTTATTATAGAGCGCCTACTCCGCTTTCTTATCTAAACAGTTTTTTCAGGTAATAAAAAAGCCGTCTTGGATTACGTTTTAACCCATTCAAAACTGACGCTAAAAATCTGGGATTTTTTTATAATTTATGATTTATATGAGGTCTATATGGTACAACTTAATGTTCAGGACTTATCATTTATATTTCTTTCAAGGACTTTCAAGGCTGCACAGTTGACACATCTCTTTTAAAAATTTTGGCAAAACAAATTTTTATACACTTTACCAAAAAAAAAGTGGAAAAAGTTTGTCGTTCCGTTTGTAACTGTTGACCCCATAAAGTGTATATATTCTATGTTAATATATTTGCATTATCCGTGTGTCCATCCTTCTTAATGTTGAAGTGAACTTTGCTTAGGCACTGGATGAGCTGACGAAAATTTAAATATGCCAATTGATCAGGCATAGTTTCAAAAATTTTGCTATTTGGAGAGAAATTCCAGAAGATGCTTAATTTTTTAAAAATTCTTAACCCATTATGAACTGATGACATTTGTATATAAAATTATGTATCCTGTTTTATTTTATATTTTCTTATTTTTAAATTCTCTGTCACACCAATATTTCTTTCTTGATTGAAGTCGGCGTTTAAGACAAAAAAATTTAGATTTTAATTTAAAATTTACCCGTTTGACTCTGTTTGCCAAGATAAGTTAAAAGCAAGTGAAAACACTACTTAGTTTTCAAATTTGCTTTGACAAAAGCGAAATGTGACGCATAATTCTGCGAAATAATTCAAATAACAGTTAGGGGACAGCGGAATAATATGATAAGTAATCATAAGGAACAATCAGCCGTTGCCGGTCTGTTTGACGCTGGTTCAATAGAAGCGACAGCTTTTACGCCAAAACTTAACCGTACAATCAATGCATAACGGTCTAAAATGGTTAAGGGAGCCATGCCACAGGTAGTTATTAATCTCCTTTACCGCGTATTCCTTATTTAAATTCAAAATATTTTTCACGAGACCATTAAGTTTCTTTTTGCAAGTTTTCTTCTGAACCCGGATCTTATTTCATTGAATTCACTCATACTCTACTATTAAAACAGTTGAGACCAATTTAGCCCAATTAAAGTAATATGAAGGATTTTACATTTAAAAAAGCGAAATATTTCCTTCAACTGAATGCATGAAGAGAAATAACAACAAATGTAAAACATTATGTTCTTAAATTTATGTTTTTAGAATAAAATAATTCCCAAGTTGCTGATATCCCTGAAAGTAATAATGTTCGCAAAACTTTATTGAACTTACTTGCTTTTTTTTTGATACGGTATTTTTTATTTTATTTTATTAAATAAAAGAATAAATTTTAAAAATAAAACTAAAATTTGGAAAAATGGTAATATTACATTTAATTTTATCTTTTGTATTAAAAAAATGATTTTATCTCCAACGATTTTAAATAATTGCAAGTTGTTCACTTATTTTTTAAATATTAATTGAAATTAATGTCTAAGCTTCTCTAAAGTTTTTTTTAAATAATATAATCATCCTCCTTAACAAAAAATTTAATATCCTCAACTCTTATTGAATGAATGGATGAATGCGTATTATATTGTTTGTAAAATCAACAAAACTGTTATGAAAAGTTTCCCCCAAAGTATTTGCCCCATTTGAAATCATCGTCAAATTGAAAAAGAATCCTGTAAAACAAATACGAATAAAAATACCCTCTTAGTAGCAGTGCTTTATTTTGACATTAAATATTTAGTGGTGTTGTCTTCACATTATTGCTGGTGATGGTGCGACAATTTGCCCTTAAGGGCATACGCATTTACAACGACGGACTAAAGTCACAAATGCAATACTTGATACTGTCAATACAATGGTGTCATCAAGTCAATGGACCTTTTGGTTAATTGTACGCACAAAACCTACACTCCCTTATGTTTACATGTTTGTCAACATTTTCCTATAGTGTGTTAATAATTGTTGGTTCTTTTTTGTTGTTATTTTCGTGAATTTTTTAAAGTGAAAATGCGTAAATGAAACTATTATTGAACATATGTATGATGACCTTGAGGGTAGAGCATGTGTAAACGCAGTGCAAATGAAGCAATGTTGATGATGATGCGTGCATTTTATTTAAATAGTAACAGGAATAAAGGATGCGGAAAAATAAAACAACAACAGAATAAAGAAAATGCATTTTGATTGCAAAATTTTTTTCAATGTCTGTGTATCTGTGCATAAGATACAAAAACAATAAAACATTTTACTGAAGATTTATTAAAGCGGTTTTCATACATCCTTTCAAATTGTTTTGTGAATGTTTGTATATAAATCTGGGATTTGTTTATGTACAAAAATTTTATTGGTACAAAAATTATGTTTACACCTTTATATCCTTTAAAAAAACAACTCTTTAACCATTCTGAAGATTTCATTTTCAAGAGTAAACTGTATTTTTTGTGTTTATTTTTTTCAAGTCCTTGACCCTTTTATATGTGACCCACATTTAAAAGAAGTATAAAATGGGTAAATCTTCTCACCCACTTTCTTTTATACTGCAATAGTAGCACAAAAAAAAAATTCTTTTCTCACAAACAACCAATGTCATCTGATGTCCTTGAAGCATTCATTTATATATAGAAAGAAGTAACAACACAAAAAAAAACCTTAACTCCAGACATAACAAAAATCATACAAAGCACTCTTTAGAATATCCTTTTTTTTCTATGTTTTCTCTCAACATATCCCCAAGTATAAAATCTTGTGTTTTTGTATGCTCAGCTACATACACATGAATGCCTGTAGAAATATTTGTCTATATATGGGTTTATGTGTGTGTGTGTGTATATATGTGAATGTACCGGTATCTATAAATATCTCTATCTAACCCATTTCTAACACAAATACCAAAAAAAAAAATTACACATTGAAAAGAAAAATAAAAAAAAAACAAAATTTTTCATACTAACAAGACAACAAAAAAGGAAACATGAATGGTTGAAAAAAAAAACAAAATATTTCACACTCAACTCAAGCAAGAAATGTTGCTTTCTGACTTGCCCTTGTATATTGTGTACAACCATTTAACCATTTCGCCAGGCTAAGAGGAAACAAAATGTAAGTGAAAATACTTCTTGATATTGGGGTTTTTTTTTTTCTCCAAACTTATATAGACGTTCAAGGAAACATTACAAACAAATAGTATAAAAGAATGAATGATGCTTAACATGTTTGAGAAGCTTTAAAATCCCTATTTCTTGTTTTCAAATATTTGTTCCTTTTTTACTATTTTAAATCCAGACGCAATTTAAAAATCACTGTTCATTTTTACCATACATCTAGTAGAAGCAATGTACACATTGTACTTTTTGTTTCAATTTAGAAAACGATATTTAGAAAAACAATGTTTGAAGTCAGCTGAAAAAACAAAATGTTAAATATAAAAAAATAATATTTAAAATTATTTTTCTTTTAACTTCCATGGCAACTTCTAGGGCCGTGTTGAAAAAGAAAAATATTTTTTTTTATTTTTTAATTCTTATTAAACTAAACGATCAACATGTAATCTAAATTAATGTCTTTTGATAGCCACTCTTGCTAAAATTAAAATAATGAAATAATAATCTTGATCTTCACAAAAATAAAAAAGTTCGTCTTTTGATGGGACCCAGAAATCGCTTTAAAGGAAAAGACGAAAAGAAAGATCTAATCTGTTTAGTCAGATAATATATTATGGTCATTAAAAGATTTTAATAAAAGCAGAAATGGCTTGATAATATATCAGAAGCAATAATACGTTCCACCCATGTAATCAGGCGGCAAATGTTTCAGTTAAAGCAGTTCATTGAAAATCAGACAGCAAAACATCACATAACTGCTAGAGATGTTGATAATCAAAACAATTCGGTAAAAGTAGAACCAGAAGATAATAACCAATGACTGCAATAATCTTGCGAGCCTCATATAAAAGAATATAACTGATAACGTAGCAATCCTTTCTTTTTTCAGCAACTTGGGCAACGTTGCCACAAAACTTGGATAAATAGAAAAATTTTATTTGATAATAAAAATATGCTTTTAGTTCTTTTAAATTTATTTTAAAATCTTATGGACTCCATTATCACTAATAATCTTCTCTTGTTTGCTATAAGACAGGAATAGTTCATCGCTTATCCTTGGAAATTTTTTATTGTACTGAAAGAAATATAAAAACTAAAGACATTGCCATCTCCGGTTTAATAAAAAATTTTTGACATCAATCATTAAAATTGTCGAACACTTAAACGACCTTTTGTCATTCCGGATGTGCAAAAAAATTTCACTGTGTACAATTTCCTTACGTATTAAACATTGAAACTACTACATTTTTGCCTTTTCTTTGACTTTATTTTATCGCTTAATTCCTTATTGTCAGCACACTTTTAAGGTGTTATCGGCATTATTTATTTATCTCTTACAAACACAGCAAAAAACACTTTACACATTTTTTGGGATTTTAATAATGCAAACTTTAATTGACTCCAAAAAACAGGGTTTAACAAACCCCCTTTTTATGCAACAAAAAAATAAAAAATAAAAATAATTGTGTCTGTGCGTTTTAAATATGCGTTTTTAAAGCCTCATATATGTGCCAAAATGCATTGGATGACATTCATTCATTTACTATTCACTTTGGCTGCTATTCCTCAAAATATTTTACAAAAGGATTAAAAAAGCAATTTGTTTTATGTTTTTTTGCGGCAATACAGAGGAAACGAAATGGAAAGTTTATTTATAGAAAAACAATTTTTTTTTAAATTTTTTTTTATATTTTTATTTTCATATTTTTAGGCATTTTGTTGAAAAATGAAAAACGATAATGCATGAACTTGAATTTAAAACAGAAAAAACGACATGGATTTTGATAAAGTATTTGGTTTAAAAAATATTTGTTTTTTGTTAAAATAGATTTAAGAGGAAACAAAAAATTTCAATTGTTTGTTACCTTTAGGTTCACAAAAAATAAAATAGATAAATAAAATAATTTTTAAATAAGAAACCTAAATTTATTTTAACATTTATTTTATTTATTCTACCACTTCTTTACATTAGCCATTAGAGAACACTTAAGTAAAGCATACTTTAAGGCTTTTTATGTAAACAAATATTAAAGCCTACTTTAAGGCTTGTAGTTATGATTTAAATCTTAAAGAGCATTTAATTTGCTCTACTAAGATAAATATTTTTGCGGTTGGCATATTAACAAATTGGCAACAGAAATAACATGCCAGTTATTTCTTATTGGCCATATTGAATTGTGGTCATAATATATCGGCTAACAGATTTCATATATATTTAATGATTTTAAAATTATGACCAGACCAGTATGCAATACAATAAAGCAACATTAACTACGTAGAAAAAACAATCTTTATTAATTGAAAAGGCAAGTAATGCATTAAAAAAGAGAAAAACACAAAATATCAGGCCACAACTGCACAAACTACCTTTAACTTAAACATTTGCACTTTTTTTACACACACACACTCATACTTACTGTTACAACCATATAAAACGTTACATCTTTACATTCATGCAGAGGAAATAAACTACATAAAAAGGATATTCATTATCCATAATACTTACGTATTTACTTCTCATGATGAGTGCAATTGCGATACTGTGGTCTTACATGGCGGCCACAAAATGTTGGTTTCGTATACACGGCCACTTTCAACAGTTCAAATGCAAACACACAGCTACAAATAAGAGTTTTGTGTGTGTGTGTGTTCAAAATATAAATTGTAGTTGATTCTGGTTTTATTGTTGTGTTAATAATGTTGAACTATAAACTTTATATTTTACCTTCATTTCTACGTTATTTGATTGATGCAACTGATGATGAGGTCAGTTTGACGATAATTGCTGAAAATGTTGTTTCATAAATTCTTTCGTATGTATTTTTCAATTTATAAATAAATAATTATAAATGAAGTTATTTACTTAAATGAATTTCATTAATTATAAATATCTTTTTATTATAAATGAATACAAAATAAGTTAAGGTTAATTGCAAACAACCAACAAAACTCTTATTTAATATTTATATGAGAAAGTTTTTATGTTTTTTTCTTTCTCTTATCAGAATTCATTATTTGTAAGTTTGTGTAAAATAAGAGTAATTTTTAAGATTTCTTTTAGTGATTTTTAAAATTATTCTAGCGATTCGTTTAGTTATAATTTTTTAGTAAACATTTCTATTTTATTTAGGGATAAAATTTTTCGTATTTTTTTGGCTATTTTGCTTTTTATTTCTGAACATTTGCTATTTGTGGAATTAAGTTTAAAACAAAATTTTTTGTGAATCAAAAATTTCGGTATTTGTTTTTTCTTAAATGATTTTAACTGGATGCCGGGCAGCCTAAAAATTTAAATTTCGAAAAATGAGAAAATTAAAATGACAAACATTAAATTCTTTAATTTTTTGATTCCACAGGTTTTTGCAATTCCACACGTTTTCATTCTTTTCGGAACTAAACAATGTCGAGCTATTGAACTTGCAAAACTTTTTTAATTTTAAAGCACGCAACGAAATAAAGGAAACATTATAAATAATATTTATTTAATCAAAAGAATAATTTAAATTAGGCTTAAGTTTGCATACGTATAAATTTCAAATTTATTTGAAAAAGATATTATTTACAATGTGTTTTGTTAATTTATAAAGAAAAACGCAAAAAATATAAGTAATTAAATGGATTATGTTTTATTTGCCGACTGTAAAAGTCTAAGTTATTTCAAACAATTTCTGCAAAAAGAAACCGACTCAAAATAAATTTCATTTACTTTTAATAACTGTTTACAATCTCATTAACGACAGGGGCATCCTTTAATTTCAAAATTAAAGTTTTATACTTGCTACTATAGCGGACTTAGCAACAAAGATTTTTAAAAATTTTAACTGTCTGTCTATTACGGATAAACAATTTGATTTATATATCAAATTACATCAACTGTTGTAATACTATATCTATAGTTTTTAATAATTATATTTGTTATTATAATGATGATAATGTTCCATTTTCAAGCGTTTGTCTATAACGGTTCAGAAGATAAGGAGTGATACTATGGGAACACTCTTTAATCTATAAATTAAAATTGTGTACTTATGATTATAGCGGACTTAGGAATACAGGTTTCTTGTAAACTTCAGTTGTCTTGTTATAAAGTTTCAAAACTTTGTCCATATATGTCAAAATACAATAACTATTGGAATACCCCTTAATTTTCAAATTCTAATTTTATACTTGTTTAAGTAGAGTAAGCGCTACCGGTTTCTTGTAAATTTCTGTCTTCAACTGTTCGAAAGTATGGTCATACACACTAAATTAAATGAACTATTAGGACACTCTTTAATTTATAATTTTGAATATTTATACTGGTTATGATAATGGTCATAGTAATCGTCATCCTGTCCAATTTTCAAGCGTATAAGAAAGGCCCATATAAGTCAATTTACGTCACTTATGGGGACATCCTTTAATTTTGGATTCATTTTTGTATTACTTTTTGGTATTGTGAAATCTGGTGATACGCACTTTCTTTAAATTTTAAAGTGGTGGCCTTTGCTGGTTATAATACACGTAAAAACATCAATGTTGAAGGGGAATACCCTTTAAATTAAAGATTTAATTTTTTAAATGATAAACTTTTAAATAAAGCAGAAGCTTTCAAAATCGGCACAGAAATGACTGAGTTATGGAGGCACAAACATGAAAAAATATTCAAAGGAATCGATAATCTCCTTTTTTTTTTGAAGTCGGTTAAATATAATGCTGTCTAAATAATGACCATTAAGCTGCTGGCACTTCTCTAGTCGGAAAAGTGTTGCTTGATTTCGCGCCGTTTTTTTTTTTACAGAAAGTGCTCGTCTGCTGGCGTTGTTTCAAATTGCAAGACAATAATGACTTCAACACACATTGCAGCTCAGATTAGGATTATTTTGAGTTCTTTTGCTGAAAATAGCTATTATTCTCTTTGTTAACATAACCGTTCAAATAGAAGATAATTTTGTCGCTTAATATCTTATCCACTAGATCTTGTATTTTTGTTTCCGAATAAATAGTCATGTATTTTAGAGATTACTCTTTCTTTCTGTTGACTCCTCTGTTTTCAAATACTATATTCTATTGTGCAATGCTTTCTACTCTGCATATTTCTGTTTAGCGGAATACAAACGTTGTGATCTTATTTAAAAATCGCTGGTGTGGTAATGCAGTCGCTAACCAAAAAGGGCAATACATGTTCGGTAAGATTCCTTTACAACCTAATTTTCATGGGCCCCAGTGCAGCAAAAACAACACTGCTTTACATTTTGTAGACAATGCAACAAGAAAGCATAAAGGGTAAGGAGTAACGTAAAATGAATATTAATCATTCAAAAGGAATTCATTTTGAGCTTAACTCTTAGACAATCTCGTTAGCCGTGTATTGGTGTATCGATCATAGTTTTATAGATTTGATTCCCAGTAAAGACTCTGAGTTTTACACTGCACAATGTGTTAAGTATGGATTTCAAATATTTTCTGGCAGCCTTTTAAGTCTTAAGAAGTATTTAAAATTTAATTTGTGATTTTGATAAATTTTTCCCATTTAATATTTAGTAAAAGAAAGGATTTAATAATTCAGTTCAAACATATAATTTTTTATGTGTTTCTTACATTTTCCTAATATTTTTTTTTTGTTTGTTTGTAAAAAAATTTAAACAGTAAAAATTAATTTTAAAAAAATATCAAACAAAAGTTTTTAACCTTTTGCGATTTACGTCTTTCCGTATGTAGCAGAACACATGCACCCTTAAAAACATTTTATTTTATTTTTTACTATTTGCTTGTGTGTTTTGTTCTATTTATTTATATTTTTTCTACTCTAAAAAATCCACCCTCTCCAACAAAAAATATACAACAATGTCAGAAAAAAAATTTTATGTATGCGTTTTAGTACCAGCATCAGAAAATGCCAACACGAAAAATAAAACCAAAGAAATAATAATTGTAAAAATTTTGGTGGAAAAAAGCTCCGCCCTGCTAAAAGAGTATTGTGTATGAGTTTGTTATGTAGAAAACGAGAATAACATATACAAAAACAACAAAAAGCATTAAAAATAAATAAATACGAAAACAGCGGCAATTGTTTAAAACAATGTTATTATTTTAATCAGCAAGAACCATTTTTTGCAACTACAGTTTGTTTGCAGTTTTCTACATTTTGGATGGCTTTTGCTTCAAGTAAGCGGGAAAGAGACATGTGCACTTTCTGTAGAAATTTTTATTTTAAATAATTAAACAGATAAAACAAAGTAGAAAATATTAAAAGGTGTTTTAATTTAAAAAAATATTTATACAGGCACATAACTATACTAAAAAAAACAGAACTTTTAGCCGAATTGTAGGCAATAATTTTTGGATATATTTAATTTTCCTTATTATTTGCCACTTAAGATTACATTTACATCTTTTAGATTGTTCAAACTATATTTCTTAGAATACAAACAGTTTTGTGGTTCTAGTCATTAAGTAGTCATACTTTTGTTAAAGGATTCTTTATATTAATATCGGTTCCAATAAGACTTAAGTTTTGAATTACCTTCACAAAGATAAAAAATAAATTATTGTTAATTATTAATACGTTAAATTTTTACTTTTTTCTATTTAAAAAAATTATACAGGCCAATCATGAATATTCTCAAGGAATTTCTTTCTCAACGAAAAAATTTTCCTCCAGAAAAGATTCCTCCAATGAAAAATTCCGTGGGAACAATAAATTTAAAGGTGGTATCATCGATATTTAAGGTGAGCTGCTTGCCTTATTTATATTTTGTTTTTCTTTTCTAATTTTCAATTTCTTCCCCGAATTTTCTTTCTTTCCGCAGTCAACAAAGAGGGGAACATTTTGATAATGGTGGAAAAGGCAAAAGTGAAAAAATTCTCATATAAATTTTGTTTATTATTGGACTGATGATGAAAATTTTTTTAACTCTTTCTATCAACTTGTCATAAAAAAAGGTAGTATTTTTAGTAAGAAAATCTTTTATTAAAATAAGCCATTCTCAAACATCAATTTTTACCTTATAAGTAGGCAAAAAATTTTTAAAAGTGTGTCCAACCTATCTGTGTTCTAGCTTATGAATCGTACTTTGATTTGTTGTAATGAGCCCGATAATCAAGTCGACAAGGGAGCAACAGTTATAACAGCTTAAACTCTAGTCCTGGGGTTGATTCGATTTAGGATCTTTTAATAGTTGAATTTCATTAACCTCAAATAATGTCAACGAATATCTCTATGAAGTCAATCAAAAATATAAACCTGAGACGCGAGAGCATATCGCCTGCAACTTCATGGTATTGTCTAAAACTAGAATGAAGATAATGGTCAGCAGAGTATTCAACGTAAATATATTCTGTGATAAAAACGGAAACTGGAAAAATTAAGTTGATGGTTAAAGATCTTTAAAATGACGAAGAATCTCGATAATCGTTATCACACATTTTGCTCATTACTGAATAACGAAAGAGTGTTTAAGAAGAATCCAGAAAGATAACAGGCTGCTTGAGAATCTCTCTAAATATTTGACCACTCGCATTGGATTCTTTTGTATTGATAATAGTTCCTTACAAAATCTGAGAGAATAAAATCTAGTCCTTTTTATCAAAAAGTGCTTAAAGCATTCTATATGAATCAATGTATTATCTTCAAGTTCATGACTCTGAATTATGAAGTAAAGGCGCTGTTATTTTGAAATAGATAAGAAAAAAATTTTTGTTATAATTTTTAATTTTTGTTTTCAATCAGGATATGAACCGTAGATATTATAAATGAATTAAAATTTACTTTTTTCGGCTTGGGTTCAGTTTTTAATTTGAATTTTAAAAATTTTTTGAAAAAAAATTATTTACAAATTCATGCGTACGTTTTCACAGAAAACAAGAAAACGTAGACGTTAGCAGTATGAAAGCTGCATTTTCTGGACTGCTACATTCTTCATCAGCATTCTTCTCATCTATATACCTTAGATTTTTACTTTAAAAAACTGAACCTAAGCATAAAAAAGTTAATTTTACTTGAGTTATTTTTTGTAATATTTTCCCTACAGTTAGACTTTTTGTTGTTTTCTTAATTTATTTATAATATAAAATAAAATTAATACGATTTCCATTATTAACTCTCCTTAAAGTAGGCAGCGATTTTTATATTTTTATAGTTTTTAAGTTAGACTTCGTTTAACGAAATTAATACTGATAAACTATGAGCAATTGCTCATATTCTAATGCCTTAGATCAGATGAAGTTAACAGCTCAAAAAATCTAATTGCGAAGAATGGATGTAGCAATCTGGAAAATGCTGCATGTTGTTCCGCAAGTGACTAATTTTAACTGCCACAAATATTTGTAAAAAACAACTTTAATTATTTTGAGATTATAAATTTGGTTAAATTAATTACGTTAAAATTAATTAGGGTAAAATTAAATAATTTCAACATTAGCCAAGCACGAACATTTAATTTCAATATCAGCTTCTAGCAACTTTTTTGTTTTATTTATTTTGTTTTAATTCCATTTTCACTTTTTCTCAGGCTTCATTATCAAAATAATATTCTGGGCACGTTTTTTTTTTTTTTTTACAGGAATGTCATAGTAAAAATAGTAAAATGCAGGTTAAACATGTTTATGCATTTTTACTAAAAAATTTATACACTTAACATAGCATACTTTTACTTAGCCTCAATAACAGCAATAGCATTGCATACTTAAAGGAAATTTAAATTAAATAAATAGCTTAAAAGAAAACCTTCAAACTCTTAAAAACCTGAAATAAAAAAAAAATAAATAAATAAAATTTAGAATAATGAGCCACAAGTGCGATAGGACGATATAAACTCTTAATTACTTAACAGCACGACCACAACAAAATGCAAAATATAGTTTTATTAAATTTTCCTTTATATTTTTACAGAAACCATCTAAATTAAAATGGCTAAAACTTAAGTCTTGGCAGAGAGGAAGCCAAAAGAAAAAATAAATAATGAAAAATATCGCTGACAGCAGGATGTAGCTACTAATTGCACTATGACCTCGTAATGATCAGCAGGTATAACGAGACAAGTAAACACGAACTAATTTTCAAAATGTTAACAAACGCCACAACTCTTGGCAAAAACCTACAACTAAAATATTCTTGTTACCTGCAGGTAATGAAGCTGTATATTAAGTTGCTGCCACAACATCTTTGCGTGGCAAATATGACTTTATCGTATTTATAACTACAAAATAGCGGAAGTTGCCACATTACAAACCTGTGCTAGAGAAAATGAAATTCTCTTGTAAGTACTAATTTAACCTTTTCTTCATTTTTTTTTTTTTTTTTGTAGCCAATGAATGTTTGTCTCACAGCAAATTTGTTTAAAATGTAAACGTGTGAGTGTGTGTTAACAGGAAAATATTTTGGCAAAGTAGTCGTTGTTGGTTGTTTGGTTGCTTCTAATTGCTGTTAATTTTCTAAAATGAAATTCGTTCAATTAAGTACACACCGTGGCATAATGATGATGCTCTTATTGTTGCAGCCACACAGCTTGTCTGTGTCTCTGCTACATGATTTTATTTGCTGTCTTGTCTTTAGAAATGCGTTTATTTTTTTTTTTTTTATTTATTCTGTGTCCTTTTGTATAAATTATTATTTTGTAGAGTCTTATTTTGTGTTGCTATTGCACAATGGCTCTATCAACATACATAAATATGATGTTAGTTACTGCACTAGTGCTTACAAATTTTTGTGACATCGCCCTTTGCCAGATCATAAGGTATGCTAATGTTGAACTATAAAGGTTTGAGGTTAATTTAAGTGCTCATACACACACACACACACATACCAAAAGTTATTAAATATGCGAACACAACACTTACATTTACAAAAAACGTGCATAAAATGTAATAAAACAAAGTTTACAAATTTATTCGCCTGAAAATATGCAATTAACTTTTGTTGTTGTTTTCTTTTTGCTTTCTTGGTTACTATTATTATTGCGGGGGACATTTTAGCACTATAATAATAATTTTATGATGAAAATGTCATATTTAATTAAGTTAAACATAAACATTTTATTAAAGAACCATAATAAAAAGAGGGAGAAGGAGAACGAAAAACTTAAAAACGTATGAATATTAAATATGAAAAAAAAAAATTGGAAATAATATAAAAAAAATTTTTAAATTTTTAAAAAGGCAAACAAAGAAAATAACTGTAATCAGATAATAAATAACACGTTATCTCTCGGTTTTCCCAACGTAAAAGAATGCAATCAAAAATAAATTTAAATTTCCAATTGCTAATTTTTTTTTTGTTGAAACATTTTTACATTTTGTTGCTCATTACATTTTCTGATTGACTAGAATTCTCATTCAGTTAATGTAAAAAAAAAAAACAAATAAAATGAAATACCACTAGCTTTTCTTATTGTTTTGCCACTTATTATTTCTTAAAAGTAAAAGATTAATGTTTTGGAACCCATGATTTGGAGGCTAAATAAGTGACTCGCGAAATTTTTGTTCAGAGCACACACAATCTTAGAATGAAAATTGCCAGTGTATACGTAATATGATTCTTATTCATCGAGAGATAACACTGAAGGCAGGTATTGATAAAACACTGCCTGACTATCATATTATTACGAAGAAAAGCTGAATGAACATCAATATACTAATATTTAAATCTCAACATTTATAAAAAAAATTTTTGCTCTATATTCTTACGGATTTATAGTCTTATCCCTACGGAAGGTTAATCTTGCTTCTCAAGAGGTAATAGAAATAAAGTAGAACAAATGAAATCCATAAAAGCCTCTGAGTCATAACTTAACACATTTCGTAATCTGGCATCAATGTAGATGTGAGTAACGCCGCAATCTTCATCTCCTTCACTCGCTATTTTCTACAAACTTCATTCGGTGCTGAGGAGCTTGTTAGTTTGAGTTGCCTGTTAAAATACCTTTCAAACAAACAAACTTACCACCAGCTGGACATTAGGTACACTTTCTATCCTTTCATTTTTCGCATTCATCAATTTACTCAGTCTTTGTAGTGTCAATAATTTGTCACTCATTTGGTTACTGCTCAGTCCACCATATATTAAAAATCCTAGCACAAATGAGAGCCAAGAGAATCTACTCTTCTTACCAGGGCGTACTGAAGACGGGAGGTCTCAACAGGAGAGTAGGTCTTTTGGTGTACCGCCAGGTCATTTGCCCTCTCATATCTTATGCCTTTCCAGCTTGGTTTGGAATTTCTTCTCATCAGATGGAAAGACTTATGAGATGAAAGAGAATAATTTTGGTTGCTTGCCTCGGCTTAAGGCCATTTTTAGGACCAAATGGCGAGTTTTGCAGGTCATCATGTAGGTCAACATACAGCGCCATTGATTTTGAGCGTGTAGAGGCGGACGAAACTCAGAAAACTCCCTGGTAAGGCAGTGCTTTTCCAGAGGCTGTTTAAATGTCAAGGTATCTTTCAGTTGTGGACCTGCTGAACCTTGATTTTAATTTTTAATTCATGTTTTGTATTTTTTTATATGAATTTTTTTTTTTTTTTGTTAACTTCTGTTTAATATTTTTTAAGTTTGTAAGCGTTTTATTAATTTTAGGAAGATTTTGTAAGCGCCTCTTCTTTTGACCTTTTTTTTTGGAACTTCTGTCAATTATTGTAATTTATTTATTTATTTATTTATTTATTTTGAATTGCCCCATACACAAGACTAAGAGCCTTATATTGCAGTATGGAACTGATGATATACAGAACATAATCATAAGTAAATTTTTATTAAAAACAGGAATTTAAATTAAACATTAAAAAACAATAAAAACAAAAATTAGAAAAGTAAAAACTAATAATTTAAAAACAAATTAAGATTAAATTTAAATTTTAATTAAATTATTTAATTATAAATAGTATGGATGTATGTGTCATAATATAAAATATATGTTTTAAATTGTCATGCTGAAAACAGCTTAAAAATATTTTCTTTAAATTTTCGTGCGTTACTTATTAGTTGAGAGTTGTGGGGTATAGAATTCCAGAGAGATACTGCAAATATGTAGAAGTGCCACTGTGAGATTAAACTTCTGTATCTAAGTGATCTTATTCTTTTGCCTCTGCTTATATCTGAAATACAAAGTTTACTATAGAGATAATCAGGCTTGTGGGTATATATTATTTTATGTAAAAAAACTAAAACTCTTATGTTTAGCAAATTATCTAAAGACAGGCCATATAATTGAGATGAAAACAAAGATACACTAGACCGCCTTTTAAGTCCATATACGTATCGGATTATGTTGTTAAACGCAACGTTCAATTTCCCTTTACTAACTGTATCACATTTAGCAAATAGTTCACAACCATACAGTAAAGCGGGCACCAGATAAGTTTTGGAAAGTAGGATTCTTATTCTCATAGGTGTACAATGCTGCGTCCGCCAAAGAGTTCTAATCATAGAGAAAGTGCGACCACTAGCATAGGTAATATGGTTCGACCACGTAAGAGTGTCATTAAAAAATATTCCGAGATTTTTAGCAAACTTTACTATCTCAATTTGTTTTCCGTTAATAGATATGTTAGGTACAATATCATGCTTGGCAAGTCGCTTTTGAATAACAATGCATTTAGATTTCCCCGGATTTATTCCTAAGCCATTTGCCGTTGCCCATGTATAAATTCGATGGAGTTCCTCATTAATGGAGACCATACACTGGTCGATTAAGGCATTAATACAACTGGTATAAAGTTGCACGTCATCCGCGTACATTCTTACATTACAATGTGTCAAAATGCCTGGGAGGTCATTAGAGTACAGTGAGAACAACAGCGGTCCGACAATGGACCCCTGAGGTACACCTCTGATTACCGGCAGTTGCTTGGATTTCTGGGTTCTAGTTTCAACATACTGATATCTGTTTCGTAAGTATGTTGACAATAACCGTGTAGCGGTCGAAGAGAAATTAAAAAAATTTTTAAGCTTGTAACAAAGAATGTTATGATCCACGGTATCAAACGCTTTCGAATGGTCTAACAATATTAAAAATGTAGTCTTGCCATCATCAAGTTTCTCTCTAATATCCTCTGTGACGTTAACTAATGCAGTTATGCAGCTGTTTTTCTTTCTGAACCCGGATTGACGTTCTGTAAGCAAGTTATTGTTATCTAAAAAGCAAGTCATTTGGTTATGCATAATACGTTCAAATACTTTAGAGAGAAACGGAAGAATGGCTATTGGTCTGTAATCGGAACCAGCTTTGGGTATTGGAACAATTTTAGCTACTTTCCAATTCGAGGGAAAGAAACTTGAAGTTAATATTTTATTAAAGAAAAATGTTATAATTGGAAGCAGTTGAGGTAGAAGAATCTTAAGAAACTTTGGATTAATCCCGTCAGCTCCTATAGAGTTGGATTTGATGGACAATAAACTAGATAAAACATCACATTGGTCTACTGCAACAAAAGAAAAAAAAGATTCACAATTATTATTTGAGAGATTATTAATATAATAACTTGGATCTGCTTGAATCATAGGGACATTTAAAAACTTTTTATTGATTGTATCGGCATCGATGGAACATGGTTCATGATAAATAGATTTGCCGATTCCAACTTCGCGTATCGTTTGCCATGTTTTTTTAGAGTCAATGGCAGAAGAAAACTTTTCAGCATAAAAAGCGGATTTTGCTTTTTTAATCATTTTATTTGTTTTCCTTTTAGCAGTCAGGTAATCATTATGTAATGTTGTAGTTTTAAATCTTTTCCAGCGTGCATATGCAAAATCCCTTTGACTGATAGAATATCTAATTTCGGATGAAAACCAGGGTTTTTGCTTATTACCAATGATCTTCGTTTTAATTGGTACGTACCTTTAATTTAGATTTAAGAAATTCTTGAACAATACCTTAGTATGTAAGAAAATTTGTTTTTGATTGTTTATTTGTAATTTAACTGTTAAAATTTTTATTTGAAAATAATAAACTTGAACTTAGAAATGAGTAGTCATGGCTGTCCTTGTAGTTGCCCTTGACGCATTGATCCGGTTAACACAGTCTGTCATTGTACAAAACTTCCCCTGAAACAATTTATTATGAGTTTGATCTAACAAAAGCTATTTGATTAATACAGTAACACAGAAAATAATAACACAGAAATGCAGCATCACGCATTTGCACATTTTGGCAGTCCCTTTAGCTAATTTGGCAACTCTGCCTTAAAGCATATAAAAGCTGCTTAAATAATTTTGTTTCGCAAGTTAGTCTAATTTTTTCTTATCCAGTAATTTCTCTATTATTCAATTATTGACAAAATTAAAAAGTCAATATCTTTATAAAAGTTTAAACAGGAAAAAATGGGGTTTTTTGGCATTAGCAATGCAAATTGAGTTGTTAGAAAACATTCAAAGAAATTGCGGTAACTTAATTAAGAAAAATATCAAACAACAATAATTTTACTTATAATTTTAATCCTAAGAAATTTATAAATAATTATAAAAACAGCAACAACAAACAAAAACAATGACAACGACGACTTAATAATGAAAAGAAAAAGAAAAAAAAATATCATTAATTGTAATAAAACATTGAGAAACCACAAAATCTTCAAGACGGCCAAGAAGACAAATTATTTCATTTTCTTTAAGAGACAAATTTTATGCAAATTTTTCGTATCCTGTTAATGGTAAAGAAATAAGAAAATAATTTCTCAACAGCAAACTTTTGCTAAAGACATTTAGATGTCTAAAATTATTATTATTATGTCATGTTGGCTAAAAGGGTTGTTTAAATTATTCTATCAATTGATTTGCATTTCAAAATATTTATTCGTATTTACAAAATGAAATATGTCTCGACACACAGACCACAACACAACTTTAGTCCAGCTAGCAGTAGAGCGAAGTGAAAGCATTAATACAATTAAGGCTTTCTAATAGCAAACATTTTTCCCATTATAATTATGCATTTTAATTAATCTTGTCCTTCAACTGTTGGCTCGAAATGGAAATGACAATTATATTTTCATGTTAAATGTTCAGCACGAATGGGGTGTTTTATGGTCACATATACAAGAATTAAGTTATTTTAATGACTAAAATGGAATAAAATGAGAAAAATTTCATTAATGAAAAAAGGGTTAATTTTTGTAGTTATGCTAATTTCTATATAAACACATAGATTTTGTATAAATAAAGTAAAACCAAGAAAATTTGACAATGAAATTTATGCAAATTTGTTGTAATTTTGCCACAACTCTTGAAAAAGAAAAAAATCGAAATTTTTAATACGTTTTCGTTTAAAGGGCAGAGCAGATGTTGTATTAAAAAATAAAATATTTAATTATATTTTAAATGAGAAATTGTACACTATTTTAAAGCAATCAAAAATTATAAATCTAAAAGTTATTCAAGGTGACTACGAGGGCTGCTCTATATATTTCTGGCCTAATAGTGAAAATGCGAATATTTATAATCAAAAATGGTTTTATTGTTTTTCAAAGTATTCTCCAGCATGATTTATACACTTTTGCATGCGCTCAAACCAGTTCTCGAAGCACTTTTTCCACTCCGATTGAGACACCTCTAAAACATGGTTTTTGAACACTTCAACAGCTTCTTCTGGCGACGAAAATCGTTGACCACGAATTTTTTTCTTGATGTGCGGAAACAAAAAGAAGTCATTAGGTGTACGGCGGATGACCCATTAATTCGACGTTTTGGCCGGTCAAAAACGCTCTGCTTTGAGCCGATGTGTGAGAGCTCGCATTGTCATGGTGAACAATGATTCTTCTTCTCTTGTTGGTTTTACGAATTTCTCCGATGACTTCAGGCAACCCAATTGTAGTATACCACTCAGAAGTGACCGTCCTACGTTGCTCAAGCGATATAGTCGCCACATGACCAGTTTTGCCGAAGAAACAGGCGACCATTTGCTTCGAAGTGCTTCTTCCACGAACAACTTTCGTTATATTTTGCTTGTCTTTGAAGACCCACACGGTTGATTGTTGTTTCGTTTCGGGCTCATACGCATAGATCCATGATTTGTCACCTGTGACGATCTTATAAACGTCTTTTGAAGCATCACAATCGTATTTTTGCAACATTTCTTTGCACCAATAGACACGAGCCTTTTTTTGAGTGACTTTCAAATTGTGTGGGATCTAACGAGAACAAACCTTTTTGGTGCTTCAGATTTAAGTTCATCAATGCACTCTTTTCGTGATAATCCACGTAGAAAGTTGTGAAAAATGATGGCACGAAAATGTTCACGAGTTAATTTTTTCAAGTCACAGTAAACAACACAAATAATGGTCGTACGTCAAAACGTTTTAAGTACGATTATGCTTAAAAATGACAAACTTTTCAATGGAAATGTCAGATTGCACTTGGCAGCACTCAGTGTTGCCAGGCCAGAAATATATATAGCAGCCCTTGTACGTAATTTTAAATATTACAAAAGGTTACTTTTTTATACTTATTTTTCAAAAGTTTCTAAAGCTTTGAATTAAAGCATCGTTTAGTGTTGAATTTTACTTTGATTTTTAACAGCTGAAACTATGAATTTTTTTTTTTTTAAATTCTAGTCCCCTTCTAAATTCAAATGCTGAAAATATTATATCGCATATTTTAATCCATTTTGAGATCCCTCTGTAAAACAAATTTCATTAGAAAATAATTCCTTTTTAACACGTGATTGGGGCACAAACATTTAAGCATTTGTTGTTCACGTATAAAGTTAGTAGGCATTGAATCGTTATTGATTTTATTAAAATAATTTTCAAAGACCTATAAAATTTAGTTTAAACATAATTGAAAACAATTATTGATTCAATTAGTTTTACAATTAAAAAATATTTTATTTATTTTTCAATTAAACATATAATTGGGTTAATTAAAAATTTAATTAAATTTCTTTCTGAATTCATTCTAAAATTTATAAGCAAAATATTTTAAAATTTAAAACAGATTCTTCCAAAATGATAATTAAAAAATGTTATTAAGATTCACCGAGTTCCGTGAGTACCGAAGGTCGAAAGAGTACCTGTCTAAGTGATAAGTCCTCAAACAGACACTGTGCCTACCATCCAAATAAAGTATCCAGATCACAATTTTTATTACAGAATATGATATCTTTTAATAGAATAATTAAAGTCAATGATAACTCCACTTGTCCGCTCAACTACGCCTTCGTGTACAAACATCTGCTTAATTTGTGTTTCGTTTTTAATTTCCCTTGAATCTTATCGATTTCATTATTCTTAAGAAAAACCACAAAGTAAGAAATATATATTGATACTTTTACTTAAACATTATTAATGAAATCTTTGACAAAAAAAAAAAAAACGAAGCCAGGAATTTTTGCATTAAATTAAACGTTTTAAAGTAAAACGAATTTTAAAATCAACAAAAAATTCAAATAAGCTACGATTTTTATTTTTGTTGTATTCTGTTCTCTCTTTTCTTTTTTTTTTTTTTCTTAAAAATCAATGCAACAACAAAAATTCTTGATGCATCAATAGAAGGTAAATAAGAAGGGTATTAAGGCATTTTGTAATACATATTTAAAATACAATATGGAGAAGAGATACAAATTGTAAAGCTTTACTTTTGTGCAAGCTGCTTTACCCAGTCATCCAGTCAGTCAGTCAGTTGTCAGTAAAGTAACTCAGCCATCATGCTCATAAGCATCATCATTATTAGGTTGCTCATGCATCTTTTTTTTAAATATAAGCAAAAAAAACAAGACGAACAAAAAAACACAGCAAATATAATGAATTAATCCAAAGCAGCCAAACCCATCCATGAGTAAGTAAATCGATTTTAAATGTTAAAATAAATAAAAAAAAATACAATTGTTTTTAAGCAAAAACCACCAAGACATTTTTAATGTGAATCTTCCCCAAAGTTTCTGCTTTGTTTTGTTTTGTTTCGTTCTGTTTTGTTTTATATTTTTGTTTTATTTTTTGTTTTAGTTAGATCACCGATGGTTTCATGATGCAAATCATTTCTCTTTATGCCTCATATGTAAAAGAGGTAGAAATAATGACAAAAATGCAAATTATTGACTTGATTAAATATTTTCGAAATAAAGACGTCATTAAAATAATTTTACATAAATTCAAATAATCAAGAATTTCAAAATAATAAAATTAAAAAAAAAGAATAAATACGACCAGAGAAAATTCAAAAATATTTTTAATTTTTTTCGTTAAGCAATGACACAATAAAAAGGAATAAATTGTAGGGCACAGTATTATTAACGTGGTGTCTGTAAAAAGACTGAGATTAAATCAGTTGAACAAAATGTAAATACGAGTCGAATAAAATGAAATCTACTTAAAAATTATGAGAATTTTAATCACCTTAAAATGTTTATTATATTACAGCTCTCAGCAAATTTGAATAAATAAATGTGAACATATAAACGGACATGTGCTGCCTTAAAAAAACTTTCTTATTTTTTAGTTCACAATTTTCTATAACAAGTCAGTCAGATGTTTTACGGCATTCTATTCAAACAATGGCAATTGTAGGAGAACCTCAAAACCATTCCCGTATCGCTTATAAATCCATACACTTTACAGACATCATCTTGCGGATAATGGATTAAACAATCAGATACAACATGTTATGTCCGCTGAATCATTATCCTAATGTACGATACGCTGGTCCACTTGCTAATTAATGCCGTAATGCCTTAAGGGTATAATTCGTTATATAAACTTTACACTAGCGCTGAAACGATGTATTGAAAAAAAATTATTAATCGATTATTTTGTTGGAAATGCGAAAATTCTCTTTCCAGAGAAACTAATTATTTTTTTACTCTTCTATTGTGACAAATCAAAAAATTTTATTTTGAAACTCTTTTAATAAAATAAATTAAAAAAAATATAATTTTAGTATCGAAATAAAATTAATAAATTTTAGTTGTGACACTGTTTATAATTAGTGCCACCCATTCTTCGACTTTTCGATTAATCGGTTAATTATTTATGGTAATAATATTATTTTTTTGTTTCTTTACAAACGTCCAGTTCTTATATGGAAAAAAACTTGCTGTCATTCTCAATGTCCTTATTTGTTGAAGACCTTTTGCCTGATTGTTAATCGAGGATTTGCAACAAAATATTTTTTAAATCAAATTAAAGAAACAGAATTTACGGATCCGCTAGCGCTGTATTAAGGTAGGGGTTTAGCGAGTTTTGAAAGGACAAAGAGCCATTATTTTAGAAAATCATTTCTTTAAAATGTTTGTTTTTGACAGCCCAAATAATTTGTTAAAATTTTTTGGGAAATTTTAATATCATTTATTTTATTATTCTAAAAGTCTATAACATTTTGAAATAAAAATGCAATTTATTTATTGGTTAGAAAAGTTGGTGTCTAAATGTATTTTGCCGGAAACCTTTATCAAATGAAGTAGTTGTATTTAGGTCCGCCTTTCAAGAGTAAATTTTTAAAATTATGCAGAGATTTTTATAAAAGCAAAAGAAAATATTAATTTAGACAGCAGGAGATGGAATCACCTAGACCGTTTAGTCCTATTTCAGCATTGTTCGTAATTATTCACTGAAAAAATAAAATTTGGAAATCAGTAAGTTCGCAGATTTCTTAATCAAGCACATACCCTTTAACTTAAGAATGAAGTCATTAAGCCCTGGATTCTGAACTCAAGCTAAAATTAAGTCCAGTGGGCAGTTATGAATAAAAAATTATATCTGGTCTAAGCTGACAGATGTCGATTTTTTCATCAAAGTTCAGGCTTATTTTGAAGCAAAAAAAAAACGGTCCAATCATGCCTACAAATCACATAAAGCTCCACACGGTAACACGATGTTCATGCAAAGGCTTCTAAATAATCGCTTTATGATTTCTAAAAGCCCAAATGTGGAAATCTTGCTTGTTGACAAGAGAAAATGGGCATCGTTTGAATAAATGAAAAACGAAATGAAAACCAGTAAAATTTTTATAGTTGACTTTATTTATTTTAATGCGATTTTAGAGCAAAATTAAATTCACTGTGACAGTTGACAATAAATCATTTACGAATACGTTAAGAAATAAATGTCAATATTATCATGTTGTTAGAGTTGCCACAACTGAAAAACAAAGTTCTTGTTGTAAAACCACTTAAATAACAATCGATTTTTATTTCAGTTAAAAAAAAAAAACATTTTTACTCCTTCTTCTAAGACTCTGGCTGTATATAAAAACTAAACAGAAACTTAATTTCATGTATATAAAAATATTGCAAAATATAAATTTATATTTATAAAAATCCAAGAGTATATACATATGTAGATATTTAAAACTTTGTAAATTTTAATATATTATTATATAAGCAAAAAATAAAAAAAAAACACAAAGAAAAAATAATTACTTAAACCTCATACTTTCTGCTCTTTTATTTTTGTGACTTTATATAAATTGTACCATTTCAGAAAAACTAAAAAACAACAATATTTTAATTTAAGTATTGGAATTTTGCAAAAACTGCAACAAAATTTTAAAAATATTGTCTTGACGGACTCTAAACTGCATTTTCGATATATAAACACAAACAAACAATTCAAGTCATTTTTAATACCTAAACTGCAATTATAAAGATGTGTGTGATTTTTTCTTTTAAATGGATAGGATTATGTCACCAGTATAATGTGTACAAGTGGGTGTGCATATGTGCAAATTTGTTAAATGTCTTTGTTTTATATTCAGTCTATAAAATGTCATGTCATGTTTTTATTTCTAATACCAGTATACAAAATTTTATCAAACTCTGGCAAATAAAATATAAACAAACTACACACTCACACTTCACAATACACACATACTTTAACAATTTACCTCAAAACATATACAAGCATAAATATTGCATGTATATAAATTAAAAAAGGCAGAAAATGAAATCATACTATTTGCCTATTCCAGAGAATTATATTTTTATATTAACTAAAAATATATTGTATGCATTTAGGAGCTGTTATAACCTTAACAAATATTGATAACTACAAATTATTGTGTTGTGTTGTATTAAATTCTCACCTTGTCCAGACTCTCTTTATTTCTCATTTTATTTTTTTTAATTTTGATATAAATTTATGTATTGAGAAAAATAATATGATACAAAAAATTTTATATATATAAAAGAAATAATATTATAAGTATGAGAAAAATGCAATAAAATATAGACTTTAAATAAATAAAATTTATATATTGATGATATGAACTAAAAATATTTTAAACATACTTTTAGGTGTTTCTTAACTATGGAAATTACATAACATGTCTTAATTTTTAATTTATATTAAATCCTTTTTCTGCCTTTTAAAAATTAAGATATTTAAGTAAAACCATACACTTAAAGAACGCACTTTAACAACTTGCAACTGAGCAAAAATCTATGGTATAAAAATAATCAGACTAGAAATAAATTGAGTTTTAAATCAGATTGCTTTTTTAGTGTTTCCATAAATAAAAACATTTTAGACCTTTTTATCTAAAGAATTTTTTTATTTATTTTTTTTTTAATATAAAATTGGAATAATTGAAAAACGGAATAGTAAAATTTGAAAAAGAGAATTCTAGCATTTTGAGTTTCTAATGCTCTCTTTGGAATAAAAATTAACAGGCCCCGAGGTTGATGGTACTTTTCAAGCAAAAATGTTGTTTGTTTTTTATTAAAATATTGTATAAATAACACTGTTCCATATAAAATTATAAACAGGAATTTATTTATTTTTCTAACAAATACAAATTTTTCAAGAGACTTGACATAAGTGACAGTACAAAAAAGGTACCATGAAATAACTCCCAAATGAAATAAGTCCCAACAAAATTGAAATAACACCCAATACAAATTATATTTGCAACCGGGCACTGTTTAACTTTATGGAATAACAGGTACCTCTCGATGAAAGAGGTCCAAAACTTTTATATCATACCATATATCATAGATATGTGGCCAAACGCCGGCTATACAGATAATATTTTGTTAGCGAAGCCGCTGTTCCATATACCTTAGAGAGATCATTGAGTCATCCCAGCTTTCAGCCGGATGGAAGAATTTGACCTCTATAGTATAACAAACCCATAGCATAGCCAGCCTTTGGCCGGGCGGAAGGATTTTATTTTCTATGGTATAAAAAACACCGGCTTTGCTGACTAAAAGTTTTTTCTGTAGCCAGAATAATTGCATGAATAGCTTCCATTGGGTGAATTCTAATAATGGATCTTTAATTTATTAAAGTGAAACAACTTCTATTACATATCTAAGGGTTAAAAGAGGAAAATATTTTGTTAGCTTCGTTGGTATTCGAAATGCCGGCTAAACCGATGCTCAATATACCATGGAGGAGACATTAAAGAACAGTTATAGCAACCGTTATAATAATATCATAATGAAATAACTCCCAAAGAAAAATTATGAAATAACCTCCAAATTTGTACGGGATTTTTGAATTTTTTGTTAGAAGTTTTTAATTATTTTTTTTTTTTTTGAGTTATTTCACGGTACTTACAAAAAACTGGGGAGAACTGCAAATGTGGTATCTAGATGTATTTTACTAGTTACTGGGGCCAAATCGATGCCAGATCATTGCAAAGCCTTGATAGACTGTAACTGTTTATATTGATAGTATTGTACGCTTGAACTGGTTAAAATCGAACACTGGATTTGGATACCAATTTTTAGTATTTTAAACAGCTTTGTTAAGGATGTATTTTTTTACACCTTGGGGATTTTTCGAAAATATTCAGTTTAAAAAACCTAGAACAATCCGTAATTTAATTTTAAATTTAAGAATTTCTTAGTTAATGATTTTTTCAATGCGATCCAACAAAAATTGTATTGCATATGACATTACCAATTTTTTTTTAAATGAGTAGAAAAATTTATAAAAAATTTTGTATCAACAAAATCTGCATTTCGTGTCCAAAAATAATAGAAAAGCAAAACCAAATGTTCAAGACGAATTACAGAGGGAACAGTGAAAAATTGCTTTGGGTTGTATGTGGACTTCGTTTAGCAAAATTAATATTCTTGTTTACAAAATGGGTTGGTTAAAAAAATTAGTTTTTTTACTATTTACACAACCTAAGGTAGATAGATGCGAAGAATGCTAATGAAGGATTTAGCGAACTAAAAAATGTAGCATTATATTCTGCTGGTGTTTAATTTTGTAAATAATTATTCTTACATTAAAATATAATCTTAAAATAAAAGTTTAATTGAACTTAAGCCAAAATAAATTAAATTCATTTGAAAAAAAAAAATTTTTTTTTATAATTATATTTTAATTATACATGAACGTAAGCTAAATTAATAAGTATTTTAATTTAAATGTACCTTTGTTTTTTTTCTTTTTCTTTTTTTTTTTTTTTTTTTTTTGTTGAGATATCAAAAATGTTTAAATTCATGCTGGATTTCAAAGTTTATTTCAAATTTCATGATATTAGATTTTTGGTTATATTTTTTAGTAGAGTCACTTTTTTATAATCTTATTAATATTAAATAATTATTTAGTCTTTTAACATACTAATGCAACAAAACATCGCATTATTAAGCGACCAAACGCAATCTTATTTTGCCAGCGCTGTCATGTTAAATAGGGAAACTTCCCATAGTTTTCAGCCTTCAGAAATATTACTAAAACTAAATTTATTTTAGATCACTAAGAATATTTTAAGACATTAATAGCGTAGAAAAATTTATTAAACAAATTTTTATTGTCTTTATAAAAAAAAGCCAACTATTGTTGAAATCACGTATATACCCTCCAACACATATATTAAAACATTTAAAAGCTTGAAAAACAAAACAACTTGCATTTAATTAATATTTTTGCTTTTCTTGAGCGTACTACATTTTAATTAGTTGCAAAATTGCATTTCCTTAACAAGTACTCTACTAACTTCCTTAAAAATATTTTATTAATTTAATTGTCATATTTCAGTTTCTTTATTTTTAATTTTTATGTGACCTCTTCAAAATATGCTTTACATATTTTTATTCATATGCACCTACAAGTAGGCAACGTATGTGTAAAAATACTTTTTTTATAATCCTACTTAGGCCAAGATGTATTCTTTATATTTTTATATTTGTTTAAAACTCTTTTATAACTAATGAAGACAAATTACCTGCGGCTTTGTGTTGTTTCTTGTTTTTAATATTTTCAGCTACAACTGATTGTTGTCTTTATATAATTAAGCAATAACAACAACAATAAAAAATAGAAAAAAAACAAGAAAAAATGTAGAAATCTTCAAACGTGCTTGTAGTGAATGAATCAAATGACAAATAGGAAGTGGGCCTCAAAGTATGCTTTAGTTTTTTTTTATTTTCTTTAAATATGTTTTATACTTTTATGTACTTCTATCCATGGAAGCATGTTGTTGTTTTATACAATTTTTCTTTCCGCTTAGTCATACTTAACATACTTAAGTTGTATTTTGTAGTCGTAAATTTATAATTGTTGTTAGACTTTTAGCAACATTTTAATAAACAGTAAATATTATTTTTATATTATATGTCAAGTTAAGTGGCGAACACTTGTAAGGTTTTTAAACCTTTTTTTATCGTTTGCTTGTTAGAACGTAGAATATTTACGCCCAACAGCAGGCTCCATTAAAATTGTTAAAGAAATTAAAAAATATATTTTTATTTTTAGAAATTAACATGATCATGAGATTTAAACTAAAAAATGTATTGAAATTTGGTTTGAATTTAGAAGTATAAAAAATACTGTCAATATCTGCAAATTCATGATTAAGTGTTGACACGAAGGTAGACTTCAAATAAAAAAATCTAAACGAATTATTTAAAGGATTAAATGCAAATACTAAATTGGAATAAATTATGTTCTGTGTTTGCTTGCTTAACAGAAGATCATTAGCCAATAGTTCAAATCGAAACAGTGACTGGAATATAAAAAGCTTCTTGGTTTACTAAGTTGATTAAAGGAGCAAAAAAATAAAATATCGGGTAAGACCTTCTCGTAGTATCGGCTAAAAATAAAAATAAAAAATTTTTAATTAACTTTGGTTGAAAAATGGGTAAAGGCATCTGCGAAACAGCAGATGGAACAGGCAAAGCGATTGTATAGCGAAATCAAGGAAATAATGTACTAAGCCCCGCTTTTAGTTAAAGAGTGTTTGGCTGAAGAACCTGGTTTGTATGCAAAATAATTTGAGCTCGATTTCCGCAAAAGCTACTTTTTCTATGTGGCCTATAATAATACACGAGTATTTTGGTTTAGCTGAAGTCACAGCTTTTGGCTGCTTAAATTTGTTAGAACCAAGTTTAGTCAATTTTTTCTAATCAGAACTTCAGAGCTTAAAACAAAAAAGCAGAAATATAAAATTAAGTTGACGTGATTTATTTGTTAAAAAAAAAACTCTAAGAGAAGAAATTTAACAATATGAATGAATTGTTTCATTAGGGCTAGAGCCAGGGCTAGACAAGCATGATGACTGCTCTTAAAAGACATATATAAAGGTCACGAAAACCTTTCACTTTGAGTGGAAAAATTATAGGCAAAATTTAATCAAATATTTTTTTTTAGTTTATAATTTTTGAGTTTATGTTATAAACCAAGAAAACGTTTATTTTTAACATTTAATCCTACTCATTCTTATCTAAATATATTTTAAATGCGACCACATAAAATAATTTCTATTTGCTATTACTCGCCAAAATTATTTTGTGTTTAAATTGTATCAAAGTAAACCTCTACTTTAAACAGCAAAAGGAATATTAATGCCGGCGTAGGGGAATACTAGACAACCTACAAACAAAAAGATTTTCGTGTATAAACACGAAAAGAAATTAACAATTATAATTCTAAATATTTTTCAAGTTTTAGCAATGATATTTCCATATAAGGAAAATAATCCTGACGCCTAGTTTTATAAAGAACATATTTAATTTTTTTAATTAATCTTCTAATTACTGAAGGAAAAATTAAGACTGCTCTACGTAACATACGCTTGAAGTAGCTTACTGCATCATCTCATCAATTTAGCTTAAGACCAGCAACAAAATCAAAATTTCTTAAAATAAAAATAAATGTAACGATTTGTTTTATTTATTTGTGGTAATTTTCCATAATTTTATTATTTCTTTATTTATTTATATTTAAAAAAAAAACGAAACACATTTACACAAATGTATGTGCATAAGTTGATGAAACATATGCGTTTGGTTTCTTTAATTGCTGTACATTTCCGTTTTACATACCGAGACCAATATTTTACATAAACGGCAGTAGCGAAAAAAAAACAAATATCCATGACATGGTTGACTGGTATGAATATTTGGTTAAATCATTGTTCAGTTTATGCAATAAAATCTGAAACACAATTATTCGTACCTGTGGAAAAAAATTCATTTAACTAAAATGTAAAAAAATATATATAAAAAAAAATTTGCGGGTTACTGTAAAGAAATATTGATAAAACCGCAAAAATATTCATATACATATGTAATTGTGGTCAGGTGAAAAAAAGAAAAATAATGTTTGGAATAAAAAATCATATTTTAAGGAAAACTAGCTGTTTTGAAATGAAGCGCTATCGGTTTTTTGGCCTCAAGATAAACGTCAATATTGGTATTTTGTATATATCCATACTCAAGGGTAAAAACTTCATTCCTTATATGTCCGCTTTAAAAATGATTGTGAACAATGAATTTAAAAATTAAGTGGTGTCTCTACAGAGGCCGCAATTTCGACGTATAAGGCCTTAACTTTTAAATAGTTAGAGACACGCATTTCAAGTTTACGCATAATATAAACACATAAAATTAAAATTTAAAGGATACCGACATATGCTTTCCTTAAGTTTCCAGAAAGCAGACATTTTAAATATTCGCAAACACTCAATAAAAAACAAAAATTTTAGCGCTACCTATACGAGGCACGAAGCCCTAAGGCCTGGTTTTAAGCATTTACGCAGTTTTATGAATATAATTTTTTAACAGAATTTGTTGCGGCTCTTGTTTCTATTTCTGCCATTTTTGTTAAAAGCCTTGATACATTAATTTTAAGATATTTTTTCTTTTAATTCTTTAAATGAGCAAAAATGATCACTTGATGTTTCCAGAAACTATATCTCTAATGCAGGGGTTCTCACCAAATTCCTGCTCACGGACCCTTAGTAAACTAATTTTTTTTCGCGGACCCCTCTGAAGCCTAAATTCATAATAAAACTTTTATTATTTTTGGAAACACTGTTTTTTCGGTTCTTCATGCGGACCCCTTGGATGGTTGCTACGGACCCGCAGGGGTCCACAGACCACCATTTGAGAACCGTTGCTCTAATATTAAAGGTAAAAACACTTTTTATATTGCGATTGATTTATTTTTTTTATAACAATCCCCAAGAAAGGTTTTTGGATAAACTTATATAAATTTTTTTGTTTATTTTATGTGAAAAATCAAATTACAAAAATTTTATTAAATATTTTTTATTAGTGAAAATCTTCTGGAGTATATATTTTTAATAAAAAAAAGTTTATGAAAAAAAAATTACAATAACTTTAAAAAATTTATTGAAATAACAAAACATGATTTTTAAAGATATTTCTGAAAAATCAAATTAAAGAAAAGAGTACGAAAAAGATTTTGGAAAAAATGTTTTGAAAATTTATTATTTAGAATCTTTTTTATTTTAACTTAATTTAATTGTGCTTGATTTCTTTAACTAAAAATATTTTATTATTACCTCACAAAATATTTATTATTAAAAATTATAATATGAAATGAAGTAATAGGATGAAAGCATATCCATATGGCCAAATCTTTTTAAGAAAAACCTAAGAGCATTATATCAAAAGTTAAAAATGTTTGAGTTTTTCTTGTCTTTTTGCTTTTTTAATTCAATGAAGTTCTCAAAGAATAGTTTTGGTAAAAAAGTAAAAGTATTTTTTTTTTAAACACACATTTTTCGGTAAATAACTTTTTGGTGAAGAACATATCAGTTAAAAAAAAATTTTGTGTATGAGACTATTCTGAGAAAAAAAAAAATAATTGTAAAAAAATATTTATGGTGATATTTTTTTTTGTATTTTTTTACGCTTTTGGCGCAGAATACGTTTTAGTGAAAAAATATTTTTTGTAACGAAGAAATATTTTTGAAAAAAAATATTTTGGCGAAAGAAAGTTTTGAATTAAAATTTTTTTTAATAAAATATTCCTTTTGAGACTAACATTTAACGAAATCTTAGCTCTAGCAAAAGTTTCTCCAAAATAATAAATGATAAATTCACTACAAAATGTCTGAAACATTAATCAATTTGGTTTGCATTATAAAATTTATTCTTATTTAAAAATATCAGCTTACGAGTCTAATTTTTCTATCTGACAGTCACATAATACATGTTTTAATTTGAATTACGATCTTTTGATTCCGAAAGAATGTGATTTCGAAGCGTTACTTTAAAATCGATGACTTACAACAACGACGTGACTCAAGATGAAACTAGAGCGCAATGTTTTAGCAAAAATAAAATGAAACTTAAATTTCCCTTCGAAGCCAAACTGAGGATGTATATTCTTTAGACTGCGTTTGGTAAAACCATCATTAGAAGGTTAAAAAACCATATAAAAAGGTTTTTCTCATTTATCACGTCTACTCTACTGTACCACAGAACAAAGAATTTATGATAAAATAGGGTTAAAGTTTCCAAAATGACTAAAATAATCTTTATTAAAAAAAATTAATAATTAGTGCAAAAATTATCCATTCTCCGCTTAAAGGCTACTCACCAATATTATTTTAACTTTTAATTAAAAATTGCATACTTTAAGGCTTTATTTAAACAACAAAACTACAGCATCGTCGAAGACCAAAATTATTTCTTTACATTAAAACAATTACGATATTTTTTCAATTTATATTCTGTACTCAGGTTAAAACCCATCATAGGTTTTTGTTTTCATTTTGTTACCTCTAGGTTCTGACAACCAAAAAACAAACAGTACATCATTTATATTTGGCTGGTATTTAAACAATAAAGCAAAGAAAAATAAAAAGTTTGTCAAAAATTTTTGTTAAAAATATCATTCAACACGCATTTGATATGACTTTTATTACAATAGACTTCAATTTCAAATGACTGTTTTTCCCCTTCAGCTACCTTTATATGAGGCAGCAACAAAATGTTGACAACAAAAAGTATATTTACTCACGAAAATCGGTAAAAAATTACTACTGTTTCCTTTTACCAAAAAATAACAGCCTCTCTTCAGCTCAGCAGAAGCCAAAGCAATTGACCATTGTGTAGCGTAAAAAAATACAAAAAATAAGCAAAAGCTTTTTTTTTGCAGGAGGAGTAGCAGCTCGTGTTTTTTTATGCAACACCAAATAACGCTTGTGGAGTTGCCAAAAATAAATGCAAAACAAGTTTTATTTCAAAAATGCTAGAAATTGACAAAAAATTGAAAAACCCAAAAAAATCGAACTAAAGAAATGGGGTTTTAAAAGTTGAGAACATTTTGTATTATTATCCTTATAGATATTTTACTGAATGCTAAAATAAAAGCACTTTTTTTAATTTTTTTTTAAATCGCCTGAGTTTCGTAAAACAAACAAGTTGTAGAAGCAAAATAAGTATTGGGTGGTACCAAGTGGTCATTGTCATAATGAAATACTCGTATCATCAATGGCTGTTACAGCCGCATATAAGGGAACAAGCTTTCAAACACACACTTCAATATTAACTTGTTTTTTTTTTTCTTATTTTTTGTTAATGTTTAACGACTAAATAACGGTGTTGACGTTGAATGCCAATGACGCTGATGACTATGATTCAAATGATGATTAAGTAGATTTTTTATTTTTATTTTTTACAAAATACTTTTCATAACTTCACATGTTAGAAGACTCTTGAAGGAATGATGTCTTTGTTAAAAAAAACATATATTTTATTCTTAAATTGATCTTTTGTTATTAAGTGTGATATTCAGTTGCACATCTTTTATCAAAATCCTTAAAAATCATTTAAAGTGATTTTCTCCAAAATATAAAATTCTTTCCAGTAAAAATTTTGATCTGCCAGTTTTTTTCATTTCTTGCCGAATAGCAAATTTTTCCTCAAAGCCTAAAATGAAATAAAAAATGTTGATTTAAATCCCAAAAGGGTAATTAAACAGATCTTGCGCGTTCGCTAAAGATCGTGCAACGAGCAAGTTCGAAATAATTTCAAGACTCGGCTGCAATTAAATTAAAATTTTTTAAATGCGAACATTTTATTAAAAAGTATGTATTGTGCGTGAAGGTAAAGCTTTGTATCCTTATTTTCGAATCACAAAAATATCTTTTCTTTAATTTTTGCTCCCCTTCTCTCTCCCCCTCTCTATCAAATACATTAACAGTGTTCAATGCTTTTTAGAATCCTTTTTGAAAATGTTTGATAAAAAATTGAAGTAATTTTTTAAGGAAAAAAGTGCATATTGTTTTCTATATTTCGGTGGCTTTTGACATTTAAAAATTCACAATTCTGCTTATCTACCCCCAAATAAAGATTACATTCAAATTACTTTTAATACAACTATGCCTGTTCAAATATCCAATATTTTAAAAATATTCCTTAAATGTTCTCTAACGATTAAGTTGCTTTACAGCTTTTAATTTTAGCATTGTATTGATCCCTAGTTTAGCTGTGTGTGTATGTGCCACCAAAAATATATTTTTTTAAATATTATTTCTGTTTTTCTTTTGTTAATTTTTTAGTAATTGTATGATGTTATTTTTATTTTAGTACTTTTTTTATAGATGGCCGCGAATTTATTTGGCATGTGTTTTATTTGTGCCACTGTTGTAAGCCAGAATAACATTAAAAGAAATAAAAAAAATAAAAAAAGAAACCACTTCACTCATACTCTTAATATTATTGGTCAAAACTCATGGTCAGTACAATCGCAGTGGTGTCTGCTTTAAACAGCACTGCCTCAACTCTTAACTTGTCGTCTGGTCATTGTTATTGTAAATTCTCAAAAATAGAAATAAACTACGGCGATCTTCGTCGAAGAACATAAACAAAATATAAACAAAAATAGAGGAAATAAAAAAGAAGTTAAAATAAAATGATTATTTTAAGCAACAACGTAAAAATAGAAATAAATATTTCAATTGCTCAATGGGTATTTCCATGAAAATATATTTATAACGAAATAAACTTTTTTGGTTATTTTTGACATCAGTTAAACAATTATGTTTTTTTTTCTGTTTTGTAATACAAAAACTATTTTGTGATACTTAAATTAATTATAAAAAAATAACAAAATATTCAGTTAAAAATTTAAGACAAAGAAATCATTTAGAAATGTTTAGGGTTCATCAAAAATCAATTTTTTCACCAAAAGTAGATTTTAAGGTAAAATCTTAAAAAAAATGAACTTTTTCTGTTTTTAATATCAACCTCTTTCACTAAAATTAAGATCTTATTACTTCAAAAAAAAAAGAAATATTCTCCTAGGGAAATAGATATGTTCGCTTGAACATTTTTTTTAACCGACTTTCGCCATGCATCATAAATGTTCTTACGTGCATTGCGAACTTCAAAGGGCACCACTTAAAAAAACTACGTATCACTAGAGCTCCTAACAGCAAAAAGTAATGCAAAAATCAATCTTAAACTAAAGGGTGTCCCCATATTGTGACGTAAATTTACCTATATGGGCCTATCTTTTGAACCGTTATAATTAAACGCTTACAAATGGTATAGAATGTCGATTGATATGACCGCTATAGTAACAAGCGTCAATACTAAAAATTATAAAAAACAGGGTACAACAATAGTTCATTTAATTCTATGTATACGGCCATACGTTTGAACAATTGTAGAAAGACGCTTGAAATAGCTGATATCGTTTGATGTATATGAACAAACTTTAAGACCGTTATAAGCAGAACGCTGAAATTTAAAAGAACCTGTCTAGCCAAGTCCGCTATAACAAGTTTATTTTTTTGAATTAAGAGATTAAAGGGTGTTGCAAAAATGAATGTTATTTGATCTGTATGGACGTATCTTTTGAACCGCTAAATTTTTGAAAATTAGATAGAGGGTCCACTACTTTGTTTGGTTATTTATGAAGCATAAATATTTTAAATTATAAATTAAAGATTTTACGATAGTTGGTGTAATTTTGAGCAGTTGAACTAGTATAAAGTTTGGAGATGCAATAAAGGAGTATCCCAATAATAAAAGTAATTTGATGTATGTGGCCATACTCTTGAACGGTTTTAGACACACAGATGAAATCGGTTTTTGAAGGTGGTTTTTTGCCAGAGTATTATTCTTTTGAAAAGTTGCCAAAGACCACCTAAGTTTAGTTAAAAAATTTTTTAACAAAAATTATCTATTTTCCAAAAATCTTTTGATTACTAAAAGTCTTTTTATCCATAATCGAAAATTTATGAAAAAAATGTCTACTTCACAAAAATCATCGATTTTTGCCAAAAATCGTCTACCACCGAAAATTCGTCAATTTACCTTTCTTTACCGAAAATTGTACATTTACTATTGCTTGAAAATTTTTTTAAAAAAAATTTTACATATTCATCATAATTAAATTATTAAAAAAAAATTTTTATTGAAAACGCAAATTTCAGCGCTTCTAAAGTGGTATGCGTTACTTCTGTGTTCGAGTTGTGACATACATAAATATGTAAGAATGTTTTATAAAAGAAAGTCTTTGAAATTAAAAATCGATTTTACTTTTTTGCTTTAAAATTATTATTAAAGCAGTAATATTAACTGTAAAGCCCCATATAACTGTTTTATTATATTGGTCAAAATAAAATAAAAATGTAACGCAAAAAAATTTACATATTTCCGTTTTATAATATTTTGTTCCATTTTTTTAAGCAAACACAAAAAAAAAAAACAAAAAACTGTATTCCAAATAACAAGTTATGTACCCATCTACCTGTACTCAAACCATATATTCTGGTAAACACCAGCAAATAATAAAATAACTCAGGGTCTTAAAAAATGAAACGTATTAAATAAACACTGCCACCCATTCTTGCATCTCTACACCTTCGCAAAAAAAAAGCACTCATGCTGATGCCATCTGCAATCGAGCTGTTGTAGGCTGTATGTGTATTTAACTTATTTTACTTTTCTTTTTGGTCACTTGAGTACATGCGTTTGCGAAAAAGCGCAAAACAAAAAGACAACAACGCAAAAAAGCAAAGTGTTCATCACCCATCCCTGTTAAAAAAATCTACACCACCCAGTTGCTTTAAGCTTTGTAACTTTTTCTAGCCAACATTTTTGGAAGGTGGGTCACTGTAGTGTAGAATATGTTTAATATATTTATTTTTATAGCAACTGTTTTCACAGCGATACAAAGAAATTCAAAGTATGAGCGTAAAACAAAACCAAAACAACAATAAAATTAAAAAAAAATAAATAAAAAATTAAGCAACTGTAAGTATTTTGGTATTTGCTGTTTTTGGTTTTATTTAGTTTATAATGCCTGAACCAAATGACTACTGATACTTGTGCCTCATCGCTGTCTTTAAGCATGCAAATGAATGAGTTTTATGCGAGTAAAGTTTTTTGCAATTTCGTTTATTTTGTTTTTTATTTTTTAATTTTCGCAAACGACGACTGTGTTGCTGATTAAACATTAATTAAGGCAAACAATGCTATATCCAACAACATAACTGTACCGTATAGCACACACAGTCACATACACAAAATACAAAAACAAAGAATGAAATGTTTTACAGCTACAAATATTTTTGGAAATTCAAACACTAACATCCAATAATTTCTTTTACTTTTCGACCACTTGTGTAAATAATTCTAAAAAAAAACAATAAGTTTTTCTGTATTTGGTTGATTTAGTTTAACCGACACATATGATGCCCTTTAAGTTCGAAAGAAATAGAAAGGTATAAATTTGAATAAACTTTTGTTTAACAAAACCCACTATTTTTTCAGTCATGAGTAAAAATATTCTTTCTAAATTTCATATAAAATTTCATAATCAATCGAAGCCTTCTTTCGTTAACGATGTTTTAAAAAATTAAAATTTATTTCTTTCTCAAATTTTTTGAGTGGCAAAAAATAATGTGCAACCTGACTTGCATAATGTGTTTCGGTCCTCAAACTATAGTGCGACATTATTTTCTATATATAAAAATTTTATTGCTGTCCTCATTTTAAAAGAATAGTTTAAATTTATTATGAATTTGTTCTCCAAATTCGATTAAAAACTAAACTTATCCTTTAACCCATTATACAGCTGCAGGATGTAAAGGCACATATAAATAAGAACAACAAAAACTGTAATGAAAACGAAAAATATAAAAAAAAACACACAGCAAGTGAACAATATTATGTTTTGTTCTTATTTGCAACATCATTATCCTGTAAATATATGCTTACGTACACAACACAGTGCTTGTAAGGATGAAGTGAAAAAAAATCAAATTAATAGTGAAAAAAGAAATCGCGGAATTTCTATAAAAATGCAAAATTACGTATTCGCGTTTTTTATTTTTTATTTATATGTTTTTTTTTTTTGTATTTGCATCAGCATGAACATTTGATTTTATTTTCGTTTTTTTTTTTCTTCTTTATCTAGCAATCACATAAATACGAGGCCGTATGTGTTACTCTCTCCACTCTCCTTAAACAAGGTAGTGTTTTTTGCCTTTTGACCATTCAAAAAGAGTAACAACGGTGGCTGTAATGTTTTATCATTTTCTATAGATGGTGGCTTTTGCTCACTGAAGATGATGAAGACCAGCGTTGCTGATGTTGTATGGGTGTTAGCAGTACCCCATGGTCATGTGGTGCCCCTTTTTACATTTAGCCATTTGAATTGATGTTATGTTATGTTTGTGTATTATTTTTTTTTTGAATGTGGTGGTCAATTTTCTTGTTGCTTTTTTTCGCTATTGTAAAAATTTTTGGCAATTGCCAAAAAACGAAGAAATCATTGACAGACATAATAAATTAAAAATGCCAAAAAAATTTTTTTTCTTTTCTTATTTTTAGATTTTGTAATGGTGGAATAAAATTAAACAAAATAAAAATAAATTTTACATTTGTTACTGCTTATGTGATTGCATATGTGTGTGGGTGTGTATGTGTTTATAGCACTTGTACTTGCAACTCCCTTTATAAAAATTAAGAAAATAAGAAAATGAAGCAGCAGCCAGTTTGATAAATATTTATGAAAATTAAAAATAAATATTGCCAAAAAGGGGCTGAAGCTTTTTGCTTAAATAATAAGGGGAGCTTATTGGTGACCAGTATTTTTTTTTTATTTTTAAAAATTATAATAATGCCTTTCTAACAACTAGATAAATAAGTTTTAATTTCTATTAATTTTATTAATTTTTTTTCATTTAAAATTTTTAAGAAAAATTAAGAATTATTTAAATTTTTGGACCGACTTTCATACAAAGAGATTTTGTGTCAAAAGAAGTGGCATAAAAAATCAATTTGAAGTTTTCATTACCGTTTTTTTGTATTATCATAACTGTATGTCAATGATCTCTTCCAGCAGCTATGAGGCTCATATTTGTTTTCTAAAGCCCCTCATAACTCTCATGCGTGCTTAGCTCTAATTAATGTATTGGCAAAGGCATTACAATGGTTTTGAAAAACTAAGACACGCTCAAGGAATAGCCAACTGTCTTATTTTAATGAATTAATACTCAGGATTAAGAAACAAAAATAAAAAATAATAGATTTAGAGGATGATGGATCCAGAAAATGCAGCATTACATTTTGCTGGCGATTAATTTTTTAAGTTTTTTTTTTACTTAAAATTTTTAGAAATTGAAATAAAAATGAATTTAAGACAAAGTCAATTTTAATTCAATTGTTATCATAAAAAATATTTTTAGTCTAATTTTTCAAGCTTCAAACTTCGATTTCAAATAAATACTTAAAAAATAAAAATTTCATATAAAAAAACTTTCTCTAACATAAAAAATAGCATTAATTTAATTTTGCACTTAATCCTTAAGAAACTGTTTATACAATTTTAGCTTATTTTAATTTTTATACAATTCAAAGAAGTTTTTCTTAAGTTTATTTAAATTTATTGATTTTAAGTATTTTCATTTTAAACATCCTTTTACTTTTGGTAATGCACATTGTTGATAAATTCTTTAATTAATACAAAACCCACAACTATACCGAGCAGTTACAATGTAAAGTCCATCCAAAGTTAACAGTGTAGGTACAACTACTCTACCTACCGCTCTAAAATTTCAGGCAGCTGTATTTAACAAAAATATTTAAAATTTGAATATTTTCTATAAATCCAGACAATTATGTGTTGTGTAAATATGTTTATGTATTAGTAAAAATATTTAATTGTATCTGTGTTTAAATGTTATAAACTCTTAGTTAACAAATAAAAAGTAAAATAAACTTTATTATCATACCACTGTTGCAGAGGGTTGTAAAATGTATCCACCTACACATCTGCACTCTACTTAATAACTAATTTACATTCTACCTCATTCATTACTTCTGTTGCAACAAACACATACTCTCATATTCCTTTATACTACTTAATATATGCAATCTATCTTTGTATTAAATACATGCATACATTTATACAAAATGCATTTTACACTTATAATAATGCAAAATAATAAAAACAAGTATTTGTACGTCTCTGAAAAAGTAAATGTATTTAATACTGAACAAAGTAGTAGAGAAGTAGAAACATTAGACTAGTTGTCATTATTGTTCATTTACTTAAAAGTTTCTAACAATTTTATGAATAACAAACTTAATACTTACACTCTCATACTTTCATACACAAACTATCCAACTAACTAACTAACTAACACATTTTATGTATAAAAAAAACGCCTAAAATTTTAGAGAAAATTAGAGAAAGCAGTAGGAATGTTGTTGTAGTATCTTCTCGAAAATTAGCAGCAGCTTTATGTCCTTTAACTGAATTAACTTGTTCCCTTGTCAGTTTACACACATTCAAATACTCACATATAAACGAATATACAACACCGTCACATAGTAAAGCAAATGAGCAAGATATTCAAGTAGTAGTAACCATGAAGATTATAACTTGAGGGAAATATATTATAATTTGAAATATCTTTGAATAAATCTTAGAAGTAAGAAACAGGGATCCCAAGTTTTAGAATCAGAAATTTTTTTTAGTTTATAAGTTAAATCAAGAGTGGTTTGTGATAAATATGAAAGAAAAGTACATACCTCTTCCAAATTAATATTCCATCTAAATAAGCTTTCCATTAAAAGCTTTTTAAAATAAAAATTTTAAAAAATCTAAAAGATTTCAGCCATGAAGCTTTAAAATAAATAAACTAAAAAAGGCTTATTCTATAAAAAAAGTTTTCAAAAATTAAAAAAAATTAAGAAGGGGAAAAATACTATTGAGATAATTTAAAAACATTTAACTTTACTCGTATATATTGTTTCTTATTCCTAACCCAATTTTTCTAATTAAAACTTGTATTAAAAAATCAAAAGCTTTATTCCCACAAATTTTTCCTTTTTTATTTAAACAAAATTTTTTTTTTAATTTATATAAAACCTTAACCTGAAAAATCGCAAAAAGTAGCCCTAATCTCCGTAGATATTTTTTATCAAAAGCTTTTAACCAAAAACTATTTCCGGTATTGAATTTTTTAAAGACCCTCAATTTGGATTTGCGAAAAAATGCTTTTTATAAAAACTCTGCAACAACTTATTTCATTATATTCAAAAGAAAGCTTTTGGTAATACCCTTATAAGCTTTATGCTAAAATAAAGTTATTTTTTTAATAAACCGATTAAAAAAAATTTCTTACAAAATCTTTTTGCTTCAGAATAATTAGTTTTTAACCTCCACTAAAAAATTTTTTGTATAAAAGCTTAAAACAAAAGCTTTCACAATAAAGAGAAAAAAAATTCAACAAAAGAAGTTTCTTTAATAAAAAGCTTTATTTCATAAAAATTAGTTTTACGTAAAGTATTTCAAGAAGCTGATTTTTATATTTAAGGCCGATTTCGTACAAAAAAAAATATATTAAAAGCTTAAAAAAGGGCCTTAAACAAAAGCCTAAAAAAGCTTTCCTTTTTTTCATAAAATGTATTTTTGACTTAAAAGCTATTGCTCAAAAAAAATTATTTAGAATATATTTTTTTATTAAAAGCTTTTTTGTTTAATACAATTTTACTTTTAAAAGTTTTTTCTACAAAATTTTGCTCATTTCTTGTACAACACTTTTTAAGTCTAAAAACTCACACTATGTGTGTACCAACCAGGCACCTTCACAGCTACAAGCATATTTTCTATAATTTTATCTAAATTTCCTTATTGAAAATGTATTTAAAGCTTCTTCCATTGTCTTTAGTTGTAAAAATGGTACTTTTGTCGTACGAATGTTTGTATAAAATTAAGCAAATTTTCATAAAATCAAATGTAGTTAAAGTAGCCCAGAAATGTCCTTTACTAAACTTTCACAGTCGTATACAAGAAATCTTTTGCTTTATACCTCTACGCTCTCGTCTCACCTTAAATGTCTAGACTTTAGTCATTTTGTGCGTTGCATGCGTTTGCTAATTTTTGCAGATATCACAAACTTTCTAAAACAACTTCTCCCCACTTTTCACTTGACAATATTCTCTTTTGTAGCATAGATGATGCGAAGAGTTGGGGTTTGAAACATACAAACATTTAGTTTCCGGTATGTTAATACAAAATCTGTGACGTATTGAGTTGAAGGCAATAAGGATATTTTTTGTTATTGTATGTTTGTATGGGGAGTGTTTTTGTAGTTCTATAATCTGCATTTTCTAACATTGGTTTATTAATGCCGAAAATATATTTAAGCAATCGAACAAGAACAGACACTTTGTTCCATGCAATTGTACATTGTTGTTGTGAAAGTTTCTTGTTTTCTACGCTACATGTTTAACTAACAAAGTGAATGTGCAGATGTATATATAAAAGTATCTGTCTGTCTGTCCGTCTGTTAACAGCAAGAAGTCAGCATAATATTGCTGGGTAGTATGCAAATATATTTTGCCAAAAAAAAAAAAGAAAGGATTTTCATACAACTGGACAAATTTATAATTGTATTGCAAAACTATTGTTGACTTCGAACATTTTTAATCAGAATTTCTCTCTCTCTTTCTCTCTTTTTCACTCTCTATCTCTTATACTCTTCTTGTTATTTTTCTTGTCTCTAAAAATTCTAATACTTATTTGTCTGCCTGCAATCAAACAAGTTAACTTGATTGTTGTACAACAGAGTGTGTGTGAGCCTAAGTGTGTGTATGTGTGTCTGTGTGATGATGGTGTCTTGCAAAAGTACTGCAAAAACTATAACAAGATTTTTATGTAATAATACAAAATGTATGAATATCCTGCGTAAGTCAATGTATTAAATTTGAAATGAGTTGTAAAATGTACGAGAAAATTAGGAACGAGAAGTTTAAATGATGTTTTATTTGAATTTGGGTAGGTGGCATGTTATAGTGTTAGTGTTGTTGTAGGCTTGTTTTCTAGTTACTGTTCGGTTATATTTGGACCAGTGTTCTTATTGCAAGGACAGTTTGAGCAATAGAGAATATGTAAATTTGCCAAAGAAAGCACAAAAAGTATTGTGTCGGTAATGCTAAATAAAGAAAACTAAGTGTAGATTTTTAATGATATGCATTAGAAGCTTAATTAATACAGGAACGTAGTGAGATTTTATTTAAAGTAAAGATAGGGGAACATGATTTTGGTATTTATTTTTATACCCTTCTTGTCATTTCGCTTGTAATTTCTACAACATCCAAAATCAACTTTGACAAGGCACTAAATGAACTAGAGAAAATTTAAGTAATTTAACCAATCAGAAAAAGTTTCGAAAGTTATGCTATTGAAAATCAGCATGGTCGGTCAAAGTTCTTCTAGGCAGGAGGAACAACACCACGTCTGCCTCTTATTTTTCCATATTTGATAAGAACCTAGTGAAGTAATTACGTTCGACAAAACAAATATATGAAGCGAAAGAAAATTTAAAAAAGAATAAAAAAACATCAAGTGAAAAATTGGCTCTCGCCCATATTTTCCGAATTACGAGCCTCTGAACTCTTCACAGAAAAGTACGATTTTCTGCCATATTTTTCAAGACATCAGTTTGAGTATAATTTAAGAGCTTTTGAAGATATCTTTGAGGAAATGTTAAAAATTTTTTAAAATGCTTTACCCATTTAAAGCCGGTGACATTTTTATGTAAAGTTATATTTTTGTATGGTAAAGCTGTTTTAAAAATTCTCTTTGTTTTAGTTTCCGCTTTTTTAAGAACCGGTTTTTTAAATTTATCTTAGAAATTATTGTGATATTTGTATGACATTTTTTTTAATTTTCCTTTTACTTGGGATAAATTATATAACTCTCTGGAGTTCAAAAAAATAAAAATAAATAAATAATTTTAATGAATTCTATTTATTAAAAATTGAGTAAATAGTAAATGATAAAAATGTCAAGTGGCGCAAAGGCCGTCGGTTGGCAAATACAAAAATATGGCGGAGTTCGACTTATACCTTCTCGTAGTGGCTGCCGATAACAGGCTTGTTGCTACTAAGAGACTGACAAAATTTAGTCGAGCAAACTCTGGATACCAGTTTTAATAGAGACATATATTTATATGTGTGAATTTTTGTGTTACATTACTATTAACTTTATGAATTCTATTTAAGAGCCATTAGAAATCGATAGAGATGAATAAAGAAGGCACGCAAGAGGCGCAAAAATAAATTTCTAAAGGACATAGGCAAGACGTTTAGATGTGTAGCTAAATATAATCGGAATATTTTAAGCGGAAAAACTTTATTAGTGACAAATTATAGAAACTTTAATTAACATCTATTGAACATGAAAATCGAAAAATATAAAACTTGTGGAAAAAAGCTAGCAAAAGCTGAGATGATACCGCCGTGTTTGAATGTCCAACACCGCCTTACATTTGGCTTAAATCACGCATAGACACACATTAACTGCCAGTCCCATGATGACGCAATCGTTCGTTCGTTCGCACAATTACATTCAAAACAAAAACAAATTCTTAAAAATTGTTTTTGTTTTAAATGTAATTATGCGAACGAACGATTGATTGCGATATCGTAGGACTGGCAGTAAGTGTAGATGCTATAGAGGAACGAAGCCTCGTCAAAATATAAGACACTGTTTGATGATAAAAAAAACTGGCACTTAACCGCTAACAGCATGAAACTTTTGCAATCGATAGTAAGTGCTGTTGATACCATGAGTCTCAATGAAAATAAAATTGTCGAAAATGAGCAATTTGTTACCTGAAATTATTGAGAAAAAAATAGTGCCAAAGAGAGTTCATATTGGATTCCCTCTATACAAGCAACGAGTGATATTTATAAACATTTCGAATAGCAGTTCTACGCTACGAAAATGTAGGTCAAATATTGACATCACTTTATGATTGAATTAATAAAATCTATAGATGTTTTGAGTCACTGGGAAAATAGTGTTTCAGTTGCTTCGGTACCAAATTGAATGTAACCTGTAACAGAGGCCTCTAAAATATGCGTTATTCTTGCCCAATCACAGAAAGGTCATGTGCTTTTCATTTTGTATTAATTTAGCTTGAGGAGAAGAGATAGAGAGAAGTCACAAAATAAAGAAAACTTGTCACGGTTTTGAATAATATTATTATTAAACAAAAAGGTTTTTCTTGCTGGAAAAATTAATTTTAGTTAGATATTTGTTTTTTCTACTCTATTTTTTTTTTTTAATTCTTGGAGGAAAAATTTTTCAAATTATTTGAAAACTTCAACCGGCACATGTCCCTAATGTTCTTAAAATTTTAATTTTTCACGCTACTGCACTAACATTTTACTTAATTCATTTAAGCTACGATAGTTCATTTATTTCTATATCTGTATTAGTAATACAAGCAAGTGAATTTGTGCATGTATTTAAATTAATATGAATATTCTTGCTGCTGCCACTGTTCAACTGTAAAACGCAACAACAACAATCTTCTTGCTACCTACTTAAACTAGCCAAACAAACTCTAAACGAAACTAACAGCAATAATGGCAACAACAACAAGATGTAACTGCAACAAAAATCTTCAAAAAAAAACAAAAGCTTTATAAACAATATTAAAAGTAGCAGCAGCAAAGACGACATCATCATACTCGTCATCATCTTTATCTAGATGGTCAGGAAGAATAAAACGAACATTTTAAGCCATCATACTTTTTTGTAACCTTCATTGCTACATGTGCTTGCTGATTCTTCTGCTCGGCATTTGAGCATGCAGACAGACAGACAGACAAACAAACATGCAAAGAAGAAAACTACCAACATTTATTGTCAACGTTAGAGAGTCTATAGCTGAAAGTCCGTCGTCAACAACGTCAAATGAATCTCATTTGCATTTAAATTAGTAACAAACTTTATTGTGTTGAGCTGGGATGTAGCAAGAATGACTGATATTGTTTGTGTGTGTGTATGTGTGTATGAGGTGTAGGAGCTACAAAATTTTAGTTTAGTTATGTTTGGTCCACTTGCAGCAGTCAAATATATCTACGTTTATTATTTTAATATGTTTGTAGGATTTGTTGTTAAATATAAACACAACAACAACAAAGTACATTACTAGTGACACATTGTGCGTCATGTGGCTTAAGATTCATAGATACCAACAACATCTGCAAGACACACATAATAGCAGTTAGAGAAATAAGAAGAAATCATACAAAATCAGGAAAAGGGTTGATGAAGTAACACAACTAACAAATGTTTTTTTTTCCGAAAGCTCTTGCCAGCAAAACAAGAAAGTAGACGTTGAAAGAAAGCAACAGACCAGTAGACACAGCAACTTTAAGCTAAAAAGACAAAATGTCGGACAGACAGTAACATCGACAATATTGCAACAGAAGGACATGTTGTACAACAACAACAACCATCTACTGTTACCGTCACAAAAATCTGTTGCTATGTTTTTGGATTTCAAAAATGTATGTATGTGTGAGACTTTGAATATTTCTTATGAAGAAGCAAAAGACGTACGTACTTCATTACGAAACTGTGAGCATACGTATGTGTGAGAGATGCATACACCCGCACACATACACAAATAAATTAATTGTTAGTATATAAACGTATCTATTTTACTTTTCCTTTAGTGGTAAAATGCATGCAAGTGAAAGGTTTTTCTCTGCCATCAACAAAAACAACAAATGCAAGCAACAAATTGTTGTTGATAATTATTGTGTTGATCTGAAGAAATGCTATTGCAGTACTTAATAATGCTGTCGCTATCGTCGTTGCTACCGTATTGTGTTTTTGCCTTGCAATCAATATGCATCCAAAACAAAATGTTATATATAAATTTTATAAGCTGTATTGGAGTGTATGTATATCTGTGTGTGTAAATATATAACTATGCAAATAATTTAACAAATACATACATACAAAATTTATATTTTATTTTTAGAAATTATAAAATTTACTCATTCAAACAAACATACAATAATTGTTGTTATTGTTGTGTATTTTATATTTTAGTTATTAAAACTGGAGTTTGGGTAAGAAAACAAGATTAAGAATATGAATTTTTATAAATGAAGAAAATAAAATTGAAATTATATATTCGTTTAACGTAGATGCCGGTTTAGAACAAATTCATGGATTTTTAAAATGATTGTTACTGGACATAGAACACAGTTTAACATATCGGCACACAATTGATTAATGTCCCATTTGAAGTAAAATCATTGGTTCACGAGTTGTGTGAGGTGGGCACCCAGCTTGTGAAATCTACATGTAGTTCACAATAATTTTGACGAATTTTAACAAAAATGACACTGAAAAAAATATTGAAAATAACGGAGTATTTGTGTGTGTGTTTTTTTTTTTTTTCTAAAGATCCTGTTTTTAAGTCCACTTAATAATTTTAAAAGTTTTATTCATAATGCCTCAAATTCTAATCCCGTTAATTTTTTTTATAAATGCGAAAAATTTAAAGTTTCTGTTCCATTGATCGAGTACTGATCATTGTTTTTGGTGAAATAGCAAATTTATTATACTTTTTTTCGTGAAAACTATTACTGGATTTTTTTTCTATTAGGAAATATTTTTTTTATTTTGCATTTTTGAAGAATTGTTTTTATTTGTGTCTCTTTGCATATATTTTTTTTATGTTTGTTTTGATGTATTTATTTTTATTTTTTTATTATTTTTTTTTAAAGATCGGAATTTTTTTAAATTCCGAAATTTTTGTAAAAAGGGTCTTCTTGAAAAATTCTTTTAAACTTAAGGTCTAAAAATATTTTCAGAAGATTTTGTTTCATTTTTTTTTTCTTTTTATTAAATTACACTTTGTAGAAAAATATTTATTTTAAAACTTATATTTTAATATTTTATAATAACTTCTATTCCTAATACCTACTATTATTTGTTGTTACGGAAATAAATCATAAATTTTATCCCCCTTGCAATCTAACTCCAAAATTAAAAAAAAATATTATTTTTTGAATCAAAACAACTGCAGTTTTTTTTTATCAAAACTCTTTCTAAAAAAATAATTTGGAGATAAATATTCCAATTAACAATTATATATAAATTTAAATAGATCGATTTAAATGTGGTGGAATGTCATAACGTCCAAGAACAAATGTCCGTATGACTCTACGTCCATGGATATATTTTTACATTTATTGATATTCTATGTAAAAAATGTAATCTGACTTGCAGAAAATCTTTAATAAGCAAAGACAGTTTTGTTTTAAGTGCGGACATTATGACACTTTCATAAGTGACACTATGTCCATATAAAAAACGACACAATGTCCATGGACATTATGACCGTAGATACTATGACCTTCCACCTTTTACTAATTTTTAAGCAAAGAACTACAAGGTTCCTTCATCCTTGATCATAAATATGAGGAAACAAAGCTACTAATACTACACACTAGGCTCACTTTCTTTATTTTGCAGATGGCAAATATATCAAGCTTAACTCATAAAAATAATCACACCGAATTTACTTACTCCTTAAACATTTTTTTTTTTTTGTTCTTTCTTCTTTAAATACTTTAACAGAATCATAACCAAATTTACACTTTATAAATCAATAAGCTTTTTTTATTATTGCATTGTCTTATTATTACTTAAATTAGAAATAGGAATACGAATACCAGCATATTTTTTATTGACAAATAATAAGCAACATGCAAATAAAGGCCTCTTTTGGGTCCATCAACACATAAACATATGAATGCATTGAAATAAACAAAGAAACAAACATTTAACACACAAAAGACTCCGACATTTATATGTATGAGGTTACACATGGGCAAAGAGGCTAGCAACTCTTTTGGCATTATTTGTACATAACCACACTCACACAAGCTCAAGTAGCTAAATATTCTATACAAAAGAATATTTTTCATAAATTGCATTTTCTTCAAACTGCATTTGCACAAACAAATATATTCTTATCCAAAACAGCATTTATATACATAAATATTTATATATTTCGTATTATGTAAATTATATAACATTTGTATTTATAATTGCATTTTACTAGAACGTACCTAGACATTTTCAAACTCAATTCACAATTTCCAAATCATCAGACTGATATAACAAACTCTTGTAACTTCCTTGCGAATAAAAGAAAAAATAAAAAATTAATAATTAAATAAATAAACACTTTGTTTTTACTCGTACAAAGAAAAATTATTTTTCAAATGTATACGGAATTTTTCCAAAGAATGTAATGTCAGAATGTAATGTCGCATTTTTAGAACCGCATTTTACCAGTTGTGAACATTGTAAATATCATCCATTTAACCAACTGATCAATATTAATTTGGATGAAATCCACACACAACTCAAAACATTTCTTTTTTGTTTTCTCCACAACACGTCTTGTACATTTGTTGTTTTTGTACTACACTTTCGGTATATCCACGAAATGCAAATAGTATCTTTAAATATTCATACTTGTTTCCTCACAACAATATAGATGCAGTTCCAGTATCGTATTAACTGTTGATGAGTTAGGTATGAATGTATATGCACTGTGCTTTTGGTGTTTTTAAATTATTTTTTAATTTTAAAAATGAACCAAAGCCGAAACAGTAAACTTTAATTGATTAATAAAAATCCACGGTTCAACCCCCGACTGGGGAAAAAATAAATAATAAATAAATACTTTATAATTGGCGGAAATAGACATCATCCACGAAACACAAAAGTTTTTTTTTTTTTTTAACTTGCTAAGGGTGATGAATATGATTCAATTTTAATAATAAATTTTTTTTATAGGATTTTATCAAACTGAATTAATATTAATTCTGGATACTGTAAAACTTATAATTACTGACATTCTTTAATGAACTATAAACATTAAATTTTTAATTGATTCAATTATTAATTTAATTAGAATATAGCTTTCTTATTTTAAATTAAATATGTAATTGATTTAATTAAACATTTTCCCCTAATTTTTTATAAAATGAGTAATTAAGTCAATTAAAAATTTCATTCAATTTTAATATTAAAACAAATAATAGTTAATAGTTTAAAGAAAACTCTTCTGTAATGGAAATTTGTTGTAAGATAATTAGAGAATTTATTTTCAACACAATTAATCTCGCAGGAGCTATAACGTTTACATGTGATATAAACTCCCTTATTTTGGAAAGTTTTAAATTAGAACTTTTTAATTGTACTCTCTTTTCCTCCTTTTGTCCCTTAGTTCCTAAAACAAAGACGTTTTTAAAAGTTGATTCTATTAAGAATGAACTATGAAAATCTTTTCAATATTTAAAAACGGGGTTTGTAACCCAAAAGAAAACACTGCATAAGATAATTATGTACATCTCAACTAGCTTCTAGATAAGCAATCAGCATTGGGAGTTATCAGCAAAATTAATATTTTTGTATTTTTATGAAAGTAGTGTAATTTCCTTGAGGCCTTGTTGAACGTTATTTTTGAACATATAAAATGCATTAAGTGTTCCTTTAAATATTGGTGAATGTTTATTAGAGGGATGGTTAGGATAACCAACATAGTTCTTCCAATGTCATTTAATTTTTGATGAAATATAAAAATATATTTTAATCAAAAAAAAATATTATTGCTTTAATTTTGTTTTTCTAATATTTAATATTTTTGCTGGTAGAAATCAAATATTGTATTTTTCTTGCAAAACTGAAATCGACTAAGCAATAATTAATAAATTATAATTTAATTTCTTAAAGACAGTTTCTCATCCTAATTAAAATATTAGACAAACCTTAAACTAACAATTTCTATACAAAATTCAAACTATCTATTAATCGTAAAATTATTCGTAGAGTTTTTTGAGTTAGGCTTTTTTAATTCATCCTTTTGTTAACATTTTTAATAAATTTATAATTATTATGAAAATAATGAATCGAATAATTATTCGAATAATTATTCGATTAAAATATTATTCGATAAAAAACTATATAAAAATTTTTTACTATTTATTTTAAACATTTTTGTAAATAATAACACTAAAATAATAATTATAATAATAATACACGAATAATAAAAAAAAAATAAATTAAATAAATGATATTTAAGAAATGATTAATTACTAAACTTAAAGTATTGAAGACAAATTTTGTGTAAAAATTTACTTTCATATTTTTTATTATATCAAAAACTATTTAGACAAATATTACTGTAAGGGAAATATCTGGATCATCACTTTCTTATGCGAGAGCTGGGGCGGCTGCAGTTGAATAATGTTTTATGTTCCTATCTAAGCAAATATATTTTGTACTCACTGAAAAGAGGAAATCCCCTAAGTTAAAATAAGACAATCTTAAAATTATATATGTATGAGTGTATGAATATATGAATATTGTTTCTTCATTAATACATAATTACTTTTGCAAAAATATTTCATATGTCACATATTATAAGACAATTGGTTTATCTGTTTCTGTTGTGTATAAAATATTTATATTTATACATGCAACTGCAAATTATAACACTCATACATATAAACATGTTATCAATAAGGAGAATTTCTCTTTAATAAAATTTTTAATTATAAATTATATACATAAGAAAATATACATACATGTCGTTTGTAGATTTAGTTATTTTTGTTATATGCACACAAGCCAAATGCAATTGTTAAAATAGAAATGTTTTCTATGTATCTATAATTTTTTTTTAAACAAGTTTCAAATATTAAAAAGAAGGTAAAAACAGCAAACACATTTTAAATACGCAGTAGTAAAATATTCAGTTCTTAGTTCTGATGATTTATCAAATCTCATTTTAATAGATAACCAAAAAATAAATTAAAATTAATTCAATTAAACGAGAAATAAAAACTGGGGCCAAATTACGGCATTCAATATCGATCGAATTTAAAAAGAATTTAAATGGAGATTTCGTTTAATATCGAAATCTGAAAATCGCCCTCTGGTTTGTTTTATTTTGCTATAACATTTTTCGTTTCTACTGTCTTCAGCCGTATCAGCTTTGTACTATTATTCGAATATGGAAAAAAACAAGAGTAGGAATAAAGGCTTCCAAAGCTCAATTAATATATCCATTAATTCCGTTTTAATGTTATCCGACTGCATGGAAAAGCTGATCTTTGTTATCTTACTTATTAACACTTCTGTCAAAGAATTTTCGGCCTTCTGTGCTAAAAGGTTGAATTCGAATAAGGCTAACAATTAATGCATTCCGCAAATTATTTCGCAAACAAATATGTCATAAAGAACATCATTGGAATTTAAATTATTGTTAGATTTCTAAGTAATTAATATTCTTTATTAGATTTTGTTATAAAAATAAACATCATACCGTTCACGTACGCGCTGCTACTACAGTCGCCAATTTTCACTTTTCCTTATGATCTACCGACTCTCCTCTATGCCCTTCTAAATAAAGTAACACTGTCACTTACTACACATTATTACCTGAGTATTCTTTCCTTCACAATAATACGCTTAGCATTGCTAATGATATTCAAAGAAGAATTAAAATTCTTACAAGATTTTTGATTAAAAAATCATAACATTTTTAATTGACTCCATTAAATTAATTTAAAAAAAAAAATACACAAAAATTTCTAATTAAATAATTAATTAAAAGAAAATAAGTTCCGATTAAATAAATAATTAAATCAATTAAAAATTTTGTTAGTTTTTCATCTAAAAACAACTAAAACCTGTAAAAAATCATACAAAATTATAAAAGAATAAATTTTTACACTGATGATGTCAAACTGATCACAGTCTTATTTAGCGCTGTAACAACATGGACAACTATAAAAATAAATGAAATCAATTTAAATCAACTAATTAATTCAGAATATTTAATTTTAAGATCTCATTGGATGCAAACTCTTTATTGTCAAGAAAATCCAATTACAAAAGCAGATATCATATCACAACTCTTTCACCTAAAGACTAAAAAGTAGAGCATTCAAGTGATCATTTGCGTGTAAACTATACGCCTCTTTATACCTTCAACTTTAAATTCATTAAATTATAAAAATTGAAATTGAAATTATTTAAAATAAAAAAACAAACAAAATATACAAATTAAATTTCTTAATCACTTCAAGACCCAGAAAAAAAACAACAAATTACAAAATTGAAAAAATAAATAATAAATGAAAAAAAAATTAAAAAGAAAACAAGATTTATGTTAAACACATTAAAATATACAAACATACAAACAGAGTAGCAGCTTAAATAAATAATTGTTTATTTGAAATTGTAATTTTTGGGTTGCAAATGAAATAAAATTTTTGTTTTTAAGATAAATTGCTTAATTTTGTAATGATTCAAAAAGGCGGTTTACAATAAGTGTCACTCCTTTTCGTTTTTTTTTTTTTCTTACCAAATAAAATTTAAACATTTTTTTATCAACTTTTGGTAGTTTGTAGCAGCCATAACTGCTGCAGGGCATAAAATGTTTAATTTTTGAATAAACGTTACAATAATTGAATTTACAAAAAGTGTTTTTAATTTTAAAATTAAACTTCATATAAAATTAATTTATTTCCGTTCATTAACTTACCCTTGCAACATATTTATTAACAACAACAACAACAATATCAACAAAATAAAAATATGCAAAACTCATATAATTCCAAATCGAAATGAAAAGTTTTAATATGGAGTTTGTTTTGGCTTTTTTTATCTTCTCCTGTTTATCCCATTTACGCACATACGCAACCTGTTGTTTGTGGCGTATAGAAAGCTTGTTTGTGTATGATTATATGAGTGTGTATTTGTACTTATTATTTTGTATTAATAATTACTTTTCACTTCATTAAAAACTCATTTTTGCCAGGAAATTAAAAATTACTTCACATTTTTATTATTATTGTGAATTGTGAACTTTGATGTTGTACTTTCGGCCTGTATTTTCCGTAATATGAAATTATAATTACATATCAATAGGTAAAATACATATTCACAGATATAATACTTTGAGTATAAGAGAAATTCATAATTTATTTATCAGTGTTTTTAATGGTTTATTTTCCATAATTAATAAAGGTTTCATTGCTGAGGTTGAGGTTTTACCCTGACTGTGTTAATATCTATCATTAGTTAATATGTTAGTTTATCTTTAGTTTCCTTACATATTGTTGTTGTTGTTGTTTAAAGCACCAGGGAGATATTCAGACACTATTCAATATTAATCAGTCATTTACTTTGCACTTATTGCTTAAAGAGCAACATTTTTCTTCCATAGAGAATAGAGTTAAGGTGCGTTGTGTATAAGGGGACACAACAGCAAATTACTATCAAGTTCCGTCTTTTTTACCTTTTTCTATCACCAGTGATTAAAAAATGTATGGGCCGGTGCTTCAAAGTCTATTTTGGAGTTACTCGACCGCGTACAGGAGAGAGCGAAGAAACTCATCGGTGACAGTAGGGTATCAAGCTCTATTGACTCACTGGAGCATCGACGCAATGTGGGGTGTGTTTCACTGTTTTATCGTTACTACAACGGAATGTGCTCTTATGAAATCAGGAAACTTGTTCCTGAAAACCGTAATTTCATACGCGCAACGCGATCTGCATCAAGAGCGCATTCCTTTGTGGTCGATTGGCCAGTGAATCGCACAACGCATTACAGAGAGAATTCGTTTTTTAGCCGAACAGTTCGTATGTGGAATAAACTCCCTGCAGAGGTCTTTCCTGCCACTTTCAATGTGCAAAGATTCAAATCAAATGTTCACAAGCACTACTCCCTCTATCCCCCACCCCAAAACCTAATTTCATAGTTCTTGCACAATGCATTACATAAGTAGGGGTCATCCCCTGAGTGCTGGTCCTAATTAAAAAAGAAAAAAAAAGGTTCGCCTAGTATAATGGAACTTAATACGCCCGTCTCTAGACTTTAACCCTGTAATGGCGTTTCGGGTTTTTAGACTGATAGTTCTTTATTTAAAATCACAAAGTCTTGTGTAATCGCTAGACAAACGTTATTCATGTCATCTATCTCACAATAATCTCATTTTGCTCTTCACCACAAAAAGTGCATATCTAAACTTTTCATTCCGTAATTTTTACAACCCCATAAAGTTTAAATATTCTGAGTTCTTATGCATATCGGAGACGATTGAGCTATGTCCGTTGGTGTTAATGTGAAAATCAAATTTTCCAAGGCACTAAACGAACTAGAGAAAATTTAAAATTTACGGCAAATAATAATCACTATAAGAAAGTCTAAGTGACACTTCTGGCAATTGCTGACAGCCTTATGATAACTTAGTTTCCTATTTCCTGCTATTAAAGAAACTAACAGCTGCTTCTGCCCATTGCCAACTTTAATATTATCAGAAAAAATATAAACACGCCATTTTAAAGTACTTTTTCGAAATAATTACTTTTTATTATTTCATTTAACAGTTTGCTTATAAATTCACTGAAATTAAAATTGTAACAACATTTTATTGTAAAATAAAAAACAAATTTATTACTATTTGAGTCGTAAGCAAAATTAACAAATTAAAATTAAAATTCCCTGTTAATAATTAAACATCTTTGAAGGAAAATGTTAATTAGTTATTTTTCCATCAAAAAACCCGACATTACTAATTAAAGTATAATGACTGCAAATAAAAACACATTAAATTAAAAACAGATAATAAATAAAAACTAAAAACATACGAGTTATGTGCGCCGCAACAAATATTAAGTTGTGGAAACATTGTAAGTAAATTACCCTTTGGCACATATTGTTGCACATTTTGCTGTAATAAATTGATACTTAAATAAAACTCGTAAAAAGCAGCAACTATTTGTTGTATTATAATTAACTTTTTTTAATAAGTTTTAGCGAATCATTTGTATTTGCAATAAGCTTCTAAATATTTGATAAAAGTTTTAAGGCTTTTAAAGATGGCATGTGCGTCTGCTTCAAGGTTAAGTGCTAAAAAATTTTATAAAAAGTTTTTTTACTTTTTTAATGAGTTTAGAATTTCCTTTGAATTTTACCTTGTGACTTAATAAAATATATGGTTCTTTATTTAGAATATTTTCGATTTATATTTTAATTAAATTTAGCTAAAAATATAATTTGATTCTAATTTGAAAACAACTAAAAATATTAAAAGGTGCTAAAAATTTTTACTATGTATAAGCTTCACTAAAGCGATGTTTAGTACAAACGACAGAATGATTACTGGCTTCATATTTAGATCACGTAAGCCTGATCACATTTTTTTTTTTATTTATTTATTTTTTTTTTTTTTTTTTTTTTTTTTTTGTTTCAACAAGATAATTTTTTTTATATCCCAAAATTGAATTTACTTGCAAAAATCAACTAATGAGGTTTTGATAAACACAGCAGTTTGCTGACACGTTTAATGTCTATTAAGATCTGTTATTTTTAAAATTAATATGTTCAAGAAAATAAATTCATTCAGTAGATTTTAAAATCAATTGGACATTTCTCATTTAAAATATTTATGAAATAAAATGCAGGACTTGAGTTCTAATTCACTTAAAAAAAATTAGAAAAATTCACTTAAAAAAAAAATAGAAAAATACAAAATAAATTTGCTGAAATATCTTCACCAGGGATGGAAAACGTAGTAAATTTAAATTTTTTTAAAACAAAAATAAATTAAAAAGTTAATATTAAACTAAGCAATAGCAATACTTAATTGAAGGTATATTAAATGTCTAATTTGGGGTTAAATTGAATATTTTCTTTTAAACATTTGTTGATAAAACGTTTTTAATTTTTTTCCTAGTACCTACAGAAAACAAATACACGGCCTTTTATATTTTAAGCATAAAATAATATTTAAAATATTTAATATCCTGCGTGTCTCAGTTCCCCACTGAATACAAATTTTATGTGTTGAAACCTTTTTTAAAAATAATTCTTAAACATTTTATTTTGCACCACAAAATTGGAATTAAATTTTCCCTTATTTTTATCACAGTACTATTTTGGTTGTTGAAAGGTACCATTTATAATAAAAATTGTCCATATTTTATCCATACACTAAATGCCTACACCCCCGCGAATGCGGTAAGTGATGTAAATAAAGGCCAACTTTAATAAAAATTCTAACAGTCGAATAATTATCAAAGCCATTTTATATTAAATATAAAGTGTCACCAAGTGAAGATCAACCACATTCTATCAACTCAGAAATGTCCAAGAGCCCATAATATTTATAAACTTAGAACAATAAATTTTTATTAAGACAACTTGAAATTAAATAAGATAATAAAAACACTAACAACAACGTAAATTCACTCTTTTATTGACCAGTCAAACAATCAATGAAATCTAAAATTTGCAGGCAAAAAAAAAAAAAACAAGAGAATAAAAACAAACAAAAAACATTTCTCTTAAAAATAAAAAAAGTTGTAAAACTCTTTTTTTGTTTTCTTTGGAAAAAAAAAAGCTATGACGTCATTGTTTTTAAGTCCAGAAAAAAGAGAATAATCTAAGAAAATTAAAAATTAAAAGGAGAATTTTTATGTAAAAAACTTAACGAAACAATTAAGAAAAAAAATACACTCTTAAACTCCTTAGAAAAAAAAAACACCAGAATTCTTAAGAGAGAGTTTTTTTTTCAACCAAACTCTTAAGACTACAGGCCACAAAAAAACAGGTTTTATCTTTAAGTTTATCATTAAAAAGTATGGACTGGCTAAGACATGCGTAGATGCTCCAAATTTTAAATTGTTCGTTTTTTTTTATCACAATTTTCTTTTTTCGTTCCTACGCTCTCTAATGACTAAGGAGTGGGTAAGGTCAGTAATTAAGTGCTGGCTTTAACATAACAACTGCTCATACTTTCTTACTTAACTACAATTTTTTTAATTTATATTCGTTTACAAGTCTTAAGATTAAGCCAGTTGGTTGAAGGCAGCAAGTCGTAAGTGTAAGAAGAAATAGAAATTAAAATTGATGAGATATTGCATTTATGTAGTTTCATGCAACTACATTACAAGCATATTATATTGGGTGTCACAGCTACATATAAATACCTGTATTATTAGGTGGTTGTTTTTTTTAATGATTTTTATACACACACAAGCATTATAATGATTTAGAATATGCAATCATATAGACCAGTATTTTAGCAATTAAAAACTAAATTAATGCAGAGAAAAATACACAATGGTAATTTATGTTTATTAAAAATTTAAAGAATAAATTTTAATTGAATGCAGTCTATTGAGAGTTTTAAGTGAAAATTGAAAATTTATAATGTTTTGTTTTGCCAAAAGGATAAGATATGAAAATCAATGGAAACTTAACAGAGCCATAAAAATAGTAGTTGGTTTTATAGAAAATTCTTAGTTTTATTTATTATTTTTAAATTTATTATTTACTTTATTTATTTTAAACTTTCATCATTGTTTTGTAGTAACAAATTATAATTCTTTGATTTTTTTTAATTGTTTTTAAAACAAAACATTTTTAAGCAAAGACTTATTTTTCTTTTTAAATTTCAATACAATTCCATTGTATCAAATTATATAAAATAACAATTTAAATTTTTTTTTTTAATTTTATTCCCAGCCAGGGGTTGAACCACTGATCTTCATAAATCAATTAAAATTTACTTTTGCGGCTTTGGTTCATTTTTAATTTTAATTTTATTAAGAAAAACTATTTTTCAAATGTACACGGACGTTTTCCAAAGAAAACAAGAAAAATTAGACGCTGGCAGAGTGTAATGCCAAAAATTACAGGCAATCAATTCGTATAAAAATTTGTATAAAAAGCCCTCGATTTTTTTTAATTAATTCTGTATAAATTTTATAAGCGACCAGAGCGCTGTAATACAGAAAAAGCACATAAATATTTTTTATTTCTGAAAATGCTTCATATTTATGACTACGGAACGAATAGTCTTTTTTTCGCCTGTTTTTTTTTTTTTTTTTTTTGAAACTGAAGTTCACATTCTTGTACTCTACGTGCTTTTGGCTAATTTTTCTAGTACCACATATTCTATTTTACTAGCAGCTGTTTAACCTCATAATTTTGTAAATTTAAATATTAAAGAAAAATATATATAACTCAAGGTAGCTCCAAGAACTATCTATCTCTCCTACAAAATTGCAGGAAACTATTTTTAAAATTTTGCAACCTAAAAAAAACTTTTTTAATTTAATCTTTTAATAAAACTATTTCTTATTTTTTTATTACAAAAAACTGAATATTTTTAATCTGGATTAAGTTCATGTATAAATATTTTAATTTTTAAATTATATAAGAACTAAAATTTATTTATAAAATTTATATGTTTATTTTTAAATAAATGTATAAAAATTTAGCACAAAGATATATGTTTGGATCGCTACATCCATCATCAGCATTGTTTCCATCTACCTATCATAGGTTTTTTATCATTAAACTCATCTTAACCAAACAATTTAAGAAATAAAAATACGAGCTCTCGACTCATAATCAATCACTATTAAGTCAGTTAAATAAAGTCCACATACAACCCAAAAATTTTTTCTTTGTTTTCTTTACTATAGGTCACATAAATATGTTATATTTTTTTTTATTCTTGTTTACTCTTGATTTAAAAACGAATGTAATTTTAATTTTATATTTAATTTAATTTTTCCTTCACATCACAGTAGATGTTGTTCCAAAAACATACTTAATGTTGTGGAGGAAATAGGATTGCGCGGTGCCTTGCATGTAATTTAATATTTAAAATTTTGAATTAAATTATTAGTTTAACTATTTTAGTTCTGTAACTAAATGCATAATTTTAATCCAGTTATTTTAACTTCTATGATACTAAAGCAATATAAATTATTTATAAGGTTTTTTTGGGTTTTTTTTCTACTCAATCTGTAGATCACAAACAATTATCATAAATATAATGAACTTTAAGCACTACAAACCCAAATTCAAAATAAAATAAACTGTTTAATTGTTATATCTTTATACAACTATTTTTAAAATTCTAACCAAAAATATGGAGCGAATAAGTAAAACCCCTAGAACAACTTTCAAACAATATGATACTTTCCAAAGACTTTTAACTTTGATTATGGCAAATAAAATTATAGTCAGAAATCTATTGACAAATAAATATTTAAAATTCTGGCTGATGTCGATGGTAAACTGACTAGCAGGCACAATGATGAACTAATTGAAATTAACATCAACCACCATTGTTTTAAAACAAAACACCTTTTCTGTCAATCAACCCAGTTGATGCTTAAAATTGCTATTATTGTTGTCTAAATAGATTCTTTTCAAATTTTTTTATTGAATAAAGCTGTACCTGATCATCATGATAAGAAGCTATGGTAAGTAGTATAAAATTAAGTGGCAGCAACAACAATGACTACGGCAACATTTGACAACCCTTCACTAAGTACCTGTATTGACAACCACAAAAAGAAATAACTTTTGTTTTGTTTGAAATAAATTCCTCATACTTAAAAAATAAAGAAAATGTTACCTCCCTTACACTGTCTAATCCTTTGGCAAACCTTTCCATTAATGAAAAATAAAAATAAAATAAAAATTTTTTGAACTGTAACAAAATTTAACCTCATTGACCGAACGCATACGTTAAACATCGAATGTGAATTAGTGAGTTACGATGTTCAACTGACAATGAGTTTTAAGGTTTTATTTTTTCTCTAAAACTACTTTTATTTAGTAGCAAATGCAACAACATTCTGCACAAACTGCAGACAAACAACAAAAACATTCATTATTCTTGCCTGCAGTGTGGCAATTTGAAGGAAGGAAGGAAGGTGGTCTTAAAATTTGCACACATTTCTACTGCAGCAATTTGCCATTAAAGCAGCCAGCAAGTAATTTTAGATGGGGGCCAAGATGCTATTAGTATTAACAGTTGTCTTGTTGTTGTTGTTATTGTTACTTTACTGTTTGTAGTAGTTTGGTATGGCATCTGAACTAGAGAAACTTAAAATTGTACAAACGAATAACGACAGAAATGCATGCATAATTTCTAAACATAATTTAATTTATATATGAACGAAAAGCAACAAAAAATTAGCACACACTTTTACAGATATTTAAGGACTGTTCACTGTTTCCCAAAAAAAAAAAGTTTTTTAAAAATTTTAAAATTTTTGTAAATCGTAACTTGACATTAAAAAATAAGATCATAGAATTTTTATTTTTAATAATATTAAAATTGCAATCCATGATCAAATACAAATCGAAACTGAGATCGGTTTTCAATTCGTTTTAATAAAAAAGGAATTTTTTTTTAATTTGGTAGACTAAAAATAACTTTGTCAGACCGCCGCGTTAACACATTAAATTTCTGTATCGCTATAGTTTTTACTAACATTTTTGGTTACTTCCTTAAACTAAAATTTTATCAATTTAATTTACCAAAAAAAATAATATAAACATTTTCCATAACCTCCCAACCAGAACAATATCGGATATTTAAACTGTCATACGACCATCACCGGTGACCGAAATATTGATCAATTAGCGCAAAACGAAAAACATGATCAAAGCTCTCGTATTCATGCGACTGATATCTGTGGCAAACAGCAAAAAAATAAATCCGCGAATAATAATTAAGTCTTCTATAGGACACCCTTTAATGTAGTATTTATTTTAATGGATAAAGAAGTCACACTCGATTTAAATTTTAAATGTCTGTCTGTTACATTTGTAAACGAAAGGCCACATATTTCAAAATCACTTCTCTATTGGGACACCCTATAATTTTTAAATTTATTTTCTACACATGAAGTTAAAGTTTCCTCTAATTTTAATTTAAAAAATAAACTCATATACTTCAAAATAACGCTTTGCACCCTTTATGGCGCACCCTTTATATTAAAGGTTTTTGATAATAACAGTTATTAATGGAGCGAACGAACTCACATACCATCTGTGTCTACTACGATTAAGAAGATAAAGCTATAATCGGTAAATTTGCGTTACTATAGCCACACCCTTTAATTAAAAAGTTTATTTTTTATTGTAAAGTTTTTAATGATGACCATTGTAATACACAATTTATGAAAATTTGGACAATTACGTATGTTGCACACCCTTCAGTTTTCAATTTTTTGTAGTAACAAACATTAAAACAAAAACACACACACACAAAGAGAGATAAAATTCTTTCTGTAGTCGGCAAAAATAAACTAATAATTTTTTAGTGAAAACAATTCTTAATTTATTTTATATAAAAAAATACAATAAAAAGAATTACTCGATTATTATTTTAATATAATTTTTTTTGGAAAGTTTTTCAGTACGTGACAGAAAGCAGTTTATCAATCACAGCTGCCACATGGCTCAAAAAGTTCTCCAGTCACTGCAAAATAATCAAATTTTTTAATTATAAAACTGCTATTCTCGTTAACAATATTCAACAAAGAAACTAAAATTAAGAAAAATTCAAGCTCCTTTTTGGAATCAGTTTTTGGCCGTTCTGGCCGTTTGGCTGTTAATGACAACTTTAAGTTTAATTTTTGAAATTTCTTTCTTTATAAATTCAAATGGAAATAGTGTGCCAAAGTGTGTAATGATGTTCATATAACTATTGATATACAAACTGTATATACTTACGGATTTTTAACCCAAAAAAAAAAAGAAAATAAATGAACAACAAAATTTTGAAATTGAATGTTAAGTAGCGAAAAACGCAAGACAGCTGCAATTTGCATGAAAACATTGATACGAATATTTAAAGACAGAAAGACACAAAACTTAAATATAGACAGACACACAAACTTCAACTTAATACCAGCCGATAAATAAAATGCATACAAAAACACACACTAATGCATTCTTGTTGTAAAAATCTTTTTAGTAAATATTTTGCAGTTGTTGTTTTCTATTCTTTTTTTCTTAAAGAAAAAAAAACAAAATTAAATTTTAAAGGCTGTAGATGAAGCCAATACAAGCTTCTTCATTAACTATTTTATTTTTTGAATTCTATTGTTTCAAGATTGTTGTTGTACGTTTTAACTTTATTAAAAAAATCTATTTTTTTCTTTTTCATGAAAGTTTATTACCTCCACTTAAATGTTTAAATGAAACCAGAATTTTAATACCAAAAATGTAAAAGTAGGCGTTGCCTTTTATAAATTTTTATTACAACTAAAAACTTAACTGTGTTAATTTATTTATTTTTTTACATATTGAGGCAAATTTTATTTTATTTTAGCACTTAAAATGTCTACATAAATAATAGATTCTAAATAGGGAAATTTCTAAAAATTTCAACAACAAAAACTGAGATGTTAAAGATAGGGTTTCCTTATTTAAATTAATTTTGTTAATTAAACTATTTTAATTTTATAGTTTATAAAATTTTTTATAATCCCGTAACCAATAGGTAAAAATGTAACACAATTTCTTTCGCAACAATTTTAGTCCGTCCTCTGTCGCTAAACCCTAAAAATCTGAACCCTTTAAAAAATTTTACGGAAGGTGAGCTGCTACAGGTCCTATAGCGATAAATATCAAATATTAAATGGTGAAATGAAAATGTTTATATTTCTTGAACTGTAGTCTTGTCTATCACAAGTCAATTTTACAAAAATGTTTCTAAGACTGTATCTGCTGTAGCAACGGGTGCAAAAAAATAAAACCCTAATTTAAAGGGTGTGCCAATAGTAATGTTATGTTAGTATAAGTGTCCTTGTTTTTGAACCACAGTAGGTCGTCACTTTTCTTTTGAGTACGTTTATGTCCGCTATAAAAAGATGTACAAAAAATTTAACAAGAACTAAAATATAAAGGGTGTTCAACAGTTACGTGAACTAAACCTACATATATGTATTTCTAAACCGCCATGAGAAAATATTCAGAATTTACGCAGAGTACGCATATATATGACGGCAATAAAAATAAGTGCCATCAAATAAAAAATTATAGGTGTTTCCATAGAGGTCATGTTCTTGACGAATATGGCCACATCTCTCAAAACATTACACACATCACATTCCTAATCTTCGAAAATAAATTGTAAAAAAGATGAAGTCGTATATTAAAAGGTTGAAAATAAATTATACTAAACGAGTGTGTGAGTCGAACTTGCACTTGACGGATTTTTACCAATTTAAAAAAATTTTCTAAAGTAATTTTAAATTTATTTCTTTATAATTAATGTTCCAGTACTCTGCAAATAAAACAAAAACCTTCATATCAATTAAAATAACTTTGGAATTTTGTATTAAATTTGAATGATGATGTTTAGACCCACAAAAGAAATAGCGAAATTTTGCAGTTATTGCTGAGCAATTTAAAAAATCTTTATCAATTTACCAAGCAATCAGTGCCCCTCTTCTATAACTTTTGGGTGAAAAATTTACCACATGAAATTATTATAATACGTTTGTTTTATACACGGCGAGCAAAAATATTATTTGAGGATATTATGATTTTATTAATTCTAGCTCATTCTGTGTAAAAAAATATGATTACGGATTTTTTATGTGAGAGATTTCTCACTTTAATTAAAAAAACGAAGTACAAGTCCTTGTTAATTCTTAACTAAAAATTTTCTTATTTTTTGTAAAAAGTGTTCTCTCCTGTTCACTAATGTTGGATTGTTTCATTGTTTTTATCGATTTTTTAAGTACCCTTGTTAAATGCATTATCTAAGACAGATTAAAATCGAGATCAGAATCGGGCGTGAAAACTGTTTCGTATAAGAACCACTACAACTGCTCAGCAGTTGAAAAAATTTATTTAAAATTATATCAGCTGGCAAAACAGGGTATTTAATCTTAAACTAGAGAAAAGTGACACAAAGTAATAATTTTCCCTTAATAAAAATTTGAAATATATAAGGATCAGTGAGTTATTCAAAAATTTATTTTTGTGTTTAAAAAAAAATAATATTTTGCCATTTATTACAGAATTCATAAATCATATTAACATTTGGCGGTTTTATTATTTTTATCAAAATGAAATTAAAAAAAAAACTAAATATAAATACAATATTTATTGAGGCATAAAATTGTATTAACTTTTTTAAGCACTAAAAATGAATAAGCACATCAAAAGTCACCCAGCAAACATTAATATATAAAAGTAAAAATTGGTTAAAATGAGAATTATTTCCTGAAAAAATATACATTATTTTAATTAAACATAAAAATACAACTTCGCTTTTTAAGAAAATTTTTTGTAAAACAAGCAAGTATATTTTCTGCCTCAGGACAGACAGCTTTGATATTTAAATGTTGTTTAATCAACATTTGAAGTAAAGCAACAGTGAAAAATATTCTAAAACCTTAATAAAGGAAAACATTTAAAAAAATAAAAGTTTTTGCCATTAATCGAAATTATAAGAATGACAATAATCAGCTGAAATTTAATTAAAAAAAAGCACTTTGACTCCCGGAGCCTATTTTGAGAGATCTTAATACTTTACCATTAGCCGTCAATGAATCCTTATGAAGAGAATAACAGAAGAACTGCAAGTATTTGCCTTTAAAGAGTTAAAAGTATCTATATAACTAATATAAGTATTGGTACACCCTGTAGTTTTTTTATAATTGCTGCTGTAGCGAACACAGCGCTACATAATTTAAAAAATTTTAGCTGACTGCCTCAAACAGGAATATGACAATTCAAGGCCTCTATGAAAAGACCCCTAAATTTTTAATTTAATCATGAAATGTATTTTTAAAGCGTTAATAGTTGCTCATACTTTTAGTTGAAAAACTAAACCTATATACCTTAAAATGACTTCACTATAGGCACACCCTTTATATTTTATTTTTAATATTTTATACTTGTTTTGGAAGCAAACTTTGATTCAAAAACAAGGTCACATATGTAAAAATCACGTCACCATTAAAAAACCCTTTATTGTTGGTACTTGTTACTACAGCGATAAAAGCTTTACCTGTGCAAATTTGACCATTTCGCCTATCATTTTTTAAATATCATAATTTTTATAAATATGGCGTCACTTACGGAACACCCTTTTTTTATAACCTTGGGCTACGGAACCCTAAAAAAGGAGTATTAATTACAATTTTAAGTAACTTAATTGTGCAGTCGATTAAACACTTCTGTTGTTTAGTAAATGTAGCTTTTCACTTTCATCTTTACCGATCGAGTCTCGAAATGCTTACGCCATGACCATTGCTGCTGTAGCGAACACAGCGCTACATAATTTAAAAAATTTTAGCTGACTGCCTCAAACAGGAATATGACAATTCAAGGCCTCTATGAAAAGACCCCTAAATTTTTAATTTAATCATGAAATGTATTTTTAAAGCGTTAATAGTTGCTCATACTTTTAGTTGAAAAACTAAACCTATATACCTTAAAATGACTTCACTATAGGCACACCCTTTATATTTTATTTTTAATATTTTATACTTGTTTTGGAAGCAAACTTTGATTCAAAAACAAGGTCACATATGTAAAAATCACGTCACCATTAAAAAACCCTTTATTGTTGGTACTTGTTACTACAGCGATAAAAGCTTTACCTGTGCAAATTTGACCATTTCGCCTATCATTTTTTAAATATCATAATTTTTATAAATATGGCGTCACTTACGGAACACCCTTTTTTTATAACCTTGGGCTACGGAACCCTAAAAAAGGAGTATTAATTACAATTTTAAGTAACTTAATTGTGCAGTCGATTAAACACTTCTGTTGTTTAGTAAATGTAGCTTTTCACTTTCATCTTTACCGATCGAGTCTCGAAATGCTTACGCCATGACCTTGTCCACTTGTAAATCTGTCTTCACTTCTTTGGACATTTCACTCTTTGAACCTTTCGCAGTATAAACAATGTAATTAGCAAGCGACTAAACTTGTAATAATTTATTGATGCAAACTCATTCACAGGAAGCAGTTTAAAGATTTTAATTATAATCGAAACACCTTTGAGATTAAAATGGAATTTTAGAGGGATCTCGAAAGCATTAAATAGTTTCCAGAATTCTCAAGAGAAGCATTCACTTTACTTGGACTGCTTAAGATGTTTCTTTTAAAGTTTTATTTAAATATAAATAAAAACATTAAAAGTCTTTAAAAATTTCCAAATTAAAATTTCATCTAACTAGCAAATCAAACAAAAAGTCTCACTGGTCACAGGCTTACAATGATGATGTAGAAAAAAACGGATCACATAAAAAAACTTTGTTCCATAATATTAAATTAAATGTATTTTTATGGCTTACCTGGCAAATTTCAAATATTAAGAGAAGAGTTAAGAGCAGAGTAAGTGATGACATATAAAAAACAAAAGCTAAAATAATTAAATTTATTATAAGGATAAATTTTTTTACCAAAATAAAAAACAGGAAACAGCAACGAGACAATAAATTAAATTGATTATTTAAAAAAAATCGGTTTTAAATATTTTTAATTCAAGATATAAAATTAACGAAAATTTTTTGGTACAAAATCCACTTTCAACTTTTTCTGAAGACTAAGACTTCGTTAATTTTTTTTATTTTTTTTTTTTATTTTTGTTTTTGGTACTAAACCTTCTTTTTATGTGTCCACGTTATCGAATTCCTTTCTTTTGATTTTTCATATTTTATATGCAAGGACTAGAATAAATCGTTACAGTATAATATTCATTGAACTGTAGGTATTTACATGTGTATGTGTGTTAGTTTGCATATACTTTTAGTTGAATACATGTATGTTTGTGTGTATGGGTTTTTTATTGTTTGCTAGATTTTAGTCTTGTCTGTCATGTTAACGAGACCTTGAAAATTTTTCAAATATGTTCTTGCAGCGGAAACGGAAATAACTTTAGACAAAACAAGGTTTTTGACACTGACAAACTACATTTTACAGTTTGAGTTTGTCAAAGTTTTTTTTCATTTTTTTTTCCTGCACAAAAAAATTGATTTTATTAATAACTTGACTTGTCATGACCGTAACAATGACTGCAATGATTATTCAAAAATTTTTTTAAATATGCAGACAACACACAGACCGAAAAAGATGCTTTAAAATAAAATTGTAAAAAAATTAAATACCAAAAGGTATAGAAGAATTCAAATGAATTCAATAAAACGTTAGAACTAGTAGAACGGTTTTGATGAAAGCGGTGCGTTTGAGAACGTCCAATATTTATTTTCATTATATTAATAAATTTAAATTTAGTATTGAGTTCTTTTCCAAATATTTTATTAAGAATCTAAAACGGAAAGATTTTAAAATTTCTTTAGAAAAATCAAATTAATTTGCCTCTTTATGTTTTCTTGTGCATTTCCTGGCCCTCATCAAATTTAATCATCATTTTAAAGCAAAATAATTTTTAGCCCAGAAAGAATTCTTTTCCAGCTTATGTTGCTTCCTTGGTAAAAGGCACCTAAGAATGGTAACGATCGTTTGCGTTTCCATAGCTGGTCAGATTAAATAAAATAATACTTTTAACCGAGAACCCAAAAATTTAAATTTATATTTTTCTTTAAAGTATAACAGTTATATAAAAGTATAACAGTCAGAAACAGAATAATAAATATCTTATGGTTCCATTAAAGTGGGCATGAACAGAGATGGTAATCGTATAAGATACATATCAAACGGTCCAAGTATAATGATTTTTTTTAATCATATTTTATTTTGAAGATAATTTTAGACGCTACGTCAGTTTAGTTTAATCCTTTTTGCAGAAGCTCCAATATGACTTTGAATTTGGATGAGAAACCATCTTTTTTAACAAAACGCAGCCATAGCAACATACATTGGCTTCCGGTAATACAGAAAGGGTTACAGCTTTAAGTGGATTTTAGAATGTTGTTACTTTTCTTTCCTATAATAATTGATAATATAAAAATTGAAGGCGCTTAATTAATCTTAAGAGCATTTAAGCTTAATGAGCCTAAAAAATAATTCATTTCTTTTCTAGAGGTTTTTCCACTACTCGTAGATTAGATTTTGCAGGCGGCCATAAAAGTCAGATCTGGTTCACTTAAGTCGGATTAATGATTTCTTTATAGTGTTCACTTTTTACACAGCCAAAATTTCGCAATTTTTCTGTATTAATAAAATTCTGTAATAATTTTCTCTTTAAGATCAATAATAAATTTTAATTTATGTTTGTAAAAATGTTTTAAATATTTTATCCTACCATCACATTACCACGCTTCTTGCTTAAATTTGTTTAATTTTTGATTAAAAAAAATTCTTATTTGTCTTTAAAATTTTTATTAAAATCCAAACATATTATAACACTTTTCATATTTTTTTTTAATATTTTTCATAAGGCCAGTTACAATAAAAAACACCAACATAAAGAGTTTAAAAAATGAAATTTTTATGTTTATTTTTACTACCCGCCCATTCTATGTAAGTAATTTTACCAATTAAGTTTAATCCTTTAAAAGAGTCATTCAACCTTATAACTTCTAACTGCATAACAACAATAGCACTCACCTACATCCTGAAACAAGTGGCCAAATCGAGACACATACATAAACTTCTTATACAATTGTAGAGAAAGTCTGTTAAATAGTAAGGATTTAGAGAGCATACAAAAACGGATATAGGGATACATGGCAGACAAATCGAAAAGACAAACAATTCAAATATTTTTCTTTAGAATTCTATACAGTTTTAAATATTTTACAATTTTTCTTTCTTTCTCTCTGCTGTTATACATTTTTTGTTTATAGATTTTTTTCTTCTTAATTTGGAGCGAGAAGACTGAATATGTAGAATAGCAATAAAAACAATAAAAGAAATGTCACTAAAGCTTCCGGCTATAAAAAGGAAAAAAAAATCAGAAATTTATTCTCGAATGTGGGTAGGGTTGGGTGCCTAAGCAAACAGTTTATCTAAAGGATTTAACAAGAGTAGAAGGATATCCAAATGTTTAGATGTTAGCAAGCAGCAGTTAACAAGAAATAATGTGTCAATATATTCTCCATATATTGTGCTTCTTTCTACTTAAAAAAAATAAAAGTAAAAAGAATTTAAATCAATTTTTTTAATGGTTTTGCAAGAATTTGATAAAGACACTGTATGTTATTTGATTTTTATGTTGTAACACTTCTAGACAGCACAATGATTCCAATTTTGATATTTCTTGTTTTTCTTTTTTTCTGCTTGTTAATATGTAGTTCTGAAAACATTTGCATCTGTATGATTTGTAAAGACAAATGGACAAAATGAAATGACTGAATTAAAAAAAAAAAAATGTAAAAACGAAAGGAAGCTGCAAGTAACGTCTGAAGATTTTCAAGGACATTTGGTAGTGTCTACATATATGTCTAGTGAAAAAATAAAATAAGTATGTAATTGTAGATATGAGTCTGAAGAAATTAACAACAACAAATATTTTTGTAAGTGTAAATAGAAAGAAAGAGAAAGTAGAAAAATAGCAATATATGCAAAACATACAAAACAGGAAACGGAAACTATTAAGCGTAACAGTTTAAAAACTGTTTGAAGTTTTACTTAAAGAAAATATACTTACTTATGCAAAATTTTCATTAAATATTTATTTTACAACTCATTTTCATTTAGTTTCCTAAACACACTTATTATGTTCTCAGCAGCAATGTAACATCCCATTTCTACTTTTGCAGAAACATTTCTTTTTTTCATTTTATTATTTTAACCACTGATTATGCTAAACAGAGATAGAATATAATACATTGCTTATTAACTTAAAAAATAAATCCTTAACAGCAAAATAAAATGAAAAATGTGAATTAAAAAAAATTATACAAATAATTACGCGCATAAAACTGCTTGGGAAACAAATTTTGCTTTAGCTTTTACTAACCAGCATATTTTTTTAGCATCTAACATTCTGAGCTAAAGAACCAATCACAAATTCTGCTATTTAACCGCTTAAAAATAATACAAAACAGCATACAAATGAATATTTACATTCCTTAATAAGGAAAAATTCGCGCAGTATCCACCACCATCACTAAGGTTGTGAGTAACAAGCGCGGGGTTTTTTTTTTTTTTTTATCTTAAAGGATGATGTGAAAAAACTATATTTTTTTTCTTTTTTTGTATTATATTTTCTCCAAGAAAATGAGGAAATTTATTCCAAGACATAAACAACAGAGCAATGTTTTTAACAAATGCAGAAACATTTTTAAAATTGAAGAGAATTTTATTTCAAGTTTGTAAAAAAATTTTAAATGAAAAACAAGAGCAAAAAGCTTTAAGTGAAAGCATTTTCTTAAGAGCCGGTCAAGGATTAGAAAGAGTAAGATTTTCCGTAAAAGATACAAAAAGGAAAAATAAATAAATTTAGAAAACACTCTTATCATTAGATTTAAGGGGATTTTTGTTAGAATTAATTAACACTACTAATGAGATTTTTAGCTTTAATTACTAGGGCGGTGCAGAAACATAATTTAAACAATTTTTGGATGAAAAATATTTTTTTGGAATTATCAAAAACAAAAATCTTTTTAATAGTGTTAAAATATTTTTTTAATAAGAAAAAAAAAACAATTTTTAGTAAAAGTTATAACGTTGAAAAAAAAAAATTTAGAAAAACTTCTTACGCAAAACCATTAACTTTAAAATAAACAACAAACAGGATGTCACCAATTTTTTTCCATTTTTATAATTTCAAATTAATAATCAAATGCATTATTATTTACTTGGCTTAACTTCATAAATATTTTAATTTTTGAAAATCTTTTAAATTTATTTATTTTGGGCTTGAGGTAATTTTTTTTTTTTTTAAATTTAAAAACCTTTTTTTTAGAAATAAAAATTAATTTACAAATGTATGCGGATATTTTTCAAAGAAAACAAGAAAAATTAGACGCCAGTAGACGCAGAAAAATTATTAAAAAAAAATGATTTATTACTTTATAAATAAAACAGAAAACTTAAAATTAATTGGAAATACTAACGGCTTCAAAAATTGTTAATAGAGTTTCGGTAGTGATTCAAAAGAAATTTTTTGCATATGCCGCATGTATGAATAATATTTCTACTCAAAATCTTTAAAAAAAATTTTGTAGGAAAAGTTTATTTTGATATATGAATATTTTTAAAACAATCAATCCGTTTATTGTAAAAAAAATATAAAAAATAAACGCTACAATGCTAATACGACCATTTAAGATACTGGAGCCACCTCAGCCTTCCATTATTCTTGTTATTCTTCTTTAGTCGTATTGATTTCTATTTCTGCCAAATTTTGTTCTAAATAAAATAATGGAATAATCATTTCGAAACATTATTTTTTATTTAGAAAGAAATCAAAAATTACCTAAAATAATTTAAAAAAAATAACTGGAAATTTTCTTTGGCGAAAGTAAATATTTCGAGTATAATTTCGCAAAATAACAATCATTAAGAAACATTTCCTTTAAAAATAAAAACTTTTAAGCAAATAGATCACATTTTTATTTTAAAGTGTAATGGGATATTAGCGTTATGTAATTAATAATATTATGTAAAGTCTCAGAAAAATTTTATAAAAGGAGAATTAATAAAAATTAAAAACTAAAACGTGGTTTCTTTGTTGGTAGCTTTTGTTAGAGCCTAGTAAAATTTGCATGGGCTTCTAAAATAACTCTTATGTTATTTTAGAAGTTTTTATACTCATAGAAATGTTTCTGAACTTTGTTAAAATTTGGATAAAGGTTTTCTGATAAGCTGGCCTAAGCAACTGGTAAAATATGTAGAGATACCTGATTTTCCAACCAACAAATAAATTGCATTTTTATTTTCAAATATTATAAAATTAAATTCTCAGTATAATTTTATAAGACAAAGAATTATATAGAACTATAACCTGCTTGTGAAGCACTATTAAACTGTCGAAGAAGTTAAAAAATTATTAAAAATAATTTTATTCTGAACGAAAAGATATGAACTCCAAATCATCAAATTGTGTTCGAAAAAAGTTAGAATCTGAATAACTTTTAAAAGTATAAAAAAGGGCTTAATTTAAATAAAATATTGTTCAGCGCTTTTGATCGACATCAGTCAAACATTAGAGAAAGAATGGCACTACAGCATGTAATTAAAATTCAATCGAAAAATTCTAAAAACTGTTATAAAGTTATAATAATGATCTTATTCTAAGGCCAAAGCTAATCAAGTTAATATCTTGAGAGCCATGCGTGACTTGTTGTGTGCGTTTCGAGTCTTAATAAATAATTATATTACAAGTTTTCTAAGTATTCAGAGAAGTGCCCAAGTAGCACAGCAGCTGAAATCATAAAAAATTTATGGATGGTGAGAAAAATTTACTCCTATCATTTTATGACTGAAAATAATTTTTTTAGAAAGTTTTAATAACAAAATCAATGTCGATAAATTTTTAAAAGCGAGATAATTTTTTTATATAACTGAAAACAAAATAATTATTATAATAAAAAAAATATATATGAACAAATTTAATAATTTTCTTTATCTCTGTCCTTGCCTTTTCGTTTGTATTTCTTAATATAAATTACAATTTATTAGTGTAAAATTTATTAACTTATTGTTGCTAAGTAAATCTAAGTTACTAGCAAATTTCTCTTACTCTTATTTTCATGCATAAAAATAAAAATTTTAAATTTCTCTTTTTAAGTTTTATAGCGACAGAAGCAACAAATTTATGTTCTCTCTCCTCCTAAATTTTTACATGCATTTGACAAAGCAGCAGCAGCGACAGCAAGAAAATTATTATTATTCATTTAATTTTCCACATTAACGCAATGCTAAATAAAAATGTTGAAACACACATATGCACACATAAAAACACACACAAGCCCTTTCTAAGTAGAAGAAAAAGTAAAGCGAGTTGAAAAAAAATTTAAAAAAACGAAGAAAAAAATTTGTTAGAAAATTTTTATGTTTTACATAAGTATTTCTAGTTGTAACCAAGTAACCAAGCCAAGCCTACTCACACACAGGCAAAAGCAAATTATGCAAGGCCCACTATACACAATTTTCTAAGCCAATCGCAACACATTTTACGGCTCGTCTTTTGATTCGGTTGGCGACGCATATAATGCGCGCGAAAATTTCACACACAGCATGAATTAAATAGAAATGTGTATATATTTATTTGTGTGTGTCTGTGTGTGTGTGTGTGAAAGTGTGTATATGCTTAAAAATTACAGAAAAAAATATAGTTAATGTTGCAAATCACAAAAAGAAAAATGAGAGGGATTGTAAATGTTTTTTAACAAAAAATAGGAGTAAGAGAGACAGAACAAATAGTATGGGGAACATTAAAACAATAATAACAATAGCAATAACAACAAAGGCAATTGCTAAAAAAATAACTCAATGTAAATAGTTGTTGTTGTTGTTAGAAAAATTAAATCCATTTAGATGGTTGCATTCATGTTCATTTATAAGCATCGTGTCGTATGAGGAATATTAATTTTGATTTAGAAAATAAATTGTTGCCTACATCAAGGGATTTAGCAATTTTTAATTTTAGTTGATTTTGCTTACATTTCATATTAGTTTTTTTAACTGTTTCTTTCTTTCTATGGCATTTCAAACGATTTTACTGTAAATTGCTTTTGTTTACTGTGATTTGACTGGATTTAATTTTTGCGCTAAAAGGATATTTTTTAGGTTTATAAGGTGATGAACGATTTTCTTAAGGTGTTGTATTTTTATTTTCTCTTGTAGCAAATACAGACAGCTCAAGGAACATTCCAAAAAATTCATACGTTTATCATCTTTTTTTTCTTAAAGATGGCTTTGTCTGGAAAAATCTTTTGAACTAATTATTGTTACCTGGCTGGTGGGTAGCGAGAAGGGCATGTTTTTTTTCGCAATTAATAATTGGCAGGAACGTTCAATTCTTTTTCTAGAAATTGCCTATTCACCCGAACTTTTTTCTATAAATCTAAACTTATGTGGCCAAATTGTTGCTCTACGGCAAAAAAAAAAATATTTAAATATTTTTTTCCCAACTGGGATTTGAACCATGTGAATTATAAATGAAATAGAATTTTACTTTTTCAGCTTTATGTTCATTTCTTTTTTAATTTCAAGTAAGAATGAATAAAAATAGAAAATGCATTCGTGATCATCCGATGGTTGATACAATTGCAAAAATGTTTAAAAATTAAATTTAGAAAAATGAATCTTAAGCATTTTTTCATTTTTAAATTTTTTTATGCTGTAAAATTTAATTATATTTTTTTTTTTGTTCTAAAACAAATAAAAGGTCAAATATCAGTTGAGCCTTAAATATTATGAAGTAATAACTGCTGTCTAGATGGAACCGTGGAGTCAATTGTTTCGTAGCCGCGAATGATAAACCTTGGTGGCGCTAAAACATTAGAACTGCAGACTAGATGAAAAAGTCGCTTCTTTAGTAAAATGAGAAAATCATGGTCCAAAACCTATCGGACTATTAGCTAGTAAACAAATTAACAACATAACAACACCGTGTCATAGTCGCAGCTGAGCTGGTTTAAAGGGCCTGCTTGGTACCGCGAAATGGAGTCGTACTGAAGCTGCATCATATTTTAGTCTATGGCTGCGCGAGATAAAGGGGCAAGCTTGTTTCAAGTAGTTCAAAAGAAGGCATGATGAAATTTTTAAACTATTAAAATTTTTTTCTCTTTTTTCTAAAATAATTTTTTGAATATTTTTTGAAGCTCCTGCTGTCTTAGCATACAATCACTTCGTTTCAACTGAATAATTTTTATTATTATTTATATTTGTTTCATTTATCATTCAAAATGTTTTCGTATGTTGTTAAAACGAACACTAAAAATTATTACAAAAAATTAAAAACCAAATAACAAATTTCAGTATTAAAAAAAAAACTAAAAACTTCGCGTCGATGACCATTTCGAATAATATATTTTTTGGTGTACAAGTATGTTGATACATAAAATCACCCATTGGACTCCATTCATCCTCATTTCAAACTCAACAAAAATATATTTATATATTTTTAACAAACAAGTAAAAAAAAGCACCAAAAAATTTTTATTTAAAATAAAAAATAATAGTGAAAAACCGCGTCGTCTGTGAGTTTTGTTATTTCTATAGCAAGAAAAAATTTTTCGAACTTAAACAAATAAAACAAAGCTAAAAAAACGACACAAAGAAGTCAACTACATTGCTATTCGAACAGCAATAACAAATATATCAAACAGTGGTAGACACGGAAGTAGCAAACATCAGCAGCTGCAGGAACGCCATCAGCATTACCAAATAAATTTCTACACCAACTGACAACTCACATACAGAAATGTATGTTGCTATCATTTTCCTTAATTTTTTGCACCTCATTCTTTTTTTTTAGTAGATGAATCATATGTGTATGTATTTCTTAAAATTCGTGTACAACAACATATGAAAAATAACAAATAAAATTAAAAAAACATAGAAATTTTATTGCATAAAAGAAACAAATCAAATAGAAAAACTGGAAATAAAGAAAGAAGGAGTTAAAATAAATTTAAAATTTTTATAAACGAATACAGTTGAAATTATTTGTTTAAAGCGGATTTTAGCAGACAACTAGTGAATTGACATTTAATGAAAGTGGAAGACGTTAAACTTTTAGAAAGATATCATGGACGAATTTTATAGATATTAAAATTAAGAAAAAATTTATCAAAGCCTTGAGATTTTGTATCATAAACTTTTACAATGAACATGTTTGGAGCAATATTTTTTTTCGTTCTCCCTAAAGTAGGCAGCAATTTCAAACATACAACAATTAATATTACTCATACGTTAACTGGTTTTAAATAAATGTTACACCCAGGTACGCTTTAGTTTCGAATTTTGCCATATTAGATTAAAATGTTGTTGTATACAAGAATAATGGTTGAGGTGCCTCAAAGCGTGTGAGATGTTAAAGATGTTGTTATCTAAGATTTACGAGAAATGTCTACGAGCTGTACTGAAAACTGAAATCAAGGGAAAACCCTGCTTGAAAGAATTTTAAGTTTACGGCTGTGTCCTAAGAAACCAATGCAAAGTTAAGTCACTCAAGCAATAAGTTCACTGTGACTGCTAGAATTTCCCGCTTCAAGTCTCAGGTAGATTTAACTTCATTGTTTAACTAAAAATTTTAATCCAGATTTATAATATTTTACAGTACTGCTCTGTATATAGTGACTCTTTGCTGCCAGCTGACGTTTTGGGGAAGTGTAGTTTATACTGCTTAGCATTGACGAAGCAACAAGGTCTCCCAATAGACAATACGTTTTCTATAGTTGCTGTTTAAATAACGATGTGTGCTTAGAAGGACTTGACCATTTGCAGCTTAAGTTACAGCTTATCTTCATAAAGGAGCGCCCCACAGCTGGTAACTATTTTCTTAAAAATGCGTGTAGGGTAAATTGAAAGTTAAATTGTTAGAAAATTTTTACATCATTGCACTTAAAAAGGCAGATAGTAACACCTTGCAAGAGGTGCAGAGAACAATCTTCCTGATCGCAAAACTGAAGAAAGATGCTTGAAAAATGGAGAACTCAGGGGACAACATAACTCTAACGGCGAAAACATTTTATTTCACAAAATTCGCATCCAGTCCAGTTGGAGAACGAACAAAGAAGTCATATGATTGCTGTAAAGTCCAGCAGGGTGCTGTGGTTAAAGGACAGTAATATTTTGACTGATAAATCTTACACGAAGTTCCGGAAGCTGGTGTTATTGTCGCTCAAATGTAAACTGTCGCGTTCTCTAGGTTTGTTTCTCTATTTTTTAATACTTGTTATTTATAAAGGGGTAGGCGACAGCAAAAACTTAATTAGCTCCTTAACTCACATAATTTGTTTCTAGAAAAAAACTTTATATGTTAAAAAATTATAAACCCTTTTAAAGCATTATGATGCATTATACCCAACAAGAAATCCCTTCCAAGTTACATTTTTACAAACTGAAATCAATAGAACGTATGATTAATATTAAATATTTCATAAAAAACAAACATCACTCATACGTCGCAGGTCATTGCACGAAAAAACTTTTTTGTGTTCGATCTTGTATTTGAATACTTGTTCTAGATTGCTGAAGATAAAAAGAAAACAATAACAAATAGTGAAAACTATGCCAAACAACTTGTTTTGTTTATTTTTGATATCTGTTTTGCCCTGTTTCGTGTTATTCTGTTTTTTGCAAAATACTGCACAATTCAATGCACTTTTGAAATGACCTTTACAAACACCTTGGTCAACTTATACACTGTATATTTATTTTAAAAAAATAGTCATACTGATACTACAAACAAAAATCTATATATTTTTGTTTTGTTTTATTTTGTTGCATAAAAGCAAATGCAACAGCTGTTCTCTTCATACCATTTTAGATATAAAATGTTAGTGGTGAAACGATACATTATATCAAATATACATGATATAAAAATGCATTTTTACTTTGGCATGCAATTGCATGCAGTGTTATGCCTTTGTTTATATATTTTTTTGTTAAATGAATGGCCTAAAAACGCGTTACTTGTTTTGTGGATGTATGGCTATGCGTACAGCTTGCGTTTTACCTACAAACATTACTAACGTTTATTTATAAATTCAAACATAAAAGCTATTTTGGCATGTACTATAGAGACAGGCTTTACTGCAACTAAAACTGCAGTTTGGGCATATTTTTTGAATAAAAAAAAACAGGGAAAATGCATTTCCGTTTTCTATTATTCTTTTTTTTTTATTCCCATATATATGCACTTGTGATAAAATGTTTTTTGTTGTTGTTTTCTTTGTATAATATAATTTGTTGAATTTTGTTTATATGCCTAAAAGGTTTGTTCTATATAACAACAAACACAACAAATACTATTACATATACAAAGATACGCATCGATATCTGTTTTGATTTTTTCCTATGAATGTTATTTATATAAAATATATATAAATTTTTTTTCTTTTGTTTATATTTCATTGTATAGATGTGTGTGTGTATAGACAAATACAAATAGAACAATGAAGTGATTTTTGTATGCGTATCAGTTAGTAATACTTCCGTATGTCTAGTCCACATGTTGCCAAGTAAAGTTTGTATGTATGTGTGTGTGTGTGTAAATTTTTATAGTTTATTTAAATAAATTTATTTTATATATTATTTGTATATAAAATATTTATATCCATGTATTTTGTACAGTTTTTTACAACTATGTTCTTTCTTTTTTGTATTTTTTTTTTCTTTCTTTTTTTCATGTGTCTGTTTTTAGTGGATTTTTTCATGTATTGAACTTCAATTATTTTACCATTGACGGCACTCTCAAGGTCAATTTTTAGTCAACTATCTATATTTTTATACAACACTTTTGTTTATACATTTTTTTTTTTTATCAAATCTCTTTTTGTTTAAGAGCTCAAGATTTTTATTACAAAAACTTAAATTTATTTTAAACAAAATCATTCCAAAGTAAAATTTTAAAAATAAATAATAACGTTAAATACAATTTTTTTTAAAACCTCACTCAATAATATAATTAGTTAATTTTATAAGTCAATTCTTATGCTTTTCTCTGAAGAGGTGTTTTATGGCTTCAAAATATACTCTGTCATTTAAAAAATAGCATTTCTTTATAAAAATAAGTTTTAAGGGTATTGTCTGCTACATATGTTATTTTGTATTCTTGTCTGTGTTTGCCTTCTTATTTTGTAAAAAAAATAGACCATGTGTTCAAGTCCGAAGAAAGACCAAAATAATAATTATTCTTAGTTGGTCCTAGGTAATGAGTTGTTAAATGCAAATAAAAATAATAAAAAGTGGCTCATATCGCTTGTTGTCTCCATTTAAAAAGAGAAAAAGCAACAGTTGTTTCGCCACAAGAGATGAATTATTAAACGAGAAGAGAAATAAAAATCATTGTTCAAATCTTTACGTCAAGCTTTAGTTAGAGTAGTAAAAAACTGGTTAAACAGAAAATAGTTAGTTCTAGCATCGCCTGGGTAGCGGAATATTGTGGTATAGTGGCTGCGTCAGTATTTTAACTTACAGGCTTAGTATACCATGTTTCATCAACAAGGTATACAATCCAACTATGGACACAAATAAGGATACATGACACAAAAAATGTAAAAAAAACAAAATAAAAAAAATTTATTCACATATATTTGGTCTTAAAAAAATTCAAAAATTGATATATTAGTTTTCACATTAGTTTTCTCTCGTGCCAGCCTACTTTCATTTTAAAGATTTTTAAATAAAGCAAACGATTTCTAATCAAAACGCGGCTTGAAAATGATGTCTTTACATCGAAAGCGCTCGCATATTGCACCAAATAAACAGCCAGTGACGACGGTCTTCACCGAAAGGTATGACAGCAGCAAACAATTTCTATTGTTAAACTTGCTTGTGCTTAAAACACTATTGGAGTTTGTTTAGCAAACAAGCAGAGACCCGAACCAATGCAGCCGCCGCAGTTGATCAATGTGAAAGTCTTTATTGTTTTATCTATTTACATACACCACCACCTTTATTAGTGATAAAAGTAACAATGTAGTCAGCAGACACATTTCAACATCTTTAATAGTCAGAAACAACATTAACTTGATTGTCACAGATATGCAAAATATTACAAATATTTTTTCGCAACAATATAATATTTTATGTAATTTTAATATGGAGGATGTTAAAAACGATTCAGTCAAATTTTGAAATTAATATAAGAAGAGCCACATTTTATATTTGTGATTTAATGTACTACGATTAACCTGCCAAACTTGCGCTTTTGTTTTTCAATAAATCTTTTTTCTATAATTTATGCTCCCTTTTAACGACAGCTAAAATTTTACTGCCTTCAGATATATTTAAAAAATATCAACAAAAATGTATATTGTCTTAACGGTACTTGATTTCTAAGAAATTAAGATTTCAACCGTGGATATTTTTAATTAGTAAGTTTAACTCAGGTTCATTTTTATTTAAATTCTAACAAATTTTTAGAAAGAAAAATTATTTACATATGTGTGCGGATTATTTTCTAAAGAAAAATCATATGTCAACAGAACGTAATGCCTTATTTCCTAGATCGTTTTATCCTTCATCAACACTCTTCGCAACTATCTACCTCAGGTTGTGTACATTGTAATAAACATCATCTATTTAACCAACTAAATTTGTCAAGAGAAAGAATACAAGGAGTACTCGTATTACAATCAATGTTAATTTGGTTTACGAACTTCACACAACCTAAGGAATTTCTTCGTTGTTCTCTCTGTAACTCATCTTGCACATTTGCTTTTGCCTTGTACTAACCTGCGATATGGCCACAAATGCAATTTTTATTTTTAATCAATTGCTGAACGAGCCAAAAGTGATATTGGTTCTTTGATGTAACAATACTGTGGTCAAATACCTAAAAGAGATTAAAAGGTATAGAAATGATTTCAAGGGAACATTCCAACCGCTTGAGGTCCCACCTAGTAGAAAATGATTTCGAGAAATGTATCTAATTCTTTCCCTTAAGCGCCAAAATTTAGGTCTCAAGGTGGTATTAAAATGAGTATTTCCGAAGTAAATATAGCCACTGCATTCTGTTTCTTTGTAAGTTTTTCTAGTCATTTTTATACTTTGAAATTCTAAATCGATTTTGCACCCCAGATTATTGCTATATACTCGCATCATTAAAATAAGAATTGTAGACATCTTGATAGCCCAAATAAATATTTATTATTACAAAAGGCCAATCTTTTACGTGACCTCTAACCTGAGTGTCCCTTGTCATGTGCTCGAGAGAAATTTGTGACTTTACTCTTCTTATGTAAAAAGCTCTAACTTCAGAAAATTTTTGAGCCAAATATTTATATAAGAAATCTGCAAAGTAGAAGCTGGGTTTACATACCATCCTTCAATTTTTAAATTCGTCTTTTTATTATTCGTTACTAAAATTTTAAGTTTCTGTCGTTTATCTTATTGTTTCAAATATAGGATAATATATGTCATAATAACATCACTATAAGGATACCCTTCACTTAATATTATTATTTGTGCTTTAACAGACCTAGCAATACATATTCTGCCAAAAACCAAGCGTCCGCCTTTTACAGTTTAAAAGATGTGGACATATTCGTCATACTTACGGCCTTATTATTTTGGCTTTAGCAGTACTAGCAATAAATATTCTGTCAAAAATATATGGCAATATTCGACATACTCACGGCCTAAATAAAAATACCCTTTAACTTTTAAATTTATTGTTCACATTAATTTTCAAGTAAAATCTGCTTAAATTCTACAACAGTTGAAAACCTGACGCCACATACTTTAAAATCACGTCACTATGAGAACACCTCTTATGTTATAGTTTAATTTTGGATTTTTTATTTTATTATACAATAATTTATTAAATATCACATCACTTTCGGCACACTTTATATTTTTTTTAAAATCTAGAGCCTCTTTATTATAGTTTGAGATATAGAAAGCTGTAACAGAATGCCCAACAGAAATTTGGAAAGTCAGTAGGGCTGAAAGAACCTAGAACTGCGAACGTCGAAAAAATTATAATTTTTTTTAATGTATAAAGAAATCAAAGTAAAAAAGAAGCAGGAAAAAATTTAAAAACGAAAAAAAAACAAAAATTGTTGTTGTTATCATTTTTTTTCTTGATTTAATTATGGAAAAATCTATTAGAAAAAATATTTTTTTTCTTTTTAATTTTGTATAATTATTGTATTTCAGCTTTATTAACTAACCAAACTCACATCATATTTGTGAATATATTTATTTATTTAAAATTCAGCAGAAAATCCATAATTTACTTACTAAAAAACTAACAAAAAACTTCACTTTAATTGCAGTTATGTTTTAATTAATCTACAAACAAACTAAATGTAAAGTTTAAAGAACTTTAACAAATTGTGAAGCAAAAAAATAGGCAAACTAAAAAAAATGTTGGAGCTCTAGTACCCTGTCATTTATCATTTACTAGGCCTAACTATAAAAGCCCACATGATTTTTAAATGTATCAGATTCCTAACAGAGAGACAAAAAAAAATTTAAATAACAAATTTTTAGCACACAAGGTTCATATGGGTGGTTGAGCTTGAAACAGAACACGCAGAAACATTAAAAATACACAACATCTCGCAATGAGGGAAAAAAAATTTGTTAAAAAGCTAAAAAAAATAAACAAAATAAATAAAGCTAAAAAGTATTTATCACAACAAAAAAATATTGGGCACAAAAATAGAAAAAAAATAAACTCTATAAAATATGTATGCAGACAGCAACACAGCAATGGCTGCAGAATGTCCAAAATAATCAAATAAGTTAACAGAAGAAGAAGAAAAAAACTAAAGTTGGCGTCAGCATATTCTATGGGAAAAAACGAAAAAAAAAGAATTACGAAAAAATGCGTTTTTTACAAAAAGTTTTTTTATTTCAAACACAGATAAGCTGCAGAATGGTTAAACCTACTCATTCTTTTTTCCCATAAAACAACAAAATACATTTACACATAAATATAAGCAGGGTATAGTATAGGCTCCGCCCTTGTGTATGTGTGTAGTATAAATACTAGTATAGAACACTATTCTACACACACCACACACACGGTTACACACGTGCACACACTCATTCACGCTCATACCTCTCAGAAACAGGCATACGACAGGCAGGCTCTCTGCAACCTACAAAATATTTTATAGTTTTTGTGTATAGTTTTGAAATTCCGTTTTTTTAGCGTTTTGTGTATAAGGAGGGCGGTAAATTTTTCTCATCAGACATTTTCATTTTTAAATACCTCGTAGTTTCTATTAAAGAAATGTATGAAAAAAAACTACAGCCTATTTTTAGGCTCTAAGGGGTTATACATATAACATTTTGTTTTTGCTCATCTTATTGTTGTTCTTCTTGCTGGTTTTGTGTCAGAGCAAAATGCAATTAAATGCTTTAGCCTTCCATTACTTTTGTTTTTTTTTTGTACTTTATGCCCCCTCTTACTTAACAAAATGTCTAAAGTAAATAAGAAAAAAAAGAGTGATTTCTATTTAATTTAGTTTTTTGTTGCGTTTCTTTTATAAGTTCAGAAAAACATCGTTATTGTTGATTTTCTTTTTTTTTTAATTTATTTCAATATTGCAGCCTTTTGTTATAGTGAGTTAAATGCTGCATTTGGTTTTTAAGTTTTAATACGAATTTTGTTTTCATTTTACACATTCTGCTATCTCTTCTTTTACGTTTTTTAACATTTATCTATTGTATGTATGCATTAACCTTTTTTTTCAAGATTTTAACGTTTCATTTTTGTTTTCTAAATGCTGGGGCATTAGATTATGAAAAAAGAATTTTAGTTAAGACCACAGTAACAAAAATGCTATAAAAGTTTTAAAGCCTAAAAGAAAATGTGGCATCTTCCCTCATGAAGTATTAAAAAAACGAAGTACTCTAATAACTTTTTAGCTGTAATTAGCAAATCAAATGAATTAAGAAAAGGTTAACCATTCAATGGATCTTAATGACTAATGAAAAAAACTAACGTAAAAGCTTGTTGTTGCTTAAAAGATTTTGCAATAAAAGAAACATCGCTACCAGTCAATAAAAAATTGTTATAGTTCTTGAACCACAGAGAATTTGAAACAATGTGTAGTTGGCACTTCAACTTCTTTAAGAAATGCTTATAACTTAGCGGTTTTAAATATTCGTTTTCCTAGTTTTAAGATAAAATTGCCTTCACAAAATAAATTTTCTTCTTTTTTAACTACAACTAGAGATGCCAATCGGGATTTTTTTAAGAATATCAGGTTGTCGATATCAAAAATTCTCAAAAACTTTTGGAATCTCAGGATTTATGATTAATATTTTTGGCTACTGAAAAAATTACTTTAATAAATAATCGAACGTTTCTGCAAATTATTCGATTATTATAATTATTACAGAGTTTCTTTTTAAGTCTTAGTTATTAAAGTTTTTCCAACAGAAGGGCAATAGTCGTCTTTTTGCAACTGCATACCTAAAAAATATAATTAATAAATAATAAATATTATTATGACTGTGACTATGATTATGATTTTGATTTTTTTTTTTTTGTTTTGTTAAAATGGCCCAAGATGCAATAATGAAATTTCTTATTTTAAATTATTTTTTATAAAGAGAAGTAGCCCTTCAGGCATTAATACCTATTTAGTTATTTTCGTAACTATGCTTCAATAATTAGGAAAGGGATAGATGTGAAATAAGACAGGTGGTAAAAGGACAAAGATATATATTTAATTATTTATTTTACTTCGCATGCGAATATGCTATGAAGAAGTAACGACGAAGGAGACTGCCTATTTAAACATAAATTCTAAAACATGTAACAGAAAAAAAACATTTTTATATTTTGATTGTTTATAACAGTTAAATAATTTTAAAGCCCTAAAAATCCCACGACCATAATTACAAATATCAAACGATTAGAAATTTTCAATTTTTAAGTAGCTGTTTAAAAAAAACAATTTTTAAGTTTCTTATTCAAGAACAAAATTTTTAATTCTACTTCTAGTGACACAGTACTAAAACGTAGCAGTTTTTATAATCAAGGCATCGTGACGATTCTCATAGTAAAATACTTTCTTATTTTTTAAATGTAAAAAATCGATCCCTTTATCTAATTTATCAGAAATATAAAAGTGTTATTAAGCTATAAGATACATCACTGCTTCTTGCAAGGAATAATTAAACGGCAAATGAGTTAGTAGTTGGGTAAGTGTTTTCTAAAAACTCACTGCAGTCTTCATCAATAATATTTAAGTTTTCAACAGAGAAAAAAATCTGCTATTAAAGTTTTATTTGTTTTTAGAAAGACATTGAATTAAATTTGTAGTTATTTTAATTACTTATTTAATTAGAAAAAGTTCCAATATAATTTTAATTTAATATATTTAATATGAATAATTATTTTATTAAAAAATGTTTTACTGTTAATTTTTCAATTAAATAGAGTATTAAGAGAATTAAAAATTTAATCAAATTTAAAACAGAAAACATATACAACTTTAATAGAAGCAAAAACTATTTTCTGTAAAATTTATTTTAAAAGAAATGTTATATAAAGAGCTTGTTTTAAAATTTATATCAAATCTTAATTATTTTTTCTTTAAATATGAGAAGTAAAAAAAAGCTTTTGAAAATATTCAAGGCCAGCAATGAAAATGTTTTTTGTTTATTTTGTGTTACTTCAATTTATATATTTAATAAAAATTTAAAAAGGGTTACGAAGTCAATTTAAAAAAAGTAAAAGTTGGAAGTTCTAAAAATAAAGTATTTAAAAGAAAAAGGGTAACAAGGAATGGGTATTCTTTTAAACAATTAAGAAATGATACAAAAACCATAAGTCAGATTAGGTCTTTAAAACCAAACGAAGCCACAAAGACCCAGAGTTAAAAAATATGACTTTTGACATTCTACATTATGTAAAATATCCACAGCGTTCATACTTTTAAAAAGAAATTATAGAAAAAGAAATTAATTTAGCATCAGATTTTTTTATAACTCTATCAAAAGTTAGATTTTATATAAGAATTTAAATTAAGTTTAAAATGTCCACGAATAAAATCAAAATTATATAAAAAATATTCACCGTGAGTGTTTAAATTTCTCTTCAGCAACGACAGTAAATCAATAGAAATTACGGTGTTTTTTTACGATCTCCTGAAAGGAGTAAGCAACTGAGGTAAATTTTCTACGCAAAAAGCATAATCAAAACTATATAGAGAAAGCCCACTGTACGAGTAAAAGTCTATAAACAAAATTATGGAATTGCGGAATTTCATGAAATTATTATAATACAGATACATAGAGATATTAAATATAATGAAACCTTTAATAAAAAGAACAAAAAAATAGTTTTTGATATTAAGGTGATTGTTAAATGTTTAAGTAAATTTTGGTATCCCTTTTAATAACTTTAGTCTCTTTTATATTTTTTTTTAACAACTGAAAAGATAAAATGTCGTAATTTGAATTCACCAAAACCTATAAAAATTCATCATCTTTAAAATAATCACGGACGAAAGCTTGTAATTTTTGAAAAAAATCTAGCAATATCTGATAAAAAGATCTTTAAAATTTATAATTTTTTTAAATATTCTAACCTTTATTCTAATTAAATATCACTCATACGCCTAGGCACCACTAAATTTAATTTCTCAAATTATTGTTAGAATTTTTTTAACACTTTCTAAACTTTTTTATTATTCAAACAACTAATAAATAATTCAATAATTGCTTATATCAAACTAAGTTGGCAAATAAATTGAAAAAGCAGGACTTGTATAAAACATGGCATTTTGACTATTACAGCAATCAAAATTTTAATTTGTTGGCAATTTTTGCCATTTTTATCAATTCTACTTTCTCTTTCAGTTCCGGCTGCTAGTGCAGATTCATATATAAAAAACCAATTTCGAACTGCATTTAAGCCCCAACAAATTGTTCACTAATTAAATGATAGACAATTTTAATTAAAAAAATAATAAAAGAAAAAATCTTCTTTATAAAGTCAAACGAGAATAAAGTCAATGAAAATGCAGATAAATTAAACAAACAATTTGTTGTTGTGTTTTAAATAAAAAAAATATGTATAATTAATACACCAGTACAAATGAAAGGAAATGAAAAACCAATTGAAACAAAAACTTTTAAAAAGAGGGAACTTTAATCAGAAAATCAGTTAATGCATTGCCAGCCGAATATTTTTAGGTCTAAACTAAATCTTAGAAAAGTCACGCTTTATAAATGTATGTGGATCTTTAATTTTTATTTCAGTTTAGAAATTATAAAAATGTTACGTATGTCATACCTGTCTATGTGTCATGATGGATGTTATTTGTTCTATCTTTTTGTATGTCTGACTTTTCTCTGTTCTTCAAGCACTCATTTTATATAAAAAATTTTTTCACTACTTTTTGTTAATTTGTTTTTAAATTCTCTGTTTTTATACACAAGACAAGTAGATGATTTTTATTTTTAAACCTTAGAACTCTACGAACACTGTACGAATTTTATTCTCATAAATTGTCCTGTATAGTTAGAGTGTATGGGGTGGCGCCAATGGTCACCGTTAGCAACAGCACTATGTGTATTGTATGCCTCAATATGTGTGTGTGTGTTTGAAGTTTAAGTATGTTTTTTATGTATATTTGCTAATTTTTTTTTAATTTTCTATTTAATTTCTATCAAAATTGCCAAAAACGTATGAAAAAAATGTTTGAAAAAAATAACGCGCGTCTAAATGATGTATATTTTTTCGCATTCTAGACATGAAATTTTTTCTGCCGTGTTTTTTTTTTTCTTTTTTTTTTTTTTGGCAACATTATCATTTGTTCAATTTAGCTGGTTGTTGTCCTACGCTTTTGTTTCCAAAGGGAGACCTTTGCATGGCTAAAGGATATGTACCAACCATAAATTGCATTAGCCTTACAAAATTCATCTAAATAGATGGGCACAAAGTGTCGGTAATATTTTTCATCATTTATGTCTAAAGCGAACGATAAGAGGCATGATTGGAAGGTAGTGCAGCAGGTACACTGTGCTAGACATTTGTTTGATCATTATTGACGGGCTAAAATGAAGAAAACAAAATACTCAAAAACACTTAATTTAAGCGAAGCAATAACAGAGAAATAACAAAGGAAAATATAAAATTAAAATAAAAAATATTTTAATTGTTTTTTAAGTAAATCAAAAAATATATGAAATCCAAAAAAAATTGTTTTATAAAGAAAGAGTTTCACCAAATATCAAAATTTTTCTTTAAAATATAAGTTTCACTGAAACCAAGTTTAAACAAGAAATTGCAGATTTTTCAAAAATTTATGACAATTTCAAACAAAATAAAAAAAGGGTAAAAAAGTTACTAAAAATCGAAATTCACAAAAAAGACAAATTAATACTGATTTTTATTAATATTTTCAGGCATTTTGAAAATTTTTAAAAATAATATAAAAATAGTTCAAGCAATTTTTACCCTTCTTAATTTTTTACAAATAAAGTTAAAGTTTTTCTGCCCATTTTTTTAATAAAAAAAAAATAAAAGCCCTCAAGTAATTTAAAATTGATGTTAATAATTTTTTTTTTCAAAAAAGAAAACAACATAGAATTAAACTTTAGTTCTTTTGATTTTCTTTATAATTTTCTGTAGTAAAGAACAACTTTTTAATTGCAGAGCTAAAAACTTTTTCTATACTTAAATTTCAAACTAAATATCAATTAAATTTAATATATTTCTTCGATTTTCATTAAAGTTCTTGTGATGTGTTTTTTATGCTTAAGGAAAATAAACACGCACAAACAAAAACAAAAATTTTCTAAAATATTTTCTAAAATATTTTCTAATAAAGTAAAACTTAATAATTTGTTGGATGGAAAAAGATTTCAGTTCAGAACTTTTCTATAATTTTTTTTTTACTTTTTTTTTCTTCAAACGTCCTGTTTTCCTTAATGAAAATAAAAATATGTAAAGAAAAATTACTTAAGTGTGTTTTACTCATAGAGATGAGTATGTGCAAATGCAAGTGTATAATTTTAAGTGGTCAAATGTATGTAGGTTGTATCGAATGTTGTATTTTACAACAAACATTTTGTAAAGTGTTGTGTTTCAAATACAAAATTTTGTTAAAAGCTTAAAAAAGGAGAAAAACTTTAATAACTTTTAATTTAGCAAGACAAAACTATTACAATATATATAAAAATACTTATAAAAATTATTATATGTATGTATAAAGTAGCTTGTTCTACATTTTTTAAGGTCCCATATTCAAAAGGTACAAATCTTACCCGTCCAATATCTCTCAAAAATCCAACCGTATTTCATAGGCCTTTATCTTTGCAATCATTATTATAACTTTTACTGAAGATGTATTTTTATGGCCTTTACAGCGACAAATAAAAAAAATATATATAAAGTTAGAGGGAGTCCCAAAAAAAGAATTATTTTCACGTTGTAGCTGTCACAAAGCTTCTAAGATACAAAAGTAAAAAGATAAAATTTAAAATTATAGGGTGCTCTATACAAGACATGATCTTTACATAACAAATTTACCCAGATTATGTACCCTCTACAATGTTATGAACAAAATTTTAAATTAAGAATGAAAGTTTATTTTTTTAAAAGACTTTATTTTTATTTTATTTTTTTATCCTCTCTAACATAAAAGGCTGACTCTTTAATCTTAAAAAATAAATATAAAATAGTATGAAAAAATAAAGGCTGTCCCGGACATATTTTATAACGCTTCATTTATAAGTTTAACTCAGACTGGACGGATATATTTTATAAAACTAAATAAAGCAGAAAATATTTAAAATTATTTCGAAAATTTAGTTTTAAAACAAACAATTTTATTTTTATAAAAATCTTCTTTAAAAAAAAGAAAAAACTGTTTCGAACTGTTAGGCCCATATCAGCAATTAAAAAAAATGGATTTTAAGTTCTAACAAACAAAAATTTTGTAGATTAAGAAAGGGAACTACCTACACAAGGCCCTCTTAGGAAACTTTTTTTCTCAAGGACCAGGAAAAATTAATTTTTGTGAAACACATTTGTTGTATCATTTTACTTTTTAGTGTTGTGGAGCCCTAAACATACATGCCTTGTCGACAGAATTGCTAATCAGTGCTGCGACTTGTGTCATCAGTAAGACGAAAGCTGGCATCAATGTAATTAAAAAAAATCATCAATGAAGTTTGTGATATTGTAAATAAGTTCTGCATTATAACTGCAAAGAAATCCAGGTACAGTCAACGAATAAACTTGACCGTGGTAAAAGAACTACGGATACCTTACAGCAGAATGTTACACAAAGTTAGATTTATATCGACCTTTGGCATGTTGCTTACTTTCTTCTTAAAAATACCCATGTCTTCATATCTATTCATCACACAAACAGGTTAAGAAATACTTATTATTTCTTCAAGAAAAATTAACTAAACACAACATAAATATTAACAAGATGCGTCAAACTTTTTCTATTTGAGCTGGTCATTATATTATTGTCATTCATTTATTACACTGATTTCGATCATTCATTTTTCTGATGATTACACTAACACCTACCTTCATTCGACAGTTTTTATCATTCTCAGTCGCAATGACAGAAGTTGTTACCGGCTTAAAAGTAACAACATCTGTAATAGTATTGATGTCAAATATTATTAGCGCATTAAGCTTTTTATATCTGTGGAACAACGCTAACTCTAGCGAAGTCTTTCTATCTAAAATTTATAATGCATCAGTTATTTCCCTATAGTGAAGATAATTTGTTCCCATATTCAATTTAATTTAAAAAATATTTTTTATAATTACAGTAAATAAATAAAATTTATTTCGACTTGTACGTAATTCTATTTTAATTTCTTAAAAATTTAGAGACGAAAACATTATTAATAAATCTGTGCAGACGTTTTCCAAAGAAAACATGAAATATTAGAATGTCAGGAGAATGTAATGCAGCATTTTCTGAATCGCTACATCCGTCAATTTGAATATCAATCAATATTAAATTCGTTAGACGAAGCTTACACACAACCCAAAGTATTCTCTCTTCAAGTCATCACATACATTTGTTCTGGCTTTTTGCCAACCATCGGTAAAGTCACCAATGAAATTTTTCACTTTATTTTCTTTAATATTTTTTCCTGCCAACATTTTAGAAGCTCATCCAGTATCAAACTGATTATAATGAAGTAAGTATGAATACACGCTGTTTTTTTTTTTTTTTTTATATGAAATTTAATATTTAGTTTATAATTAATTATTATAGATATAAAAATGAAAATTAAAATTTCGTTTAACATAAAACCATAGCAGCAACTAACATTTAATATTTCCTTCTTTCTTTTTTTTTTTTTTTTTGAAAGCAACCTATGCCACCTAGACTTCCATATTTTAAATACTGAAAACTAAATGACTTATGCTAAGCAACAAAGTGCTCCTGAACTTGACACTTCAACTTCCCATTACATATTGCCATTCTGTAGGAGTGTCCACTTTAAAAACATATCCTGGGAGCAGCCTCGTTGTTCTGCATTGAAGCCCATTATAATAAAAGATTATACTTTTTTATTCTTATTCAAGTAGTGTGATCTACAAGATTATTTCTGTAGACCTAAAACGAAATTTCCCACATACGACCATTTTATAAATACTGCGTGTATGTGTGTGTAAATTTATAAAAAATATTAATTTATAAAAAATCATATTAAAATATTTTTAAATACAAAATTTTACGTAGTGTCCATATGAGTGTTTGAAAGCTTGTGTACATTTTTAAGAAAACCACACATGACCACAAGAAATTTGTTTTTATTTTATTATTATTTTCTTTCTTGTCTTCCTTTTAAACCTTCAGAAAGACTTAAATTTCACATACAACATTTTTACAGTTGCTTTCAACTTCTACATCTTTATAGATAAAATATTTGTATAATTTTTCATCAATAAGTTTTTTATGCTTGAAAATAAAAAAAAAAAATTGACTTTAAAGTTTTGGTCAAGTTAAAAGTTTATTTTTGATTGAACACTAATTAAGTTTGTTGCTTCGATCAATAGAAAAGAAAGATAGTGAATGGAAGGCAAAGGAAAAGTTAAATTTTATATAAAAGAGAGTACGAAAAAAAAGAACTTTTTTAAGGCAACTAAAAGATACAAGTTTTTTAACATCATTTTAAAATAAACACTTAATATTAAGTTATGAGTAGTTGTTGTTTTTCTCGACTGTACAATGTTTAAGTAAATTTTAGTAAAACAGAAAATTTTTAAGAATTCCAAAATATAAAAAAAATAAATTATATAAATTTTAGGAAACGCTCTTTTTTAATAATTTTGCTAACTTTAAGTCCAAATTGTAGATTGAAAGTGGTTTGAGATTTTGTATCCATAAACATTTTTATTACAAAAAATTTTTAAAATTCGATTTTGACTCAAAAAAATAAATTTTAAAATTGATTTTCTCGGAAACTATTCATCGAAAAGTTTAAATTGAAAAAACTGTGATCACGTATAAAATGTATAAAAGTGAATTTGTTTCAACAAGAGGATTAAATATATAAAAAATCGCACAAGAGGCAGAAATATATAAAAGATCCCTTTTGACCTCAAATAATCAATATTTAATACTGAAAACTTAAAAATTTAATTTTTTTTTCGACATTAAATTATTTATAAGACCGCTAGCAGTAAGGAAGTAAAACAATTGAAATTGCTACGGTTGGTCAGAACCAACCATTAAAAGAACCTCAAAGCTTGCTAAATCTTTGAATTTATTACTTTAAAAAAATTTTTTTATAACCGAATTTTATTATAGCGATAACTTAATATTAATTGAGATAAGGCTTGTCTTCCACGTATTTAACATGATTTAGCTTCCAGGAGTATTATTATTTAGCTTGTAGCAGAGGAACTGTCGAACAACTTTTTATCTGCTCCTAAAATTAAGTTTTCCTTAGTTTGCCTTGGCTGATTTCAGCTTAAGTTTTCCAAGGTAGTATTCTTGATCCCGTCTTATGCCTCTTTTCGTCCTCTTTAATTTAAATAGGATTTATATTTACACCGCTATTTGATTATGGCACAATATCCACTTTATGCAACAAGTAGCATCCCAATATTTACAAGATCATTTATTGATTTGGCTGAGTGATTGATGTAGTGGATAATAAGGGATAATGATCAAGAATAGTGCGCATATAATGTTTACATTACACAGAGAATCATGCCATCTTATTTCAATAACAAATTAATATATCGTCCATGCTATTGATGGCTGTATATTTCAATAAGCGCTTTTACAGAAAAAGCCACGCAGGCTCTAAAAGAAGCACCCGGGCTGTTAAAAATATAAATACTCACAAAATCGGAACATGTCACTGATTAAAGCAGAAATCTTAAAACTTGCCGAAAAATCTTAAATGATCCTGGTTTCGCACTTTCTGATTTTTTTGTCGAACAGCAAAGAGATGAATACAAGCTGAACCTTAAATCGATTTTATTACCCCCACCAATTTTTAAATTATGAATAAATAGTGGAAAAAACTAAATCCATCCACTACTTACAGGCAAGGATTTTTTATTGTAGAAAGACTGATCCCAGACTATTTTATGATTTTTTTAAATTTTTGTTTTGTATCTAAAAATCATTTACGATGGTAATTTTGAAATCTATAAATAATTAAATTATGAATTTCTTACAGGGTTTCCTTGCACCTCAAAAGGTTAAATCAATACAGTTACATCAAAGATATATCCTTGCAATTATATACACTTATACAACGCCAAATAAAAATAAACAGGATTTCTATTTGAAAATTATTTTATTTTAATTTTGAACTTTCATTAAAACATTTATTGTATTGTACATTTCCAAATTGCTATAAAATGCAATAACGAAGTAAAATCTTACAACAAAAAGGTCACACACATATGCACATGAACACATACTAATAATATTGTGTATGTTTAAATATGAAGCTGTGTGCATGTGTGCTGCAGTGTAAAACTTTTGCTGTTCATTTGGCTGGTATTTGATGTGTTTTAAAGGAAGAAAACTTTGCAACACAACTTAAAATAAAATAAGAACAAGGACTTTATAGAACAACCAATATATTGGACAAGAATATATTAAGAAATCCACCAAATACCAGGACAACAATGTTAAGTGTCTTAAAGTATGTGCATGTGTGTGTGTGCTCAATAAAGAGAATAGTATGTGATTTTCAACAAATGCATTTTAGCGCAATTATTTAATGAAGTTATAAATTTCAAAAGAAACTTTACACACTTGTACATACACACACACACACTCACACACATGTTTATAAATGTGTAACTATAAAAACATGATTTTGTATAGAATATTTTTATTGTAAAAAGGTAAAATACTTTTGCGGGTTCATATCGACATCGACAAAACATGTTCATGTATTTGCACATTTGAATACTTTAAAGTTTTACAACCTGCAATAAGCGTTAATTTTCATAGAAAATGCAAAATTATTACACCGACAACAAAATTGAATTCAATTTATTCTAAATACTGAATATTTTCTATAACTTATGTAATTTGATTTATTTCAAATAATAATTGTGATGAAAGCAAGAGGTGCAAAATTCCATTTAAGTTTCTTGTTTATTCATAAATTTTCTGTTGGTGGCCTTTTGTTTCGCTAAAGAAGTTTTGCATGTAAAATTATATGCATCGAGTGAATGTGGTTGGATACAATTAGAAAATGTCATATCTTGTTAGTCTTTTTTTGTAAAGTGTTTTAAGGAGATGAATGAAAAGGTTGGAAGTTTTTCCTGATCTCAAGTTTATGTAAAAAGTGACACATAAAACTATACAATAAATGACATTCATTGTTTAGCTTATCATCATCTAACTTGCGACACAGTGTTTTCATTTTAAAGGTCTACACCAAGCCCAGCATTATTTAATTACTACGTTTACAGTCTAAAAGTTTGCCTGCAATTTAAATAGTTAATGGCAGAAAAAAATTTTGGCACCTTAAAAAATCTTATTTGTTTTCTGATGAAAATGTAATTAAACTTTTCGTTATACGAATTACATAGTTAATTAAAAACTTATTAAATTATAATTTGAATAGATTATATATTTAATTTAGAAAGAGGAAAAATACATTTTTTAACTAAACAAATCATTGAAGCAATTAAAAATTTGTTTGAACTCAATCAGAACAGAATTTAAATTCTAAATTGACACAAAAACTTTTTTTCTGTGATGTGACAATTTTTAGTTAGAAATAGTGGAACGGTCGACAGTATGAGTTGAGCGTATTAACAGATTTCTTAATTTGAAAAAAATTATAAGAGGCTTGTGGATTAAAAATACAGGCGCTAACATTTACAACAACAGGTTAAAAAATTTGTACCTTCATGATCCCATTTAAACTGCAAGAGTTTTTAAAAACTCAATTAAGCAATATGAAGGGCAACTTAAAATGCAAAAAATACTTCTTAAAGAAAAATATTTAAAGTCTTTTTATTCTTTTTCTTTGCAGAATCAGACTTTCTCCAAACATCTGAGAGAAACTGCATTTTTAAAAAAGATTTTATACCAAATCTGAAACAAATCTATAAAAGAAGATTGAGTAAAATCATACAAAATATAGTTTTTTTTTTTATTTAGAGACCTTGGCAACGAAAAAGCTATTCAAAATAATAAACTGAGAAAACTTTTTGATATTAAAATAATAAAAGGATATAACAAAGATATGACTTTTAAAATAAAATATTTTTTTTTCGAGAAAAATTTCTTTTATTTCTAAACTTTATCTTTCCTTAGTTGTATTTATTTAGTCCATAATTTTTACAATTTTTTCTTCCTTCGAAATAATTTCTTTAACCAAGATTATCATATGAGCCGTAGCTTTAAATTTGTGTCCCTTTATGAGAACCAACTTTAGTTTAAATGGCAACAATACAAACATTTTCTAACTTCAAACACGACAACTTAAATTTTTTTTATTATTCTTTGTTCTCTGCATTGTGTCTTTCATTCTATAGTTCTTGCGAGATTAATATTCGCGTAATCTTGTTTGATAGATATGCCCTCTAGCAAACTTCTATAGATATTCACATCAAAATAAGTAGCAATTGCGGAGAAAATTGAAACATTTTGTATTGAGTTTAGCAAACTTGCACCTTTAATTAGCGTAGCCATACAGACCAGATAGAAGAGTTTTGTTTTTTAAATAGGTCATGCAACCCGTTTTACCACAAGTACCGCAGTATTATGTTAGTTCTTTTCCCCCATCATTAGTTTCTAAGTAAGTCATCCCATCTTTTGTTCCGCTACACTCTTTTTAACTTTTTGATTATCTTATCGAGAATGTTTTAACTGCTGCTTTTCATTTTTTCACTTTTAAACAATTCACCCATCGTGTCTATTTAACAATGATTACATTAAACTTGTTGCTTTGTTGGGATTTGAACTCATGATCTTCTCTTTAAACATATAAGCAAACCCATCTATCAGCGCAGCCATCGCGGCTGCTTAACGTTGTTTAGATAAGTTATGCTTCTATCTTTATACTTCCATATTTTAAAATGCAACAACAGCAACACAGATTTTAGCACTCTTGTAACAATTCGTTGACATTGTCAATTGTCATTGTCACAAAACTAACAGTTTACACTTCAGATCAATGTATTATATTTCCATCTGGTGTAAATTTTAAACTAAAAACTAGCGCCGCTTTTAATTTGTAGTTTGTCTTTTTTGTACTACATTCATTAAGAAATATCCTCAAGTTTAATTGTATCTTAGCCGCCTCTAGTGCATTATGATGTTTTACGTTACATTAAGAGATACGAAGCAGTAGTAGATCTCTTTGAATCTTGACTGCAATATATTCCATTTAAAACAACTTATAATAAATGAAAATTTCCCTAAACTACTCCCAGTTTTTAGAGAGCAACCTCTTCTGACTTTTAATGATCTTAGAATTATAACTGACCGGAATTTTTTTAGAAAACAGAAGGCAATCGCATCACCGAAAATATTTAAGTAACGTGCAACAAAGTTAAGAGGAATAAAGTCCAATAGTTTCATTATGATAATAAATATCGAGCATACATAACGATTGGATAGCATTAATGGATCAATCATGATGATTTTGGAATGGCTTTATTGAACTACTGAATATTTTTAAAAGTCAAAAAAAAATATTTTTTATTTGTGTAATTTGAACGATGATATTTTTTGTCTTTTTCAAGTTTAGTGTTCCCCACTGTTTTAATATTTTTCACGTGTGTTTTATTTCTCTTTGTTACATTATATTGTCTAGCTAAGGTTCTGTTACTTGGGCTTCGATTTAAAATATTTTAAAAACGAGAACAAAATACACCGCACCCAACACTACTCTTATTTTGATAAAAATTAACATGTTTTTTGAAAACACCAACTGGTCAATAGTCAAGATAGTACACAAATTCGCGTTTTTTGTGTTTTATATTTCGTTATAATATTTGTTTAATGTTCTTTTATTTCGGTGAGTTACCAAAAAATAAAAAAAGTTAAAAAAAACCTGGAGTACCATTTATTACCAACTTATTTCGTTTTTTATTTATTATTTTTTTATTTATTCTCTAACGAAAATGCAAACTTTATTTTCGCGTCCCTTAAGCTAAACATAAACCAAATAAATGAACCAAGTTTCAGAATAAAAAAACAAAATACAACAAAATATAAAGACTGATGCTTGAATTTATTACATTCTCACTTCCTTAAACTCACAAGCCAAATGGCCAAGCGTTTGGCCATTAAAAACACCCATAATCACAGACAGCCTCCAGTATGAATATAACACACATGAAAATGGTTCATATATAAATATTCGAGTATCTACAATACCCCCATTTTTTAGTCATTGATTTTGAAACAAAAAATGAAAAAAAGAAAAAAATTAAACAAGTATACGCTGAATTTACGTTTTAATGCTTAAAACGAAACTCCTCTACTCATAGAAAGATTTTCTTTATTTTTTTTCCAAAGAATATATAAAAAATAAAAAAAAAATAGCAACGTTTGCTGCTAATATTTTTGCTCTTATTTAGAACTTTTTTTAATTCAATTTATTTTTGGATTTATTCACATTTATACACATGAGATTCATTTCCGCTTTTTTTTTACTTTTATTCATCATTTCTAGTTTTTTCTTTACTTACACCAGCTTGATTATATTTTTGCGATTTTTTTTTTCTCTTAAAAGTACGCGAAAAAATCCCTAAATAAAAATTTGAAGGAATCAATGATTTTTTTTTCTTGCTTTGGCAGGATGTTTATGTAGAAAAATTTAGGAAGTTTGTGTATAACTTTAATGAAAATTGATGAAACAAAAGTTAGTAAAGGTAATTGTGGGTAATACATTAATGAGTCTATACGATAAATGATTATGCTGAAGCCACTGTTACAGGAGGTGTTAAATTATAAAAAGGTTTGTCAAATACAACCATGGCAAAAAAATAGATGTATTAAATTAATTTCTATAAAAAGGTTTTTTTTAGGCTTAAAAAAGATAAATAAACTCGAATTTAAATAGACTGTAAGAGAAATTATTTAACGAATTAAAAAAAATTTCAAAAAATAAGAATGGTTGAAAAAAAGGACATATGACAGGATCTTTTAAAATTGTAATTTTCAAAAAACTGAAAATAAATTTATTAAGATAAAATAATTTACTAAGTTGTTGGCAACAAGAAGCTCTTGAACTATAATTAAACTTGTGGTGAAAAATTATATAAAAATATAATTCTTATAAAAACTCTTAAAGCTTTAAAAAAATATTAGAAAGCATAAAAATAAAAAATCCATTAAAAAACCTTAATAAGTAATGTAATATTAATATTTTGTGATAATTGTCAAAAAGAAATAAAACAACAGGAAATTTTATTTTTTGATTATTTAAGATTTTACAAATTCATATGGAAAATATAAATCAATATATTGTGAGCTAAACATCTATTTCTAAAAAAAAATCATAAGATGAATAATTCTTTTTCAAAGAAGGCATTCTCAGAAAAAAAAGATGTTTGCCAACTTGTTATAAAAAAGTTTGATTTTTCACAACTTAACACTTTTATAAATTTATTTTTGTAACCTAATATAATGTAAAAATAGTTGTAAATTTTTTAATATTTAATATTTACCCTAAGTCTTGAAAAAATATAAAATGTAAAAACATAATAAAATAAACAAAATTGTTTACAATTTTCTTGTTTAAAATAAATTTATTTTTAAATAAATTTTTGTTTACAATTGTTTACTCTTAAATAAAAATACTACAACGAAATTATAAATTTAGTTTTCAATAGAAATATAATTAGGAGTCTGTATAAAGAATGCTCCCATATCCAAACTTTTTTTCAAGTTAAATTTAAGTATTAAACTTCAAATTTGTATAAAATTATTATTTTTCAGAGGTCAAGTTATTTTTTTAAATATGTACACTACTAACTTTAAAAAATATTCTTACAACAACAACAACAAATATACTGTGTTTTTAATAACTTTAAAAAGAAACTTTCCTAAAAAGGACCTTTCGTTTTGCAGCATTTAAAAGGCATATTTTGTCATACTGTAAGCTTATATTTGTCTAAAAATCTTTTTGTGTACATTCATCAAAAACGCTATTAAATATTAAAACTGTGCATATATTTTTCAAATTTATTCTACAAATATTTTATTTTTGTTAACCTTAAAAACTTGACTTTCCTTTGATTTATATTCTTTAAATTTTATAAATATTTTGATTATAAAAATTTAATTGTTTGTTTATTTCTGGCCTGGCAACACTGAGTGCAGCCAAGTGCAATCTGACATTTCCATTGGAAAGTTTGTCATTTTTAAGCATAATCGTACTCAAAACGTTTTGACGTACGACCATTATTTGTGTTGTTTACAGTGACTTGAAAAAATTATTATGGAAAAAAATGGAATTAACTCGTGAACATTTTCGTGCCATCATTTTTCACAACTTTCGACGTGGATTATCACGACAAGAGTGCATTGATGAACTTAAATCTTTGTATGGCGATGAAGCACCATCCTATAGCACTGTGAAAAATTGGTATAAAGAATTTAATCGTGGCCGCAGCTCGCTCAAAGATGAATTCCGTGAAGGTCGTCCAAAAACGGCTGTTGTGCCAGAGAACATTGATGCCGTGCGTGAACTCATAATGCAAGATCGACATGCGACATACCGAGAGATAGAGACATCCTTGGACGTTTCTTCCACCAGCATATATTCAATACTGCATGAACACCTGGCCGTAAAAAAGGTTTGTTCTTGTTGGATCCCGCACAATTTGAAAGTCGCTCAAAAAAAGGCTCGTGTCGATTGGTGCAAAGAAATGTTGCAAAAATACGATTGCGGTGCTTCAAAAGACGTTTTTAAGATCGCCACAGGTGACGAATCATGGATCTATGCGTATGAGCCCGAAACGAAACAACAATCGACCGTGTGGGTCTTCAAAGACGAGCAAAATCCAACGAAAGTTGTTCGTGGAAGAAGCACTTCGAAGCAAATGGTCGCCTGTTTCTTCGGCAAAACTGGTCATGTGGCGACTGTTCCGCTTGAGCAACGTAGGACGGTCACTTTTGAGTGGTACACTACAATTTGTTTGCCTGAAGTCATCAGAGAAATTCGAAAAACCAACAAGAGAAGACGAATCATTGTTCACCATGACAATGCGAACTCTCACACATCGGCTCAAACCAGAGCGTTTTTGACCGGCCAAAACGTCGAATTAATGGGTCATCCGCCGTACAGCCCTGATCTGGCACCTAATGACTTCTTCTTGTTTCCGCACATCAAGAAAAAAAATGCGTGGTCAACGATTTTCGTCGCCAGAAGAAGTTGAAAAGTTTAAAAACCATGTTTTAGAGGTGTCTCAATCGGAGTGGAAAAAGTGCTTCGACAACTGGTTTGAGCACATGCAAAAGTGTATAAATCATGCTGGAGAATAATTTGAAAAACAATAAAATTATTTTTGATTATAAATATTCGCATTTTCACTATTAGGCCAGAATTATATAGACCAGCCCTCGTTAAATATTTTTTATTCCTTAAAGTAAAATATTTGTTTGCTCCTAGAAATAAAATATTGGTTATTTAACGCTTCACACTGTAATATCTGCAATTTATACATATCAACACCATGAAATAAATTTAAAAACTACGGACTTTAAAAAGAGTCTTTTAAATATTTTTACAAAATAACTTGTGTTTTAAATATGTAAAAACTTTCAGACTACTATTTGCCATATTAAATGGCCACAAAAATTGTCGTATATGACCTGATTGATATAAAATCAAACCAGTGCAAAGTAAAATAAGAAATAGTTTTTAAAAAATTTAGTTTTTTTTAATCTGATGGAATTTTAAAAAAAAAAGAAAAATAAAGGACTTTTTAAAAATAGATATTTCTTACAAATTATTTTTCTTATTAAATGTCATGAATAAGCGTGTTTTTAGCAATGTTAAAGCGATTTTTATAATTTATTTGTAATGCACTTTTATTTAAAAACCAAAAGGACCTTTCACAAGATTTTTAATAACAATTTTATATTAAAATTTTTTATCAAGGCAATAGTTATTTATAATTACATATTGTAACATTATATTAAAGGAATGTCTTTTTTCAAAGGACATTTAAATAATATTTAAATTTAAACATTTTGATTTCAATTGAGTTTAGTAGTATTAGTATAAATTTAAAAAATAATGTAAATTATTTAACAAATATTAACATTTTAAAATTAAACATATTTAGAAATTTTAATTAAAAGCAAATATTTGAAAAACAAATTATTACTGAAAAAATTATATAAGTGCAGAAAATACTAGCTTAAAAATATTTTTATTTATATATTTGTTTTACATTAAAATCTAAAAAAAATAACTTCTAATTCTCTGTTTACCTGCCAGCCTTAATTCTTCTTTTTTCTTTCACTAATTACAATGTTGTTTAACTTTTTATTAAAATATTTTATTTTTCTCCAGTTTATTGTAAATTAAAATTTGCTTAAAAAAAACAAAAATAACCCAATAAAGAAGAGAAATATAAAACTTGAGTTCTTTATACAATTTATGTAAATTTAACAAAATAATATATAAAAATAATGTTTTTAGAGAACATAAATTAATGTAATATTATGTTTAAATGTGTGTGAGATAAAAAATATTAATAAAAATAAAGAAAAAAGAAAAAGGATGGAAAATTGTAAGTACTGGGCACTAATCAAGTTGATTTTGTACTTCATTAGCCTGTTTTTTCTTGGTATTTACTTTTATTGCATTTTTGGCCCTCCCTAACTCTTCTTCACTATCCTCCTCCATACATTTTTCTACCTATTCTTGCATTTTTGCCTGAGTAGAAACTTGTTCCTTTTTTTTTTTAATCCAAAAAAAATACATTAACAGGAACATAAAAAATAATAATAATTCAAAATTATAACAACGAATTAAGACTAGAACAACAGTTAAAAAGTCGAGAACATTATCAAATTAAACGCTATCATGCTATAGAGTATTTTTACCAAATTTATTAAGATTCTTTTAATTTTTTAATCATACAAATATTTAACTCCAAGTAAAGAAAAGATAATTTCAAGTCATTTTAAAACTTTTTACCTGTGCAAAAACCTTGAATCATTTTCTGAACTCATGACTATACCACAACCAAATCCCACCTCCTTTTAATTATTATTTTTTTAAACCTTTAAAATTCATTTTTTTTTTATTTAAGGGCCAAGGATTCCTAAGTTTGTGTATTAACCAAACAAAATGTCCATTAAACCCTTAAGCATTACAGCGTAAAACCGCGTAATTTTTATAAAAATAAAACAAAATGACTTATTACAAGTGACCGTAAAAGAACAGTGATGTGTGAAAAGAAAACAAGCTTACAAACCATTATTTAAAATAACTTTGGGTTAAATAAAGCCATTGTTACACAAGATCTTAATAATAAAAAAATAACAAACATATGATTAAAACCCTTTTCTTTCCTTTATAAAGACCGTTTAAAACAGTTGTTTGTTTAATGTTAACAACAACATAAACAACAACAACAAAAATGCGCTAAGTATATTAAGTCATTTATCTTATTTTGTCAAAATCAACGAAAACCAACAAATCATTTTTATATCATTTTATGTTATTTTATGCCATGCTCTCTCTCTCTCTACCTTTAAATATTTCAGCTTATTTTAACCAACTTAATGTCAGAACTGTTGAACAGGTTTTTTATTTTTCTTTTATTATCCCTTTTTACTTTTCGTTGAACATTGTGTCAGGTCACTGTTTAGGTGAATCCTTTACTATTATTAGCTGTCACATAGTTATTTTAGATTTGATACTCTCTGTTATCTATCAATTTTTAGTATTCTTAGACTAAACTGTGTTGAAAACTTGTGATTCAAATTGTTATTTATGTCCTTTTTTGTAATTAAACTTGACTAAAGACAAGTGTTTTTATTGCTTACTGATTAATGACTTCTATGGCATTGAAATTAATATATTTGTTAAGGAAACAGTTGTGTAAATATACAATTATTAGGTTGCTGTCTATTATAGTTAAAGGATGTAAGGGGTTTTTCTTTAAGTTAATATGAAAAATAACATAAATTATAAAAATTGAAATCAATTCTATTAAGTAGTTTATTTTTGACAATAACATAGCTTTTACACAATTAAGTTGCGAAATAACGAAATTAAAATAAAAGATAATACTATTTCTTGATAAATTTATTAAATATTTATTTCTTACTTTAACAGCCCTCTTACACTTAATTAGTTAAATGAGAATTATATAAAACTAATAGCTGGCACAGCATTCTCCGCAGTAGTACACTTCACATTAATTATTTTTTTAACAAATAATATCTTAGTCAAACACAACTAATCCAAATAATCTTAAAAATCATTTTCTAATATTTTTATTTATTCAAAATGTTTACTTGAAATTATAAAAATAATAGATAAATTTTGGTATAATTTTAATTTTTATGGATCGTATTTTAATTATTTTTCTTCCTCCCTAAGGTTTTGATTTATGAGTAACAATCTTTTTTTCAGTTAACTTACCCCACAATTTGTATTTTGTTTCTAATTACCCAACAGTTTTGTTTTTTTTTTTTTTTTTGTTTTTTTGGTTTTTGATTACAAACTATTTTATATAATATGTAAGAAATTATTGTTTTTTATTTATTTCAGGAGACAATTAATAGCAAATAAAAATATAGATTAGATTTCCTACAACAATTTTGATTTGCGTTTGTATTGTATTAAAATTGTATGTTTTTCCTAGAAACAAATCAATCAAAATTTCTCTATATAGTTTAACAATATAATTATATATTTATCGGAAATATTTGATAGCGTTTAATTAAATTTTTTATATAAAAAAGTATTTGTTAAAAAAAATTTTCAATGCATAAAAAGATATATTTACAATTTACATTTTTTAAGAGCGAAACAAGCATAATCGGTCCCCTTGATAATTAGTTTCTTTCTCTAATACAAGAACCTTTAGGCCTTTTATAAATCTTAATTTGTTCTTTATAAATTCCTATGCTTCATGCTCGCTCTGGTTCTGTATTTCACGCGAAATCAATACATTCAATAATTTCCGAAATATTTTGAAAGTTCTAAAAATTTTTAATTCGTGTAAAATGCAAAACAAAAAAAAGAAACAAAAAACATAATAATAAAAAATGTGAGCTTTTTCGTTTAAATTTCAATGCATGTTAAAAAAATATATTTGTTTAATCACACCAATCAAAAAGTATTTTTGTTTTGTTTTTAAATAAATTAGAAAGTTCATATTTTTAAAAAAAAGCCCTTTTAAATAAAAAAAATCAAATCCCGATGCTGCAAAAGCCTCTAAAATAATCAAAATTACTATCCATTCCGTAGCGTAGTTACTGAGATTCGATTTTAATTTTAAAGAGCCGCTTTGTATTGCAGACAAACAATTCATCTTTAAAATTGGTATGAGAATGGGTACTTCGATACTAATGCTCGTTTAAATTAAAAATTTCATTGAATTTTTGTTAAAATTTGGCCAAGTTTAACAATTTTTTCACAAGCCTTTAAAAAAATAATCTCAATTTCCTTATATTCAGTTATTCATTAAAATACAGTTTCTTCTTAAAGTAATTTATTAATTTAGTAAAAAATTGCTTTATTCTACTTCAGATTTCATATTTCAGTGTTTTATTATTATTTTTTTTTTTTTTTTTATCCAACAATAAAACAAACTCTTGTTTAAAAAAAATAAAACTTAAAAAATCTTATTAAACTTGCACATGCATGTATTTTAAAATAAATGACCATTGTTGTTGTCACCTTTGCTACAAAATCATAAATTTCAAATGCTAACGCGACACCAACTCTATTCATATACTTATGTTGCAGAGCACATTTCTTGTTTCTCACACATTTATTGCGACATGTTGAAATCAGCACATCCGTTACCAATACCACAGACTGCCAAGGATACCCAAAGTGTTAGCCAACAATAGTTTTCTTTTTTCGCTTTTATTTCTGACTTTTTTTTTAGTTTTTAGTTTTTCACACTCAAATTAATGTGCCCAAGAAAATCATTACAATGAAGAAATATGTAGAGGAAATAAAAAAACAGAGACCATAGCATGGAGTTTTTAGTACGAAATTGATGGGGAGCTAAAGTTTTAAAAAATAATGTTAAGCAAATATTTTTAAACTGAGGAGATGAAAAGAGAAACTCGCATATAGGAAACCCCTTTAAGGAAATACTTATGAAATCATATTTGCAGAAATGATTCGAAAAAAAATTATTAAACCTATTCGTTGTTGATGTAATTTCTAGCTAAAAATTCCTTTTCAAACGAATTTTAAATTTTATTTATAATTGTTGTTTGTTTATTATTTTATCTACAAAAAAATTGTTTGCAAGGTTAATATATCGTTCAAATTGATATAACTTTTTTATTAGGCGCTTATAATATTACTTTTCCTTGTTGGCAAATATAGTTAAAAGTCAATTTTTATTTTTATTTTATTTTCTTTTTTTTTTTTTTTTGTGTTGTTAAAAATTATTGATGACTTTTAATATTTGTTCTAAATTGGTTAAAGAAAAAATATTATCCGATCAATAATTATTGTTTTCAGTCACTTTTACTCCAAAATATTCAATCGATTCTCATTTGCAATAATTACTTTTGTATGAGGCATAAGAATTTTGAAGTTCTGTACAAACTTTTCGTAGAATGCACTGATATACTTTTTGAACACTGGCTTTATAAATATGCTTTTTCTGCAAATAAAAATTTAATATTTAATAATTTTTGAGAACGAGTATTTAATGAAAATATCATAAAGTGTTTATCAATAATTCTTTATATAATTTCGGTAGTTTTCTCAATAGTCGTTAAAGCGAATACACTTTCTACTGGTAACACCAAAGAGCACAAACACAGTCAAGTTAGTATGGTTAAGAGGTTGCATCATTTTGTCGTACTATTTAAGACCGAACTTAAGCTACCTATACACGTTATGTTTTTTTTCATCTGACATTTTAATTTTGTGAGTCATATGTTAGTCTGCATTTGTGTCAAAATTGGTATTTTACAGAAGACTTTTAATATTTGGTCACAAACGTAAATGAATATTTACGTCTGACGAAACTATTATTTGTTTACAACAGCTGATTTGCTCGCAAATTTAATTAAAATTGATTTTTGTTAAAAATGATTTTTTTAAAAATGCATTAAAAAAATAAAACAATTGAATTATGTAGTGTTATTTTATTTATTTCAATAAAAAACAAATAATCAAAAACAAAAAATAAATTTTCCTTTTTTATTCAATTCACCAAGCCGTTTGGTTTCAAAATAGCTTGTTGCCGTCTCAAAATATTTTTGCGTTACGGAATTACTGAAGACTTGTCAGTTTTAATTATTTTTTACTCTTAATATGAAGAGGATCAGTTAGCATTGAATAATGATAAAAAATTACTTAATTGTTATCAAATAGTTAAAACAAATTTAGATTTTCATCATATAAAATATTACCTTAAGCCGGCTAATGCTACCGCCGATGGTCAACCGCCGTTGATTGTTTTCATACGGCATAGGATTTTAGCAATACTTTTTAGTTTTATAAAAACAGCTGGTGTCAGATGGTTTGTCAGATCGAAATAGAGCACGTTCTTAACGAAATTTTGACAGTGGACTTTTTACATGTGTTTTACAGACGCAATATTTTAACAGCTCTACACGACATGTATGTGTTTTACAAAGAGAAATTTAACATGTCAGATGCAAAAAACATGTCGTGTATAGGTAGCTTTATCAAGGTGCTCAGGCTCTATGCGCCTATTTACAGAACATATACCTCTGGAGGTTAAGGGACATGATGATGATAATCGAGTCAAACAAAAAACTTTGTTGCATACGAATCATATATTAAAAAAATATTTCGAAAATTGAATTTTATCATTTTTTAGAACAATTTTTTTTATCTAAGAACAATTTTTTTTTGTAAATTTCAAAACCTTGATGTAGAGAAATCATACTGATTGAAGGAGCAATATGCGAAGTATTCCTGTAATGTCATTACCGTCACTCGAAATAGCTGTCAGGTGGAGCATACAAATAGCATGAGTAACGCTAAGTTAAATTTCTCAATCATTTGAAAGCCTGAACATTTTTTCAAAAAAAAAACTCTCGAATTTAAGGAGAAACATTGTAAGCAATAGACTGGAAGACTAGATTATTAAAAATGATCTTAACCGTAGAAATTTTTCGGAGATCATAGCTTATTTGTTAACACTATAGCGCGCCTATTTTCACTATAAAAATTAACTTTCAACACACATGTGTTTCTTATATTTTTTTCTCTTTCTAGCTAAACGAAATAAAACAATTGCACAGGATTCATTTTATATGATTCTATTTTTTTAATAAATTTTTCTTTCATTTAAAAAAAAAAACTTTACATTTGTTTTTCATTTCAACACTTTAGTATAAAGTTAACATTGATTACGGACGCTAAGCACAAGTTTGTGTGTTTTTGTTTTGCTATGCATTAACCAAGTGTTTGTGTAAGAGTTTGTTGCAATGAAATAACTCACATTGAATAGAAGAACATCATATACATCCTGGTCCCATGTGAGCATCATTTAGATACCACAACCACAATTTATATGTTCGCGTTTATAATTTTTTTCTGAACTCTTTCATCTATAAAAAAAGATTTTATACTGAAACTCAACAGCAGAAGCGAAAAAAAAAAGTTATGTTGTCTCATTAACTTTTAACTAAAAATTTTTTTATTCCACAAAAAAAGAAAAAAGAAAAGTTGGAGATATTTATAAAAAATATGAAAAATTGTAACTCATCTACAAATGTTGTATTACAAACTTACTTACTTGTGTGTGTTGGTTATTTGAGCTGTTATACAAGTATGTTAAGCTTAATTTTCATTGTGTTTTTGTTTTTCTTTGTGCTGTCCTACAGAACCTCTCTCTAACTAACAGACTTAAAAATCATAATAATGAATGAAAAAATATATAACGAAAAAAAATATTTATTTTTATTTTCTAACGACAACACATCACTGCATGCAAAAAAAATATTATTTTATTAACAAGACAAATATTGTTAAGCTTTTGCCAAAGACTAAAAAAGAAGAGTGTGAAAAAGTAGTAACAGCGAAAAAAAAATCTCTTATTGCATTTTTGGTTTGAGTTGGCAACAAAAGTATTGTTGTGTCTTTATTTTACAAACCTTGGCGTTTATTATAAATATTTTCTTGTTTTTTTTTTTTATTTATTTTTCTAAGTTACAAGGGTTATAAAAATATAAAAATTAATTTTAATGTGACAGAAAAAATATTGTTTTCTTTTTGTTTGTGCTCTTTTAGAAAAAAAAAAAAATAAAATATAAAATGAAATTGTATATGATGTTTTAATTAGTGTTGGTTTGGTCATTTGCCATTTTGTCCTTTCTAGGAATAAGATAAACAATTTATTTTAAAAATAATTGAAAATATTTATACTAAACAACTTCTTTAAATTGAAAAATATTTTAATGGTTATTAAAATGTCAAATGAAATAATAACCATCAAGGAAAATCCGTTTTTACAGTAATTTTCTTTTTCCTTTTTTCTTTTCGATTTTCTTTTCTATTTAGATCAAATATTTTATTTTAGTCTTGTGTTAAGTTACTTCAAATTAAACAATTTTTCTTAAACACATGTTCATTTATTTTTTATTTAAAAAAAGCAATGCAAAGAAAAAGAATTCTGTTCAGCAAACTGACCTTACGACTCAAAGATCTTTAAAGCAGAATATTTAAGCGAGTAAAACTTTATTATTAAGGATATAATATTTTAAAACAGATAAAGTTGCCAGATTCTTTTGTTCAAAAATAAGCAAATTTGAGCTAAAAATCATCAAAACCTGCATAGATTTTCAATATCGAAAAAAAACAATGGTAAAAATAAAAATCGATAACTTTTTTTCTCAGGACCCTTTGAGCTTCTCAGTTGAAATGAAATGCAATAAATTTTTAATTCTTAATATTTTCAATGTTCAGCTTTGCATCATTCATTTCTTAACAAAGTAAATATAATCATTACAGCTACTTCAAATTGAATTGTTTAAGCATTATATCAAGATGCACAGTTAATCAAAAATGATAGCAAACTTAAGCCTAACTAAAAATAATAATTACCATAGTTCTTTATTTAATTTTAGAAAATCCTTAGTGTAAAGTTATCCCTTTCCTCAAGGAGTTTTTTGTTCCGAATTATTTCGCTAAGAGTTCTTTCAAATTGCAATTACGAATATTTTGTATCAAAAATCATCAATATGCAGATAAATCAGCAAAATTAGCAACACAGAGAACAGGGAATTTTTCACTGGAATAAACGAGACATTTTTTATGTCTCGGGTTACCGATCTGAGGCAGACGTGGGCCATAATTTAAGAAATTCTTTAAATGCTTCTGTTGTTCTGAAAATAAAAAATGAAAAAATGATTTAAGGCTTTATTTAGAAAAACAATAAAAAAAGACAACAGAGCCTAGTGCTTGCCTTGAATAAGCAAAAGTATTTTAATATAAATAATTTATTCATTTAAAATTTTTTTTGATTTTTTCTACTAAAAACTTTTTAAAAAATTTATACTAAAAAAAAAACTATTCATTATATTAATTAAATAATTAATACCTTCAACACTGCATAGCAACAGGAAAACCACAAAACTGTAACCAACAAATACCTAAATCAATTTTAAATAAAATAACTAAAAGAAAAAACACAGGGTATTTTAATAATTGTTGTTAATAAAATAATTAAGTGGTCAGTAGTAAATTTGTCTCTGTGTGAAACAAATTTTTATTTAGTCAACTTAAAACACTTGTTCATAGATCTCAAAAGTGTTTCAAGAACAACTATTTTAAGGAAATACTATTGAAATATTTCAGTTTCACATTAATAACACAATAAAAATTAAAAGTCTAATTCACTTTGCTTTGTGGCATTTGTGGTACTAAATGCGCCTAATTTTAACACCAAATGAGATGTTAAAACCTTTAATTCGTACGGATTGATACAATGTTCACACATTTAATGCTGTTATTGTACTTATGCAACAAACTACTTTAAAAAGGTGTGAAAATTTATAAATATTTACGCACGCACACATCCATACGAACACAGTGTCAATGTTATGCAAAATAAATATTAAATAGAACTCAATTAAAATTTATAAACTCATTTTGTCTATAATTTTCAATTAAAATTTTATAAATTGAAATTTGAATTACACACACGGACACACACACACACACACAACTTACACATATATGACCTGTCAACCAAGGTTTTTTAATTTGGTTTTATGTTGATGCCAGACCATTGATAGCAGCATATGCCACAATTGGCCAACATCACATAACTGAACACTTACACACACACCTGCACACATATTCATTTATATGATTTTGTACTTATTACAATTATTAAAACAATTATTTTACTTACTATTGATATTAATGCAATTAAAAATTCGTTAAAAAGTAAAATTATGAAAAACCAAAGTGACCAAAGGTATTCGGTTGTTGGCCATTGGACCGGATGTTTATTGATAATTTGTAAATTATTATTTTGTTGATAAGGTTGTCTCAGTTGGTGTGCGATAATGAAATGCTGTGGTTTTTTAATATCTATAATGAGTTTAAAATTATTGTAAAGAGTTCATTAGTCCAATGAGTTTGTAATGAATTTATAGATAAATAATTGTTACTGTTTGCAATTATTTATTAATAAAGGATATCCTTGTAAATACTACAACTATATAGTGTTAAGATAATATTTTTAAAATTAATAAAAATTACTTTTAATGCAATAATTGATTATTTTTTTTTTTCTTTTTGTTTAGAAAAATATTTATTTTGTTGGCAAAATTTTTTTTTTATTATAAGAACTTTTGTTTACAACTTGTATTTTATCAAAGTCTAGCTAAACCTAGTGCTAGCTAATGAAAATTTTTATTTGATTAAAAGTTGTGTATATATCCTTTTTTTAAATTTGAAAATGCTTTCCTCAGCTAACAATTAAAATTTATAAATTGACTTTATTACAATTCAAATAATTTTATATAAAGATACGTTAATATTAATCACATATTTGACGAAAAAGACGTAACCATTAAATTATGGAAAGAGACTTTTTTCCTTCTCAAATACTAACTAAGAAATACAGGATCCTAATGAATACTCGTATAAAAAGTAAGATATTATATTTATTATAATATAAACCGTCATTTGTAATGATACTTGTCAGGAAAGGTCGAATTTACATTTGTAAAAAAAACTGGTTACGCTTTTTGAGTAAAATATTTGACTGATCGGACCGCATCCTAAGTTTTAAGCAATTTGAAACCAATATTGAAAAATGTAAAAAAGGACATTTATTGAATGTCTTATTCAAATTTTTATTATATTAAATTATTTATATTTATTTGGGCTCGAGGACAATGGAAATAATAATTAATATTTAATTTTAAAAGAGAAATTATTTAAAAAGGATATCCAATAAGCTTAAAACCCGTTGATAATTTTAAAGAAAATTTACTAGGTTTTAAATTTTGATCTCATTAACATACTGTTAGCATAAAAATATTTTGAGTAACATTTTTTTAGAAATCAGAAAAATAGAAAAAAAAATTTTGTAAAAACATAAAAAAAAATTTCATATTTAATATTTTTATTACATTTTAGCACCGAAAAAACTTGTTATCTAAGTCAAGTTAATTCTACATAACTATAGATTAGCTTTTTTTAGTTTATAAAATAAAAAGTTTTCCTTCAGATATCGTTGTCTTTTTGGAATAAATATTTAATTTTTTTAATTTCACCCGCTTATAACCCGGCAACTATAGCAGGTAACTTATGTACTTGTAAATGATTTTAAAAAACTTTTTTAATCTGATGCAAAATTAAAAAATATACCATACCCAACAAAAAATTTACGTGACAGAACTTCACTCTTTTGCGACCACAGACGTCCGGTCCTCTAAACTACGAAAAATATTAGTTTTGAAATATAATTTCCAATATTCCTCTGCTATTAGTAAGTGAATTTTTTTAAATAAAGTCAGCCGCTTCAAAACAGCTCACACATTTCTAAGTTTTTTTCCTATCCTACTGAGCGCTGCAGCAGAATGTATACTAAGTTATTTTACATAATAAACGTATGTTACATAACTTAAAATAATTTTTTTTTGTTTCGCAGAATATCAAAAGTCTTAACAGAGCCTTTAATATAAAGAAAAATAATTCTTTTCGAGTTCACCTGAGGAATAAGATGTTTGGAAAGCGAATAAATATTAAACAGCAAATGCAAACAATTCATGCGTAATCATGCTAGATAACATACTTAAGGTCCATTTGTAATAAAACAGAAAAAAATCTTGTCAAAACCTTAACGGGGTATTAATGCAGCGTGTGAAACTAACAGATGATTTGATTAAAATGGGTCGAGCTGGTACAGCAAGAGATCGATTATGAGCACGAAGACAATACAAAACATTTTCTGCTATCCGTGTTAGCTTAAGTCGCATCAACTAGTTAAAGTTTTCACGAAGTTACATAATGTGGTTGCGTAAATCGCTTTGTGAGGGTGACACAACCCAAGAGTAAAACATATAACAAAAGGAATTAAAGAATAAAGAATTACATTAAATATTTTTTTTTAATTATGGTATTCGTGTAGATATGGTAAAATATATGGAAGTTTTGTCTGTTTGTGTTCGCATCACGTAAAAACTGCTGGATGGATTTGAATAAAATTTTGTGAGGTGGTCTCTTAGAACCTTGGATCCAATATAGAATAATTTTTATTTCATAAAAACATGTCATTTTATAGAAAAATTAGAGATACATATGTGAAATCATCCAATTTTACTGGTATAATTTTACTAAAACAGTTGTTAGCATATTTTATTTTTATAAATAGAAAAATTTTAACATTGTTACAGAATTATAAAAGAAAATATTTTAAAACAAATTCCTTTTTTTTTTTTTGTTTTTTTGATTAAAAAAAAATAGAGATGTTACGCAGACGCGTCGTGGGCACTGCTCGTACAGAATAAACAAGGTAAAACTTTATTAAAATAAATATAACTTGCTGCCATTTGCAATCGGAAACTTAATTATATAAAAAAATATTCTCATCTACAGAAAAAGATGTAAGAAAACTTTAGTTTAAATTATTTTAATTTCTTTAAGAAATTAAGCTTTCTAGTGGGTTCCGAGTATTGTGTTTTCATTTTCCATGCCATTTTTACCAAAAGCTTAAAGGCTTAAACTAATGACTCGCCTATAAAAATAGTTTATTTTTTGTTCAGCAATGTTTATTTGGTAGCCTTCTTCAAACTGTCCCTTCTTTTTAACCGACTTCAAGCAAAGAAAGAGGTTATCAATTCGTCTGAATGTTAGTTTTTTATATTTGTACCTTCAGAACTCAGCTATTTCGGTAACGAATTTGAATATATTGTTCCTTATTTAAAAGTATATGCTTACAGATTGACCCGCTTTTAAAATCAGTGCATAATTTTAAAATTTAAAGGGTGTCCCCATACAACATACATGTTTTTACGTGTATTATAAACCGTAAAGGGCGCTACTTCAAAATTAAAAAACTACGTATTAATTAATTAAAAAATTAAAGGGTGTCCCCCAAGTAACGTAAATTGACATATGTATATCTGCCGTTCTTTTGAACCGTTATAGAAAAACACTTGAATTAAAAATATTGAAAATTTTAAATTAAAGGGTGTCCCAACAGTTTATTTAATTTTATGTAATGGCCATACTTTTCAACCATTATGGACAGACGATTGAAAATTATAAAGCTAGGCTTAATTCTCTATAACAACAAGTACAAAATTTGAATATGAAAATAAAATGGTGTCCCTATATTTGATGAAATTTAATATACGAAACCAATTTTTTGAACCGTTAAAGACAGACAGCTGAAATGTACAAGGAAAACTGTGTTGCTAAGTTCGCTTTAACAACAAGCATATATTTTGATTCTAGAAATTAAAGGGTGTTCCCATAATTAATTAAATTTGACCTTAATGGCCCTATCTTTTGAACCGTTATATACAAACTCTGAAAATTGGACAGAGTATCCACTTGCTTCTTTGGCATAATAAAAGTTATAAATATTTAAAGTTATAATTTAAAGGCTGTTAAATTGTGGATGTAATTAAAAGTATATAGTTAAATTATTGAACACTTTTAGACAGACGGTTGAAATTTAAAAAAGAACCTGTTTTGCTAAGTCCGCTAGAGCAGCAGGTATTAAAATTGAGTTTGGAAATTAAAGAGTGCCCCTATAGATGGTGCATTTTTATGTATGTAGCCAAATTTTTAAACGTTACAGACGGATAGAAATCTGTTTTTCAATCGGTTTTCTTCTTTACAAAAATTATTCAGTACGGAATTCAAATTCAAATTTTTTTCATAAATTTTTAATGTTGGTAATTGATGAAGAATATATTTTTTTTTAATAATTCTTAAATTTAATCCCTTGAAATTGCTTGAAATCACGTACTTAGATTTTAAGTTATTTTAACTCAAAATCTTTTGAAAAAATTCTGCTAAAAAAACCTTTTTTTAGTAGGAAAATAACTTAAAAAGACCTAAACAAATAATAAGAAAGAAATAAAAATTTAAAAATAAATAATATTATTTAATGTACAAACACCTATTTAAACATATTAAAGAACAATATTAAAACCTTTGTTAACACTCTCTTTAAAAGCCCATTCTCTTGACCTCTTCTTTTTTTTGTTTTTTTTTTTTGTTTTGTCGTCTATTTTCCAGCATTTTTAGTCATTCTTTTAACCTAAACGTGCTTAAATGCTTAATACTTTCGTACCCAACTTAAGAAAAAATACTAGAATACAAAAAAATATATCTTAATTATAAGTACTAAAATGTCCTTTGTAAATACAAATGAAAGGAAGAAGCGGTAAGCATTTTTTGCCCACGCCAACAAGAAAAAGTATTTGTAAATATTTTACTCATTTTAATAAAAACTTTATTTGCTATTCCACTAGGATTTTATAAGCTTTTTTATTTCTTTGTCCTTTAATAGACCTTAAAAACCTGAAATAAATGCCATTAATGCGCCCATTTTTATTTTATAATTAAATTATTTTTTTTAGTCCTTACAGTTGTTGCTGTTTTTTATTGTTTTTTTCTGTTTTATTTTACAGGCAATTACTTCATTAATTTCATGTATTATTTAGCTTAATTCGATTTAATTTTCTTTGCTATTTATAAAACTCGTAAGCCAAGCAATATTTTGTATCTATTTGTAGTAGTAATGGTGTGATAATGTCTAGCAATGGCCTACTACGTTGCGTGCTTATTGCTTAGACATTAAGTAAATAGCTATTAGTATGTAAATTTGTTTGTATCGAAAATGTCATAATTAAATGTTATTAACTTTTAATAATGTTTGAACTTTAGCAGACAAGACAAGTTAAAGTTGTGTGGCAAGAACTATTTTATGATTGATTTCTCAAGTGATGAATACTGAAGGACAATAAAGAAATTAGAAACTTTTTAAGGAAGGTAGGAAATATTTAACATTTAAAGGCTATTTACTAATTGATTTATTCATAGTTTTGCCAAAATAAAAAAATAATATAATAAACTTTATTTTATTTTAATAACTTAAGAAGCAATAATTTTAACTTAATAACTAAAGTCGTTTATTTAAATTTTTACCGATGTTTTTGAGTTCTTAAGATTGGATCGTTGTAGCAGATAATTCCTGAATTTCTTCAAGATCTTTAAACACATACATATGTACCAATATTGGTCCACATTTTGACGCAGGGTCTTAAAATCTTTTAAAGAATAACAAAGAGTTCATATAGATTTTTAAAGCCAGTTTTAGAATCTGAATACATCCCTCAGGATTTTTATCATATGAGATAAAATCGAAACTTCTTAAAGAAAATAATTAATTTTCCAGGAGAACCAAGATTATTACATTTAGTAAAGTAATTAAATTTTTGATGCCCCAGTTGATATAATTGTTCATAATTTTTTTGTTATTTTTAAACTTTCTAACAATTACACGTTTATGTGAAATTTTATTTTTTTTGGACAATGGAAAAATGGAGCTTTATAAAAATTCCTTATATTAAAAAATTGGTTTAAGTCTTCAAATATGTTGAGCTTTACACCACAAACAAATTTAGAATCTACTGGAAAGTTCGAGGTTGTGTGTCATAGGACATAATTCCTTTCCTAAAAGATCTAGAAAGCTGAAATGATAACAGTTTGTTATATTTTTATTTAATAAGTCCAGCTTGTTAAAAATAACTGATTTAATTCTAAAATAATTTTCTTCTACCTTCTCTGGCCTGTCAACCATGTTGCAAAATATACGAAAATCTTTCAAGTCCAAAAAGTTATATCAAAGCGCCATTTGCTATTGACTTATAAACATGAAAAAATTATGTTTTATACCAAACAAAATACCAGACTTAGGTCTAATACATAATTTTTCATATCTCGAAAATAGTAATTTCTCTCTAAACAAAAGTCTCTCTATTATTTTTTCTATTACACTGACAATGTGCCTGCTAAATTTCATAGTGATCAAAAAAGTACTAGCGGTACAAAGCCGGAACAAATAAACCAATAAAATCACGGGCACATGTAAAATTAAATAACAATACTCGTATTATTTATTTCATTATTATTTTTATTCAATAACTATAAAAATTACAAAGAAAAACAAAAAACCTTAAAAAAAAATATTAAGTAGAATATTGCAAAAAATCTCCAAAGTCGACTAGGAATAGCAATAAAAGTAAAACAGTTAGTAAAAACTCGATAAAGTGTAACAAAGAAAATTTTAAATCATCTAATATTAAAAAAAAATTAAATTAAATTATATGAAATCTTACAAACTACCGATTCGAACTTAAAAATTTTAGAAATGTTCTAGAATTTTTTTCCAAAAAAAAAAATTATTAATTTCTATAATTAAAAGTATGAAAAATAAAACTTGTTTTATTTCACATATTTTGTCTATTTCCGCTTAGCAGACAGTGCTTCTCAAAGCCATTATGGCTTAGGCACACTAAACTGTTACTAAATCAATTTTAGTTTTCATGCACCTAAATATTAAACCAAAAACCTGAGAAAGCTTTTTTTATCAACATTGAGCCTCTGCTCCAGCAATTTATGCTCCAAAATAGCAACAAATAAAAGCAGCCAGAATGAAAAACCAAAAGTTGAAATAACAAGAGTTAAAAAAAATGAATCTCTTTAAAGCAGCAACTCTTTTACACAAAATTGTTTAATAATAAAAACAAATTTTTATTCTCTTATTACTCTTTTTATCCCAAACACATTTTATGCTGCCGCAGAGCAGTAGCAGATACTTAGTTAGCAGCAAAAAAAATGTTAAAAAGCACGTGGATTTTTTCGCAAAGCTTTTTTTGTAACAACAAGAACAAGACAAGATGAAAACGACAAAAACGAGATGAGAACTAACGAAAAAAAATTTAAATAAAAACGTGAACAAAGAAAATTAAAGAGCTGCTTTGAGTAAATGAATTCCCTTTAGTGCCGTTGTGCTGCTACAGACCCCACAAAACGATTGCAGCAAACCAAAAGTAACAGAGCAGTTTATATACAAGTGGCTACTAGTATTTCTTTGTTTCTTGTTTTTTTTCTACAGTTTTCTTTTTGTTTTAACTTTCGTAAACAATTTTTCTGATTGGTTACTAAAAGGCGGGCTTGGTGTATGTACAAGAACAACAACTAAGTTTAGCAACCCACCTTTTTGTTGGACAACAAAAAAATGAACAACAAACAAGTCATTGCTATATAAGACAACAACTATACAAATGACATGTTGTAGAAGTAGTTTCAGTTTAGAACAAAAATAAAAACAAAAAATATTTATTTTGTAAGCAACTCATACCAATTGCATGACAGCATTTTATGGTACATAGGGGCATGATGAAATATTTAACGGTGGTTTTAACTCAAGTGTGTCGTATTGTTAGCTGTTACATTTCCTATAAACTTTCAAGCATCTTATTAACGCACAAAAAATTAAGTTAAAGAAAAAACAGCAAATAGAATTATGAGCAAAATAAACAGCAACTAGAAAAAGTGGGAGAATGAGAGGTTTTCTCAATATACTCACACATTATATACCTCAAGTTCTTAAATTATCATCAGAGTTGGTAATAAATGTATCTCTAAAAACAACATTGGAATATTCATAAAAATAAACGCTAAAATTAGTGTTCCGGCTTTAGGCTTAATCGAAGTATGGTTGTCCATGCCAAACCTTGTATTATTTGGCTTTCAGTATTGACTGGGAAAGGTTTTTCTTCAAAACCTTACAGAGACAAACATATTTTCTTTCGCTAGCTCATTTCTTTGATAACTTACGGCTTAAGTGTCAAATAAGTTTCTAATTTCTTTACAAGCGCTACTCAAGTCAGCTCTAGTAAGATGGAGCAATGCCTATTGGCACGGCAAGTTCCGTAGTTCATGAATTTCTACTGTGTGTTATAATCACTTTCCGAGCAATAATCGACTTTGAAGTAGTTTAAACAAGTGAGGACATACTTCCTGGAAGTTCCGTTTTGTTGGCAGTGAACATTTATGCAAAACTTGTTCTACCTCAAAAGAAACCAATAGCCAAACAGCTTTTAAAGTTGTCGAGAAAGGGGCACCCAATCGTCAAATCTAATTGTTCTTCATTGTAAATAAAAGAGCTTTTACCGCAGTCAATTACGATTTCAATTTTAAAAGAAGAAAAACTAATACTAAATAATTTTTTTTTTTTTGTTATATTCGCATTATAAAAAGTCTAAATGTTTCTAATCACAGCTTCTTCATGCTCAAATGACATCATTATGAAGGCTTCGATTAACGAACTAAGTGCGTAAAAGGTCATTTGTTCAAAGTGCTGTGTAACATGGTACGCAATTCTACTAAAATAAAAGATTCTTTAAGGTCATTACTTCCATTTTAGGCCATAAAAAGTCCCTGATCATGTTTCTATAGCGTTTACTAATTACTAAAATGGTGCAGCGAGAATATTTAAGAACAATAAATGGCCTAAAGTTGCGGCACTTCCATTGGAGGCATTATATTCTCGGCAATGACGCGCGGGTCTTCCGATCTCCAATTTAAGTGACTTTTTGGTCAAATACGATATCCAGTCATCGCTTCTGTAAGAAGTTACAAAGTTACAGTTATTAGTTATCCGAAATCTTTGTCAAAATCCTCTTCATGCTGGCGCCAAAAATACTCGGCTGCTTAGCTCGATATTCTTAGATCGAGTTGCACATTTTCGGCAACAGAAGTTACAAACAGGTTCCATCAGTTTTGGCCACTAGTACTCCAGTCTTAAGAACTATTTGCAAAGGTTTACGTACAGCAATTGCAGTGAGTGCTTTTTTCCGGCCAAAACTAAAACAAATAAAAATCAAACAGTCTAAGCAACAAACAACTTTTAAAGTTTTTTGATGTCCTTAGAGCGTAATGCGACTCAATATGTCCCGTGAAGTATTGAAACTGACTGATAATTAATAATGGGTACAGAGAAAATCTGTCAGCCGAAAAACAACGCGACTAAAGAAGATATTTTTGACTGGACCATTCAAAATATGGCAGATATCAAGAAGGCAAAAAAAAGGACACAAGGACGCTTTCCACTCAAAAAGATGGTTCGATTTACTCCCCGTAACATGAACGAACATTCAGATTTAGCCCAAGCTTTGCTACAATTTTGTTTGAAACCAAGTGGTTTGTAATTATACATTTGTATTTTGAAGTCAGGAGATTAAAAGTTAGGAGATTAAAAAAGAGTCCCCAAAAGTATTTAGTCAAAAGTTTTTTAGGGAATGTGGACTACAAAGCAGATATAATAAAATAAAATTTTCTCATTTCATTTCCCTCATCTTTATGTTCCCCATTGGAAGAGTTTTGATGAGAAAAATCGGATCGTATTAATATTACAACTTAATTCGGGGAAATACTCACCAGTTGAAATTAATGATCAGAAATACATTGTTATGTTGAATTACTTACGTCAGTATCTTCCTCATAACTTTCGTAACGATTGGAGAATTATATCATATTTTCTGTCACTTCAGGTTAAAATTGAAAAATACTTAAAGACTCTAAAATAGCGATTAAAGTTATTCAAAAAAAAATAGTTACAAATACGTAAAATTGAAACCCCAGTTTCGGCTACACCTTCAAGGTGAACGCTATTTTCTATTGTAAAGCAGTGCTTCGTTTCTTTAATTTAAGTAAAAAACTTTTTATATAATAATTTAGTAGTCATGCTGTTAAAGTTATTAAAAAATATCATATAAAGAAATAAAAAAAACGAGATACAGTTATTTTGTTTTAGACATGACTTACATTATTCACATGAGTGAAAAAAGCTTATTTGGGAAAGTAAAAATAATTTAACTGGTAAATTTATTTTAATTTGTAACTAAAATATTATTTTCACAGTTATTTATTTAACCACAAAAAACGCTTTAATTGACACACTGTTAACTAACGTGGATACACTTTTAAAAAACCTGTAAAAAGCAAACTTGTTTCATATAATATAATGAGCTTTTTAACTCAACTTATTTCACTTATTTCATATAAGTCCATTTCATTTCCTTTCTCTCTCTAAAATAAAAATAAAAACAAAATTCAAAACAACAATATTAACTGCAATACATAGACTTGAACTAACTAATCGTATTTACCGTAACTAAACATAAATTCTATTTTTACTATTTTTTGTTTTTTAACTTTTCCTATTTCACCTTCCATTTTAGTACATTTTTGTTTTTGCGTATTTATGTTAATAACAATTCGTTTTAACTCTATGTACCCTGAGTTGTTGTTGTTGTAGTAAATTTTTTTCTGCTCCTCATTTTGGAGAGGCTGCGTGGTATTTACAAGAGGCCGCCTATTTTTTTCCTCACATGTAGAACATCAAACACACAAATACATACTTAAAAGTCCTGCTAGCCACACACTCATACATGCAGTTTATTATATTTATGTATGCGTGTACTTTTCTATGCATCTAGTTATAGAACATCGTTTTGCGCCTTGTCTAATAAAAGAAAAAATTTGTTTGTTTTGTATATATTTTTAATTTGTTATTTTTTCATTATTCGTTTCGTTATGGAAAAAAAATTTTTTTCATTATTCAGCCTGAGTTCGTGTGTTTTTTTTTTCTCATTTTCTAAAACGTTATTTTTTCACTATTTTATTAATTCATTCGTACATATGTATGTATGTATAACGGATGGACTTGTGTGAGTTTATGAGCACTAAGGCTGCACTTGTATGTGTTTAGTTTTTAATTTAAAACAACTTTTAATTGCACTTTTTTTTGGTCGTATGGTTTAGATATTTTTCTTTCAATTTTTTTTTATTGAAGGAAAATTTTTTTGGTTTTTTGCCAAATGTTTCAATTATGGTTACCAAAAGAACAGAGATAAGTTCAGTACAAATTTATATAAAAAAAAGTTCTCACTAGTAATTAAAAGGTCTAAAGTCTACAGTTAAACGTTTTGAGAATTAATTAAAAAGTAAAAAAAGCGAATAGAACAAATTTAATCATGATTGCATTTGGCTAATATTTTTAACTATTATTATTTATTTAACTTTTTAGCCTATTAGGCCTACTGTCCATGAGTGTGTGAAATTAAAAATTTGTTAAACAATGTGTAAACTTTCCCTAAAGTGTGTCTCTATTTAATAATTTATTTTTTCAATGCCTACGATTTGATCTCTGATATTTAAAAAATCTTAATCTTTTTCGCCTGAAACTATGCTTGGATTTCTTTAAGCCATTTTTGCACCTTTCCGCTCTACAATGCGAAAAATTTTATTTTGTATAATTTAATTCAGGCATAAATCTTGTTGTGATTTAAACTTGATCTGAATCGGTTTGGCTGTTTAGGCGTGATTGAGCCACAAACATACAAACTTACCAGGCTTAGATAATTAAAGATTTTTACTCTTACGTGAACGTAAAGGAAAGGTCCTGTATCTGGTTTGTGGTTTCTGAAACAACCACAAATGGCATCCCGTATTATTAAAAGCAAATAGTCGTCTAAATATATTTTTTTTACTGGAATTTCAGAATCACTATTTAGTGTTAGTACCCATTAATATCAGCATCAATGGGTTACATGTCAACAAAATATCTTCCTGTTTCCATTGTGCCATCACTAAAATTTACATAAAATCATCGAAGATTTTATCGCATTGACATCGTCACCTGTTGCCACGCAATTTATAAACCCACCTTGGGGGTTTATCTGATTGCAGATTAATAAGTTTACCAAATTAAGTTTTAAATTAAAAGTTTTTTTTGTTTTATATAATAAATTTTTTAAATTTATTTCCCAATCAGGGATTGAACCGTGGAATATTATAAATGAATTAAAATTTACTTTTTTGGCTTTGGTTGATTTTTTAATTTAATTCTTAGAAAGAAAAATTACTTTTCAAATGTATGTGGACGTCTTCCAAAGAAAACAGGAAAAACTAGACCCTGTCAGAATGTAACGCCGCATTGCGATGCTGATGAAGGATTTGACGGTCCGGAAAATGTATTAATATTTATTTAAACTATTTAAAGTGTTTTTAATATTTAGAGAAGGTTTAATTGTATTTAAAATAAATATGGCATTTAGCATAGTTCTACGACTTGTCAGAGATGTTAACTTGATAAAAGCAAGTCTAGATTTTTACGATAGCAAACACAGCGAGCTCTGTTGTAGTCTACGTTGCTGTCAGTTTTGTATTGTGGATCCCATAAAATTGACCCATATTCCAGGATTAGACGAACTATTGGCGTAAATGGATGTTTTGTAATGTATGGCTTAAAAAAGCTTGACAAAATATGTTTTTCTATGATTCTCTGCGAGCAATAAATCAATGATATCAAAATTAGCAGGCAACTCTAAATTTATATAACAAAAATCCTAAAAATATTTAAAACACAGCCTTGACTTATGTTCCACAACCATATATTGTTGCAGAAAATATAAAATAGTCGACATAATCAGGACACAATCATGTTTTTTCTTAAGTTTTTAATATTTTAAATTTTAGTTATGAGTAAAATTTTTTTGATTAAGAAAATTTTTTGGTGTTGAAATTGTTAAGACAACAAAAAAATCCTATAGTTAGATTTTTTGTAATCTATCATTATTATAAAAAAACTAAATAGAAACCATTTTTAAAGCCTTAACGTTTTTTTCTTTGTATGACAAAACAAACAAAACTGCTAAGGACGATCTAGCAACCTTGCCCAACCTCGGCAATTCTCAATCCAAAGCAAAGATTGAGAATGGACAGAAAATCCATAAGTATCACGGTCTCGTAACTTACTGGATACTTTCTAATCGGCAGGCATGCTGCAAGTCTCGGTCTGCCTTTTAATGATTTCTGTCGCAGCTGTGGCTCGGAGGATGAGGAAGAGACCATACTGCACCTCCTGTGCCACTGCCCATCCCTGGCTCGAAGAAGACTAAGAATTCTGGGCTCTCCTTTCTTTGGAACTCTTACGGAGCTATCATATCGCTCTATAGGGGACATAGCGAAGTTCATCCGTGAATCCTCATGGTTCTCGGCTGGGTAAGGGGAGTCGCGCCGCCTTTCTTGTGGTATCACAACGGGACATTCGATTGTGCTCAAGTGAGCTTCGTCACGAGATGCTGCCACTCCCAACTAACTAATTTACTAAATTGAGAATGATGCATTCCTGAAACAGTCAAAAAGGTCTTTTAAAAAAATATCATACTTTCTATATAAGCTATCGTTTCTTTGGAATCAGACAGATTAATTCTCCTATTCACATGTCTTGGTTACATATATTTAAAAATTATACAAGGCCCTCCAATGATGGCCAGCAGAAACAATATCGAGCTTGTTTGGCTTTTTCATCTATCCTCTCAAGTAGGACCAAAGTAGCAATTAGAAATGTTAATAGCTGGCATATATTTAAGTTAATTTAGTTAATTGAATCAGGTAAGCGTTAGCTTGACGTAAAAACGAAGGATTCGGTTTAATATATGGGCCACCGTTTAATATTAAACTTTTAATTCTTTTTATATGTCATTAAAAATTTAGAGCTTAAAATCTCAAAATTACGGCGCGAGCGTATACCACCTTTTAAATTATATTATTGATTATTGTCTGCCCACTAGAGTTTAAATATTTAAAAATTATATCGCTCTAGGCGCACCCTTTATATTATAGTTTATTTTTAATAGTTTTTTTCTACTTTCTCTTAAGGCGGACAAAAAAATAATAAAATTTTAAATGTCTACTCTATATGGCTCAAAAAGGTGAACACATAATTGAAAATCACTCACTACTAGGACACCCTTTAATTTATTATTATTATTATTATTAATTTTTTTTTTTACTTCTTCCTAAAGCGAACATTATCTTACATACATTGTGCAAATATAACGTATCTGCCTGCCACAGTTCAAAACATGACAATATTCTTATAAACAACATTTGAGGAAGAATTTTAAATTTTTTATTTAAGCAGCTGTTGTAATACAACATCTATTAAAATTTTTAAATTCTACCTATTACGGTTCCGATTGAAAAAAACCGTGACAGATAGATATTGCAACAGAAACAACAGAGTTACCAACAACAGAGTTAAGGAATAAAAAATTTAGTGAATAAATAAAACAGTGCCTCGATGCTAATGATATTTTATAACTTTTATAAATCTTTTAAGCCAAGTTTATACGGTCTTAAGATTTTAGAGCCTTTTTCTTCTTGATTGTATAAAAAAATTATTAAAATCTTTAATTTTTTGTTCTATTTTACTTAATGACAGTGAAAGCCTTCTAATACCCTTCTGTTTTTAAAATTACAACTACAAAATGTGCGTTATATTGAAACGAGAAAAAAAATCAACACATTTAGATGAGTCAGAAAAAAAATAACAACAACAAGAAACGGCCCACAAACTACACCTCATAATACAACAAAACATCATGGACCCATAATAACAACAACCCACAAAATATGCGTTGAGCTGATTGGTTGGCTGGTGAGTAAACTACTCTACAATATATAAACATACAAACACACATACTTAAACCAACTTATACATAAATACAACAACTATAACATAAACCATATAAGTAGGAAAAAACAACAATAAAAATAGATGGCAAATGAGCAAAGTAATATAAAATCAGAGCATATAGAATGCGATAAAAAGCAAAAAATATATAATAAACTGGCTTGTTGTTACACCATATAAAATAAATGACAGTTTAATTGTGTGTGCATGTACATGTATGCGTGTGTTAGTAGCAAACTGTAAAAGTATGAGTATATTTTATAAAAACCACAATAATAACTACAATGCAAGTACCACCTCTCAGAGCCTAAGTGGTGAAGAAAGATAATATAAAAACAAAAGAGCATAAACATTATGAGTAAGTATGTACGCAATTACACACACACACACACACACACATATACTGATAGATATAAAAGACCCGCTGGGTCAGGAATAGTAATTAAAAGTTAGTGACCATTATCAACATGAAATAAAAATATCAGAAAATTTTTTGTAGAAAAAAATGCAAGACAAACAAAACGTTAATTGGAAAAAAATTTAGTAATTTATAATTGTATATGTTATGCTTGTATGTATTAGTGTAATGCTTTTTAATTCATTGTGGGTTGATGAATTTAAATAATGTAGCCTACTTTTAGGCGGGTATAAATTTTTTTGTGTGCATTTTAATTTGTTAATAAAAAAAATAATAATAAAATAAATGCAATTAAAATATAAATTTTTATTTTTTAACACAATACACAGGCAACTTTTGTAAACTTTATTATTTATTTTATTTAATTCTGCTTATGTATTTATTTATTTTTTTTTTTCTTTTTGCTTTGACAACATTTTGCTATTTTAATTGCTAATATAAATTTTTGTTTAAATATAACATTTATACGATTTGTGTTTATTTGATTTTGTATACATAGCTTATTGTTTTTTTTTTCTTTGTAATTCCATTTTGCATTAGCAATTTATTACGGCATTAGCCAGTGCCACAATTTTAACCAGCAAAAAATGTTCACATTGTTTTTTATATATTTTTTTTATTGCTTGATGTGAATGTTTGCGTGTTGTCATGACAAAAGTTAATTAATGATAAATATTTATTTTTAAAATATTGTACTTTTTATATAAAATTATATGAGTATACACATAAAATGAGCCGTTTATTTTAAGAGTGATATAAGTCAATTAAAAAAAAAATAAGAGCTGCTGCGCTTACATGTTTACCGAAGTTTTTATTTGGAAAAATAAACATCCTGAGATAATTAGTGTAAGTATATTTTCTCGAGATTTAGCCTGAATACCTTTGAAACACAATCATTTAAATATGAGCATCAGCTTAAAAACAAAGTGATTTATGCCAGTTTCAAAACAAAATTCTGAAATACATATATAAATATAAAAATATACAAATTAACACATAAAAATTTAAAGGTAATTGTGCTGTGGAATAAATTAATAAAAATTACTAAATTTATTGGCCCATATTCATAGTCATATACTAAAGTCGACTCTTGCTAAAGTATACTCTAAACTAAAAAACTCTTATTATCTTTTTTGCTTTCATAGTCGAAAATAAAGCATACTTTAAGTCGAATAGACTTTAACTGGGTGTCAACTTAAGTTTGATAAATGTTTTCATACAATTTCTAATCAAACATTAGAAAAAAGTAACCCTGTTGTTATTTTGTTCACTTTGGTTTAAAAATCAGATAAAGAGTATTGTGTTCTTAAACCAAATAAAATAATTATGGAAAAATGAGTTAAAAACAGCTTTAGCTATTTTTAAATTTAGAGTTGACTTCAACGCCAAAAATATATTTTAAATTGTCTATGAATGAGTTAGAGTCGACTCTAAAGTAAAACCGACTTTAGCTCCCTAAAAGTATACTTTATTTTAACTATGAATATGGGCCATTATTTTTAATTTATTTTTTAATTTTTTTTTGTAAGTATAACCCGAACTAAATAATTGTTTATCAAACTTGAGCTTATGTATATTTTAATTTCTAAATTTATTAAGAGACTAAAATTTATTTACAAATTTGTGTTCGTTTTAAAAGAAAACAGAAAATTTAGACACTGGAAAAATGAAGTGCAATATTTTCTCTATCCCTACACCCATCATCAAAATTCTTCATTTAATTAGACGAAGTTCCCTCACAATATAAAGCTGTTTGTTGTTCTCTTTATTTATCGTCACATATATTTGTTCTTGCCGTCGTCGTTAAAGTAGAAATAGAATTTTTTTTTCTTTACAGTTTCTGATTTTAATAGATAGAATTCGAGGTGTAGTATTTGCTTTTAATTCATGTTTAAAATAATATTCTAAAAAAAATGGATTCAAGGACTTAGAGATACTTGTTGAAGTAAATTATTATGGAAGAAAGTATTTTTTAATAATCATTACACTGTCTTAAAAATTTTTTGTTTTAAAAATGTTTAGAGTTTCCAATAAGTTTTTTTAGAAAAATTAGGCGAATAATCGTAAAGTAATTTTGATCAAATAAAAAAATTACTGAGTTATAGTGGGTAGAAATTGAATTTTTATAAAATTAAAAAAAATTACTGATTGTCAGAATTTAATTTTTTTAATAAACATAATGATATGATTCAATTAATAAATGCTTTCGCTTTTAATTTTTTTTATTACATAATATTTCCACACAACCTTAAGATCTTTTAATAAATTACATTATTTATTTAATAACTATAAACTTACACGCGTTTATTACACAAAATACCCGATAGTAATTTTACACAAATATTCCAATCGAATCTTAACTCGTCAACGTTGAAAATAAGGCTCTATCGCTATATCGGCAGCTGTTATATAATGGGACTCTTGAATAAGCTAGAAGCTAACTCCATCTGTCTGCGGAATTCTTCATAATCGTAATCATAACCATAATTTTCATAAGTTGTTAGGTGTTTGTTTGGTTATGTATTTTTTGTTCACTTTTCGATTTGTGTTAGCTGTATTTGTTTCGTGGTCATGAAGTTTCACTTTCTTACTGCAATTCTTTTTACTCAAGAAACTATGCAAACTACCCAACAAAATAATTCTTAGTTATCGCTCTTTAAGCTGCAGCCTTTAAAAAAAATAAATATGAAATAATCAATATTTAGAAATTTAGTTCTTTATTTTATAACTCACTATACTTATTCACATCGTTAGTATTTGTGATCAAAGAAAAAACAGTACGTTTCAAAAGTGGAGAAAAATTTACAATAAAAAAAATTAGAAAAACTATAAATTTTCCGAAATGATCTTAAAAACACTATTGTGGCAGTAAAACTTTAAGCACCCATTTTTTTTTTGTCACGATCTGCAGTTCGTGATATTAATAAATGAAATTATATTTACAGTGTTAAAATTTTATTTTCTAATAAGAAAGCGAAAAAACTTGTTTGTGTTCCTAGAAAGATAAGAAGATAAAATTTATAGGGTACTTCAAGTAAATCACAAAGATTAAAAAAAAATACAAAAATACAAAATAAAATAATCAAAGTATTTAAATATTAAAAAACACTAATATTAAGAGTAAGAATAAATAAAGAGTACAAAATTTTCATTATTTGCTAAAAATTAAAAAAAAAGACAGAAGGAATATATCAGGTTGAAATCATGATCTTAAAATCAGCAAACTCTATTTACACCAAGATGTAGGTATTGATACTTCCTATTTAAGTCTATTTTATCAAAATAATCGAATTGATAAGGAAGAATATTTTAAGTGGCCTCAAGACAATCAAATAATGGGTCAATGTTTTCTGATTGTTGTCTAACGCAGACGTACAAATAAACAGGCCAAACACCAGTTGCATTTTGATTTTGTTACCTTCATGTTTAAGCGTGTCGTCAACTGGAAATGATCAAATTATCTTTCGTGAAAGTCATAAAATCAAAAAATCTTGATTTTTATGAAATACTGACGCCAATGTCGCGCAGCCGCAATAGAACAACTATAAGCTAATTTACACCATGAATTTTTTATTTATTTGTAGAGCAAAAGGGTAAAACAATATAAGATTGGTTGAGATTTGAGGGCATGTTACTGTTACTGTTGCTTATGTCTTTTTTATTTTATTGCATATCACTGCAACTTAAATGGAGAATTGAAAAAGATGCCTCAAATAATTGCATAGTGTAAATGTGGACTATAAAGCATTTAAGAGTTTATGGTCATCTTCATGGCACTTCAAAAATTCTAAAGGAGGAACTAAAAAGGAAATTGGTATTTGAGAACTTTACCAGTTTCAGTCGTCACTCATTATTAAAAGTGTTTAATTAATAACATCTCACAAACAACAACCACAGTGCTAGTGAATTCACAAAATTTTTTAAGAATTATTTTGAAAACGAATTAGAGTTAAAAGAAGTCAGTCTTCAAAAATTTTAAATGTATCAATTATAAGATTGTAAGTTACCAAATTTAGGAAAACTCACTACGCTCTGATAAACTCACAAGTCATTTGTACACCAAACTCTCAAAAGTGTAGAGGCAACTTATTGATGAATTGTAGATCAAAAAATTTAAGCTTTAGCTTAAAACAGGAAATTTTAATAAAGGAAACAGTGGTACGTTATAAAAAAATTCTCCTAAAAAAATATTTTTTAAAAAGGAAAGTTTTCATCTCTCATTAGCGATGTGAAATTCCGATTTTCCATCATATTTCATTAAAATTTTGGTAAAAACCAAATTGACTGCCCTTTTTATAGACTACGTTACTCTTTAAAGCTTTTAAAGTCTACAATACTGCTTAAAAAATCAAAATGTTTTTTCTTGTGTTCAATATTATTTTCTTTTTTAATAAGTTCTATCTGTTATTCCAATTTTTTTAAAAATGAAAACAAAAAAATACAAGATGTTTGTTGACGTTTTGTAACACTTGCCTAAACTACACTAAACAACACTATCCCACATTAACAATTATCAAGTTCAAAAACACATTTATTATTATAACTTTAAAAAAATACAAATAAATTAAAAAAAAAACAGCAGAAGTTTACTCACCTGTTTTTATGGAATTGCAAAATATTTTAAACAACAGTAAAATTTTATCAGATATTTTCACCTACAGAAAAAGAGCAGATCTACACAATAAGACAAAATATTTGTAACACACAAAAATATTTTTATTTTATTTAATTTTATATTAATCTAACCTCTATAGTAATGCTCTTTAAAATAATTTCTATTGAAAAAAAATTCAAAATTTTAAGAAGCCTGGAGAAAGTACTCATCACCTTTTCTAAAAATAAAATTCCAAGAAAAATATTTTATAAAGAATAAAGATCTTGTTTTTAAATAGCAATTTAGTTAATTAAATATTTAATTGATTGTATCAATTATTTAACTAGGAATTTTTTTTAATTAAATAAATAATTGACACAATTAAAAATTTGATTAAGATGCAATATGGAAACAAATTAATACAAAAATCTTTAGTAGTAAAAAAAAATTTTTTCTGTTTTTATACTCTTTATTAACTATTCAAATGAGTTACAAGTAATTTTTATAAAAAATACAATTGACACTTTAATATATAACTTTAAAAAACCATAATAACAAAAATATAAATGAATAAAAATTTAAGCGGCGTTTAAAAATCGTAATAAACACAAATCGTGTCTAACCTTTGCTTCTGTACCCAGTTCTTTAAAAAATCCGACTGGTTAAATCATCAAAAAAATCATAAAAAATACCCTTAATTTTTTTTTCCAAATTAAAGCTTTTTGGAGCATTAAAGTACTCGTGGCACTTTACAGCTGCTTTAAAAGAAAATTGATAAAACAAAATTTACCAGTTTCAATCCTCACTTATAAATAAAAGTGTTTTATTCATCTCATCCCAAAAATAACAACAACAGAAGAAATAAATTTACAATATTTTTAAACATTCATTTTAAAAACGAATTGTAAATAGAACGAGACTCTTTTTAAAATTAATTGATTTAAAAATCTGGCATTTTAAAAATCCACCACGCTCAAAAAAAAAAAAAAAACACAACTCATCTGATTACCAAACTCTCGAACGTGTAGAGACGATCTATTGATGAATTGTGTATCCAAAAAACGAAATAACGAAGACACATCTCTAGAAATCCTACTTGTTAATTTTCATTATTGATAACGTATTTAAAATTCTTTTTTAACCAAAGTTAGAGCTTATTTTTATTTTTTTAAACCATTATTATTGAAATTCATTTTTATTAAAACACACACATTGCTACTATTGATATTTGGTGTCGTTAAGGAAGATAACGGCGACATTGTTAAGTAATAGATTTGTGAGTATTTGCACAAATGTTAATTTAAGCACAAACACATAAGCAAACATATAAAAATAAGTTAATAAAAGGAAATTATTAACGGTAACGGTTATTAAGATAATAACAAAACAACTTCAAATCAGTCTCTAGAAAACATTTGACACGAGTAATCAAACACCCTTCCCTTAACCCTCGAACGAAAGTAAAAATTATTTATCAGGAGCAATTTCAGTAATAAGTTATTAAAGTGAAATTAAATTAAACAAAAAAAAAGTTAATTTGGATTCACCCCTTACTCCTCGATCACCGCAACTGTCTTGGCGATTTATTTTTTTATCGACTTTTTTCACGCTGTTTATCTTTATCGAAACGCGTAGTAAAATTTGTCAACAATAATAATAAACCAAAAGTATTATTTTGGCCTAAATTAATTCTTTGTTGTTAGTGCCACAATTAGTTTATTGAATTTTATAATTTTTTTTTAGAAAAATATATTAAAGAAAAAAACATTCTTAAAATAATAGCAAAAAGAAAAAAAAGAATTAACGTTAAGTATAAACGTGTACAGGTGTCTAGAAAGGTCTGTTTAAATAATTAACTTTTAGCTAAGAAATTTTAATCATTCGGTAAAATGTTGTCAAACGTCTCAAAAGTAACGCGGAACTTAAAAGGTAATTAACCCTAGAAATATATGACTTGCAAGCAAATCAAGAATAACGAAAGTTAAATGTTAAAATTTTATTCTTTTGATTTCCGGGCATAAGAAGGACACATTAAGAAAATAAATATAAATTTTAGAAAAATTGGCAGTGCTTAACAAACTGAATCCTTTTTATTGAAATAAGAGTTGCGTGTTGTTTCTGGGCAACTGAGAATGTTATGCAATAATTTTCCATCATCAAATTATTTGTTTTATAAAATTAATTTTTTTTTGTTTGTTGTTTTTGTGTTACCTTAACTTGTTTAAAATAAATTTGAACTAATAAAACATTTGTAGAAACGTTTAAGCCAACCTCTTTAAAACATTAAATGGTTTAAAAAATGTAGATATCCAACCTATTAAAAAAATTACGGTCGGTGATCATAAACATACCTAGAAATTTTTTTTAAATGTCTGTCTACCTTCAGGAAAAGACTAATAAGTTCATCAGGAAAAAAATTTGTTGGACCAGAGAAGGGTGTATGCAACTGGTATATTATTTTAGGGGATGGCATTTAAATCTTTTTGTAACAAATTTAATATTCCCTTTCGTTTCATGATTAATAAAAAGAAATCATAAGCCGACACCCCTTAATTTTTCAGCTTTCCTTTTTGTACTCATTTTAGCTTTTAATTGTTTTCAGATCGAAATTTTATTAAAGTTTAAATTAATACAATTATTTATTTAATCAGAAAATTGTTCGATTTTAATTATTTAAACAAAATTTTGATTTAATGATTTTTAATTAACAAATTTTGCATTTTATATTTGACCAAATATATAATTGAGTCAATTCAAGATTTAATCAAATTGCAATCTTTAAGCAAATAAAACCTATTAAAGGTGCCAACGATTTTTTCTATTCAAGTAAAAATAATATCTTTAAAGTCAAATTTTCTGTTTTAAGGCACGGAAACCCCTTAGAAGCAATGTTGTTGTTGTTGTAGCGTGTGTGCGGTGCCATCGTTTACTTGCAGCTAAACAGAAGATCACAAAAATCAGTAGTTTGGGCACACCATTGGGAAAACAATAATTAAGGCGGTACAAACCTCCCGGAGTCTAAATTAGAAAAGAAAAGCACAATTAGTGTGTGAAGCGTCATAACAGATAAGTGGGTGAAGGCGTCTGTTTAGTATTTAAGCAGGCGTCTTTATAAGAAGAGAAAGAGTTCCAGTTGTTAGCGTAGGGAAATACCAACACTCTATGGCAGATTTGACTAAGTTGATTAAGAGGAGACTGGCTAGGAAGTAATGAGAAAACAAAAGTTTTCAGTTGGCCATCATCGTAGTCTGGATGTTTTATAGTTAACCAAAACAAGGCGAGGCAACACACAGTAGTGTAATGTGGATGGCTTGTAGATGGTTTTAATAATGACATGTTTAATAAGCAAATCAAAACCGTAGGATGAAGCAGAGCCCTAGTCACAGTATAAGAAATATATTTTTTTAATATGCCCACGGTACAGTAAACTAAAAATTTCGTGCTGATATTAACAATCAAAGGAATCCGTACGTTTGAGCAGAAGGAAAGAACGTAACAATATTTTTAGGAGAAATTCCTTAATAAAATAACATGTTTTTAGCAAAAAGAAAAAACAACAAAAACAAGTCTTTTAATGCTATTTTTTAATATTTTATCATGTTTCAGTTTCGTGCCTACTTTTTGCAATATTTACATTTTGCCAAAAATCAGAAGCTGCCAACTTTAATGGTTGTGATCATACATTTAGTATAGAGCCAGGCTACTCTTACCTAGAATCGCCGAACTACCCACATCGTTATCCGAGCGGTTCAGCATGCCGTTATAAATTTGTTGCTCCCGTAGGTCATTATATAGTTGCAAATTGCAATCTTAACTTACCCAAGGTAAAATTAAAATGATGCTTTGCTTTTTCCCTACAAACAAAATATAAATTTCCTTTATTTTTTTAAGGGTGTTAATAAGAGGTGCAGTACTGAATATTTTTACATAGATCGCGATGGTGATAAAAATCTTATAGATCCTGAATATTTTTGTGGTTCGGGCGTTTTTGAACGTAGAAGTTCTTTCCATTCACTGGTACTGGCCTATGAATCATTTGGTAATAATGGCAGTTTTCGCTGTCGATTGCATGTTCAGTCTCAACCTTGTGATTGTGGCTGGTCCATCAACACGAAAATTGTTAATGGACAGAATGCTTTTGTAAATGAATTTCCTTCGATGGTAGCATTAAGACAAAAATATTCATATGATCCCCAGTTTTGTTCAGCAGTTATAAGTAAAACTTTGAAATATTTCACAACTGTTAAAGAGTTTAAAGTTGTTTATAATTTAAGTATCTTATAGATTTATGCTAACGGCTGCTCATTGTACTCGCTTTGAACCGGATCCTGACTCCATAATAGCTTTGGTAGGACGTCATAATATAGAGTCGAGTAAGTAACTCAAAATTTAACAATATGATGATTTTTATTTAATTAATAATAAATTCTTCTCTTAAGATGCCGACACAAAATATGCTGCTGCTTATTATATTAAAAGAATAATTGAACATCCCGGATATAATCCAAAATCTATAGAGAATGATATAGCTATACTGGAAACACAAAAAGATATTGAGTTTTCTAGAGCTGTAGGACCTATTTGTTTGCCATCGTATTCTAATATGTAAGTGATGGCCAGTTTATTAAATTTAATTAATAAAAATATTGTTCCTTCTTGTTTTTTCTAGCAACAATGATTTTGCCTTTAATTATGTTGATGTTATTGGCTGGGGTAGCGTCACATTTGCCGGTCCACGTTCTGCAATTCTACAAAAAGTTACTCTCATGGTGCAAGACAATGAAGCGTGTCAAAAGACTTTTAAAAATGAGGAAACTATCTATTCAAGTCAAATTTGTACTTATGATCATCGCGGCAAAAACAAAGATTCATGTCAGTACGATTCTGGTGGTCCAGTTATTTATAGAAATAAGCGACAATTTTTAGTTGGCATTATAAGTTATGGTCGAGCATGTGGTATAAAAAAATATTCCACTGGCATTAATACACGTATCACTTCGTATTTGCCATGGATTTATCAAAATACACTTTTAACTTGTAATATATCTCTCTGATATCACTTATAAAATTATGGTGTTAAAAAAATGAGAGAAATAAAAAAAAAGATTTTGTTATGCAACCAAATATAAAGGGAATTGTGTATTTTTTTCAATATTTCAATAACAAATTTCTATATGTAAAATTAATTTTTATTTAATATGAATTTTAGAGATTTATCACACAAATTGCTCACAGTAAAACCGCTAAAAAAACTGTTTGACTCTCTTAGCCTGAACTTGTAGCAACCCTTACGCAGCGAAGTAGACAATTAACATTTGTAGTCTTTAGATTGTTCGTATCAAAGCATAACAATTGAAGATACAGTAGCTTAAGTAATTAACCCGTTGCATTTCGAATACGTTGAAATGCAGCTTAGTGAATATTGTTTGAAAGAATGTATTTAAAACGATAAGTCCACTTTTCTAGCCATGGTAAAGTTATTTTTGAACTTTCCATCAACAAATCCCTCATAGTCACACACACTTGATTCAGGCAGTTTTCCTACTCTAAGCTAAGCATTCACAGCCATTTCGATTTTCAACAAGATCGCAATGATATTGCTTCTAACAAAAATTTAAAAATATATATAAAAGAAAATAAACACCAGTTTCACAAGAAATAAATTTTTCAACAAAAAATTCGCTAAAAAAATTATTCGAAATTTATAAAAAATTTTGTTTAGTATTTTTTAATATTTAATTTCGCAAATGAAATTAGAAATTAGATTCTACACGCCCGAACTCACCACTGTTACATCTTTTAATTCTATCAAGAACACTCAGTTATTTAATTGTAAAAGATTTTTATTAAATATTACTTTAATGCCTTAAAGTATGCTTTACTTTTTTAATCCTTTGACGCCAAAAATTGCCATTATCGTTAAAAAAAATTATTAATTAAAAATTATTGTAAGAACAATATTTGATCCGAACTTTCGTATACAGTGACGTGAGCCACCTTGAAAACTAAAATAGGTTCAAATAGTTTCGACTTAAATTCATTTGAGTATCAATTCTTTCGTTAAGTTTATCTAATGAAATCACAACGCATGGGAACACCCTTTGTTTTTGTTTATTTCTTTCATTGTTTTTTTTTCAAGGTCATAGCATTAAATACTTTGTAAATTAAAAAAGTCTTTTATAGTAAAAAAAAAACACGTCTCTATGGAGACACGCTTTAATTTTTTTATTTTTTTTTAATTGGTGCTAATAAAAGACTTAGTGTTACATACTTTATAAATTAAAAACAGACTGTCTTTACATAAAAAAAACACGTCTCTATTGGGGCACCCTTTAACAACAAAAATACGTCTCCATAGGAAGGCCCTTTTTTATTTGTCCTTTTGAAGGATAAAAACTTCATATTTTGTAAATTAATAAAGTTTGTTTTAACAAAACCAAAAACACGTCTCTATGGAAACACCCTTTAATTATTTTCTTTATTTTCTTTTTTAATTGGTCTTAACAAAAAGTTTAGTGCTACATATTTTGTAAATTAAGAAAAGGCGGTCTTAATACGAAAAATACGTCCCTATTGGGACACTCCTTAACATAAAAAATACGTCTCTAAAGGGACGCCCTTTTTTATTTGTCTCTATAAAGGATGAATATTCCATATCTGTCTTTGCATAAAAACACCTCTCTTTTGGGATACCCTTTAATTTTTATTTTTTTTTTTATTACTGGTTCTTATTAAGGTCACAACACTCTATACTTTTAATTTAAAAAATTCTGTCTTTATAGGCACAACCTTTAATTTCTTTTTTTATTTTCCTAGTTTTTTTAACTAATCATTAAACAGGAAATAGTACAACACTCCTGGCGTCAATTTTAAATATCTGCTTACAACATGATCAAACCTTTCTGTGGGTACACCCTTTACTTTTTATTTTATTTTTTTATCGGTCATTTTAGTGGACATTAAAATACAAATCTTGTGCAAATTTTGAATGTCTTGATATTGTAAAAAAAAAAAAACCGTTTCTATGGAGACACCCTTTAACCTTTTTAAATTACTAATTATAACGGACATAGTAACAACCATAATAATACAACCACTGTTAAAATTTTAAACGTCCAGCTACTATAATTCCTTGGATAAAGAAAGCGACAGAGGGGCAGATATTGCAACAAAAACAACAATAAGGTAGATAATTTTAAATTACTATTAGTTTTTATTTTCAAGAAAAATTTCTTAAGCTGCTTAAATGATAGAAAGAACAAAAAAAAAATTAACATTGAAAAATAATTGAAATTTAAGACACCAACAATTTAATAGAATTAATAAAACATATTTTTATTAAAAAAAAACTTATTGCGTAACACAGTTTATTCTGGCAGTTGATATTGACATAATTTTATTAAAACATTTCCCAATTAAAACATTTACAAGCAACAAACGTTAAAGTGTTACATTTTTATTTACTTTAATTCATATTTAAAAACATTAAGCAATTTATTTAAACAAGATAAAGTAAAAGACAACAACAACAATGAATTGTAAAGTTAAGAAAGAAATTAACTTTAAGCATAAAATACATTTTTGAAGAAACAGTTTATTTTAAACCGTCTTAATACTAAAATGTGGCATTCAAAAAGAACTCAAACAATTGGTAATAAAATAATAATTTTTTAAACCGCTTTTAATTAAATTTTAACTACATGAAAATTTTCTGTAAAGTTGTGAATATCCTTGCGTTAGTTTATTGCTTTGAACTGAGCCAAGCACAGCAACAATGCATTTCAATGGATTATCAAATACTCTCCGGTGGTGAAGAGCTTACTATAACCTCTCCAGATTATCCTAATGCCTATCGCCCAGGCACAAGCTGTGTGCATCGTATAACAGCTCCCAGAGATCATGTGGTCATATTAACCTGCAGATTTGAAGTGGTAGGTGAAATAAAAACTTTTTTATTACAAAAACATTTATATTTTTTGTTCTAAGGTTCCAAATACCTGTAGTACAGAATATTTTCTCATCTCTCTTGATGGTGATTTACAATTTCGTGATGGTCAACGGTTTTGTACATCAACACAATTTACCAGAATTTCAAATTTTCGCTCAATATCTTTGGGTTATGCCTCTACAAGGACAAACAGTGGTTTAAGGGGTCGCTTTAGTTGTACAGCTCGAGCTCGCCCTGCTCCTTGTAGCTGCGGTTGGTCTGGCAGTACACGTATAACTAATGGCCAGGAAACTAGACCTAATGAATTTCCCTCAATGGTGGCATTAAAAGATATAACCTCACCAGAAGAATTATTTTGTGGTGGCAGCATAAGTATTCAAAATTTCTTGTTAATTCTTTGCTTAAGTTTAATATTTAATAAGACTTTTTTTTTATTGTAGTAAGTCATCGACATATTCTAACGGCTGCACATTGTACACGTTTGTATCCAGATCCAAGTATAATTATGGCTTATGTAGGCTATCACAATTTAATGGCAGGTGGGAACATTTTTAAGTTTTTAAACAAAATTTTTTTAAAAAAAAAGTCTTCCAACTTTTGTGTTTTTAACAAATTCTTATTCAACTTAAAACTCTTTTATTGATTTATGATCTTTTTCAATACTAGAATTTTAATTTTTTTTTTCTCTTGAATAGAAAACGAAAACACGCCTTTTGCCGCACGTTATCGCATTCAAAGCATAATTAATCATCCTGGCTATCTGAGTACCGATACTTCCACAGTTAATGATATTGCCATATTGGTAACCAGAATACCCATAGAATGGTCGAGAGGTGTAGGACCCGTCTGTTTGCCTTGGAGACAGCAGTAAGTCCTAAAGAAGAAAATGAAATTTGTTTTGTAACTCTTTAATAATTTTCTTTTTTTTTGTAGGATGGAGACATTTGCTTACTACAATGTAGAAGTGGCCGGTTGGGGCACTTTATCATTTGCTGGTCCTACATCACCCACTTTACAAAAGACTCAATTAATGGTTGTAGAAAATAGTATTTGTGGCCAAGAACATAATGGCAGTATAATATCCACACAAATATGTACCTACGATGCCAGAGGTCTAGGTAAAGATTCCTGTCAATATGACTCTGGCGGGCCGGTTTTCATACGGCAGCAAAGATTAATGCTTTTGGGAATTATAAGTTATGGGGGTATCTGTGGGCAGCCTTATGGAATTAGTGTAAATACTCGCATAACTTCTTATTTGGGCTGGATATGGCAATATACACAAAATGATGTTTGTGTTATTTAGCTGCTGACCGCAATCATAATTTTTTCATTTTTTTTTTTTTTATATTAAAACAGAAATTATCATGTCCTGCTTTTGCTGCTTTTATGATTTTTTTTTTTACTTCTTGTGTTTTTTTTTTTTTTTTTTGTTATTAAGTACCACTTTTATTATTTTTATTTTAAATGACTTAATTTATGCACAATCATAATTTTTATATTATTTTTCTGCTGCTTCCTCTTATTTTATTTTCAAGGATAATGAGCTTTGTTATCCTTTGATGTTTTTGCCTTTTTATACATTTAATTGTTACTTTTATGCAACAGCAATAAAATAAAAAACAAGTAAATTAGCGTTAAGTACTCTTAAATTGTTCTGCAAAAATATTTTAATTGTTTTCAAGGGGTTGATTTTAAGCTGATAGAAAAAAAATTATTAAAAAAAAATAAATAACTAATTGTCATGAATTATTTAAACATAAAAGAAAATTTTAAATGTAGGTAAAAAAACAACAATTACAACAACGTCTAAATCAGTTATTTTAATTAAAGTCTGATGCACTTAAAACCCAGCTGCAGTGACACAAAAGTTATCACTCCAGAGATTTGTATTTTATTTCTCCTAAATTTATGCTACATATTTGTTTAATTTTTTTTAATCCTCCAAAAAGTATGCTGTACACCTTAAAGTATGTTACAATTTATATTATTATTTTTCCTATTGTGTTTATAAAATTTAGTGGAAATTATTTGAGTCGCATTAAAGAAGCACGCTCCATCATGCACCTATAATTTAAACTCTTTTAAAAATTTATATTGTTATACCTCAAGCATTAGCATTTTTTTAACTCTGTCTTTTAATTCATTTTTATATAATAAAGAAGCAAAAAAATTTACTCTGTCTTACATCTACTTAACACGGAAGTTAATAACAATAAAATACAATAAAAAAAATTTCATAAGATTTGCTTTGAAGCCTCAAAAAGCGGCTACAATTTTTTTTTTATTATTTTTATTATATTTTTATATTTTCCTAAGGACTCTTGAAAATCTTTAAGTCTATTCTATTGCTAGTGACGGTGATGGTAAAGCAAATTGCAACAAACAAAAAATTTATAACGTGGTACAAACAAAAAAAAACTTTTTAACCCTTTTTTGCCTGTTTGTAATGTGCATTTTTTTCGTTTTTTACAAAGTATTTATGAGTTCATTTGTTCATTGTGTCAGAATGCTAGAAGTTGAGCAAAAGTATAATACAAAATAAAAACGGAAACAACAGCAAATCATCATGTTTCTATTGAGTTGGTCTGTCTTTATTTCTCATTTTTTTTTTTTTTCTTTCTTTTGCAACACAAAAAACAACACAATATAAATGCATTAAAGTACTCTTGACGCGACTTGTATTCTTTTAACTACTTGTTCGTTACTCAAACTTATACAGAACAACTACTTGTACTTGCATCTCTATTTATAAAATTTTAAATAAACACAACACAAGAAATAAGAAAATAACCAAAGTAGCTGTTAAGAGATGCTGATGATGTCCTGATTTGGTTGTGTTTTTTTTTTTTTTTTTTGTCTAAGAAAGAAGCGACAAGAGTAACAAGCAGACAAAAATTAATTACCAAAAAGTATGCTAAATTTTTTTCCAGTTATTTCAATTAAAATTAGTGAAACAAAATCACAAGTTAAATAATTAGGAAGTTGGTTTGTTATAACTCAAGTTTCTCAAATGCGAAAGACTACGATTTGTACTACATGTTGCAGACTATGACTCAATAACATCAGTAATATGACACTGGAAATATACTCTAACTGAATATTAACCCTTTGCAACTAGGCCTTAAATACAATTTGTTCAATACATCGAGTAGACTACGACCAAAAAACTGCTCAGATAATAACTTAAGCTATAAGTTAAACCGTTAGTAAAACCCTGCACAAAAATAAAATTTTATTTTTTTACACTGAATTAAGTTTTTATAAGCTTTTTATGATATACATATGTGTATATGATATGACTAATTAGATGAATTCACTTTACATTTCCGTAGGCTGTGTGTAAATAAAGAGAGAGAGAGAGAGACCACAGACTTAGATGTCTATGCTAGCGTTGTCTAAATTATGATGATATTCTTTGAATCATAAAAAATCGATTGAAAATTTTATCAAACAAATAATTGTGTTTATTATTTTACAAAAAAAAACATTATTTTTTAGATTTTGAAAGTTAAGGAGAGGGAAAGAATTTTAAATAAAATGTTATCAAACAACCAATATCAGATATTTATATCAAAAACCAACATTCGTTATATGAAAAAGCAATTAACCAATCGAATATATATTGTAAATCTTTATTGCAGTTTTTTGTTTGTTTGTGCGTCAATCACGGCTAAGTGGCTGCACCGATTTTAATGAAATTTAAAACACGGCTAGATATTAGTCTGGAAGGTGCAATACGTTATATTTTTAAATAACGGACCAGAAGGATAGAAAAAGGGAAAGCTGGCATTTTTATGCGTCTCAATCCATTTTAACAAAGTCTTGGTAAAACGATTTACATGAAATTCGAAACATTGTCTTGATCTAGAAGGTCCAATAGGCAGAGTTTATTCTGTTTGATTATAAAAAAGTATTGTAATCAATTGAAAAAAATCACATTTTTATAAAATCCCTTTATACAACGGCCACCAGTGCCCAAGACTTCGTCTGCATGTCATCTCTAATTTTCTTAAAATCAAACTAAAAAAAAAATATTTTTTTTAATGTTTATTGCCAAGGTCCGTAAACAGTGTTAAAAATATTCCATTTACAAAAATAAAATGTAATGAAAGCTGTGTTAGTAACATTTTATCGGTAACACCCTATTTTACCGATAAAATGTTCACATTTGTATCTCTATATTCGCTACGAAATGATTTATTTATACGAAAGAAAAAATTATTCCATATTAGAACCAAGGTTCTAAGGGACCTTCTCTCTAAATTTTATATTAACCCATCTAGCAATTTTTTTGTAATGCGAACACAGACAGACAGGCAGACAAAAATTCCAAAAATAGGTGTTTTGTATTCCATATCGATTACTATCTACACCAACAATAAAATTAAAAAAAATATATTTCATGGACAGAAATGACTCTGTTACTGTTTTATTATAGGCATAAATTACGACCGCTTTCATTCACTACCAAAGACTTCAAGCGAACTTCTGTCTTAAAATATTAATTGGGTGGGTAGCAATAAATTACGTGAATTATCATTATCATTTATATTGAGTTCATGTTGTTATGCTAAGTTGTAGATTCAATCTCAAACAAATATTTTACTTACGTACCTTTCGTCACAGCCATAATAGATTGAAGCTGATAGGTGACGCCTATTTTGAGATTTTTAATATTTTATCTCTGAAATCACTCTTTCAATAGCAAAATATTGTTTCTTATGTGCTTGAAATGGAACTCCGTAATAAACACGACTACAGTAGTTTAGGCTTTGCTTAGGAAGACGTTAAAAATAGACCGAGGCCATGACAAAAAGCTAAGACTTTGAATAATACTATGAACTATAAAATGTCAATAAATATTAAAAAACTTTTCATTATTACTACGACTTACGTGGAGTATGACTTTCACTATGACAAAATTACCAATAAGAAGATAAATAAGCAATTATCCTTGCAACAAAAAAAAAGACTTTAAAACCAATTTCATTTGTCTGTCTCTACCGGTTCAAGAGTATGGCCACATACATTTAATTACATTAACTATTTGGACATCCTTATATTTCATCTCCAAACTTTATCCGGCCATATACATCAGATTACATTAACTATTTTAACAATCTTTAATTTATGATTTAAACTTTTATTCTTCTTATTATACCCAACAAAATAGTAGACATTCTGTCTAATTCTCAATTGATTCTATATAACGGTTTAAAATATCTGGCCATTTAATCACTATGCTGCCCAATTTGCAAGAATTTGTCTATAACGACTCAAAATATGGGCCCATATAAGTCAATTTATATCACCTTTAGGGACACCCTTTGATTTTTAGATTTATTTTTGTATTACTTTATGCCATTGGGAGCTATAGTAATGCGGAGTTTTTTTCTTTTCTCTTTTTTTTAATTTTAATTTTAACTAACGGTAATTGAAAATATGGGTAATTTTTTTACTTCTACTAAAGGGTCATCCAAAAAACGCGCCTACATGTTTCTTTGAAATAAATAAAACACAAACTTTTTGCAATTTTTTCAAGCTGTTTTTTTTATTAAAAGTATGATCCATTACAATTATAAGTGGAATAGAATATCATTCAAATGTCCACCATGACTGCGTCTGCAGACATCAATCCGAATATCGAAATTTTCAATGACTTTCCGACATGTTGCTGGTGTTATTTCACGAATTGCAACTTGAATGTTTTTCTTTAGATCATTAATTGTTGGTGGCTTGTTAGCATACACTCTACTTTTCAAAAAACCCTACAAAAAAAATCTAAGGGTGTTAGATCACATGACCTTGGAGGCCAATTGAAATCTGCCTTTCGTGAAATTACACGTTGAGGAAATTTTGATCGCAAAAGCGTAATGTTTTCTCGAGTTGTGTGACATGTAGCACCGTCTTGCTGGAAATAAACGTCAGACACATCAATATGATTCAACTGCGTCCATAAAATGTCTCTCAACATTGATTGGTATCGCTCAGCATTCACAGTAACAGCATTTCCAGCATCATCTTCGAAGAAAAATGGCCCAATGATTCCATTTGCCCAAAATGCACACCAAACGGTAACTTTTTGTGGGTGTAGAGATTTTTCATGAATAACACGAGGATTTTCATCACCCCAGATACGATAATTTTGCTTATTGACGAATCCATCCATTCTGAAATGAGCTTCGTCACTAAACAAAATTTTGCGATGGGTATTTTTCAAAGAACGCCCATTTGCATAATAACTTTGAATGATGTAAACGCGTTGTTGCAATGTTTACCTGTCCATGGTTAAAACTGTACTACCTTCTAATAAAACAAAATGGCTTATGTCATTTAAAAAGATGTCACGTGTAAAAATTATATAGTGCTGACATCTAGGCGTCGCATTTGGATGACTCTTTATAACCGAGCTTATATTAAGGCTAATAACAATATTTATAGCTAATATAATGATAACTCTTTACAAAACTGTACGACTTTAATCACAGCTTTTATCACATCATGAGTTAAACTATAACTGAAAACACCATCAATACTTTGAGCAAATCATAACTGGTATTTGAATAGATGAAGGCTACACGAATACAAAAATAATTAAGAGTTTATGACTAAAAATCAATAGCTTTTAAGTATTCGCAAGGCTTTGTTCCTTCTTGAACCACTATAGAAGTCCTACATTAAACTTCACTACTATTTTTAGAAATACAAAAATCTTTTACCACTTTAACGTCACATTCAACTTTGTCATCATTACATTTCTGTCTTAATTTATTTTCAATTACTTATTTCATTATTTTATAATTTAATTTTAACAAAAATATTTTATTAAATATAAGAAAATCTTTAAACTAAAACTACCACAAGCTAAGAAACTACACTAGAACTTCATCAACTTTAGAAATTATATGAATTTTTTTTTTCTTGCTAAATTATTTTTTAAGAACAAAGCAAGTGTCTGTATGTGTGTGCGTATGGTGTGTGTGCGTATATATTAGTTTATTATTATATATATTCTTCTTCTTCTTTACTTCTAGATCAAATCTTAAAAATATATATGACAAAAGACTTAATTTGCATTTAAATTAAAATACAGGCCTGCTTAAACTCAATCATATAAAATTGTAAAATTCCATAAAAACAACAAGAGTATGATGATGAGTTTCAGAAATTTTATTTTCTCATCAAAAATATTTATACTTTTCATATTGGTGATGCTGTTGGCTGCCTCAAACAACAATACAAATTTTAACTTTTAAACAAAAAGAGACAATTAAATAAAAAGTGATAGTTTTTCTAATGCAGCACAATACTTAGAGTAAATATTTATGTAAGTGTAATGTAAAAGAGTGTAGCATTTATTATAAATATGATGTCTTAGTGTTTAGAATACAAAAATAAATTAATATTGTTTTAATAAAATCACTGCTTAAAGAAAGCGAAGCGCCATTTAATAAATTGTGTTGAGCGCTTGAATTTAATTTAAAAAAAATTATTGAAAATTGTGGCATAAAACAGTAACGCAGAAGTTGAAAATTCATGTAGCATACTTTTTGGCTGTATTTAAATAGGGTTTAAGTAATAAATCAGTCAAATTTGACTTCTATGCGTTGACTTTTACATCAAATATGGCACTCTTTAGTCTTAAATAAAGGGTCATCCAAATACGACGCCTAGATGTCAGCACTATATAATTTTTACACGTGACATCTTTTCAAATGAGATAAGCCATTTTGTTTTATTAGAAGTTAGTACAGTTTTAACCATGGACAGGTACACATTGCAACAACGGGTTTACATCACTCAAAGTTATTATGAAAATGGGCGTTCTTTGAAAAATAGCCATCGCAAAATTTTGTTTAGTGACGAAGCTCATTTCAGAATGGATGGATTCGTCAATAAGCAAAATTTTCGTATCTGGGGTGATGAAAATCCTCGTGTTATTCATGAAAAATCTCTACACCCGCAAAAAGTTACTGTTTGGTGTGTATTTTGGGCAAATGGAATCATTGGGCCATTTTTCTTCGAAGATGATGCTGGAAATGCTGTTACTGTGAATGCTGAGCGACACCAATCAATGTCGAGAGACTTTTTATGGACACAGTTTCATCATATTGATGTGCTGACGTCTATTTCCAGCAAGACGGTGCTTCATGTCACACAACTCGAGAAAACATTACGCTTTTGCAATCGAAATTTCCTCAACGTGTAATTTCACGAAATGCAGATTTCAATTGGCCTCCAAGCTCATGTGATCTAACACCATTAGAATTTTTTTGTAGGGTTTTTTGAAAAGTAGAGTGTATGCTAACAAGCCACAAACAATTAATGATCTAAAGAACAACATTCAAGTTGCAATTCGTGAAATAACACCAGCAACATGTCGGAAAGTCATAGAAACTTTCGATATTCGGTTTGATGTCTACAGACGCCGTCATGGTGGACATTTGAATGATATTCTATTCCACTTATAATTGTAATGGATCATACTTTTAATAAAAAAAAACAGCTTAAAAAAATTGCAAATAATTTGTGTTTTATTTCAAAGAAACATGTAGGCGCGTTTTTTGGATAACCCTTTATTTAATATTAGGACTTGTTAACATAATGACAATATCCTTAAGAGTACATCCTTTCATTGTAAGTTTCCTTAACTTTTTATTTATATTTTCTATCTGTGATCTATTCATCTATTTTATTCATAGACTAAAACGACAGCATTTTAACTTTTCTTTATATTTCAAAAACTATTTTAATTTACCGGACTAAAATTGGTTTCCACTAGCTCTTAGCCTAACAATCTTTACATTTCAACCATTAATTCAATAGATCCTTTTATTTGAGCTAAATGTAAATTAAAAGTCGTTTTTTATTTACTTTTTACTTCCAGCGTCATTTGAACTTTTAGTTCACAGAAAAAAAAACACAAACATTAATGTAAGAGTGAGTAAGACTCATCAGGGTGCTGACAAAAAAAATTGCATATTTAGAAAAATTGCAATTTTCTAGCAGACAATTTTCTCTACTTCGTTGCCTATTGGTTAGCTGCAAATGAATAGCGCTGTTAAATGTTAACGAAAAAAAAAAACACACAAAAACGAGAAAAAGATGCAAAACTTGCAACCAGCACCTAAATAGAAATTCTATTTTGTATTTTTTATTAAAGTTTTTTTTTAATAATTTTTTTCTTTCTTGTTGTTTAAAATGACGAAGAGGATGCTGTTTTTATGATGTTGTTGCCTGCACCAACATTGTATGCAATCAGCCTAAAATGTATGCTATAGAAATTTGTTTAAAAAGAAATTACATAGAAGCCATTGAAAAACAATGCATATTTTTAAGGGTGGGTAAATTTTTCTATACTTTATGTTGGGTGTGTGTGTGTGTGTGTGTATGATTGCATATAAGTAAAAGTGCATTTGTGTGTTAGGCACGATTGCTCTTATGCAGTTAACAGGGAACAAAATTCATGTGTTTATGATATTTTTCTTTATATATATTTTTTTTCAAGCAGCCTGCACATACACACACCTACATATAAATCTAACGTTTAATTATTTAGGTTTTTTGAACATCTAAAACATATAAAAAATATATTGTAGCATATATAAGAGGCGTTTGTATATTTTAAAAAAATTGGAAATCGAATACTGATGCTTGACGTTTGAGTTTTTATTTCATAAGAGATTGTTTTTTTATTTTAGCAATACAAATAGTTGATTGGGGTTGTAAAATAAAATTCTTTATCAAATGTTAAATATTGACAACAACAAAAAAAAAGAAGCTCCTTAACATATAGAAAACATGTTGCAAATAAGTGTATTTGCTTGATTTGTAAGAGGACGTGAAATAATAAAAAGCATACTTTAAGGTGTTAATTAGTTGAAATTTCAAATTAATTGCATTTTGCCTATTGAGAACACAAGGCAATAATGCATAAAGTGTTAATTGGTTCACACCTGCATTTATTAGCAATGAAAAGCCTTAAAGTAGACTTTAAAATTTTTTAAATAAAAATAATAATAAAAAAAAAGTTTTTTTTTTTAGTTCGTTTGGAAAACGTCCACATACATTTGTAAATGTTTTTTTTTTAATAAAAAAAAATTATTATTAAAAATTGAAAACATAAGCGTTGCATACTTTTAGGAAGAAGTGTTTTTTAACAATAATTTTTAAACAAAATATAGAAAAGTATTTAAAAATGCTTAAATATTTAATATAAAAATGCACATACCACCGAATATAGTCCTCCTTCTTGTTTTGAAGTCGATTAAAAAATATAAAGGACTGATTTAGGAAAAAAAAGTAATTTTATTTATTTTGTACAATATTTTGCTTCGGGGGTCTTATTTCTTATCCACTTTAAATGAGCTGATATTCTTGTATTAACTGAAGGTTGATTTGTAGCACAAGCATAACCATAACTCACAATACCAACTGCATAGAGACGATCCCCGCGTACATATAACGCGCCACCCGAATCAAATTGACACGTATCACTTCCAAAAGTAAAAGTACAAAACGAACCAAATGGCAAATTTCCCAAAACATTTTGACATTGCATATTAGCTATAACATCTAAAGTGGTCTTTAGCAAGAGCGAAGATTGTGCACCACCAAAAGAAGTGGTACCCCAACCAGCTGTTTCTACACGTTGCCCCGCAAAGGGTATTGAGGAACCCACAGTACCATGTTTAAGAGAGTAAAAAGGTAAACAAGCAGGTCCTACACCACGATTCCATTCAATAGAAAATCGTGTTTTAAGCAGAGCAATGTCATTGTAAACATTGAGGGTAGTGGCTTTGAAATGTTCGTGTGGTATAATTTTGATAATGTCATATTGGCGCGTGTAAAGAGAATCTACAACTAAATGAAAAATAGATTTACTAAATTTAAGTTAACTTCCTGCTGCTAAATTACCCGTTGACAGATCATGTTCACCCACTACAGCTGTCAAATATTCTGGTGTATTAGTTTCTTGTGCTATATAACAATGAGCAGCCGAAAGTAAATAACGATGATGAACTAAACATAAAAAGAGAATAAAAGAAAGAAAGAAAACATTATCTATCAAAAGCAATAACACAAACAACAACTTACTTATGGTGGCGCCACAAAAAATCTTGTTATTTTTGATGGTCATTATGCCAGCCATCGAAGGAAATTCATTGATACCTGCCACCCCAGAAGCGCCAGCTATTTTTACCGTAGTACTCCAGCCGCATTCGCAAGGTGTCTCAATAACTTCGACTAAACAAGAAAACGAGCCACCTCCTTCAGTCGAACGAGTATTTTGCTGGAAAATTGATACTGGGGATGATGATGATGATGTTGATGTCGATTGAAAACTTTTATAATCTTGGCCAGCAATCACTTTGCTAACACGTTTTGTAGAAGTCTTATGCGTGTCTATTGAGCCATTATGCCACGTGTTGGCCAGTAAAAAATCATAAAAATTTGAAACACTTGTTGGTCTTGACAACGTAAGCGGTGATTTTGTAGCTTTTACTGTGGGCAACTTTGTTGTGGTATTAGTTGTTGTTATTGTTGTTGTTTTGAAAGTTTCTTTTTCAACTTTATTGGACAACAAAGTTACCACATAAGCAAACGAATTACCAACTTTCTTAATCTCGTTCATGTTGTCCTTTGCTTTCATATTCTTCTCAATAATTGAAGATGTTGGTGGCACAGAAGATATTGAAGAAAAACGTTGTGTAAAGGAATTCGTTGCTAAATTGTTTACTATGGCCATTGGTGTTGTTTTTGTAATTGTTGTTTTAATGGCATTCAATGTTGTTAACTGATTCACTTTAAAGGCTTTAGAAGTAGTTGGTTGTTGTGTAGTTGTTGTTATTTTCTGTTGCTGTTTTCGTTTTGTTACTTCTGTTTTCTTTGTTTTATTTTTCTCTTTATTCTCTGCAGTATTTTGTATAACATTTGTGAATATTCGTTGGTAATAGGGTGTCGATATGTATGAAAGAACTGCTTGATTAAGAAAACTTTTCCTTTCCATTTTGCCTGTGCCACAAAAATATTCAGAATCTGTCAGTACTTCACTGCCCTCACGATTAAAGTAGAAACCCTCGTTAAGACATTTCACAGCAGCTGGAGGCTGAAAGTAAAAATAGTGCAATGTGTTTTTATAAGTCCCAATTCGCACGATGCAAGAAAATAAGACTGCTTATTTTCATTTTCTTCTTTGAACTTTCGTTATTGTTCGCACAGTGCAAGTCTTATTGCTTAAATTGTTCAGAATTTTGCATGAATGTTCACACACACATCTGTGTTTTTTGTTTTACGAATATGGAAGCAAAGCGAATTGCAAGTACAAGCAAGTCTGTATTCATTTAACTTTACCTCACCCCGTTGCCTACAACCTAATCAGCTTAGCTTAAATACTTGCATCTTGCGAATTGGGACTAAGAGATTTAGAAAAGAAAATAATTCTAAAGTAAAATTTAAAGAATTTTATTTAAAGGTTGACAAGCAATAGAAGTTAAAATTAAGTAATTCTTTTTTCACACTGATACCCACAACATGGACTTGAATAAAATAAGAAACGAAACAGCATAAGCAAGAGCTGTATGCATCTGAAAGCGATTCCCTAGTTTTTCGTCAGATACAAGCAAGCCGGCGTAGAAGTCCGTGTGTTCTAGAAGCTAAAGAACAGTGAAGTTGTATACCTACCGTGTAGTATGGCAGACATTCAAAACATGAAATAAAAAGAAATAAAGTCACAGTGACTAGCAAGAATTTTATGCCGAGGTTCAACCAAGAGGAAATGGAATTGATCCAAGCTGAAATCTCACAATGCTTTGAATACAGCAACTGTAGGCATCTCGGCAACAAATACATTTAGATTGAATAAGATGCCAACACTGCGAGTGTTTGTGATAAAGTTTTGTGATAAAACAAGGTGTGGCTAATTATCATTCAACATAGGTTTTGCTGCTGTAGAGGAAGGCTCGTAATCGTGGCTAAAAACATTGCTCATATGCGAAGCATTAAAGGATTAAAAAAGCATACAGATAGAAAGTAATCTGCTTCAGTATCTCTCTTCTACCCAGAACCGCATGATGAACTAATCGGATACATATGTCCGGAATTATTTTCAAATTTCATATATTGATCTTTCGAATAAAAGAAATTAAATTTATTAATTTTTTTTTTAATTCTTTTCCAAACAAAACCATTGTCGGGCTTAAAAAAGTATCCGTGGAACTCTACAACTGCTATGAAAGAATATTGATAAAAAAAGTTACCAGTTTCAATCGTAACTTATTAATAAAATTGTTTTATTTATCTCAGCCCAAAAATAATAACAACAGTATAAATAAATTCACAATATTTTTCACACTTATTTCATAAACGAATTGTAAATGAAACGAGACGCTTTTTAAAATTTTAAAATTTATTGATTTAATAATTTTTCATTTTAGAAAATTCGTTAAGTTCTAAAATAATTACAAGACATTTGTACACCAAATTTTCGAACGTGGATTTAAAGAATAAAATGATCCAAGACACATCTCAAGATATCCTACTTGCTAATTTTCATTATTTATGACATTGTTGGTTTAGCATTTATTGTGTCATTTGTGACTTAGTTTTATTTGCGAACTTTATCTAAATCAAATCAATTAAATGAAGAGTTTCAAATAAAAATCTTTAAAGTATTTAAAATTCATTTTTAGCCCAAGTAAAAGCTTATTTCTATTAATCTTTTAAGCCACTAATATTGAAGTTAATTTTTGTTTTTCAAAGCATCCATGTTGATAATTGGAGTCGTTAAGGAAAGAACGGCGACATTGTGAGGTAATAATAATTTTGAGAGTATTTGCACAAATGTTAATTTAGGCATGCAATAATAAGTGAATAAAATTAAATTTTTCACGGTAACGGTTAGTTAAATATTAAAAAAAAACAATTTCAAATCACTCTCTAGAAAACATTTGACTAAGTATCAGTAATTAAACACGAGTAATCAAACACCCTCCCGTTAACCCTCGAATGAAAGTGAAAATTATTTATCAGGAGCACTTTTGCTAATTAGCTAATAAAGTGAAACTAAATTTTATATAAAACCATAAAAAAACTTAATTCACCTTTTACTCCTCGATCACCGCAACTGTCTTGGCGATTTATTTTTTTATCGACTTTTTTCACGCTGTTTATCTTTATCGAAACGCGTAGTAAAATTTTTCAGCAATAATAATAAACCAAAAATATTATTTTGTTCTAAATAAATTCTTTATTGTTAGTGGCATAATTAATTTATTAAACTTTATAATTGTTTTTTAGAAAAATATATAGAAGAAAAAAATTCTTAAAATAATAGCAAAAAGAAAAAAATACAAATAACGTTGTTAAGTATAAACGTGTACAAATGCCTAGAAAGTTCTGTTTAAATAAATACGTTTTAGCTAAGAAATTTTAATCATTCGGTAAAATGTTGTCAAACGTCTCAAAAGTAACGCGGAACTTAAAAGGTAATTAACCCTAGAAATATATGACTTGCAAGCAAATACAGAATTGCGAAAGTTAAATGTTAAAATTTTTTTCTTTTGATTTCCGGGCATAAGAAGGACACATTAAGAAAATAAATATAAATTTTAGAAAAATTGGCAGTGCTTAACAAACTGAATCCTTTTTATTGAAATAAGAGTTGCGTGTTGTGTCTGGGTAACAGAGTGTGTTATTTGTTTTATAAAATAATTTTTTTTTGTGTTACCTCAACTTGTTTTAAATAAAACTGAACTAATAAAATATTTGTAGAAACGTTTAAGCCTACCTCTTTATACCAATACCATGGTATAAAAAAATAAAGCTGCTAAATTTTTTATGGGGATGGCTTTTAAATTTCTACTCGTATGGTAATTGTTGGCTTGATTTTTTCATGTTTGACTTTCCAATTCTATATAAGTTCCGAACAAAATTATACCGCTCGGGTCATAAATGCATTAGTTATTAAAAGTCTTTAAAAACACAGCCTTAATCTAAATACAGGTGCAGACAATTTTCCTATTTCCTGCATTTAATTTTGTTTTTTTTTTTTTTTTTTTTTTTTTTGTTAAGAATTGTATATTCCCTTTCGTTTCATAATTAATAAATAGAAATCGTAAGCCAACACCCCTCAATATTTCTCAGCTCAAACTCTGCCATACGAAAACAATTAGTTATATACTTTTTTTGCATTTATTTTATGTCTTAATTATTTTCAGATCAAATTTTATTAAAGTTTTAATTAATGCAATTATCTATTTAATCAGAAAATTGTTCTCTTAGTTTATAAAATACATGCTTGATTTAATTAATTATTTACTAAGAAAATGTTGTTTTTTTTTTTAAATAAATATAATAATTAAGTCAATTAAACATTTAATCAAATTACAATCTTTAAACAAATAAAACCTTTTGAAGGTACCAACGCTTTTTTCAATTCAAGTAGAGATAATATTTTTTTAAAAATTCCCTTGAGTTGTTTTGTCGCTCTTTAAAGACAACTTTACTGTTTTTCAGGCACGAAAACCCTTTAGAAACTTTTATTTTAAAAGGAAAGCTAAAGATCAGTATCATCTAAAGCTTTCCTTAGTTTGAAAACGGAATGTTAAACTGCCATTTTGAAGGGAATAAGTAAAGATAAACTAAATAGGCAGCTCGCATACAGGATGTCCCTTCCTTGAGCATTTTGTTGCCCTTTAATTGCCTTTTAAAATCTAACTTTTTAATAAATTAAAAAAAGCGTTGCCATATTGGTGTCTACTAGTTTGCCTGAAAACTGTTAGCTTCACATAAGTTAAAATATCACTTAATGTACAAATAGCTTTTTCTTTATGTGTACAAGAACTTTCATCATTATTTGTAGCTTTAACAAGTTGTGCATATATTGAAAAATTCCTACATTTATGACAAACTCGCTACATATCAAAAATGATTTTAAACGGTTTTTATTTTGTTTTTACGAGAAATAAGATCTGGCAGCCACTACATATTTAAAAACAATAGTGTTTTTGTTGTTGTTGTTGTTTACCGTGTGTGCGTAATAAAGAAAAAGAGATTAATAAAGTTACTCTCACCTAAGTCGTGTGTTCAGTATAATACGACAATTAGCTTACAGAAGTTGAGCAGCATTGGTGCCAGCGTTGTTCGAACTGTTTACTTGCAGCTAAGCAGAAGATCACAAAGTTCAGGAGTTCGGGCACACTATTGGGAAAACAATAATTAAAGCAGTACAAACCTCCCGGAGTCTAAATTAGAAAAGAAGCGTCATAGCAGATAAGTAGGTGAAGGCATCTATTTAATATTTGAGTAGGCGTGTTAATAATAATAGAAAGAGATTTAGCTGTTAGCGTAAAGAAATAGCCACAGTGTATGGCAGATATGGCTAAGTTTATTAAGAAAGGTCTAACTAGAATGTAAACTCGAAAAAGGTGACATCGAGTAGTTCGAGTCTCGCCGCAGTAACAAGCAGTAGTGTAGCATAGACACCTGCATTTAGAAAAGGGCATGTTTAATAAGCAAGAGACCAAACCAAAACCGTAGGATCAAGTATAGCCCGAGCCACAGAGTAAGATATAAAAATTTTATAATGTGTCAACGGTAGAATAAACTAAAAATTCCATGCTGGTATTTGCAATCAGAAGAATCCGTACGTTTACACAGAAGAAAAAAACATAATATTTTTATTAAAAATTTTTTCAACAAAATAACACGTTTTTAGCAACAACAAAAAACAGTAGTCATTTAATGCTATTTTTTATTAATATTTCAGTTTCGTGCCTCCTTTTTGCAATATTTACATTTTGCCAAAAATCAGAAGCCGCCAACTTTAACGGTTGTGACCACACATATCCTTTAAATCCAGGCTACTCATACCTAGAATCGCCGAACTACCCACATCATTATCCGAGCGGTTCAGCATGCCGTTATAAATTTGTTGCTCCCGTAGGTCATTATATAGTTGCAAATTGCAATCTTAACTTACCGAAGGTAAAATTAAAATAATGCTTTGCTTTTTCCATGCAAACAAAATATAACTTTTATTTCTTTCTTTCTCTTTTTTTAGGGTGTCAATAAGAGCTGCGGCACTGAATACTTTTACATAGATCGCAATGGTGATAAAAATCTAACAGACTCTCAATATTTTTGTTATTCAGACATATTTAAACGTAGAAGTTCTTTCCGTTCACTGGTACTGGCCTATGAATCATATGGTTATGGTGGCAGTTTTCGCTGTCAATTGCATGTTCAGCCACAACCTTGTGATTGTGGCTGGTCCATCAACACGAAAATTGTTAATGGGCAGAATGCTTTTGTAAATGAATTTCCTTCGATGGTAGCATTAAGACAAAAATATTCATATGATCCCCAGTTTTGTTCAGCAGTTATAAGTAAAACTTTGAAATATTTCACAACTGTTAAATAGTTTAAAGTTGTTTATAATTTAAGTATCTTATAGATTTATGCTAACGGCTGCTCATTGTACTCGTTTTGAACCGGATCCTAACTCCATAATAGCTTTGGTAGGACGTCATAATATAGAGTCGAGTAAGTTTTTGCTAAAATTTAAAACTCACCAATTTGATGATTTTTATTAAATTTATAATAAATTCTTTTCTTAAGATGCCGACACAAAATATGCTGCTGTTTATTATATTAAAAGAATAATTGAACATCCCGGATATAATCCAAAATCTATAGAGAATGATATAGCCATACTGGAAACAAAAAAAGATATTGAGTTTTCTAGAGCTGTAGGACCTATTTGTTTGCCACCGTATTCCAATATGTAAGTGATGGCAAGTTTGTTAAATTGAATTTAATAAAAATATTGTTCCTTCTTGTTTTTTCTAGCAACAATAATTTTGCCTCTAAAAGTGTTGATGTTATTGGCTGGGGTAGCACCATATTCGCCGGTCCACGTTCTGCAATTCTACAAAAAGTTACTCTTAAGGTACAAGACAACGAAAAGTGTAAAAAGACTTTAGAAAATGAAACTATCTATTCAAATCAAATTTGCACTCATGATTCTAGTGGCAACCACAAAGATTCATGTCAATTCGATTCTGGTGGTCCAGTTATTTATAGGAATCAGCGACAATTTTTAGTTGGCATTATAAGTTATGGTCGAGCATGTGGTAGTTCTACTGGAATCAATACACGTATCACTTCATATTTGCCATGGATTTATGAAAATGCACGCTTAATTTGCCATAAAACTCTCGGATATCACTTATAAAATTATTGTGTTAAAAAATGACAGAAAAAGATTTAAGATTTAAATGTTTGTTTTTTTAAACAAACTATAAAAAATATATAAAATTATTTTTTTTATTTAATTTAAATTTAAGAGATTTTTCACAAAAAATTTCTCACAGTTCAGTTCTTACAATTGATTTTGAACTGGTAGCAAGCCGGCTGTCTGATGTAGCACTTACGCAGGAAAGCAGACGATTACCATTCATCGTCTCTAGATTGTTTTTATCAAAACATAACAACTGAAGGTGCAGTAACTTCTTTGAAAAATGTCCGCATGCATTTGTAAAAAAAATTTTCTTTCTAAAAAACCTTTTTTTTCAAATTAAAAAACGTTTGTAGCCAAAAAAAAAAAAATTTAATTCATTTATAACCACAGTTCAACTTCTAATTCCATAAAAATTAAATTATATTTTTTTAATTTCTTACCGCATTTAATTTAATATTGCATGAAAACTTTAATTTATAATCCTGAGGAGCTTTAATTAGATAACGACATGATGAACCAATCGGATATTCGGCAGGATAATAAGGAGAATTTATAAATAATTTTTCACCCGCTTTCAATTCTACTTTGTGATTGCACATTTCAAAAAGACAAAGACTCAGAGTTGGGAAAAAACACAAAATATTATAAATGTGCAAAAACATTATTAAATTTAAAATGAGTTTCAATTAATGAAAAAAAATTAATCATAATATTTTTAATTTCTATATAAAATTATATTTCTTCTTTTTTTTTTATTCTGATAAATTTCTTTTAAAATTTCAACACTTTAAACTTTCTTCTCTAAATGTCACAAGAAAACTGATTACTATTTTTTGTAACTTGTTAAAAAAAGCTTTGGAGTTTAAATATCACTTTCTTTGTGTTTATCTCTGCCACAAATCGATTTAAGATCATTATGAACAAGTTTTTATTTTGTTTTTTTTTTTTTGTTTATGTACACGTGAATTTGTAAGCGTGCTACTCTCAAACATTAGATCGTTTTTTCTTTGCATTTTTTGTTGTTTAGTGTTTTTCGGTCTTAAGGCCAGATATTGGCATTTTATGTCGTATTAAGTTGCAATGCACAAATTTTAGCCAACAGATCTAAATAACACAAAAGATTTGATAGGCCACCTACACAGCCATCTACACCACTTAAGTGGGTCAGTATGTGTTAGTCAAGTTAAATACGAATAATAAAGAGAGTATTTGAAATAGTTCTGTTACGAGGGAATGACAAAAAGTCTTTATAAAAGATGTATCAATTATTTATTTTTATTGCATCTTGATCTCCATTTAGCTTGGCAGCCTTCATCCAGGCCGACAGTAAGTAAAATTTCAGAGAGTTCCAGAAACTAATAAGAGATCCAGAAAAACATAATTTTACATGATTTTTTCTGTTTAATACCTGTTTAGGGTGCCTGTAGTTTACGGGGTTAAAAATGTAAAATAAGTCATCATACATTTTTAAACCTCTTCAATTGTATAGTAAAAATGACATTCAAAATTAATGCACTACTGAGTCCTCCAATAAGAGAAGGAAAAAGTTTTGGGTTTACTGCACTAGTAAGGTTATTTTCGATATACGGAGAAATCATAAAGTATCAGACGAGTCAATGTTTTTTATAAAAATTCAGGTCATTTAATGAGTGTAGGAAAGGTCATATATTTTTGTATATTTTTAAAATATTTTTACTCTTTTTTAAGAAAATACTCCTGATAGTATTCTGATATATTGAGGTGTGCGAAAATTATTATTAATGTTTTTTTTTTTTTTGTTTTTAATTTTAATTTTATCTGAGTAAAGTATTGTGATTATTTGTGCCAGATTATGGTCAGAAGCAAAAATATTATGATGTTCATTGTGACCAATAATATTATGACTAATCCAACATTATAATGATTACTGCAACAAATTTTTTTTTAGTGAAAGCGTTTGTGTATTATAAAAGGGTTTTTAACATTGTTTTCTTTGCTTTGTGTTTCTTAAATAAAATAAGACAAAAAAATTAAGATAAAAATAATTTAAATTCGTATTGAATAAAAAAAGATATCTGGCAAATGTACACCAAGACCACTCTGACAGATGTCGATTCTTTCATCAAAGTTTTTAATCACTTTAGTCACGTTACCATATTTACAAACTCATCTTTGCATAAAACGACTCAATCACGCCTCCACACCACATACAGCGACACGTTGATCATGCAAAGGCTTCTCAATAATCGTTCCAGCATTTTCATAATCCCAAATGCAACAATTTGCTTGTCGACATACCCTGACAAGTAAAAATGGGCTTCATTTGATTTTTTCAAAAAAAAAACCCGGAGGTTGTTTCTAAATAAACTTTAATAAAGGATTTTAAATAATTTAATGCGATTTTCGATCTAAATTGAATTTATTTCAACAATTACAAATGCATCTACTACGAATACGTCATTAAACTAAATGCCAAAAGTATCTTGTTCCCACAATTAAAAAACAAAGTAATTAACAAAAAACCGCCTACGGACGCCTTAGAAAAAAACGTCAATGCTTGTGACTGCACTTGAAGATAGTCTTATGGTTGCTGTACTCTAGGCCTTAAATTAGAGGGTAGGTATCACGTATTTCTTACGGTTTTGAATAATAAAATATGCAGTCAGTAGTAAGGCAAGCTTGAGTTGATTTATTAAAAAAAATTAATTTATCTATTTACAAAGAAACTAGATTGTTATCGGTTTATTTTTTTAGATTTAAAATTTAAACACTAAATTTTTTTTTAATTATTTATTTATTAAAAAAATTTAATACTTTTATTTTTAATTAAATATATAATTGATTCAAGTAATTATTTAATCAAAAACTTTGATATTATTTTTGAATTAAATACGTATTTAAGTCTATTAAATATTCAATTATATTTCAAACTAAAGACAAAGAAAATCTTATTAGTTCACATAGAACTGGTTTTACCTAGACAGTACTAGTCAACAACAACAACAAAAATAGCATTTGCATTTTAAAAAATTATTAAAAACTTTTTAAGTAAAATTTTGTTAGAAAAAAATTTCAAAAGTCTAAAATTTTTAACAACTTTTTTAATTGTTATCTTTTTTAACTGCTTTAAACTTCTTTTACATAAAACAATCTAGTTGTTGTTTCATAACTAATTTCATTTATTCATTTATTTAATTCTTTATTATATTCTTTCGTGCTTTTTACTTCAGTTCTGCTGACAAAATAAGCGCTCTGCATGAAATATAATATTTTTTCGTAAAGGGTTCTTCATAATTAAAATTTTATTACTATTTTATTATTATTTTATTTTATTAAAGGAAAAAATGCTGTTAGATCTTTCAACTTGGCCATTGGTTGCCATATGTTTTGTTTAACGCTTTTTGTAAACCAACATAACGCAAGATCGTAGCCGCTTGCTAAGAAGATCCTTGTAGTTCTATCAAACCTCATTTTTAAATCTACTGTCGTAATGGGAATACTCTTTCAAACATGCATATATGTTTTATTGTTTTTTTTTTTTATTAAAAGAAAGACAAGACAAAAATAAATATTCGTATTTGATGTAAAAAAAAAATTAAACTTTATTTCGCCATTTTTAATTTCCTATTCCTTTGTCAGTGTTTGTCGTAAATATACGCCAAAGGACCATAACTAACTTACTAAGAACAGAAACAGCGACATAGAGGCAGTCAGCAACATCATCAGGCTCATATTGTAACAGAAATAATCACCCGAACCAGAATATATTGTAGTGCTAAAACAAAAAAACAAAAATAAAAATTCCGCTGACTTTTTTAACAAGCAGCAAAAAGCTAATAAAACAAAACTGCTTAAAAAAATGTAATAAAAAATTAAAAAGGAATAAAAACGAATTAAAATCTGATGAGAGTTTTTTTCTAATTATTTAAAATAACAAACAAAAAATAATCACTACAACTACAACTACAATAACTTTTGCAAAAGGACATGTTCTTACATTGAGTTCGTATGTCTAGTTTTTCTTTAATATTTTTTTATGTTAAATGACCATAGATGATGGTCATGCCTGCATTTTTTAGACACTGAGCCAAAGATTTATATTTTATATGAGAAAATGAGAGAAAAAAAATAACAGTGTAATAATATTTAGAGGAACTACTACGTACTCGTACGTGTTCTGTAATGGTTTTCAACCAAATTGCCATTTTTTTCTTGCTTTTAGTTATTTTTTAAGTATTTACGCGTTAAATGGTGGATATTTTTTCTGTGGACTTTTGAAAAAAAAACTTTTATTTTGTATACAAAGACAATTAAGCAAATCTAGGGATTTTTTAGTTTTTTTTAAGATTTTTATTTTTTAAATTAACAAAATTAAAACATATTTTTCATACCCAACAATTGAAAAATGGAAAAAAAACTAAGTTTGTTTAATATAAAAAAAAATTAATTGGTCTTAGACTCCAGTAAATTTTTATAAAGCAAATTCTATGTTGGTAAGGTCAGGTTAAGCGGGCAGGCTTGTTGGACTCACTTGGCGTTGCTCTTGTGCCTTTTGCAGAAGAGAAAGAAAAAACAGGGTAACTATTCGACGAGTGCAAAAGTGGCAGAAAAAAAAGAGAGGAAAACAAGGAGAGTGACTTTCCATGACCAATCTCTGGGATAGTCCAAGAAAGTGGATTCAGTGCGTCATTCATCTATTGTTCCATATAAAGAAACCCACCGGCAAGCTTTCCGATACCTTAGACAAGCTAAAAAGACTTTTGTTCACTACGAATTGTAGGCGCTGTTCAGCCTGCGCAGGATAGGAGTAGAGAATATAAGCTTTCTTCCTCTTTCTTATCTTTACAGCTCCTTCAGTATTCTTTGCACTGGATATCCATCCTTTTATCATGGGCTTTGAATTTTCAGTCTCTCTTAATCATGGCCGCTACAAAGTCGTGGATTTGAACCTTCGTCAGCACTTTTGACCACACTAAATATTATTCGCACTAGAATTTAGCGTAATAAAAAGTATTGTTTCGATAGAATATCAAAATAAGACATTTGAATAAAATAAATCAAGCGAAAACAGATTTAACTAAAAGTGTTAAATATTTATGTGAGTCAGTCTTTGATTAAGCGCTGGGTCGTAAAGAATCAATACCAAAAATGTCATTATAACTTTGTCGCTTTGTCGCTGTATTTTACTTACAAAAATAAATTATAAAAAATTCGGGTTCGTGACCACACGCAGCTGTCAAATTTACCTGATACGCAATAAATGAATCGTTAGAAGTTGGAGGAAACTTTTAAAAAACGTCTATAAAAAATGGTGACCCTGTATTTAAATGAGTACTAACAGATTGTACACAATCATGGTTCGTGAATGCCGAACTTCTTGTCCAACCAACTTATGATATGGAGAAATTTATCAGTTAATTGAAGTTCACGTTAAGTATTCAAAAAACTGTCAAGAAGTCTTTCAGTATTCCTTATAATTTAAGTAAAAAATGTACAGAAGTACTTATTCTTCCTATGGTTCTTTTTATTATGGTACATATTTAATAAAAATTTTCTTTATTTTACTTTAATTTAATTTATAAATACAAACAACGTTTATGCAAAATGAATGCTATTTTTAATTAAAATGTTTGCTGGGATATACATATGTTTTTTAAGTTTTTTATAGTGTTTTTTCAAATTACTTAGTTGGTTTGTTGACTTCTCTGCCTTTTATTTAAAGGTATACAAAAAAAATATTTCAAAGAAGTGGGATATTTCCACGTAGATTTATATTTTGTAGTGAAAAAAAACTTAAAGCGCTTAATTTAACGCTTAAGTTTTTTATATGTTTATTTAGGACTTTTACTATAAATAATATTTTTTAGTTACTACAAGATATTAAAAAATAAGACATTTAAAAACTTGTTGTAGTATTTAAATTTTACTTTTCTTAAATAAATAATTTAATAATAGAATTAAATTGTTTTATATTAAATCAAAAAATTTTGAATAAAGTTTTAATAAACTTATTTATGGAAAGAAGTTATTAAAAACTAAAATCAATTTGAAAAACATAAACATACATAAATAGGCATATTAGCGAAGAGGTGCCTAGTACTTACTCCCTTGAGTCAAAATAAGCCCAAGATAAGCCACATTTTAACCGGCTGCTGCAAGTTTATTCTTCGATCTATGTTTGTTTGAATGGAAAACATTGGGAAAGATATCACCTTAAAAAGCAGCATCGTATATCACCATTACACTAGCATTAATTTCTTCACGTTTTAAAAATTAACGAAACCACACTATGATTGATTTAAGTATTTTTCAAATAACAAAGCTTCTATTTTTTGCGTGTTGCTGACATTAAATCGTATTTTGTAGAAAACCTTAATTTAAAGTCAAGGCATTAGGTGGATTTTAAGTCCGTTGACCTTTAAGTGATATGAAATAAAGAAAATCTAAACTGAACTTTAACTCTACAGTTAGCGTAAAGAATTTTTTTAGTCATTTTGCACATGAGCAAAACCAAAACAAGTGCTTTTTGAATGCCAAAGAGCGCTTTAATATAAAATTTTAAAAATCGTACAGTGCAGTTCTAAAAGGAATAAGTATTTGCTTTTAAGCGCAGACATATTCTTAACTATAATAAGCAAGCTAATTAGCAACCGTTCAAGAGACTTTTTTCTCAAAACGTTTTAATTTTGTTTTCACTGTTATCACTTTTGGCTGCTTAGGTTTAATTTAATGAACAGTTTGGGGGTGGAAACAAAAACAATATAAGTTTTCTAGAAAAAACGAAAGCAAACAAAAACCAACAAACGCTTCGTTTTGTTTATTTTCGTACCCTGGTCTTACGTTTATTATGAAATGTAAACAGTTACAATTAAATAATGGCAGAATGAAATGCATTTTTCGTATTCTATTTTTGGTAATCATTCTTTATTGCTTTTCTCGTTACAATAAATAAAATTGAATAACGAACTTAGGCTTAAAGTTTTAAACAGTGGAAATAAAATACGTTTTAAAAATTATAATTAATAAAGTTTTTTTTAACTAAATTTTTTAATTTAAAATATACTTATGTGAACCTTAATCGGATTAAGGTTAATCATTTGGTTTTAATGTTAGAAAAATTTAACTAATAATTTATATCAAAAAATTATAAAAATAAATACAACAACAGTAAGCATTATATTAAAAAAATATTTTAACACTCAAAACTAAACTAATTGAAAATTTGACTATAAAACTGGAGGTGAATGGTGTAAAATTTAACTGCTTCTTTTATCTCAAATGACCGCAACGATAATCATTTCAATTTAGTTAGACACCAAAAAGAAGCGTTTTGAAAACAAGAAAAACATCAAACAGACAAAAATACAGAACAAACGGCACAAAAATCTTCACAATTTTATCAACAGACATCAATAACATAAAAGGAGCAAAATACACACATCCACATGCAAATACAAACGGAAACAAGAAACTAAAAAAAATTTTTTTTTTTAGAAAAATATTATTGTACGCATTTCTATACAAAGTCAATGCTTTAAAGAATAGACAGAAAAATAATTCTTTTTTAGTTTTGTTTTGCAACAAAAATAATATTTTTTAATCTTTATTTTGTTGAACCTGACTCTCCTGGCTTAAAACAAACATGGCAACCAAATGCCAATTTATCAAACGACCGAAAGAAATAAAACAACAAAAAAGTCCTTTAATAATTGGAGAGAGTTTTATTGAAGACTCTTGGTACATGGTCACTACATACTCTTAAATAAGCATGTGTAGATAAATGCGCATAAAAATTACAAAAACAGTGTAATGGTCAGTTTCAATTGTTTTCCTGTTTGTTTGTATCAATTAAGGCTTTCGATTTTTCTATTTTTTACAACTTCAAAAAATAAAAAAATTACCCCGTTTTACTTTCAAACGCATAAAAATTAATCGTGACAAAAAAAATATAAAAATTTTATTTATTTGAAAATTTTATAAGAGTTTTTATAAAACATGTTTAGCGTGTAATAATAAAAGAACTCGACTGGCGAGAATCGACCACATGATGTGTTGTTCTAAAATCAGAACCTCACACTGTTATATTGTTACTCTTCCTCGCTTACCAACGCTCCGTTAAAATTTAGATCACAATTTTCTTGCTTTACTATTGGGCTCTAGAGCAGTTATTAACTGGGCCGTTGTTTTATCGTCAAATTGTGTTCAGCGATGAGACTCATTTTTGGTCTAACAGGTTTGTTAATAAGCAAAATTGCCGCATTCACAGTGAGATCAATCCACAACATACCGTACAGACTCCATTGCATCCAAAATAATGCACCGTTTGGTGTGGTTTACACACTGGTGGCATCATCGAACCTTATTTCTTAAAAAATGATGTCGGATCTCATGATCCGGTCATCGGAGATCTTTATTGCACCATGATTAATGATTTTTTGTTTAAAAATATAGATGACATTGATCCGGACGAAATGTGATTTGAACAAGGTGGCGCTACGTGCCATACGGCGTCCTTAGCCATCGAGTTATTGAAATAAAAATTTGGCGATAAGTTGATTTCGAGAAATGGACCTGTCAATTGGCCCCCAAGCTCGTGCGATTTGACACTTCTCAATTATATCCTATGGGGCGACGTGAAGTCACTGGTTTATTCTGCTAAACCAGCACCAATTGGAAGCCAACTTGTTCGTGTTATTCGTGACATACATACGGCCAGCAGTCCATATGCCAAAATCATTTTTAAATATTAATGCCATGTTCTGATCTTTCGGAGAAAAAAATTTCATTACATTTTAATTTTTTGAGTTATTTTTTACAATTTAAAGTTCTATCGGGCTTAAAAAAAACCCTTTACTACAAGGTGCCCTAAACTATGTTATCTGCTGTACCAACAGGGGCGTTCGCAAAAACTTTATCTACCTTCAGTTTTAATATTCAATTTAATAAAATTATAACTTTAAAAAAATAATTAAAGTTTTAAATAACTTTGTGTTTTAATCAGTGTTGTCAACTTTCATATATCACAAAACACAAAAAAACTAGAAAATAACGGTTTTTTGTTCGAAATCTTGTTTTCGTTTGAATAAATTTTTACATCCACATTAATTAAAAATAAAATTAGAATGAAATGTGTTTTATCACAAAATTTCCATACAAATTTATCCTAAAATACATTCAAATCTATTTTATTATTTTATGAATACGACAGTTAAAATGTTAAAGAAATCAATGCATCTCATGCAAATACAGAAGGCTTTTTGACCAAAAAATATATATTTAAATTAGTCATTAATTTATTTTTGTGAAAAGGAAACGCTTTTTTAAATGTCTGTTGACTTAAAGAAATTTCTTTAATATTGTGTTTTTCCTTAACAGAATTGTGTTCACATTTTTCTGCAGGTAAATAACATGTTTATTCGCTTTAGAAACCTCTCAATTCGCTTTGTTTGCCTTTTCATACAATTGATGATGCCTTTACAGCAAAAACTTACCAACTTAAAGCGATTTTTATGTGAGCAAGGTATTCGCAGAAAGCTGCTTACTTTAAGCGCAGTTATCGTTAAAGTACCTTCACTAATGAACAGTATTAGGGTTTGTAAAGCCACTTGATGGTTTCAATCTGCGCTAGGTAATTTCAGCCATACTTACGATAACAGTGATGTCTCTGCGATATTTTTTTATTCAACACAGTATGTAGTCATACATGACGATAAAAAAATCGTTTATCGTTTATACAAAATAAATAAAAAATAATTAAAAAAATAAAAATAAATAATAAACAAAGTAAAACCAAAATTTTAAAAATGTGTTTTCTTTAAGTTTTATTAATTTAAAATCAAATTTTGAATTTTGAAGCAAATTTTCTCCTTTTTTTATGGCGAAATATTGAAATATGTATCGTAGTGTCATCTAGTGTGAAAGAAAGGCAAAATGAAAGATGAGGAATTAAACGATAACAATAAATATAGTAGATTTCTTCCTTGGACTTACAGTCCACCCTAAATACGAGCGTAAGACGTTATTTAACTGTCAAAAATTCTCATGCCCATACAAAATGTATGAGACCAACCCAAATAGCGCGACGCTAACGTTAACCAATTGAAAAATCCAATTTTGACGCGCGTAAAAAGTGAAGTTGGCTGCAAAAGAAGTGTTGTTATTGTTTTTTTTTGTGGTATATACAAAAGTATTTCCAACAGTAATGACATTACAGCTACTTTAAGGTCAATTTCGCGATTTTATCTCTCTTAATTATTTTAATTTTGTGGTTTTTAGCAAATAAGATAAGTAAATAATACTGTTCGTTTCACAACGTTGGCGCTCGTATTTAAGTTACTCATTACAGCGTAAAAACTAGACGCTTAATTACGTCGTGCCTAACGCCCCTATTTAGGGTGGACTGTTAAGCGTTATTGCTAAAATTTGTTTTATTTGCTACACTTGACAGATGCAGTAGAGAATGGAGCTTGTGCCGTGTTTTTTGATTTACAGGGTTGTTATCTTTAATATATAAGTACATACATCATTGATTCTTGAGCCAACATTGATTGTTGAATAAAAACCATAACTAAATTTGACTATTTTTGGTTTTGGAAAAATTAGTATGAAGTTTTTGGACATTAACAGTTACCGTTAGTTCCTTACACCTTTCTCGTCTGAATTAATTCGTTATTGTTTTGCGATTTTAAACCACAGAGTTGATTTAATAGTAGATGAACCATTGTTGTTGTTTGGACTAGATACTTCAGTTGTTGTTGTAAAAGTCAAGAGTGCAGGTGTTTTTTTGTGTTAAGTTGTATACTCATCGATTTGGATTTTTTCTTTTACCATGAAAAGCTCAAAACATTGGCCAATTTATTCGGTGGTTTTTGCGTGTGCGCAGGAGGAGCTGGAGGAATTGTTATTGCAATGTCATAATCGTGTCTTCCTATTGAGGAGGCAGGAGTTTGATGACTGTAGCCTGAGTCAGAACTGAAACTGGAATCACCGTAACCATAAAGTGATGTTGAATTCTGGCATGTTCGGGAGGCATGATTTTTTTACAAATTATTCTTTACTTGAATTCAATTTGTTTTAAATATGACGGCTTTATGTAAAACCTTAATTAAATCACAAAAAAATCATTTAATGTACAATGTGTAAATGTTGTTAAGTTTTATGTAAAACTATTTGAAACCACATGTACAGCACTGATTTGTATGTTACATAATTTTGCAGGAAGGTATGGGAGATGATTAGGTAGAAAAATAAATCCGCATTTCTATAGTTTTTATTTTATTTGATTTTAAAATTCTATTTTATTTTGTTTTTATTTTAATTTTAATTTTCAAGCCTTTCAACAGAAATTATTTTAAAGAGTCGTTAATTCTACCAGGGTTGTATTTTATGTAGCCTTAAATTTAAGGCAGGTGTCGAATTAAGTACCTTTGTTTATGTTTAATTTATATGTAGGTTGAATGTGTGTATGTATACATTATTACCCTTCACCACAGGTGAAAAAAGGTTATATCTAAGTTTGTCATTTTGTTTGTAATTTCTACAATATCCATTTCCAACCCTGTACAGAATGATTTCTTATGCAAAACGAAGTCGATTGAGCGATGTCCGTCTTTCCATCTGTGTTAATGTTAAAATCAACTTTGCCAAGGCACCAGAAGAAGTAGAGAAAATTTAAATGCGTCGATCGATCAGACGTAGTTTCAAAAATTTTGCTATGAAAATCAGCAAGATCGGCCCATGTCCTTCGAGGCAGCGGGTAAAACACCACGCCTGCTTCTAATTATTCCATATCATTTGGAACAATGAAGTAATTCCAATCAAAAAAAAAATATCAAGTGAAAAAATTTGCATTATCGGTCCATGTCCTTCGAGGCAGCAGGCAAGTCACCACGCCTATATCTTATTTTTTCATGTCATTTGGAACAATAAAGTAACTCCGATCAAAAAAATAAATGTATGAGGTGATAGAGAATTAAAAAATAAGAAAAACACATGAAGTGAAAAAATTGGCGCTCGCCCATATATTCCGAGGTACTGGGCTCTGAAATTTTCAAATTTTTTTAATATCAATATGGGTATTATTTTAAAGCTTTTGTAGAGGTCTTTAAGGAAATACTAAATTTTTTTAAAAATGCTTATCCCATTAAGAGCCGATATCAACTTTATATAAAATTGTATATACGCAGTACCAAATTTTTTTTTCTAATTCTCTGTCACCCTAATATTTGCTTTTTTGATTGGAGTTACTTCACTAAACTATATTTACATAGATGGTGAAGGGTATATAAGATTTGGCATAGCCTAATATACCACTCTTACTTTTTATTACTTAAAATGAAAAGTTCTTTTGATAACTCTTATTAACCCTGTGCAAAACAGGATGACTATAATAATTTCATGTAAATAATTTTTCAAAGTTATAGAAACCAAGCAATGGATACTGAATTATTTAAGGTTTGGTGTTTTAAAAGAGAAATAATAATATTTTCTTTAAGAATTTTTTACAAGATTAACAGTGATTATTTAGCATTAAAAATTAATTATGAGATTTCGTATGCGGGTTACTGTGCGGTCAGTTTTTGACACATAATAAATCATTTAAAATACTAAAATAACTGCTTCTCTAAATAAAACAATAAGTATCATTATATTTATTGTTTTTAACTTTTTTTTTAAATCTTCTCTTTCTGTTTTTAACTAAGCCCCTATAGAAAAAATGTGTCTTCTTTTAATACATTCAAAACCAACATTTACATAATTTCTTGTAATTTGATCAAAATAATTTCTTTCTCCACTAACTTCATATACAAATTTCACATGAGAATTAAATGTTAAATTGTTAAAGAGTTCTTAAAAAATATTATGTTATTTAAGATACTTAAACAAAGATTTGAAACGAATTTTGGCAGTTTTATTTTTAAAGAATGTAAGAGAAACGAGGTTTTTAACTGGACAAAGACTATTGCTTAACAGGTAGAAGAAAAAATAAATTTCTAAGATTATAAATGTTCGTTTCTAAAACCATCAATCATTGAACATTTTTTATTATTTTTTGTCTCCTTGTAATTGTTTAGTTTTCAAACATTACATGGAGGTGGAATATCTACAATAAACTGCGTTAATTGGATAAAAAGGACTTGATTGGTATCTTCTTTTTATTCTGATGTTGAAAAGAACACTTTTTGAAATAAATAAAATCCTACTTGAAAGAATCTTGCCGCTATAGAAATCTCAAGGGCATTGATCACTTAAATACAGGGTGTTGTTATTTGTTTTCTATTGCAATTTGTTTGGGTTTATGTATACAAAAAAAAGGACCTCACACTGACCAGTATTTGGTTTAAGGTGCGCTGCATAAAAATTATAATAAGCAATCAAAAGCGGAAGTAATTTGTAGGAGAAAGAAATTAATTTTAGCAGTATTAATTGTGCATTTTTATCACTGAATCTGTATCCTCAAAAATATTAAATAGATTTTTTTGATTTAGAAATAAATCACCCCTATTGCGAATGTTATGGCAATAAGTTGTTTGGGAGTAAACGTGTTCCCATCCCCAACAAATTGGCTCGCGAATTTTTTGGGAGTAAAAAGTCTATTGTGAATATCATGGGAGTAACAAGTTCTATTTTGAATTGTTTGTTTTGATTTATAAATAGTTTGCGCGCTTATAAAAGAGAAGTCTATTTGTGAAGAAAAGTTTTAATTAAATTAATTTAAAATGAATAGTATTTATTTGTGTTTCCTGATTTTGGAAGAAGAAAATCAATCCACGGAACGATTGCAGCGAAGACATATACGCGATGAATCAGATCCACTATCTTTAACGGAGACAAGGTAAAAGATTTAAATATGTTTTGTCTCTAAATCAAATGTTTTTGACAGGTTTCAGGAATATAGAATTAACAAAGATGTTTTTAAATTCCTACTGAACGTGTTGGAAGAAAACTAGAGGTAAAATTTTCGCGGTACCCACCGTAATGAAATTGGCTAGCACCTTAAGATTTTTGGCGGAAGGCAGACAAATCGATGTCGGCTTAGCACAATCTACATTTAGTGAAGTGCTTACAGAAGTTTTAGGGACATTAGAAAACAGTTTTGTGTCCTCAGTGGATTGTGTGGCCATCTCTTGAAGAAAGAGATTTCAAAAGGTTTTTACACAAAATATCGAATACCAGGGGTGGTTGGCTGTATAGACGGTACACATGTTAGGATCTTCGCTTCGTCAAAAAACCGGCATTTATTTTAAAATAAAAAGGTTTCAATAGCCTTAATGTAGCGATAGTAAATATCAAATTTATGTACGTACGATTTGCCGATTTTTTTTTTTTTGAAAGATCTTCGAAAGCCCTTACCAAATGCAAGTACTTTTATCTTTATTTATACTCCTTCAATAAAATAACTTTTATAAAGTTGGACATTTAAAAACAAAAATGTAGTAACTTACATGTGTTGTTACTTGTTCCCAATAACAATTTTTGTAAATTAATTTTGTAAAATAGTTGTTAGGAGTAAATAATCGTGATGCCATATTTTTTATGTTTGTGAACGCATTCACAAAAAATGTTTAGGGGAACATTCACGATAGCAAATCATAAAATTTGGGATTTTTATCTTGGGAAATAATATTGAAATTTTGAGATTTTAATTTACTAATATTGAATATAATCCCAATCTGCAGCACAACGTAGCAGTTTTTGGTTGATAACTTAAAAAAGAATTATTAAAGAAAAAGTATTCTCTTTCTAATTCCTATTTGTTTTTATAAAAGAAAAAGTTTTAAAATAAAGTCAGCTAAGACTTTGCCATTTTTGACCCTCTTAATATGCTAAGTTCTTCTTTCGACTCTCAATACAGGCGATATAATATAATGACAGTAAAAAACCAACACTGTTTAAGCAAGTCAAGTTAGCTGTAAGAAACGACGAATCAGTCTATTTCACTGTTACGTTTTAGCTAAAGTGTTTAAGGGCGGAAACTTTAACGTTTGTGGTGCTTATTTTGATTCTGTTGGAACTAGAGAAATCGGAAAACTTAAATCCCTGTTCGTAGAAACTAATCTTCAGTTTATTATTATCTTTTTAAACGTGACTCCGCATTTATGATTCAAGCTTTTAAAAAATTCTCAGAATCGTCTAGTGCGTTCAACATCCTCGACTAACGAAATTAAATAAGACTTTACAGGAGATTCGCTGTCTCTTCAGTACAGGTAAATATTTATTACTCGTTTGTGGTTTCTTCTATATTCATTTCCACTCTAGAAGTGCTGAAAACATTTTAACATCAACATCTAGAAATGGTTGAGATGTAGCAAAAAAACAGGCGAGAGCTCTTATTATTCTAACATTTTCCCGTGTTATTATTAAAAATTTGGAGAAGAAATGCTGGATTGCCAAGAAATCGAAAATTCACTATGTAATCGAAATTTCATCAATATAATAATTTTTCACTTAATAATCACAAAAATTAAATTTTGCCAAAGAATTAAACTTTCACAAAAAAAAAATTAAGAACTAAAATGTTATCGTTAGTAAAAAAACTTGCTAAAAAAATCCAAAAAATATCTTCATTTAAAAGGTACCTCAAAATCAGTGATGCCAGATAAGGGAATTTTCCCTTTTTATAGCCCCTTTTTTTAATATTTTGAAGATGGTCAGACTTTCCTTTTCAAACAAAATGTAGGGAATTTTAAAGATTTTCGATCTTTTGCTTAAATGCTCTGTAGTTTATTTAAAAAAGTAAGAGTGTTATATTCGGCTATCAGAAACTTATATACCCTTCACCATTTATGTAAATCTGGTCTAGGGAAGTAACTCCAATAAAACAACTCCAAACTCGAAAAAAAACAAACATTGGGGTGACAGAAAAAATAAGAAAAAAATTTTTATATTTTGCTGTATTTAAATTTTCTCTAGCTCATGTAGCGAACTCTAGCACGAACGGACAGACTGGTTTTTTTTTAATTTGCAATATGCAATGAGTCTTAAAGAATCCTCTAAATCCTCTTTTTGACTGAAGGATAGAAATAAGCTGAAATTATAGAATACAAACTTCCTTATTCTTTTTAAAAATAATAAACTTGTTTAACAAGACTTTAATACAATAACAAAAATGTCTTTTTATAATATTTTTTTATATCTATTTTGTGATATTTTTTATCACTACTTTTAGTTGTTTATTATTTATTTAATTATTAAGCAAATATAAGTCATATTGTTTGTTTTAAAAGCAAAGCACCTACTTAAAAAAATCATGTGAATAGTTACAACTTTAGGTTTTATTACAACAACAAAAATTTAAATCTTTTAAATGCAATTATGGAAAAAAACGCCCTCATAAGAAGATCCCTTTTAAGGTCAAATAAAATAAACAAACCTGTAGGAAAAATTACAACCATAATCCTTTTATTTATTACAAGCAATTGAAAGTGTCCATACAATTAATATAAACAAAAAACAAAAATCCTTTGACCAAAGGATACTAAGTCAAAAATAAAAATAAACATTAAAAGAAAAATTCGTACAAATTTTAATTTTTATAAAAACAAAAAGAATTACATGCAAAATACTAAAAATAAAAGAATTAAAAAAACAGAAAACAAAACGGAACTAAAAATACAATGACCTTCTTCTTAAAAATCAATGTGTGTGTTATAGTAAAGAATCTGCAATGAAAACCACACGTATGTATTTCTGAAGTTCCTTCCGATGCAAATAAAACTAAAAAGAAATTCTTTTGCTTTGGCAGCGTGTGAATTTCAAAATACTCATTCAAACAGTCACACAAACAATTTTACTCTAAAACAGGTTCATCACACAAAATGCAACAAAAATAAAAACTATAAGGAAAAATAATTTTTTTTTATATTTTTGTTATCCTTCAAGTGTTGACAACACAGTTACAGTTAGCAATACAATGCTTTTAAACTTTTTTTATATCGAAATAATTAAACAAAGAGAGAATTGCAAAGACTGTGTGGGAAAAAGTGAAACAAATATTTTGAATAATAGAATCTTTTTCAAATTTTATTGTTTTTTTAGCCCACCCTCATGATGATACACATCAAGATGCTTAAGATTTATAAATACTCTCATGTTTGTAAATATTTAGGCTGGGAAATTTAATTTTATTTCACAGCATCATTATTGATTTAACAGGTTGTTTGTGTAAATATTAAGAAAACAGGTATTTTCTTTAGTATTTAAAAATACCTACTTAGAATCCTTTAAGATTTAGAAGGAATAAGTTAGAAAATGTTTTTTTAAAAAAATCTTATGAAATAACTCCAGTATCGCAACGATAAATCTGATGCTAAGACAGCAAATACTGTGCTGTGAAGAAAAGAGAATGAAAAAAAAAAAACAAAAACAAAATTGCATTCATGCACAATAAAAAATGAACCTTAACCGAATAAAATTAATTCATTTGTTTATTTAAAACAAATATTTCTTAAAAAAATAATTTTATAAAATTTATTTTTAATTTCGTATCGGCGTCATAAAAAAATATCAAGTTGTTTTATTTAATTCACAATAATCTAAATAAGACACACAACCAACAAAATTCGATTGAAAACAAATTCGGTTCACAATATTAATTTTTTTCTCTGTGTAATCGCTTTTTCCTGACAAATCTTATATTTCGAATGTGGGAGCCCGTAATCGTCTGTTAAATGACAGCCTTTACCAGACACACACAACATAAGCGGCCATTTTACTTTATTTTAGGAACAGCCTAGAAACATCCTCTCCTTTCGATTAAAGCTCTTATCCAGCTGAGGGCACAACGGTTGTTTTTAATTAAGCGGTTTTGTAGACTGTAGTTGTCCCCTTCCTTCTACTGGATTTATCATAGAAATATTTCTTCCAACCCTTTAGGGGCTCGCTTTTACGTCTTATCTAGATAAGAAAAAAAATCAACTTCTTAAACCTCTTTAGTGCAGCAGAATTTACACTCTACATAATAGCAACCAACTTTCTTTGCTGTTTCACTGTGAATAAGTTTTATATTTTACTTCTTTTCTTTCAAGCTGTTTAATTATCGTTTGTTGTTTGGCCCACTTCTGGAAGGATCTTTAGTATCTATCAACTCTCAGCAGCATCAATGTCTTACTCGTGTTATCCTTAAGATCGTTTATATATCAACTAACGGTCTTAAAGAATATTAAGAGATATTTTCTTTATAAATGAATAATATCTAAAGAAAAATTTTTGTAGCTATTGATAAATTTAATTAAATTTTTAATTGATTCAATTATTATTTTTTCTACTTTTTAAGTATTATTTTTAATTGATTTAATTAAAATAATTTTTTAATTATTTTTCTTTTAAATAAAAAATAAAATCAATTCACTTTACTGGCACTTAACCAAAGGAACAATATCTTTCCTTCTTATCCGAAAGTAACAACAATCTTTAAGTATGTTGCGCGCTAGAAGATTAGGATGTGTTCAAGTCGCCTTAGGAGCGTTGTTGTATAATTCACAATTTCGGCTTTTACCAACAGCACATTTAGTTCTTGTGGTGGCTCGAATTTTTCACATGTAGGAGACTGTTGCAATAATCATTCGTTGAATTTTATTCTGGCACCTTAAGAGCTTTCTTAACAGATGCTGTGCCCCGTAAGTTAACTCCTATGTGAGTTAAATAATAATTATAGATTCTTAGTTTCATTAATTTAATTGTATTTTTCTTTTAATAATTTTTTAAGTTATACATTTTTTTAGTTTAATTTGACCAAAACAAGGAACAAAAAATTTATTTTATTAAAAAATATCTGTTTGAAAAATATGTGACCAATTGTTTGACGTAAGTATTATATCTTGAATGTCCCTTGAATAAAATTTAAATTAATTTTTTTTAATTTAATTTGCTTGTTTAGTAAATACATATTTATGCTCAAAATAAATTAATATTTTTTCTCATTATCCTTACTGTTCCTTCTATTATTTTTTTCCATTTTGTTTTCAAAGATTTTACATAAAAGTTTTATTAAGTCCAAAACATTTATTTCTATTACTTTTAAAATTTTTTAAGTTATTCTTAATGAGAAATCCTTTATCATCCTTTAAATATTTTAAAACAGAAAATTTTTTTTTTCTATAAAGACGGGTTTTTAAGGATTTTCTTTAAAATAGTCACGCTCAAATTATGCAATAAATAATTACTTACCTTTTAACTATTTCAAAATCTAAAGCTGGATCTGTGTTTCCTGTAAAAGGTTTCTGATATCCATTGTCCTTTTCCTAGATGTTTGGATTTTTTTTTTCTTCTCTAAACAGAATTATTAGGTACTGCGAGAAATTACGTAATTAATATTATTTATTGTTTAAAAGATTTTCCTAATTTTTTAATACAATTTCTTAGAAATCCCTAAAAAATCATGCAATTTTAAAACATTTTTTAACAAAATTCTAAGAATATTTTCTATTTTCATTATCTAAAATTTTTAGAAAAAAAAATATGTTCCTTTAACTCTTAACTCTTAACATAACAAAAACCTTGAATGTGTCCTTTATTATAAAGGATATAAACGCTAATATTGTGTTAATTGTTTCTTCTAAGTGTTATATCTAACAATAGCTAATATCTTGTCTATTATCCTTGCCTTTTACTTTAGAATCCTAAAGGCATGATTGTAACTCTTATTTTTGTCTTAATAGCAACAACAACAATAACAACAACAACTACGTTTAACTCATTGTAACCAAAACAAATAATCACTTTTGGCTTTAAGTAAATTTTTTTTTTTTGGTTTATTTTTAGTTAGATTTTATGACACGTTGTAAAAATTATCCTTTCCTTGAAAACTTAAAAACAAACAAACACATTCTGTTGCATTTAACTAATGTTGTTAGTGTTTTATTTTAAAGTATTAAACACTTTAACTTTTTCCCTTTACTTTACTTTCATTTACTTTAGCCTTTTGCTGTTAAGTGTATAATTTCGTAGAATTAGAATGTCTTAGTAAATGTTATGAATTTATTATTTTTGATGTTGTCCTTGGGCAAAATAAAGAAGATTGTGATTTTACAAATTCTCACCTAACAATAAACAGTTTTATGACCAAATTAACTACAATAAGTAAATTGTATGCAAACAAACCGAAATGTTCGCGGAATTTACGTGGTGTTGCTGTTGCAAGGATATTAAAGATGTGAACATACAATTTCGCTAAACATTAATTTCTAGGTCAGAAATTGGATGTTTGAAAATTTTTAAAAGATGTTCCAATTGTTTGTATTCCTCATTGAAATTTGTTCAAATATCCTTGAATTCTGTTGTTACATTAATTTATATTGAGAATTTCCTTTTGTACTGCATCCTTTTAGTCCTTTTTATTACAATTTACTTAAAATTAAATTAAATAAATCGTAATTATATTGAAGACCAGTTATAAGAAATATTTTATTCTGATTTAAATTTAATTTATTTATTTTTTTTTAGTTTGCATTATCCTTTTTATATATTTTAATTATTAAAAAATATTGTGGCCTAAAAACTAATTTAAGATTTAAAAATACCCTATTTTTTAATAAGCCCTTTCCTTCTTTTTCCAGACAATAATAACTGCAGAATAATTGACTTTATGTAAATTTGTCCTTTGAGTCCTTCTTTTTAAATATTTAAATTTCTCTAAATTTCCTTTCACAGAAATTAATTTTTTTATTTATAATAATAACAATACAAAAATAATTTTAAATAGTTTTATTATAAAAAATGTATGAACCTAAGCCTGACTAAAAATATAATAATATTTACAACTCTTAAGCAAAAAACCTATGAGCAAAGAATTGAAAAAAAAATATTTTTTACATGATAATTCTTCCCGAAAGATGGTCATAATAAAACAGTAACGGTTGAATTATTTTTTTAATAATTTAATGTTGTTGTAGATAGTAGACGATATGGAATGCAAAACACATATTTTTGAATTTTTTTTTCTGCCTGTCTGTGTTCGCATCACGTAAAACTGCTGGATGGATGAAACTAAGATTTTGTAAGGAGATCCATTAGAATCTTGGTTCAAATATAGAATACTTTTTTCGTAAAAACAAGTCATTTTGTAGAGGAAATTGCGCTACAAATGTGAAGGCACTCAATTTGAACATTATAATGGTACTAGAACAGCTGTCAGCCCAATTTATTTTTGTAATTAGAAAATTTAAAACACTGTTTAGAGAACTCTACAATTAATATTCTAGAACCAATTTTTCTAAATTTTAATTATAAGAAAATTAAAAGTGACACGCAGAGGAAGTTGTAGGCAATGCTAGTCGAATCTGAAATAAAAATTTAAATAGCTTCAGTGCATAAACATAAGTTTTCACAAGCATGGCTTATTTGATTATCCTCCTGCCATTCAAAGTATCGTCAGGTTTAGTTTTTTTTTTTTTTTTACATTAAAGATTAATTAAATTTTTAGTTAACTCATGATATATTTAACAGAAAATATTTAAACCATGTTACTATTAACAGACCCTTTAATAAAAAATTGTGTGTTCTATATTTGCATAAATTTAGAGATCGTGCCTCCTAAGGTTCAAAAAATATGCCCATTGAATTAAACTAAAAATTTCTATTACTTGTAACTGTACCCGCAGTAGTAAAGTCTCTGCTCCTTACAATTCAATAATGACTTAATATACATGCGTCAAATTCAGGTCTCTGTTGTAGCACCTTTTAATTTTTATTTTATTATTTCACTTTTTCTGATAGCAGATACTGCAAAACATGCTCTGCTTAAATTGCAAGTTTATTTTTATTACTATTTGAAGGATGAGCCGTCAAAAACATTTCTCTGTGGGCACACCAGCTTACCTTCAAGTAAATTTTTAATGCTTTTTATTACAAGCCCTCATTGCAATACTAAGTCCATGAAAATTTGTAGTTTGTGTCAACTAAACTTGAAAAGATCAGATATAGTTTTGAAAATCTTGCCACAGAAAATTTGCAAAATCGGTCCATGTCTTTCGAGGCAGCATGCAAAACATCACGGCTGCCTTTCATATTTCCATAGGATTTTGAAAAAATCTAGTTAAAAGAAGTAACTCCAATCAAAAACAAAAAAATATATGGGGCGATAGAGAACTCAAAATAAGAGAAAAAAAAACACCAACTGACAAATATACGCTCGCCCATATTTTCCGAGTTATGGGCCTCTCAATTTCTCATAAAAATGTAGGATTGTGCATTAATTTTTTTGAGATATAAATAGGGGTGTCATTCTAAAGCTTTTGAAGAAATCTTTTAGAAAATACTAAAGTCTTTTAAAAATGCTTAAACCATTAAGAGCCGGTGACATTTTTATGTAAAATATTGTGTAGTATTTCTTGTTCTTGTCTTATCTTTTAAATCTATGTCATCTCCTAAATATTTGTTTTTTTGATTGGAGTTATTTTACTAAACTAGTAACTAGATTTATGGTGAAGGGTGTATAAGATTCGGCATAGCCGAATATAGCATTCTTTTTTGTTTCTATTAATTTCAACTTTTAGTTGTAGTGTATTTAAAAACTAAAAAAGAGCTACTTATTGTCCTTGTTATTCTTTTTTAAATTGACTTTAAAATTTTGTTATTTAAAAGTGATTTAAATTTTTTTCTTCACTTTGTTTCTCGTCCACTTGGTACGTAGTTTCGATACTATCTTTTTGAAATTTAATTATTTCTAGTTAAAACAGAAAAATTTTATTTTTCTAACAATTTTTCAAAGTTTTTGAATTCTAAATTATTTTTCTTGAAATTCTTTTTAGATATTTTTCAATAATTTACTTTTTCAATAATTTTTTTATCAAACCTTTTCATTTTATTATGGTTTATTTATTTTAAAAATTATCCTTTACTCTTAAAATAATACTTTAGTTACTGTCACTATTGTCATGAATTTTTTTTATTATTTTATATTTTATTTTTAAAGATCCTGTTAATATCATTTTTTTAATGCCACAGGTTTATTTACTCAGCCTTAATTGTGTTAATATTTAGCAAACAAATATGAAACCAACAAGTGCTGTGTGTGAAATTTTTTAAAACAAAAATAAACAGTTTTCCCATAAATGTCCTGACAAGTACAAAAAAAAATAAACCAGGATCACAAAAATATTTGTTATCACTGGATCTTAATCAACTGGGGAAGCGCCTACCTATTAAAAGAGCAAAAGAGAAAACATTTATTCGAATGACTGAAGCAAAGAGAGAGTAAGACAGCAGAATCCAAGAACCTGTTTGTTTGCAGCGGTAAATTAACAATTAAGTTTTTTTATCTTTTGTGTGATATTTGTTTTTGTTTTTTATTATATTGTCCTTTTTGCAGTTTAACGCTTTATAGAGTTTCTTTTTCTTTATAAAACAAAATTATGAGGGAGGATCAGAACACTTTAGCAAAATTTTTGAAAAAAATAAAATAAAAAACAAAAAGGTTCCCACCATTCACTGTTAAGCAGGAATTGTTAAGCAGGTACTTTTAAATAAAAAGCGACAAATAAGTCAGCATATATAAATGAATTAAAAGAGAAAATTGAAAGAAAAAAGGATCAAAAGGACAATAACCATTTAAGAGCACTTATTTTGTTGCTGAAGTAGATATTTTACTTGTGTTTTTAATTTGTATTTCTTAGAAATCGGTTTTATTTTCTTTTCCAATTTAAAAACTCAATTAAACATTAATAAAAACATGATCCTAAAGTGTGATAAAAGAATCCTTTTGAAAACAACTTTTAGAGCAATTAAAAATATAATTGATTAGGAATTTTTAATAAACAATTAAATTTTCGGTGAACAAGTTTTGTGTGAAAAAAATAATTTTGAGAGGTAAAGATTTTTAGTTTCGAGTATAACGAGCATTTTATAATCTTTAAATTCTTTGGAAACTTTTAAAATATTTTTAGGAACTTTCTAAAAAATTAGCAGATCTTTTCTTTTTTTGTAAAAGTAAAAAAGATGGACTACTTCGACAGGCTGGGTTACAGTCTGCAGCCCAGGTGTATTCAGCTTAAACGAAGCTAGTGTCATCCACCCACTGTTCCGTTTAAAGAAATGGATTATGCCCAGGTCCCTAACTAAAACTTCGGACAGGCAAGCAAGATACCAGTCGCTCAAAAACCGTAAGCCCGGTGTAGCCATCGTAACACAGGAGAACAGATGATGGATGAGTTGTCTGAAATACCAGTGACTAAAGTCGACATTATTGCTCTGGACTCAGTGCTAAATAAAAAGAGAGTCATTTTATTGAAGAACGCAAAAGAAATAAACAGGGAGACAAACGAGTACTGAAATCTAATACAGCATCCTCTCCTTCACAAGTACTTACATGTCATTTCCATTAAATAGCTCTAAAAACTTTTTTTTAATTACTCAACAAAACGGGCCATTTAATTGTAAAATGTTTAAAAAATACTCATTTTCAAACGTTGCACGTTTCTGCCACATTCCGGCCCAACATTTAAGTTATTAACAGGATAATGTTTTTTTTACAAAAGATCTCTAGAAAAACTAGTGGCGTAGATTCTTCCAATAAACGCAGTAAAAATAAAAAAAAAACTACCCAGCCAGGCTTTTATATTCAACAAAATAAAACTTTTGTTCATATCATTTAAACAACAACAAACTAAAATATCAATAAACTTTCACACGCGTTTCAGTTGTCCAAATGCCAACAACAACAAAAAAATAACAACATATGTCGCATACAAAAATGAACTCGTATAAATAAATTTATGAGTTGACGACCGAACAACTTTCAATTGATCATTTCGTGTTATTGCGAAACCAAACCAAACCAAACCAAACCAAAACCCTCCCCTTTTCTTTATAATAAAAATAAAAATAAAATCATTATTATACTTTTTTTTTTGCTTTAAGGATCACAAATACAAGGACAAAAAATATAAATGATTACTTTTGAATTTGTTTTTCAGATGTAAAGTAAAAGAAATATTTCTTGCATGACTTCTTGTTAGAAACTCAGCCAAGGGTAAATTGCTTGTCTTTAATACAACAACAATAACAAAACAAAGTCGTATAAAATCTTCTAAGCAAAATAAAAATTATAATAAAGTATTTTTGTTTTTTTTTTCTTTTATTAAGAAACAAATCGCTAAAAAAAAGAGAATTAAAACAAAAAACGCCAGCTGTCCTTGAAAGAAAATAAGAAAATAACCCTTAAATATAAGAAAATAGGGGCTGATGTCCAAAGTTTTTAAGTTTCAGCACATTAAAGGTCGATGCGCTTGAGCTGTTAACAGGGTGAGATTTTCTTATGTTGAAGAAAAAATTTTTAATTTACAAAAAAACAAAAAAAAAAAAACTAGATATAAAATAAAAATACAAAATAAGAAGAATTTTAAGAAAAGAAGTGTTTTTTACGAAAATTATAAGCTTTTTTAAATATATCATTTTTTTCGAATTTAAATTATTGAAGCTTTTTGCTTAAAAGCAGAATTAAAATGCTTCAAACACAATTTTTAGATTAAAATAAAATTCTTAAAGACCCTTGTATAAATTTTCTATATTTAATATAAGTAATACAATGAAATTTTTCTTAATAAAATTTTTATTTTAAAAGCAAAATTATTTTGCTTAGTTGTCCTCTTGCAAAATATTAAAAATATTTTGTTGAATTTGAAATCTATTACTTGAAAACAAATAAATATTATTTATTATTTATTTAAACATTTAATTAGAAATGCAAATATTTTTGAAATATATTTATTTTTGTCCAAATAATTTCAAACAATTATCCTTTTTGATTTTTATATAACAGAAAATTATTACACAAAAAATTATTTAAATATTTTATATTAAACAAGTAAACGTGCTGTATTCGGCTGTGTTCAATCTTATATACTCTTCACTTTACATCTAAATCTAGTAACCCCAATAAAACAAAAGAATATTATAGGAGTGACAGAGAATAAAAAAATAAAAAAAAATTTTACCCAAAGAAAGATCTCTTTAAAAGCTTTAAAATGATACCCATATTGACCACATTGACAATCGAAGTTTTTTATAAAAATTTCAGAGGCCCGTCACTTAGAAAATATGGGCGAGCGTCAATTTTTTTAAACATTTTTTTTAACATTTTTTTCTTTTTATTTCTTAATTCTCTAGGGCCACGTATATTTGGAGTTACTCCACTAAACTAGATTCGTTCCCAATGATATGGAAAAATTAAAGACAGGCATGGTGTTAAGCCCGTTACCTCGAAGGACATGAGCTGATCTTTCTGATTTTCAATAAAAAAATTTTCGAAACTATCTCTGATCGATTAGTGTATCCAAATTTTCTCTAGCTTGTCTAGTGCGTTGGCAAAGTTGATTTCAACCCGAATACGGACGAACAAATGGACATCGCTCAATCCACTTTGCTTTTCATAGGGACTCAGAACATATACACTTTATGGGGTCGAAAATTAATATTGCAGAAATTAAAAACGGAATTACAAACCTTTTTCCACCTGTGATAAAGGGTATTAAAATACTGTTGTCATACCTTTCGGTGAATAAAGCATGCGCTTTTGATGTGATTAGTACTGCTATAAAAATATTATATTGTTGAGTTAAAAATTTTAAATTATACTTTTTTTATCCTTTTTGATCTTAAAAAAATTTATTTCAATTCTTTTTTTATAGTTTAAATATAACTACTTCTTTTATTTTTTATTTTTTTATTTAAAATAAAAATATTGATTTTTTAGATTTTCAAAAATTTTAAATTATTCTTTATTATCCTTGAAAAATTTGCTTATACAGGAAGAGAGCCATTTTCAAACCTTACAAATGCATTAACAGATTAAAAATTAAAATATTTTTTTATTTCTGATTTATTCCTGTTGATCATTTTTTTTAAATAACCAATTCCATATTGCTTGAAATGTTTGGGTTTTATCGTAGCAATCAACAGATTTCTGGGTAAATAAACTTTAAATTATTTAAAGCTTAAAACATGTAATTTAAATCTTGTCAACTTAAATTTAAAAAATTAAAAAAAAATATGTTAACGCTTGGTTTCAATATCGACTACTTTATTAAGTTATCTTTAAATTAAATTCTTAAATCAGGAAAGAAATTAAAGTATATTCTTTATCAAAGACTCGATGTGTAATAATTAAGCTCGATGCATAAAAAATATAATGTGCTACTTGAATTACTGGCAGCTTTTAAAAGTAACCACTAAAAATAAATTTATAGATTTTGAGTAATAAATTTTAAAAGTTACTTTCATTAAATGCCTTTCAACAAGTTTACTATAACGACTTTTATTACAAATAAGTTTTTCAACAATTTCATTGTAGCAAATACTTAAGTTTTAAATCAATAGTTACAAATCACATACCGGTTCTTTATTCATTAATTTAGTTTTTTTCTCCACATTAAAGATGAGAAAAAAAAGACAACACCAGCCAGTTAATAAACTAAACTTCTTCGGGCGCAAAAATCTTAAAATTAACAATTAATTTTGACTCGGTTACTCATTTAAAACTACTATTCATAGTAATGTGTTTTTTTATTGTAACTCAATACCTCTTTTACGTCATAACAATTTGCAAAATGATCAAAAAATATTACTTTTTCTGAACATCAATCACTACTCTTTCAAATATCCTTTTTTTCACAAAGGCTCGTTTCGTTCAAAAACACAAAATACAAAAGCCCGTCAAAAAAACGTATTGCGCATGTCTTTTTGATTTTTTTTTTTAATAAACTCCCCTTGGCAGTTTTTCTCAAAGGCAAAATTATAATTATAAAATTGTTACACATTAAATTTCATTTGATATCATATCACTGTTTCTAGGGGTTGTTAAACCACGTTATTGTTGTTCTTCGTAGACATTTAAGTGTGTCGTCACAAGTCTTAAGCACACCTGGTCACACGTAAGAAATCATATGAATGCTTTTGCTAAACACAAAATTTTTCAAAAATCTTATTCATCGTATGCTAATAAATTGTTTGGAAAAATGTTTTACCGTTTTCTTTTACAATTTTTTTTCTGTCATTGTCTACATTTGGTTATGTTTGGATTGGCTTCACTTCGTAGGTTTTAAATAAAATGCGCAATTTTTATAATTAAACAAGTTTTGAAATAAAATAAATTCTTTAAGAACTGATGTAAAGTAATCGGTAACCACTTTTAGACAAAGCAGTTTTTTAATAAAAAAAATACGTTATTTTATGGATGCAATCGTTTAAAAACTTGATTATAATTAAGTTTTTTTTTCAATTTATTTTTAAAATTATTGGTTACTGATTACTTTTTTATAACAACCATAAACATTTAAAAAAAAAATGTATTATTCTTAAAATTTATAGTTTTTTTCATATTTAAACAAATAATACCTGAAGAGAGTATATTTAGTTTTAAAAGTTACCGGTTATTTATTTAAAAATGAAAATGGAAAAAAAATAATTCTATAAAAATAATTAAATAACTAAAAAAAATTAATATAAAATGATTTTTTATTTTAAAATAATTAAATTAAAAAACAAAATTTTAATTTTTATTAAACAAGTAAAAATTTAAATGATTAAATGAATTTTAATATCAAGCGTTTACCAGTTACTTTAATATTGGAAGGTAATGCTAAGAAGAAACAATTAAGATACTTAAACAAATGAATTATTTAAAATAATATTAACGGTTACCGATTACTTTTTATACCTTTTACCCAACGCTAAAATATACAAATTTAAATTTTTAAATTACACAGCTACCGTTTATTTATTTAAAAGACAAAATACTTCTGAATTTTAAATTAGAATTACCAACTTTATTTTAATTAATAAATTTTTTTATAAATTTCCATAAATTTTTTAACTGCCCAACTGCCATTTTTATTTCAATCGGTTACCGGTTACTTTAATATTTAATCCCTTTTGCCAATATACAATTTTAGTTTTGTTTAAAGTCTCAGAAAATACAACAAAACAAGGTTTCTGAAAATTAAGATTTTTGATTTAGCGGTTACCGGTTTTTTTTTGTTTACAAGGTAAGAAAGAACTGTCGCTTATGTGTTAGATATGCTTGTTTAGCTTAGAGCATATTCCTTAGCTTTTCAATATTTAGATTTCTTAATAACTTTTTAATGGTTGTTCTTAATTCATTCGAAGCCAAGTATTCCAGGCTGTAAAAATAGTTCGAGTATTTATTTCTATTTATTGGAATAATTCTAAAGCTGTTTGGAAGCCTAAAAACCTTATTGACACCACAGTGGATTCTCGTTAAATACAAAAATTTTCATTCGCAGATACTCAATCATTCAAAGTAGAGGTAAAGAAAACGACCCAAGAACGACAAATAGGAATACAGAAACCAGACTAAAAATATTTTCTATGGCAACATTAATGTCCAAAAAAACCTTGTTATGTATAGTTCCAAGTTTTGATTTCAGTTGCTAGATTAATTTTCCTAGTCAACAATAAAAGCGAACAACCAGCTAACAAATATTTGCTCTAGTTATTAAGAAAATTGAATTATTCTTAGTAAATTATTGTTTTATTTTATTTTAGTTTTTTTAAAACCTTGAGTATGTTAAGATTTTCCAAAAATTCATAAATATTTCGCCAAAGATCTTTTTATGCAAAGAAAAAAAATGTAATAATTATTTCTTTTGTTTTTGTTTTAAAATCCTTCACAACATCGTTTTATTACCTGTCATTTGTGACATTGACAGCAATTTCAATCATAATCGTTTTATGACGACGACAACAAAAACAAAACTTACCTTGTTTGTAGACAGAGACAAAAGGAAATTAAATCATTTTATTTAAAAAAAAGATAAATTTTTCCTTCATTTTTGTGTTTTCATAAATGTCACAAAGTCTTGGAAATGTTTTCAAAATACCTTTTTGAAATTCTTAAGAATTTTCAAGTTTATGGTTTTATAATCATCCACAACAATGTTATGCTTTCGGAGATAATTTTTAAACAAAATATCCCACAATATTTTTCAATTAACACTCATGGCGTAGCCAATGTGAAGGACATTTACATTTACTCTCTTTTTTTTTTTTTTTTTGTTGTAGATCCCCCTTTCAGTCTAAATAATGTTTTTATGATGGATTTTAAATTTGAATTTTCAGTGTCACGCTTGATTTACTAGAGAAAAACACTTGCTGTTTTGTTGGTCACTTTGGTTTCTCAGATTGTTCAAGAAATCCTGCTGAGTTTTAAATGTTTTGCTCGACCAAAATATATAATTTGTTAGCAACCATGAAAATGATAACCTGTAGCGTTAATTCTGTTGAAGTTGGACATTTAAATACGTGTAAGAAGTATTGTTTGAAGTTTACCAATATTTTGCGTAAAGCCCTTAATTATTAGTTTTTATTTTTCCAAAACCCAATTCAAAAAAGAGCGATACTAATGCGCTTTAACGAGAAAATGTTAAACATTTTAAATATCAACGTGAAGACAAGTAAATACCGGTTACTTTTTCGATAACTGAATAGAAAAGTTTATTTAGTAATTCAGACTTTTTGGTTAAAAACACACGATTAAGTAGGACAGTCAGTCAAGGCCAAAAATAAAAAAAAAACATTTAAACAATTAAACAATTATTTTATAAAAAAATAAATAAATTCCTTTATTAAAATCAGCACTTAAATTATATCAATGAATCTAAAGGGCTGTCACTGTTTTCACTTTTTTAAATATTTTTTTTTTCTTTTTTATCTTTTTAAAGAAACAAAAAACCCTAATGTACCTTTCATTACCTTATAGATTTTTTTAAATTCTAAAATATATTAATACGGCACGTTCCATAATATTAACTTAAGTGTGTCCTTTTGTCAAAAAAACACAAAACCTTAATATCAGCTCAACAAAAAATACGTTACAAAATACAACTTCCTTACAAATGTTGAGCCAGCACAAAGGATCAACCCCCATATTATATTGAACCAAGAGTCATTAATAATAATAATTATATTTAATCACCAAAAATAGCGCCAAGTTGTAGTTGTTTCTTAAAGCAAATAAAAAAAACTCATAAAATGAGCAAAAACTCAAAGAGAATTTCCCCTGTGTGTATTCGCTTACCTGTTTTTGAGCCATAAGTAAACTCATTTGTAAATAAAATATTTGAGTGAAAACGACATCCTATGAAAGAGCTCGCCCTTGGAAATTTCTTAATAAAAACAAAGACCTCAACAAGAATAACTTAGAAAGAGCAGTATTTCATCTTGTTGAGCAGTACTGGCTCAACAGATATACGCTATTCTACTTTTTTCTGTTCTATGTATTTTTAAGATTATATTTTCATTTTTATATTAGAGTTCCTTTCAATGACATTTAGTAGGCCCGGTGTTGCAATCTTGTATTTGTATAATTTTCTTTTTAGTAGTTGGCACGCGCCACAATCAAGAATGACAGCTGTTGCTTTGGTTAAAAATAATGAAATAAAATCTTTAGGTGTTTACATATGTGTTTCAGGATAAACGTTTAATTTTTCCTGTAATATTAGGGACTTTTAAACCGTTTTAGAAAAACAAATTGAATTTTTTTAATTCAAAATAAGCAGTGATAGTTTTCTAAATCGAATTTTTAAGCAGTTTATCAGGTTTTAAATTTTTGTTAAAAAGATTTACATTACTTTATTTCTTAGCTGACAACTCAAAATATTAAAAAAAATTTACTGAAATTAATTCTAGTTTCTAAAAACATTTTCTCGCTTTTTCAACTATTAAAATAATGTTAAAAAATAAAATTAATCAAAAGAGAATTTTTACATAGAAAAACTTACAATAAATTGGTCCTGATTTTATTTTACAAAAATTTCCTTTAATGATTTTTCCAGGCTTCAGCATTCACTCGTTGATGTTTAATTATTAATTCGAGTCTTTCTTGCTTTGTATGTCAATTTAAACTTGTAATATGTTTTTGTAAAAAGCTTTCATAAATTCACTTATTTTATCCACTATGCCGGACTAACAGTCCAAGACTTTCAGCAGCTTTTTGACACAATATTATCATGTGACCTTTTCGCTTTTCAACGTTATATTCTCCCCAAGTTAACAAATTTTAAACAATATTTTTTTATTAAATTTTTATTAAATTCTGTAAGAAGTTTTTAATTTTTGCCCGCTAAAGCTGGATTCACCCATTGTTTCCGAACAAAATTTTTGTTCCGAAACATTTTTTTTTTATATGTAGTTTGACGTTTTTCTTTTTGAGAGAGAGAGAGAGACACGTCAAACTACATATAAAAAAAAATGTTTCGGAACAAAAATTTTGTTCGGAAACAATGGGTGAATCCAGCTTAAATTTTTATTATATTTTTTTACCAAAGAAATTGTGTTGTTTGTTTAATTTTAAGACCTCATTAATAGCTACTTTCTGTTGCTGTTCTGTTCCCTACCGTTCTGAATTTTATATCTGTTAATAAGTTCTTCTGTAACAACATATCAGCTGTTTATAATAAATAAATAAAACCAACTACAAAAACATAAAAGCAATAAGTAAAAAATTACGCATCAAATTATGAGTTTGATTCACATCAAGGCGCATCAAATAGGTGACTGCATCAGATCATGTGTTCATCATATGTTTTAGCTTTTGCGTGTATTTTGTTTTTGTAAAAACTAATTCGAGCTGTCAAAAACGTCTAGTAATGTTTGTATGTATTTGTGAAAAATAAGAAAGCCACTAAAAATATATTGGAACACATACACACATATTGCCAGACGTTTGTGACAGCTCAAATTAGTTTTTACAAAAAAACAAAATAAACCTTAAAGGTAATGCATTCACCTGGTATTATTGCGAAATTATTCAGATGTTGATGACGCACTACTTTTTGAAAAATTATTTACTGTACAGAATATAATTTTCTTTTTCGTCATCCATATTTTTAACATTTTTTATTTCAATTATACAAAAATTTAAATTTCAAACTTTACAGAATGGACTTATTTCCAATTTTTCATTCACACTGCCAAACAACTTTAAGTAACTTACAGTCCACCCTAAATACGAGCGTAAGACGTTATTTAACTGTCAAAAATTCTCATGCCCATACAAAATGTATGAGACCAACCCAAATAGCGCGACGCTAACGTTGAGCAATTGAAAAATCCAATTTTGACGCGCGTAAAAAGTGAAGTTGGCTGCAGAAGAAGTGTTGTTATTGTTTTTTTTGTGGTATATACAAAAGTATTTCCAACAGTAATGACATTGCAGCTACTTTAAGGTCAATTTCGCGATTTTATCTCTCTTAATTATTTTAATTTTGTGGTTTTTAGATAATAAGATAAGTAAACAATACTGTTCGTTTCACAACGTTGGCGCTCTTATTTAAGTTACTCATTACAGCGTAAAAACTAGACGCTAAATTACGTCGTGCCTAACGCCCGTATTTAGGGTGGACTGTTAACGTTGAATTCTTTTTTTTACTATTTCGAATGGAACATAATAGAACGTCAGTGTTAAAACAAACCACAAATAAATATTTTCTATTTAACGGAAGCTGATCAGCTGATACATCACAGAATGGAAAGTTAGGACTAATTCAAGGTGAATAATAATAGGTGACCTTAACAGCTCAGGTGACTTTGTGATTTTTCCGTTTTTGAATGTCAAAAGTAATAATCTCCTATTCTTATTTGACAGCCGAAGACGAGTTTTACAAAAACAAAATGTACATATTTTTTTCGCAGTGTTGTATTCATTTCCGGCGTGAGTATACCTGTTATGAATTCGCCTTGGACTAATTCTGTTATTATTTTCGCTATCCTCAGCTGTCAGCTGTCAAATTGTTTTTTAAATGTTGGCTATACCAAGGCGAATCGATTGGCCTAGAGATAATTGTCTTTTTTTAATTGCAGATATCAAAATTGCTTACTTTTGTAAATGATATGATTTATGTTGTACCTATTTGACAACTAAACCTTGTGTTGCAAAGGTGAATTTCTTTTTAAATTAATGCTGTCACCTACTATGAATTTGCCTTGGCCTATTCTTTACCCCAAAATTACAGTAAATTTTAATGTGAGTCAAAAAATGACTTTGACAACTATAAAAAGCATAATTATTGTTTTTTAAACCCATAATTTTAAAGAGTGTTTTTTAAGCCCGGTAGAGCTTAAAATTATAAAAAATAATACTAAAAATTCTTATTATTTTCAATAGACTCTGGCAAATCATTATGAATAAACTCATGCTTGAACAACGCTATCAATTCATCCAAGTTTACTTTAAAAATCAGTCATCGATTCGAGCAACTTATAGACGACTTCGTGATTCTTATGATGCACATAATCGTTTGTTTAAGCAAGCCATCCGTCAAGCTGTGGATAGATTTCATAACACATACTCTCTAGAGGATGCAATAACATCAACAGGCGAAGAAAATGCGTACTGAAGAGAATATCGCTTCTTTAAACGAAAGTGTAAAAAAGATCGAAATTTATTGATTCGTCGTCGGTCGCAGGTATTGGGGCTCTATCCGTCCACAACATGAAAAATTTTGAGCAAAGATCTTGATCTATACCCGTATAAGATCGAGCTATTTCAGCAATTAAATCCATAAGACCATTATATGCGTCGTTCTTTCCACAATTGGGCTCTAGAGCAGTTAGTAATTCACCCGTTGTTTTATCGCCAAATTGTGTTCAGCGATATGGATTATTTTTTGCTTAACGGATTTGTTAATAAGCAAAATTCTCGCATATCAAGTGAGACCAATCCACAACATACCCTACAGACTCCATTGCATTCAGAAAAATCATCGAACCTTACTTTTTCAAAAATGAGGATGGATTTCGCGTTACGGTCAATGAAGATCTTTATTGCACCGTGATTAATGAATTTTTTTTTGTTTGAAATTATGGATGACATTTATCCGGACGATATGTGGTTTCAACAAGTTGGCGCTACGTGCCATACGTCGACCGCAATCATCAAGTTATTGAAAACAAAATTTAACGATAAGTTAAATTCGAGAAATGGACCTGTCAATTGGCCTCCAAGGTCGTGCGATTTGACACCTCTCGATTATTTCCTTAAGGGCCATGTGGAGTCACTGATTTATGCTGATAAACAAGCAACCATTGACGCTTTGGAGGCCAACATTGTTCGTGTTATTCGTGACGTACGTCTAGCAGTACTTGAAAAAGTGACCTGCAATTAGACTAACAGAATGCGCTTCGTCATGAGCAGCCTCGGTATATGCCTATTTGCCCGAAATCATTTTTAAGTATTTATGTCATGTTCTGATCTTTCGTATAAAAATTCTTCATTACAATTAATTTTTTTCTATCGGGCTTATAAAAACTTTAAGATAAGAAAATTCCAACCTTTATTATTGAAAATATTTACAAATACAATTTATTACATATTTAATTTCAATAGAAATTCAAATTATAGTGATTATTTCCATCAAACAGTTTTTAGCATCAGAGAAGCCACTTGTGTAGTTTAACACCTTTTACACATTAAATCTCTATACAATCTTACAGAAAGTTGTATAGATGTCTGTACGTATAAATAACGAATGGTTTTTTTTTAAATACAAATATCTTTTGATAAATATTTCTAAATTAGGTCTTTATAACAAAATTATGTACTCATTTGCACAAGTGCATGCAAGTGTACTTGATAACGTCTTACGACTAAGTAAAAAACACATTTTTTTTTTTTTGCTTAAGCTCAAGGTCTGTATTTTAAAAATAACTGCAAACAACTGACATTTTTATAACGATAAAGAAAGCCTTCCATTCAATAGCATCATTGTACGATATAAAAATTTTTGTTCCACTAAATGTGTTTTTAATTTTTCTTTCATAAATAGAAAAGTATTTAAACTTTTACTACTTGCTGCTACTACAAACGAATATATATTACATATATGAGGTTGTATATGCTTTTTACTACTTTAATAAATATATACATGTAGCACGTTGTATTTGGTATGTAAAAAAAATATATGTCTTTAGGTTCTTTCAACTGTCAAATGAGCTGTCATTCAACTCTTACATACGAATACAATTATTGTCATTAAAAGTGGTCACTTACTATAAAAGTGGGAAGAAAAAAAAAATTATAAATAAGCATTTATATACAAGTATATGAATGAAGTAATAATGTGTGCTAATGTACTGTGACGTAAAAAAATAAACTCGTATAAAAAAGCCAGAAGTTGTATACTGCGCAGGATCACTTATTTACAAGAAATTTTAAAGGAAGCAGAAATGCCGCAGTAATTATTACTTTTCAAAAAACTATGCTCCAATTAGACATCCTAAAAGAATAGAGATTTGAAAATTAAAGGCTAAAATTTATTTTTTCGATGTGTCCTTTGTTGATGATATGTGCTGGAGCAGTATCAAAATTTGTTTTGCCTTTCATTATTAAGCTGCATCTACGGTCTTTGTTGAAAATGTTATATGATCTCCTAGACTTTGCAGTATAAACAACGTTACCATATTCCTCTTTCAATCGAGAAGTTCCATAAATGAAGTATTTTGTTTTAATGACCGCCAACTTTTTATAAATTACTGATGACCTATAAATTGGAATTAAATGATTTTCTTGATAATATAAAAACAAAAACCTCCCTTAGCCTAGAAGCTCCTCTGGACTGCTAAGAATATTAAACGCTAGTCAAAAAAAAAAATTAGTAGGATACCACACATCCCTCAATATCTATATTTAATGAATCTTTCTCAAACCAAGGAAATAAAAAGAGAATTTTGCATTAAGGCTCTAAGTAAACAGCTTTGGCCCACATCCAGAGGCCCTTTGCAGTACCACAGAAACCTGTTTACATCTCCTAATTCCTATAAAGGTCTGAGATAAAAAAATCACCGCAGATATATATTTTAAGCTTTCGAAGAACCAGCCTTCTAGACATTTTAAACCATGTGCGAGTAAAGTCAATGAATTGCAGAGAATAATTTTTAATAATATTGTGCAATGTTTCTAAATCTTCTCCCAAGTCTCTTCTCTAAGTAACGACGAAAACTATTTTGCAAGTAGAAATTAGAAACCACCTGACAGTGGGAACTCCCACCGTTCTCAACCGTTCGCTAAGTGTTTATGCTTTTAAGATCCAGAAAGCTGTGCCAGAATGTCGTTTAAATAGGGACAGAGATTTTAGCTAGCAAATATTCTACAGAATCTCCAATGTAAAGCTTTCAGAAAGCAACTGATCTCGGTTTAAAACATTGCACAATTTTAAAATCATCAGGTTATACCTTCAAACTACAGTCATTACAACTCTACCTGTACTTTTCTTCTGGTTTGATTAATTCCATTTTGGTTTAATTACTTCTACCTATAAATACAAGTACCTTTGTTGTCACGAGATGTGTCTCTTAGTCCTGGCATAATTAGCAAGACTTCTAGAATCTAGAGGCCGAACTAACAAATATTTTTGAAGAAACCAAAGTGAATCCGGTTAAAAATTGTTTCTTAAGTGTCCGTCTGCCACCAGGCAAATGAGAATGAGCCTTTTCCATCCTCTCTAACGAGATCTTAATAACAAATAAAACACATAAAGAAAGTAAAACAAATTTCTGACATTCACTGTTTATTTTTTACGCTGCACAGTGGGGCAGAATAAAAATATTTTGGAAATAATTCAGACATTTGTAAAGGGCTTGGCCGATTAATCCAAAATTTGGCACGAGCATAGCAGAGGAGTATTCAAGCTTAAGTTTTAAGCTGGATAATATATACTTTCCAGGGATGACACTATGTGGTCTCAAGGTTGGGTACATCGCACCTGAAACATTTTACAAATTTTACTTTTTTACAGGCGCGTACAAATTTTTATGTTTCGTAACACAAATTTATTTAATTGAGATGCTTATTGGAATATCCATATTTAAGAGCGCATAGCTTTGCACCTAAGAATATTATTGAGATTTTTTTCTAAAAGATTTTTATTCTGCCCTGTGTGCACTGTGCAAATCTTTGTGGAAGCAAAAGCCCATTTTTTAAATTCAATTTTTAACTGAAATTAAACAATTAAATTTCTATGGTCTTTTACATTATTTTTAAAAATTCGCTTACCTTCAGTGTAATTAAAATTTGATAGACTGTACAAAAATTAACTTGGAATTTAATTTTATAAATCACTATAACGAAAGAGTAAAGCGTCGAAGGCCTATAAAATTGTGACATGTACTTGTATGGAAAAATGAAAATAAAAATAAAAATTAGACGTGCACAGACACATTTGATTAATTTGCCGATGATTAGATGAAACCTTAACATTAAAAGGGGGCCAAATTTGTAAAGAATTTAAAATATATCAAGGAATTGTTTTAAATATAATGATTAATCGAAAAGACAGAGAAAAGGTTCGAAGGACCAACAAAAAAGAGAGTATGTTTCCCAGAGAAAAGTTTTTAAAAAATTGCACAATTCTAATTGAGGACGTAAATAAACGTTGTAAAATACTTAAACAACACCTGCCTTCGAATAATTTCAGTTACAAAATGTGCATGTCTTAAATCAGGCGTAATAAATCTCTAATCTTAACTTCACATAAAAAATATGGAATCTTTTAGATCCAGAAGTTTGAAAAGGAAACCAAGTATAAGGACTTAATTAACGTCTATTTTTTCTTGTTTTCTTTGAAAAACGTCCACTTACATTTGTTAATAATTTTTCTTTCAGAAATTTTTAGAAATTAAATTAAAAAAATAAACCTAAGCCAAAAAAAAATTATTCATTTAAAATATCTACAGCTCGAATCCTGATTGGGAAAAAATTAAACATTTATAAAAATAATTTTTTTAATTCAAAATGAAACAAATTAGAAGCAAATAAATACTTCAAGGGCCATAGTTTGCCTGCACAGCATTTCCAATGACAGAGTACTGGTTACCATAAATTTAATGTCTGCTTTTTTTTATCTGTTTAAAATAAAAAAGCACATGAGAGTGTTGATTGGCTGCCAACAAATTTATAAAAACTTATAAAATTAATTTAGATGTTTAGCAGGAATATTAAATCAAATTTAACATTTAATTCAATTAAATAAAAAAAGCAAAGTAATCACAAATTATGCAGGAAAACGGAAATACTAGTTAAACAAAAATATCTTAATGCCAGAAATAAAAAATAAAATAGTTTTTTTTAAATTGTAGAAGAATTCATAGAAAAGGAAATAGAGTACACGCCTTTTCTTAACACACACACACAAAACACTTTTCAAATAATTAAAAAAAGGAATATCTTTTATTATAATAAAGGCAAGAATAAAATGATTTCAATAAAAATTAGACTTTCTTAAAAAATAAATAAAAACCAAAAAATTTTGCTAAGAATTTGAAATTTCAAGAATTAAAAACAAAACATTTTTTTTTGGTATATTTAACCTGTTAATTATCTATTCACACTTGTTTTAATATTTAAACAAAACGGTTTAGCTTCCTTTAAGGACAAAATATCAAACAATAAATTGCTTTTGAAATACTTTTATTCACTGAACGGAAATTGTTGCTTCCTTAGAATTCTACTTCCGTTCTCTCATACTGTTAAATCAATACAATAACGTTGGCTCATTTGTTCCTTTTTTGCTTATAACAAACATTCTGGTAATTTGGTATTATGTTGCTCTTTTATTGTCTCAATGCTGTCATTATTTGCTATAATTTTTTTTGCTTTCTTTTTAGCAAAAATGATAAAAAGGTAAACATTTTCTGTTTGCGTTTTGTTGATTGAATATTTACCTGTAGATAGTTTTTATTCTTACAGGACGTTTTTTTTTTACTTTATATTCGCACGTTTGAAGTGTGATCAACTTCCGCCAGTTTGCGTATTTTCCATTCCTTTTTAGTTTTTGGGTAAACACTTCAAAAAATTTTAATATTCTATTTAGAATTAATTCGTAATATGATCTGGTCTTTAAGCTGGTTTGGAGCTAAGCAGATGCCTATATAAGCGACGGATCGCCTATCATAAGCATCAAAGAAGAAGAAAAACAGTTCCTCAAGTAAGATTTATAGTCAACGGAGGATCTTAACGTACGAGGCATTTGTAGAAATCACAAATGGAATGAAGGGTAAAAAAAGTTACAGACGTCAAATTAGTTATAGGCGGGCTGCGGTGTTGTTCTTATTGATCATTTAAACTGAATCTTTGAATTATTCTCCCACCAAGGCCGAATCAATATTCCGATCGTATTTGTTACGAATTTCAGGATTAGTGAAAAATTTAATCCAGCTCCTAAAACAATATATTTTCGTTGTCAGGATAAAGTGCTACTTTTTATAAACGATTTTAAAATCTTAACTCGCAGCTTAATTGTCTACTCGATCAAAATCTTGTTTTAATACACTTGTAACACACACATGAACAGGTTTAACAGGTGTAGAACAGAGAAGATTTTAATTCTTTTTTACGTTCATTAACCGCATACCATTCTTATCCTTACAGTAGTAGTGGTTGTAGTACTACTGATGGTGGTTGATTTTTGTAGGTGTTTATTTTGTTGTCAGCAGCAACAACTTGTTATTGATCTACTTAACCTTTGAGCAAACAATCTTTCGGTGTATTTTTTTCGTTTTTATTTTCTTAAATCCCAATTTCCATCATATCTGCATGAACACATTTGAAAGTAGCAAAGTGCATATAGAAATCTTTTCTATTTTTTTTTTTCATTTAATATTCATACGGATGCAAAAAAATTCCCACAGCATCTTTGTAAAGTGAATGAGTTTTTTTACACGATTGATATCTTGTGAGAATATTTTGTTTTTAAATGGGAAAAAATTGATACCGTGTTTATTTGAAAGTATTAATGATTTTGCTTAATTATGTCTATAGTTTCTTTTCATTTGCTTTTATTTGATTTAATTTTATTATTTGTATATTTTTCATATCCTTAAGGACATTGTTCGTAAGAAGTTTAGCCTGAGAAATTTTTACTGTCGTTCTTAGTTTTACGTTTGGTTTCACAGGTTAATAATTGATTTTTTTGGTTTCTATTCAACTGTTTTCCATTTCTTTTTGAATATTCGGTAACATTTTTAAATTTCCCAGAGTTTTTTTGTTTGATATTTGATAATGTGCGTGAGAGTTATGGAAATCTTGGATCCTTTTTTGTAATAGAAAGTAGTTTAAGATAAAGTTTTATTATTGATTTTAAATAAAATTTATGTTAATCAGTACTTTCTCTTATTTTGAAAATATAATCGGTTTCACTTTTAAAAAATATGCAACAATAGAAAAAATGGAGCCAAGTTTTCAGTTCTATGTTTTGTTATTTATTGTTGAATGCTGATGGTGGCCACCTACGATTCAAGGAATAAGATATCATCTTCTATTAAAATCAATCTCTAAATTTTAATCTTATTTTACGTACTTGTTTTTATACAGGACACAAACTCTGTGTAAACTTTAAGTGCTTGTCTTTAACCGCTTGAAAGATCTCCATGGGGACACCCTTTAATTTTCAGTTAATACATACTAATTTTAATAAATCTATTTAGGGCTTTAAATAAACTGATACTCGTACTGGTTCTCTGTTGGATCTGAAATTCCTGTAATTGATTTAATCAAAAAACTTTTATACTTAAGAACGTTGCTGCCGTGATGAATTAGTATACTGATACTGGAGCCACTTTTATTAAAGAAGAAGAAGTTTATACTATTTAATTTTAACATTTCTTTTTTAACCACAGCATAAGCATGGCTTCGTTGGTAAGCTTCATCGAAAGGCTGCACATTTAAAATTCTGCGATGGATGTGTACCATGATGGCTAGTCCTATTATCACCTATGACAAGGTGGCTTGGCCTTACCTATTGAGGCCAACTACAGTGGTTACCGCACCTCTTTTAAACAGGCGCAATTAGGACTTGTCCCTATAGAAGTTTTTTTTTAATTCACACCTCTACAGATCAGTTAAAGATGCGGCGCTGCCTAACGGAAAAGAAGGGCCAGATAGGAATTTTCGTGTTAGCCAAAAGGAATTTTTATCCTAGAAAATCAAATACCTCTACTTATGAAAAAACTAATGTGATGGACAAGTGTGATCAAGATTTATTTCACTACCTACCTTTATGGCCAACTACAATGGCTACTGCACCTCTATTAAATAGGCGCAATGAAGACTTGTCCTTATAGAAGTTCTCTTTAAATTCACACCTTTAAAGATCAGTAAAAGATGCGACGCTGTCTAACGGAAAAGAAGGGCCAGATAGGAATTGTTGTGTCAGCTAAATGGTATTTCTTCCTGGAAAATCAAATACTTCTGCCATGATGGCCTAACCTCACGTTGGTCTTACTATTAAATAAAATACAAAGCATCGAACAGCGCCCTGCAGTGGCGTAGCTAACAGAGTTGCAAATCTTAAAACATGGTTGTCAGGACCATTTACTAGCATTTGCTTATGGGATTAAAGACATTCCAACCCCATCTGTTAAGAGGGCAACAGAACACTTTGATCAGTTCCGCACCTTCCCAGCTGATACCCACATAAACCACACGTGTACCCTAAAGGGACCTTACCAATAACCGGCTACAGAGATGGGCTGCTCCTGTATGAGCTACTGGTTTCCGTGGCACCAGTCTATGATGATACTAGTCAGGCCTTCGACTAGTATTTCATTGTCTATCCAGATTTTTGCGCCTGCACACTAAGAGACTGGTTCCCCTTCTACCCTGGGGGAAGAATGATGGACAGAAGGTATGTTTAATAAGAATTTTACTATTGCACAGGTTGATTTCAAGTTTTGATAGATCCAGCGTGGGGGTTTAAAGAAACACATTTAAATTGTTGCAAGTCTATCAAAAATGTGTCCGCTTCAATATTGTTAAAGGCTGCACTGGCAAAATAGCGATAGCCCAGCTAACGCACTAAGTTTATAGGAGTTCAACTCCTGCAAGTAAAATTGTGGCAAAAAAAGCCTGTAAAAGGTTGTACTCTTAAAAGCCGCGCAAACTTTTAACAGTAGAAGATTTTTTTGAAAAATTATGTTTCGCTTAACCCCTTGAATTAGAATATTTTTGTTCAAACTGAAAAGTAGACTGTTCAAAATGACCATGTGAATGATTGTAATGGATGTGCAGTAGCCAAAGCATCCATTAGTCTGTAAAAACCAATTAAAGTGAAGAAAAGATAAAACAACTTGGCCGCGAATTTTGACCTTTGAAGAAAAATACATAGTATTTTTTTAGTATTTCCAGCAAATACACATTTTTGCACAAGTGTTGAGCACGTCCCTGCCCATATTTTAGGCAAACAGTTTTTGTTTAAAACAATTAATTTTATAAACACTCAAAACAGATTCCTTAACATTAACAAATGCCCCTATAAATAGCAAATACTTTAACTTCAAACGGAGCCGTTAAAATTTTCTTAATTAACAGGCATTTTCTCATTTTATTTTTTATACAGGGGGCCTGTAAATTTTGCAAACAAAATCCCATAAAACAATGCAACAAAAGACCTTGATTTAAAATTTCTTTTACCAATTTCTTGATATTCATTTCTTTTATTTGTTGAAAAGAAGCCAACACAACAGTTGAGTCACTTAATCACAACATGACTTGAGAAAATTCTCTTGGTGTCTGTGTGTGTGAAATACTTCCGTCAACAAACAATAAAAAAAAACTAACTGACCCTTATAATAATCTAAAGGAAGGACAGGACAGTCCAGCCACCAAGACGAACACTTAATGCATCAATATAAATTAATAGCTACAGGGAATAACGAAATGATCTTCAATTATTCAGCATCTGTTACAATAAATTGCAGTTTTTAAAAGAACACAGAAAACACATATTTTGATTTAAATTAAAAATTCAACAAAAGAAATTAAGTTCGTTAACAATTTGTTTACAGAACTGGAAACAAAAAATTTTTTCTCATTCTTTTGAAGACATGATCATGCTTACGAAAATTGAAACAGCCAAAAAGACAAAAAAAACTTTTGAAAAAAACATATGTGACAATTGATTTTTATTAAAACTTTATCATCAAAAAAAAGAAAAAATTTTCACACAAAGATCTCGATGATGATCATAATAGTGATAATGACTATTCAGATCATCATTCTGTTACTGATGCAAAACTGATTTTGTGCTATAAATTGAAGTGTGGTTTTTGAAACCTCTGTCTTCTGAGGTTTCCATTGTAATGCGTTTAAAATGAAAGTTTTAAAATGATTATCAATTTAAAGACCTTGATAGCAGATTTATTATTCTTTATAAACACATGAATTTTAAGGATACTTTAACACTTTAAAAAAAATGGGTCATCAGTTAATGAATGTCCTCTAAAGTTGTGGTCAGTATTGATAGCAAATGTCAGAGAGAACATCATAAACTTTGAATTTGACAGGCACATTGAAAAGTTAATTTGCTTAACTGCACACTTGGCAACATTTGTTACACAACTCTTAAATTTGTTGGTAAAAGGGTTAAGGCAAATGGAAAGGGTTTCAGATTTGCATGTACATACTTGCAATCCTCTGTTAGCGTTTATTCGTTATTTTAAGTAAAACCAAAATCTATGCAATTAAGGCAGGAATTGAAAAAAAAAAGAATTTCAAAGTGTGTGCACGAAGGAAATTTAGAAAAGAATTTTTTTTTACGACTTTTTTACGCTATCTGAGCCAGTCAATCCTGGCTTTAAAGGCACAATCGCACAATCGTGCGATTTAATCACATAAAACTCTGACAGAATTCTGTCCTACTTTAAAAATCGTTTCAAAATGGCGTCGTAGGTGCCACACTATTATACAAAAAAGATGCAAAAACAGATGCTTTTAATATTTTGTTGTTGCTTTCTCCTCATCTTCAAAAAAATCAACTCTGATTGCATAGAAAAAATCATTTTATGAATTATTTCAAAAGATTATAAAATCGTACAGATCTGTTAAAAAGTCTGTCACACACATACACTTTTAATCCACACTTTCATACTTTTTGAGCACACATGCAATTTTTGACAGATCGTATGCCTGAGTATGATAGTCAATCCTGGCCTTAACTAACATTGCAATGACATTTTGACGTATCGAGCCTTTGATGTAAGGAAGTCGTCTTACACCGAGAAAAATTTACTTTTCGTTGCGTTCATAAAAGCATTTTTATAGATGGTTTATGACTCTCTTGCAACAAACACAAAGATATTTGAAATCTCAGCCAAAACAAATACGAAAAATATATTTTGAAGTTCCAATCCATTTGCAATGGAAATATTTAAAATTTAAAATAGTTCAGTATTTCTAGGTTTTATAATTAACTGGTTTAATTATTATTTGGTCTATCTTATTATTTAATCTGTACAAAAATCCTTTATTTCAACTTTTGGTTTTATGGTTTTTATTTACATCTTCTTAATTACTTCCCAAACAAACTCAAATAGCTGAACATAAAACTATTCCCCTTTACAAGCGGAAGGAAATAAATTATCTTAATTTACATTTTTTATACAGGCAAAAACAATCTCCCCTATTTTCGTCTTCAAAAAGTATTAAAATTCAAAACAGAGAGACATGTCATACAAATATAACCTATAATCTTAACATAAACAAAAGTTCATTAAAACTGTCAAAACTATTAAACAACCAATAAATACCTTAAGGATATTCATACACATTCATAACAAACACGCACACACACACACACACACACATACATAGAACAAAAGTAACCAAATAATCTTTAATGATCCCAAAATAAGGTGACGCTATCATATGTTCTTATATATATTCTCGTTGTAAACAAAGAACCTAAGAAAAAGAAGCCACAGTAAATATTTAAATTTTTCCACATCAAATATTTAATCGTATGCAAATCATTCACTTACAGTAAACGAAAGTAAATAAGAGAAAACCGAAAATGTATGAGTATGACATGTATGACATCTTCAAAAGGAATAAATGCATACAAAGCAAAAACAAAATATTCCCACACGAAAACAAAACAAATGTCAAACAGTTGTCAACTGTCTTGTTTGGGTACCAACCAGCAAATATACAACTAAACACGCATGAAGAAGAATATTAATAATAATAAAAAAAATTTAAAAGAGTAAAAAGATATAAAAAGAAAAAAAAAATACAAAATTGTTGTAATTAAAGTGGCCCCAATTCAAAATGAGACGAAACATTATCATGATTGGAAAAAGCAAAAGTAGAGAGTAAAAAATAACGTACTTTGCTTTAAGAAGGAATTAAAACAAAAAAAGATAAAAAAGTCACAATCTAAACCATAATTGAACGCCATATAAGAGGGCGATCTCAGAATTATTCGAAACTTTTTAAATATCGCTGCAGCATTTTAAAGGTTAATTTGCCTTTTCCATCTATCTCTTCATTAATGAAAAATAATTCATTACTGATTCTTTTTTCCACTTCACAATTTGTTATGCTTTGTGATATTTGCTAAGCAGCTCTGGAGTTTGCATTAAAAGATAAGAAGGACGGATAAAATATAATACAAACTGGCATGTCACAGAACTCAATTTTGATCAAAATTGCTTTTAATTCTGCAAATTAATTCTTCAGGAAACGGATAATTTTTTTTAGGAATGAAGCCACTATTAAATTCCAAATACCAAGTTCACAAACGTCAAATTTTCTTGCTGCAATTCTGAATTTTGTGGAAGAGAAAGGAGTGCAGAATTATTTTATTTCTCGTTTTCTCACCCAAAAAATTCAGAATTGCTGCAAGAAAAATTGACGTATGTGAACTCGGTAAAAGTGGAATTGATTTTCTTTAAATTTGCTTTTATTTTGTATTGAAAGGTGAAAATTCACCATTTGTAATAATAAACAAAATTGATCGGAATCTGAAGAAGGTAAAACAAATGCGATCAGAATGGTTTTAATTTTATATAATGTGTGACACGCCTGATAGCTCCATGTACTTAAAATTCTTTACTGTTTTATCATTCGTATTTTTAAGCAAAGAATTTAGCGTCTAAATCAGGAACTACAGAAACAAAATTTTCTTATTATCATACAAAAACAATTTTAAAAGTGATTTAAAGTAAATTGCAGAAATCAAAACTGCATGTCTGGACGAGGAATAAGCAATCAAAGAAAAGAAATAACGTAGCGGGAGTGCAATAGTGGATGGCGCACTTTTCTTTGTACTAAAGTTGCTATTCTTTTCTAAAGGTTATTCCTTGCAATTTTTCCGCAATTCCAGAATACTGACATTTCCTACGTGTGAAACTAGATCTCCCAGTTTTAGATACGATTTCTCTTTTTTAGTTTATGGTCTCATTACTTAGAGGTGAGCTCATGTTTTTTCAAAGGTTAAACACAAACGCACAACTTAGTTCCAGTATAACTGCCTCACATTGCTATTTTCTCTCCATTGCAAGAATAAGTTTCTATAGAACATCACTTCAAGATAAAGTGATCTTTGCCAATGTCAACTAAATGACGTTAATACTTTGCCGCTTTTATTTTTAATTGTCGCTATCTAAACGTTAGGCCAACTTAGTTCTTAAACTGGCCTCGTATGTGTGGGCTTTGTTTATCATTGACTTTATAAAACATACGCAAGAAGCCTTAAATAGAGAGAAAGCATAATTTCGCTCCTTAAATCATTCGCGCGTTAAAAGCGTGCAGTGATTTGTTTCATGCTCTCTTTTTGATAAGACTTTAAAACAGAGGCCTTCATCGTCATCGTTGGCAACTTGAAAGAAATTATTATTACAGACATAACATTATTATTTAAACAAAGTATGTACAGACGTCATTTCTGTGGCATGTTGGTGTGTTTGATTTTCGTTTCTCTTCTTTCTTCTTATGGAGTGAACAACTGTTTATTAAAAAGAGTTTATTTAATTTTTAGTGCTCTTGTTCATGTTGGTACGCGGGAATTTATAAAATTATATTTTCCCGTTAAAAATTTTCTGTTTTTAATACTTTAGTTAATAGTCTTATCGCAAACTTGTTGTTGTTGTTGTTTTTATAATTATGACATGGTTATTGATATTTCAATACCCCTCTTGCATTTTGTAAATAAATATTCCCTACCATGTCCATGTTTTTGAGTCGTCGAACCGATATTGCCATCAACCTTTTATGCATTAAGTCACTTTATTTTTTATTGTCACTTTGTTGTAGTTTTTGCTTTGTTATTGTGGTTATTGTTTAACGTACACGTACAAACGTTCTTATTTATGTCATTTCCACATTAAAAAATATCTTTCTTTTGTTTTGTGTGTGTGTGTGTGTGTGGATTTGAGAAGTAATTTTTATGTTGATTTTTTTTTTTATTTTTTGAGTTCCTTGCACTCTCAAGCCCATTTAAATCTTTTTATTTTACCATTTAAAACAAAGTTATCAATTGATATGAATGGTAGTTCAAATATTTGCAATAGTTTTCCTCCCCATAAGCGTAGCTAGAGATATTTGTGGAGGGGAACATAGCCTTTTAAAGAAGAGGAAAACTATGTGCTTTATTTAAAATTCTTAACAAATTCGAATGAGAGAAAAGAATGGAAGGGTGGTGGGGGGGGGGGGGGGGGGTGGGTTGGTTTAACTAGGCCCTTTACAAAAAAAATTAGCTTTCTATCTGTGCCATGGATATTCCCACGGACACAGGGTATACATTGTATGAATTGGTTTATGTCTTCTAGTTAGTTTCTTTACCACGTTCTTTCTTGATTACGTCATTTGCTTTTCCGAATTATGGGCCTCCGAAAAAAAAAGCTTTTGAAAAGATCTTTCAGGGATCCAATTGTAATGTTATCGATTTTATGATGAGGGCTGGTGTAAGTAAAATTTAAATAGTATATATTTGGATATATCTGATAAAGCAATTAAATTTTCGAGATCGAGATCGGAAAATCATGCAAAATTTAACGCAAAATAATTTAAAAAAAATTGCAGAGTTCATATACGACAAAAGAACGTTGTTGAATTGAGTGAACACATAACCATTTATCTCCTACAAATTCCTTCTTGGGAAATCGATTGGTCTGTCTGATCTGTTCATAAAATCAAATCAAAAAATGTATGGTTTAAATAAATATTTCAGTGATCGCACACACACGCATTCCAATTATTTGTTTTGAAACGGATAAAAAAATACTTTGTACAATCAGCTATTTAATAAGAGGGGCTTGTGTTTTATAAATAAATTTGTATTGCTATACATGTTGTTGTGATTGTACATTTATAGAAACAATTTAATTGCAAAAGCAACAACAAGAACGCTACTAATTTAGAGCAAAAAACAAAATATAACAAATCAAGTAAAGCAAAACACAACAATCTAAATTAAAGATGTTTTTATATTTTTGCTGTTTTTTAGACATTTCAATATTTTGAGTCATTGAAAGATTTCAAATAGTTTAGTACACTTGAGACTGATTTGACGGGTAAATTTAAGTTTTTAGCTGAAACACATTTGATAGATGAAAAGAAGAAGATTAGAAAAAAGTAAAGATTTAAAAGGGAGTAAAAGAAAGTGTGTGATTAAAATATCTACTATTTCTTAAGATAAAAATAATTCAACTCAATTAATTGGGATATACTTCAGACTGACTCCTTAGGTACCGTTATTATAAAAATTTGCATTGTAAGCAGACAGAAACAAAAATATGCATGTCCAAGATGGCCGCACCATTACAACTTTTACAGAAAGCCCTATAATTTGCGGATAGGTTTTAAATTTTAAATGCCCTACACCTGTAGCCACTAAATTATAATCGTTTTTGATTTATCGACATATCCAAAGGCAGTTATTTCTTTACTCAGCAATTTAAATACAGAAATCGTCAATTTTATTTTTAAATCTTATTCGGCTCCTGACAAGGTCATGCGCAATTTCTTTATCTGGTGGGGTTCTTACCCCACATCTACTTACGGATAACTAGATAATTTTCTACCCGATATTAAACACTTCAGTCATTTTGGAACCTGAGTTTGCTTTAGCCTAAATTCTAGCAAATAAATACATCAACTTTTCTTCTAAATTTTCGAATGATCTTTGGACTCGCAAAGTACCCTTAGTAGAGGAAAATTATGTGCTATCATCACGAAACAAGAAGACGTCTGTGAGACCAGCAACAACACCTGCAGTCTGTGCGACTCATGATCCGCTTGCATCCAATCATAGCGAAAAATCGACAACTAGATATGGAATCAACTGCAGAATAAGCTGCAGATTTTCTCTTAGAGGTCACGTACCCTTTTACTGGGTTTCCGATTTAATTTGTTTATATCAGGTATAGGAACTGTAGTACTTTTGTAGTTTTATTTTCGGTACTTTTGCCATAAAAAAACGCTTTAATAATCCCAAACCTTACAAGTACTTTTGTATTAAAATTTCCAAGGAAGTGAGCAAAACATTATCTCGAAATTTGTTGACAAATCTATTTGCTTTAAATACTAGCTTTGGCGTAGAAAGGCCTGTCTGGGGAAATTACAAATTTAGCCCTTCCAAACTTTCAACTTTGTATGTGATTTGTTGTTAATGACATGATTTTCGTTTTATTTTGGGGCTGTAGTCCCACCAAAAAAGATCTCTAGCTACAATTTTTTTAATTTTTTTTTCCCAACTGGGATTTGAACCGTGGAATTTTACTTTTTCGGCTTAAGATTCATTTTTAATTTAATTTCTAAAAATTTTTTTTTAAAAAGAAAATTTATTTACAGATGTACGCGGACGTTTTCCAAAGAAAACAAGAAAAATTAGATGAATGTAATGCCGCATTTTCAGACAGCCAAATCCGTTATCAGCATTTTTCGCATCTATCTACCTTAGTGAGTCGAGTTTGTCTAACCAAATTAATGTTGAAATGAATACTCCTCGTATTCTTATTTAAATAGATGATGTTTACAATGTACACAAACTAAGGTAGATATATGCAAAGAATGTTGAAGGTTGTAGCGATCCAGAAAATGTGGCATTACATTCTGCCAGCGTCTAATTTTTCTTGTTTTCTTTAGAAAACGTCCGCATACATTTGTAAATAATTTTTCTTTCTAAAAAAATCCCTAGCTACGCAAATGAATACTTGCTGCTTATTTTATCTATTTTAGTTTCTTGTTAACTCGTTATAAAAAATAAATGTGTTTTAGTAAATTTAACCTCACTAAAATATTTGTTGTTAAAAATGGCGTTTTAATTATTCCAGTACCCGTAGCTGTTTTGTACGGTCTGATAAACGACTTCGTAAATGATAAGAAACACAAAAGGAGACCAAATCTTGCCCATCTTCCTAACATAAAGGGAATAAAGTGTTTTTTTACAGCAAACATAGAACTTTCTCTAAAGAATGAAAAAAAAAATTCTTTATTATAATTTTCCTTTGAACTTATGTGAGTCGTTTACACATGATGTTGTAGGCACAAAACTATTGGCAATTTTCGCTCTTACAACTCAAGTTTGGTATGGCTTTTTCACTTTTTGTATGTGAGATTGGAATACATTGTTTTAAATTCTACAAGAACATTCGGTGACCGATCCGAAATAATAAAAAAAATTATTGTGTTCATATTGTAATTGATTTTTTGTTACTACAAGTTTTGAAAAAAAATAGAAAGTAACAACAACAAAATCATCAATTAAAAATTGTTGAGTTTAGATTTTTCAAGTGTTTGCATTTTTCCTTCATTTAAAAGCATTTTTTTATGTGGTGAAGGGGAAAATAAAAATAAGAATTTTTCGCTGTTTTATCGTTTAAAATCCAATGCGAAATAAATTATGTACAATGTTGGGTCTTTAAGTCAGTTTAAAAGCCTTCAATAACAAAATTTGCAATAAATATTTATTAGAAATGTTAAATATTTATTCGAAATTGGAATATTTTGCAAATGACCAGCAAAAGGAATAAAAAAAATTATTTCTAACAAATAAAGGCCGTGTCAGATAGAACTTTTTCGCTTTGCGTGACGTTTCAAACTTTGAAAAAAAAGTGTAAAACGCAAGAGGTATGTCACAATAAAAACTTTGACAGCGCTTAATTATTGTTTGTTTACGTTAAAAGTGCATAGTAGTTTTTATATTTTCATTAAAATAATATTAAAAAATGTTATTGGAGGACATATTGGAATTGGTTCTAATCCTAATCTTAATGAATGAAGCATTTTTATATAACTACATGTATACATAAGAATATTAAAATAAACTATTTCCTATAGTTAAAATAATTTGTTACAAATTAATACTAGAAGCCTTTTTCAAAAATAATAAAGGAATAATATTTAATAAAAAAATTACATTTTAAAATAGATTTTGCAAAAAATAATATACAAATATATAGCAGCTAATTGTCAAAGCGCGCCAAAAGATGAGTGTTGACCAACTTTGCGCTTTGCTTTGCGTTAAAAGTGCTTTATGTGACATGTTTCATATAAGTTCATACATTTTATCTTAAATGTCAAAGCGAATTTGCAACGCAACGCAAAGCAAAAGTTTTATCTGACACGGCCTTAAGAGTGCTATATTCGGCTTTATACACTCTTCACCATATGTGGTATGTTAAGTGAAGTGACTGCAATAAAAAAAAAAACAAATTTTAGGGTGACAGAGAATTAAAAAACAAGAAAAAAAAGTTAAGTACTCGATGTAACTTTATATCAAAAAATGCAATCGGCTCTTGATGGGTTAAGCATTTAAAAAAATCATAGCATTTAAAAAAAGACTTTTTCAAACGCTTTTAACGATACTTTTATTGACCATATTGACAATCGAACTTTTTTATGAAAATTTCAGAAAATATGGGCGAGCGCCAAACTCTTCACTTGATATTTTATTCATTTATTTATTTTTTAATTCTCTATCGCTTCATACATTTTTTTTTATTGCAATTAATTGTTACAAATAATATGGAAAAATTAAAGGCAGGCGTGGTGTTTATCCCACTGCTTCGAAGGACATGGACCAATCTTGCTAATTTTCAATAGCAAAAATTTCGAAACTATGTCTGATCGATTGGCGTATTTAAATTTTCTCTAGCTCATCTAGTGTCTTGGCAAAGTTAATTTCAACCCGAACAAGGACGGACAGACGGAAATCGCTCAAACAACTTCGCTATGCATAGGGACCTCAGAAAATATATACTCTACGGGGTCGGAAATTTATATTGTAGAAATTACAAACTGAATGACAACCTTAGACTAAGTTTTTCACTTTTTGTGGTGAAGGGTATAGAAAGGGAATTGATTTTCGTTGGACTGACCATCAAATGACTAATGGGCGAACTATCCAAGTTCGGGGTGTTGAATAAAGATATGCTGTTGAGTACATGCATGCTTGGAATGCAGTTGCGAAACTTAAGCCGTTTATTTTAAAAATAGCATAAGTTACTTAAAAAGATTAAATTTTACGAGGTCCTCCGGTTTTATGTTAACTGAAGTTTTTATTGGAAAAAAATTAACATCCTGATATAATTAGTGCAATTAAGTCTTCTCAAGTTTTAGCCTCAATACTTTTAAAACCTTTAAAACACAATCATTTAAATATGCGCATCACCTTAAAAGTAAAGTGACTTATGCCACTTTTAAAATAAACGGCTCTTTTATCAGGGTGCAGAATTACGATACACCGCGGTGCACCGTAGAGTAATAAAGTTAATTATAATAACTTTAAAAGATTTATAAATCTTCAACCGTTTCTCACAACGAAGTAGTGGCTAATTCAGATTCGTTACTGCCAAACAAAAGCTTCAATTCTAATTTCACGTTAGTTAGCTTTTGTTGTAAAAAAAAATTGATTAAAAAGTTTATAATTCCCTGACCATATTTTTAATTTATTTACTTTTTTTAACGGTTGTTTGTGAGGCAAATTATGCTGCAGGCATGTATGTCCAATTATACACGAATACATATGTATGTGTGTATTTAAGTAAGTTAATTTAAACAAATATTCAAGCATGTAATAAAGCAGACAGTACAACAATATTTTAAGTGAAAAAAAAGAAATTGTAATTAAATTTGCATTTTGTTGTTTTTTATTTATTTTTTTTTTCATTTAGAAATTTTATAGTTAAAGAAGGTGAATGAATTCTCTCAGTTTAAAAAAAAAAAGTATAAAAGAAAAAAATGAATATAGAAATTTTATTAATTAAAATATGCAGACTTAAAAAGTCTAGAAATTCAATTAAATTAAACAACAATGTAAATGATAATTTAGCGAATTTAGTTGAAAAAAATAATTAATGTACCTCCATAAAAAATTACTTATATTCTCAAGAGTAACCTTAATTTTACTTGAAACTGTATTTTTTCATGTTGCAAAAAACATATGATTGTTATGAATAATAAATTAGTTAATAATACTGGGAAACATTTATGAGTCAATTATTTAAGAGACACGTTAATAAAACAAAACCGATTAGAGTATTAACTTTGGAATTTTTATTAAGTATAAAAAAAAATCAATAACAGATGAGATGACACATTTCATTTTGTAAACAAAAAAATTTAATTAATTAAAAAAGTCTACAGAATTATGTAAAGAGAAGCTAAATTTTAAATATTCTTTCAATTCTTGCCATTTACAAGGGAACCAACATATAAATTGTGCTTAGAAAATTAAAAAAATCGAAAGGATGGTTTAAGGAAATGTGCATATGTGGTTTTTGGGGGGCATTATTTATTGGTATATATTGGTGTTTAAAAATGTCTCAGGTAAGGAAAACAATAATACCAAGTTCTCCTATAAAAGAGTAATGTCTCCTACAAAGTGAATTGTATTTAGTACGTTTAATTTGTTTTTATTTTTTCTATCTAATGACAAATTATCATTAATCTTTCATTTTTATTGAGATGTCTCAACGAGAAGTTAAGGGCACCTTGGGTTGGGATTTGTCGTAACGTTGGCTGGAACGTTAAATTGATAATTTTTTAAAATTAAAAAAAAGTAAATTATGAGAATTTATTAAAAAATTTTCTAAATTTTATCTTTTGATTTTAAAAGTTAATAAAAAATTCAATGTATAATTTAATCTAAAAAGATCACTTGAGAAGAATCTTTTTGATTTTTCGAAGATCAGGAAAAACTGATGAAAAAGACTACATTGTAAAAGTTGATTCAATTGTCATTAGGACGCATAAATTCTTGCCGAAAATATGTTTTTAAAAATTATTTGCACTACAGAAATTAACTTAAGACTTTTGTTCAAGTTAAAATCTCAAACAAGTTTCGCAAAAAATATTCACCACGAATTTTTGAATAATAACATAACACCCAAAAAAAATATATTGATAAAAAAGTAGCACGATTTTATTAAAATTGTATAATAAAAACATTTAAGGCATAAATACTTTTATAATCAAAAGAATTTTGCTATAAAAATATTTTAATAAAAATATATCAGCTCGAAAACAAAAACAAAATCAAAAAAAAAAACAAAAACAAAAATTTTTAATACTAAAATTTGTCTCATTAATCTGAAATAAATAGTTTTGCCTCTAAAAGTTTTGTCAACTTAAAAATTTTTAAAAATAATTAAAATTTATTTTTATTTTCAATTTTATTTATACACGTCAAGGTACATTTATTTTACTAGGTAATAGCGGCTGTACAACAAATACAACATTTGTAAAAACAACATGGCATTTTATTGTTGCTTTGTGAGTGGAAATGTCAAAAATAGAAAAATAAAATAAAAGAGAATTGGTCTAATAACAAACACTCTCTTTGTTCTACATATGCTTGTTGTTAGTGTTTTTTAAAATTCGTAAACAAAAAATGTAAAATATAAACAACTTTTGACATGTCCAACTACAAACCAGTTAAGCGGACGACACTACCTAGTAAAATAAATGTACCTTGATACACGTTTGTAATCATGGCAAATGTCAACTTCAAAAAAATCTGCGTTATAGCATGTTCACACGGCAAAATGAACCACTTGCTTCGCTCTTCGAATCATGATTGCGAAGCACGCTGTTTACACGACACATGCTACATGCTTCGATTGGACATCTGCACAAAAACTAAAATAACTCTCAAATAATTTGTTCAAAAACTTTATTTTTCTTTTTAATTTTGTTTGTTTGTAATTTATTACATTTAAAATTTTAATGAAATTAATTGTGTTTTATATTACACATATCCACACACCACTTTAAACATTGTTTTTCTCTTTTTGCCTACATTTTATACAGCTAGTTCAGATAAACTTGCGATAAAAATTAGAGAAGACATAAATTTTTAATGCTTCGTAAGTAGATTCAATATGAATCTACCAGCTTCGCTCTCATAATTTTGTATGGCGAAGCAAGTAGATTCGCTCATGATTGGAGTGTGAAGCAAGAATAGAGAGCGAAGCAGGTGCCGTGGAAACATACTATAAGCTTTGGCATTCTTAGCAGCGGCAAATTCACCACTTCCACCACCTGGTACACAATTTCGCCCAGCTAAGAATCGAAGGCTTAAAAAATGAGGGTGTTGTTTTTTAACAGAAATAGTTTAATTAAAAGTTTCTTTTAATTACACAAATATTTAATCAAACATTGTTTAAAACAATATTTTATTTTATTTTTTTCAGAAGTACTTTGTTAAAAAAAAAAGAATATATTTAGAAACTTTCAAAATTTAACTTTTAAAAACTAAAAAAAAAATATCTGTGAGTATAAAATATTGAAAAATACTTTTGCCGCTATTCACAAAAATTGTATGAAAATTTAATTTGTTCTAAATCATTCGCATCTCCACGACAGAAAAAATTTATTTATTACAACAGGACATTTTTCCATGCATCCATTTCTATTGCACGATTAATTACAATTCTTTCTATTAAAAACAAATAAAATTTTTTATAATATTTAATTAATTTTATTTATTAAGATTTTTCCTTTTTATTTGTTATTGTTTTTTTTACAAATATAAGTTTCCTTTCATTTTTTGTATTTTATATTATGAGCAATAATATTATAAATTATTTTATTAATTTATATTTAATTTTATACGATAAAGAGGAGGAAAGGAATTTATATTTTTTGTTAATTTTGATTTTGTTTTTTTTTTTTTTTTTTTTTTGTTTTGTTTATGTTAAGGGGCAACATTTTCTTGTTGAGGAGGAGAGGAGTTGTTACGGATATGGTTAACAAAGCTAACTAGAGTCTTAAATATTTACGTTAAATTTATTATATTTGTTTTTAATACGTTAGTTGTTTATTTAAAAAAAAATTGTAGTATTTTCTACAGAGCTACTACATAGAGGCTTAAATTGTGGCTGAAGACAGTTTATTTTATTCGTTTGTTTTTACTGCTTTAATTAATTTCTAATTATAGTTAAATATTTAAACTTTGATTTTATTTTACTTGGTTTGTTTGTTAATTGGTTTAATGACTATTAGCGAAATCTTAACATAAACTTTAATTAAATGAATCGTTTTTGTTATTGATTTTATTATTAATTATAAATTCCTTTTTGATTTTATTAAGTAAATTGTTAATAATAATTCTTCTGCTTAATAATAATACTAAGGAAAAATTTTAAAACAAGTTTAAAATTTATTAAAGAATTATGACGCATAAATATGTGAAATGAAAAATAGCTTGCGTTCTTTAATCCTTAGCAAGAGCAAGATTTCAATCACTGTACGATTTTTTCTTGCATTTAAAAAAACGGAAGAATATTCAGTTACAAATAGAGACTTCAAAGAACTGCCAACAATAAAAAAATCCTTAAAACAGATCCAGCTTAGTTGATAAAATATTTTACGTATAACTCACAGTTTCGTGATATTGCTTTCAAGAATAAAATTTGGCAATATTCAATCAGTTCTAAACAAGGTTGCTGGCCTTATAACGTAAGCAAAAAAAATCATTGGGTTATTTTAGAACGAGTATAAGTTCTTTACGTACGTTTTAAAATTATTTGCAGAAATAGCACAATTTTTCCTGGGTACTATTTGATGATTGCCGCTGTTTTTAAATGATATAGTCAAGTATGTGATGGCAATCGATCGATTTGAAAACTTTATTTTCTTAAGTGTGTATAATCCATTGATTTCAACACACAATCCAAACAAAAAAGTTTTTACAATTTTTAAGAACGCAGATAAATTCAAAAACTATTTCCATCGCATACCTGAATACATTTCTATAAATTTTGTAATTTTAAAGTATTTTAAATACATTTTTGGGTGAAAAGAAATATTTTTTAAATGACTTGTACTTAAATTTTAAGCCTTAACTACAAATATGTAAGCTTTTCTTTAAAAAAAAATTTATATGAAATTAGAAATAATAATAAATGCAATTAATTTCCCATTTTTTGACTTGATAAAAATATTGAATTCTTTTAACGATTCGAACGATTTTATATCACAAATGAAAACTCATTTATTATTCGAACTCAAAGTTAATTTAACAAAAAATTCTTCAAAAATAATTTGTTTGGTTTTTTGCAATGGCGAAATCATGTACCAGGTGATAACAGTGATAAAAGCAATTATTTTTGCTAGTAACTAGTACGAACTGTGTACAATAGTGAATGTCAAGGTACATGACTTCGTTATGAAATGATTTACTTATAATTCGAAATTTGAAAAAATGTATATCCAAAATAATTAAGAACGAAAATAGGCAAATGCAAATTTGTTCAATTTCCTAAACATAGTTTTTTTATAACAATGTTCGAAATTTTGAATCCAATAGGTTTAATATTTAAAATTTAAGATACTAAAATAAAAAAGTTGTCTACAAATTTCAAATAATTTTTATTTTATCTTAATTTTGTATTTTGGCGTCAACAATTCGTCTTATTTAAATATACATAATTTTATATTTCTCATGATTTTCAAATTAAAAACTTTTGTTAGTTTTGTTCTTCAAGCAAATTCAATATTTCTTTGATAGAAAAGCTTATCTAATTATAGCGTCAATATAAAATTTGTAACTTAATTTTATTTATGTTAAATTCTAAACATCTACATTTTTAATAATCGTATAAAAACATTTAAAAGGGGGGAAATGCATAATATCAATTTAAAAGTCACAAAGGAAATTGAAAAAGGAGTAAGAGAGGAAGAAAAAGTTAGGGATGCAAGAACAAAAATTTGTGTTTATAAAATAAAATCTTTGTTTTTAAGTGGGTAGAAAAATACTGTGCATTTTAAAGTACTGATTTTTATTAGTTTTAGCTTTATTTCTTTAGAAATTCTAATTAAAACAGACCCTTCTTCTTTTTCTCCTTTTTACCATCAACGTTATCTGTACTGCTGTTGGCTCCCAGAGATCTGCGCTTCAGCTCTTCAAGAGTTATATGATTAATATCCTCCCACTCTTTGCGTTCTCGCTCAAATTCGCGGCGTTTTTCTTCCAGTTCCCGTATTTGCAGTTCAAGTGCTTTCTTGCGTTCTTCATGGCGGCGCGCTAATTCAAGTTCGGAATCTTTAAGTTTTTGCATTTTCTCTTTCACTTTCATATCGAATACTTGTTCCATTTCAGCTTCCATTTTTTTCATTTTCAATTCATGTTCCCGCTTCTCCTCTTCCATTTGGGTGAGAGGATTTTTGTTGGAGAGTCTTGCTTTGCCATCAACTAAGCCCAGTTCGGAAAGTTTGCGACATCTGTAGTTCTCATAATGGACATTGTTGGTGACATCTTTAAGGTCCTGTAGATGGGTTCGTATGACCATATTTCGTAGAGCAATAAAGTCACAATGTGACAGATTTTCTACCTCCACTAAGCCCCAGGGATAACGGCGTCCACGAACTTTCTTGCCATCGGCTAATTCTACTATGGTGTTGGCTCCCACAACGGCAAAGGGTACCCTTGAGCGTAAATTTTGAGTAGTTTTGCTATCTTCTGCAACATCTTCTAGAGTTGAGGGGAAATCATAGATTTTTATTTTATGTTGGGCAATTTCATTTAAAATTTGTTTTTTGAATAAATGCACTTCGTCCGGGGTCAGGGTATCGGCTTTAGCTATGACAGGAACCAAATTAACTTTATCCGATAGACTCTGCATGCAAGCAATATCCAAAGGTCTTAAGCCATGACCAGTAGGACCTATGAAATATAAGCAACAATGCACACGGTTGTCGGGGATTTGTTTGCGATACACTCTGGATTCAGCTGTTAAATATTCTTCATATTTGGAGTCCACATATTCCAATATGGGTACCCAACAGTTAGTATTATCCACGCTATCGCCAAACCCGGGAGTATCCACCACAGTTAGAGTAAGATTAACACCGTTTTCTTTAAGCAACACCTTGGTGGCTTCAACGGCTACGGTTTTTTTCTTTCTCAATGAAGGACCCGGATATTGTTCTGAATTGTAGATGTCCGATAGGAACATAGAATTGATGAGTGTTGATTTACCCAAGCCGCTGGCTCCCACCACCATCAGAGTGAATTCAAAGCCTCGTTTGACGGCCTTACGATACACTTGATTTGGCAGATTGGCGAAACCCACATAACCTGCAATTTCCATGGGTTTGTTACGTACTGGCAGAGGTGGTTTTTGCTTTGGTTGTGTCAGCTGCTGCTGTTGTTTATTTTCTTGTTCTTTTTCATGTAATTCTGTCATCTTGTTGGAATCGTTATGGCCTACATTATTTACCTCACCACCACCATTTGCTTGTTGCAGCGCTGAAGCTTTTGACAGAACACTTGAACCACCAACCACCGATGGTGGTAAATTATGTGGTAGTGCCGGGGCAGGTTGTTTATCTCTCAGTGCTAGTTGCGCCAAGGTACTGGGCAAAGAGGATATTGCTCCATTCGATCTAGGACTGTTTTGCATTTTAATTTCAATATTTTATTTCTACACAAACACTTAATTTAACGCTGTAGGCAGCACTTATTCTTTTTTTATATTTGGTTTTAATAATTAATTTTTTTTTAAATATTTTATTTTTATTATCCTCTTTCAGAATTCATATAATTCCTTTTTCCTTCTTAGGTACATATGTTTTTTTTTTTTTGCTTTTTTATTACTCTACTTGTAATCACTTCATGTCACACCTAAATTTCTGCAATTCCTTATTTGTATTATTTTTCTTGTCTCCTTATTTACTTTAGTTGTGCCTGTTTTATTTCATATTTCTTTAACCCATTTATTAAATACAAAATGTAATACTTTTAAACTTCTTTAAATTTTTGCTTAACATTAACAATTTTATTTTCTTTTTGTTTAGTTTATTGTATATGCTGGTGCACTCGTTAAGTCTTTTAATTTCAATATGCTTGCAATACGAAAATTCACACAAAATGCGCTTAATATTATAAAGTGTTTTCTCCAGCAATAAAAGAAGAACTAATAATAAGAACTTATAATAGTACAGCCGAAAAGAGATAACAAGAAATATTATTTAAAGTTGTCTTCAAGTCCTTATGAGAGAAAACGAATAAGATATATCTATTCAAAAGTATTACTCATTTATATTTGTTAATTTCTCTTTTCCTTTATCATTCTTTTCAGTATTTTGTTCAAGTGCGTATGAGTGTGTATTGTTTTTCTGCTGGACGCTTGCCTTCTCTTTGCATTTTTGATGTTTAATGTGTTTTTGTTATTTTTCCAGATGTTAAAGGCGAAAGTAAATATAGAAAAATTTGAAAAGGTATTGCCAGACTCGAAGTATTTACATATGTAGGTAAGAAACCGCAGCTTATATATAAAAATTTGTTATATATTAATATTTATTTGACCTTCATAATAAACACCTCTTTACGTTGTGGAGAAATATTGAAAAAATTAAAATAAAGTTTTTATTTTGAAAACTGACCTAGTGTTTAGTAAATTAAAAGAGAATTTAAAAATTCTTATATAAGAAAAATTATGAAAAACTGTAATAAATAACATTATTAAGAACTAATTTAAAAGTATGTTATTTTTTGTGCAATTTTTCAATATTATTTTGTTTACACAAAAACGATGCAAGTAGTTATAATATACTGTTTTTTTTTTTTTTTTTTTTTTTTTGGTAATTTATTTTAGTTCTAGGGCTAAAATATAACACAGGATAGGCAGCGAAAAACTAAGATTAAAGTTATTTAAATAAAACATGTTTAAATCATTAGGCTCGGAAAACAGTTTCTGACCTATTTCCTTATATATTTTTAGTTTGGGTGTAAAAAAAACCGAGATTTTAACAGTAATAAAAAAATAAATAATAAAAAATTTCTACTTCGTTTCTAGATTCAATATAGATTTTTTAATCCAAAACTTAAGAAAAAACTAACATAAAAAACTTTTCTTTTTTTATTCTTTTCTTTTTAATTAAGCTCTAGGTCAGGTTTAAAACAATAAAAATATTGTTTTTTATTTATTTTTTCAATATTTCGCCACACCGTTGGGTGGCATCTTTAGGAAACAGGAAACAAATTTATTAAAATTAGGTTATTTCAAATACAAATTTTAATTCATTTGAAAAAATTTGTCAAACGAACTCAAAAATTTTTTTTCAAAAAACAGAACAGAACTAGAACTGAAAAAAGTAATTGCTTAAAAAAAGTAATAATTCTGAAAAGCACATCGGCAATTTTAATTGCTGTGAAAATTTTTCAACTAAATTCAATTAAAAGTATAATTTTATTTAGTTCAATATCTTATACATACGTACAAATTTTCTTAAATCAGAAATAAAAATATTTATGTAAATTAAAAAAAAATTATATTCGACTTCAGACTGGCAATACTTTTCGTTTTAAATATTCAACAAATCTAGAAATAATAAAGACTAAACAGATAATAATTTGGCAAAGTATCAATTTGAAATTATTCTTTATGCCATATTATTTTACTATTAAAACGTTACTTTTCCACTATTCTCAACAAAAACCGACTTGACCCATAAAAACATATGAAGCAATACAAAACTACCGTTGTACAAAAAATATAAGGTTAAACAATCCAAAGAGATAGGTATAAAAATAAAAAAAAACTTGTTTTACAGCAACAATTGCGCGTGCTCAAAAATAAATTCACGTTTCATACAACGTTCATTACGTGAGGTGAATTTATGGATTATGAAAAATGAATTTTTTCTAAGTTATTCCTATTAGTTTTTAGTTTAAAATAATAAGAACGTTGTAATGATAATTATTAAGGAGTTTTAAAAAGTAAACGTAATAGATGAAAAATAAAAATTAAGAAAAACTCAGTAAAAAATAAAATTAAATTTTTTCTGGAATGGTCTTAAAAATTCCTTAATTTTTTTTGTATTTATTTTAATTTTTGCCGCTACAATTTCGATTTTTTTAGTGATAAATCTATTTATTTTTATTTTAAATTTTTTTTTTGTTTATGGAAATGTTTTTGTAGAATTTAAAATTTTATGCATCAAGAAAAATTTTTAATATATTTGGAGTTTTCGGTTATTTTTTGCTTTTTGGTGATATTTTGGATTTTTATTTAAAAAAGCGATTTTATTGTCGAAATAAATTTTTTAGTAAAAATTTTGTTTAGTAATTTTTTAAATATTTCAATTGTAAATTTTAATTTGTATTATAAAACAACATATTTAAAAATATCAAAACAAGGAAAACAAAAACTTTGGGAAAAGTGGCTGGAGAAACTTAAAAGACTCTGTTTTTTAAATATTTGCCGGAATACCTAGACCTGGTTTTTGGTGCTAAATGAAAAATATTACGCACAATTCTGAAAATTTTTCCTCTTTTCGTTGGTAGCTAAAGCAGTTGGAAAACTTTGTGTATAATTTTTTCCATAGTTTTCAATGTTTCTGAGCACAGTTTTGTGATTTCGCTTATTTTTCTTCTAATCATAAATATTTAAAATAAAATTAGTTTTAATTCATTATTATTTATTTATTTATTAATGTCCCCAGTACTTAAAAACAAATGTTTTTATTTTTCTAAAGTTTTTTAGACTATTTTTAAGATTTATGTATCTCTTTTGAAAACTTTATTCCAGACGTTTATGACATTGATTTAATTTTTATTTATTTTCAAATAAACAAAAATTATTTTTAAATTAATGCCTTTTGGTAAAAAAATACTACCCCTCTTTTTTAAAAAAAACTGTTAAATAAAAAAACTACTTAGAAATAATTTCACACATTTTTGTGGGTGTTTTTTTCCCCTTCAAAAACAAATCGATGCATTCACCTTTTGGCTTGAAAAAGTGACAAACCAAACTATTGTTTAAAAAAATCCTCCCCAACTTCTTAAGTGACAAGGATCATATGTGTGTTTGTGTGTGGTTGAGTATGGTACGAGTGTGATTATCTTGCCGTCTTCTTCATTACTTTATTTAAATATTCATAATTATTATGACTTTTCTTTAAAAAAAAAAAAATTTCATTGCAGTTGCTTGAGGGTGCAGCTAAAAAAAGTTCCCAGACTTTCACGTGTCTGACGCGATAAAGTTTTTTTTCGAATCCTTGTTTAGAATTAAATACAACATACTTTAGCAGATGACAAAGCAACAACTTTAAAATTCCCATAGTTATACGATCGCTCATAAATATTTATGCGACTGTGTAACTATTAAGTTTAGTTCAGATCTTTTTGGAAAAAAAATAGGGGCGTCATTTTTCTTGAGTCTCGTCAACCTCATCATTCCTTTATACTTTGGCTGTTTGTCCTTATGTTATTTAGATCTTGTTGTTTAGTTTAAAACAAAGTGAACTTCCTTAAGTTCCTTCCGCATTTGTTAACGTGGTTAGTTTATTTGTCCATAATGTTTTTTTGTGTTTGAATGTCTGTTTATGGTGGTGGTTTTTAGTTTTCCTCCTGAACCTTAGCAAGTCCTTGTTTAAAAGTGTATTATGTGTTGTATTGTAATGTGCATTAACTTCCCCCTTTTGCACGTGGATTAATAAACATTATTGTTCAAATTATTGCATTTAGAAAAATACATACCTTTACTTAGGTGATCGTGAGAAAAAGTTTTTCTCACATTCATTCCTTTAAACAAATTTCATTTGAAATTCAAAATTGCTGTTGTTGTCGTTTTTGAACATAAAATCGTATTGGCATTTTATTTGGTTGGTGGTTAAAGAAACTGTACTTTATCAAGGATTGTTGGTGGTAGTAGTTCTCGTACCTTAAATTCCAAAGTAATAAAAACTTTATGATATTGAGCGTTTTTTTTTTTTTTTTGGCGAGTAAAAGAATGTGAGTATTATTAGTATGAATATGGCTATTTAATTAAAAGATTTGAGTGGGTTTTTTTGTACTGAAAGCATTATCATATTATTTATTGTGAGAATATTTTAACAGATGTTCACGGAAAAGGATATAAACAGTTGCTTTTTTGTTTAAGAAATTAATTTATTGTGGAATATGTTAATTAAATGTTAAATACTACATTTCAAAACATTATGATAATCAAGAAATAAGTAAAGACAAAGAAGTTAATAAAATTGTTGGATTTGAACTTGTGTGTCTAGATACTCCTAGATGCTTTTACATTATAAATTTGAAATTGATTTTTAGATTTTAAATGCAGCGCTGTTCTTATCAGAGATGGGTAGTATTGTCTACTATCAATTCGTATCAAAAAAATCTGCATTTCGAAAATCAAAATTATTAGTTATAATAATCTGGTTCTAATACAACTCATAAAAAATAATCTAAAATAAATGACAACTTTGAATAAAATAGGAAACTAATTTTTTTCTAAGCGCAGGGCCTTGTAGGAGCAATTAAACACTCTTTACGGTACTCTCTATGACTATTTAGTACACTTAAATCTGAAATTTAAAAATGTAAGGTTATATGTCTCCTGTAATGACCAACAAAATATTTGTAAAGATCGTTATAATTTTAACAAAAAGAAGTCAGTGATCACTTTTAACTAAATCAGACCAAAATCAGATTCCCATCTCTAAAACGAATTGGATTTTTTTAATTTTTATTTTCACTCTAAAAATCAGTTATAATTTTTACGCTCTTCTTCTTCACTTATACCTAAAATCATGAACAATTTTATAGTGAGTTGACTGTGTAGAGGGATTTTTTACTACACACTTCGTGTCAGTAACGTCAAAATGCTGTTCTCGTTTATTATGAACTTCTCGTAAGTCACGAATCAAGAAAAAAATATTGTGCATTGCGTAGGTCCATTAGTTTGTTGCTCTCTTTTGTGTGTCGTAGAAATAAAATATTTTTCGTAAAGACTTTTTACAACAAAAACACTATTTTCATTCTATTGTGACGTAGATGCGCAGTAGACATTTTTTTTGTACCGCTGAGTTCGCGATCTTTTTTTATTGATTCATGCTCGTAAAGGCAGGGATGGACTATCATACTCAGTCGTACGATCTGTCAAAAATTGCATGTGTGCTCAAAAAGTATGATAGTGTGGATTAAAAGTGTATGAATGTGACAGATCTGTACGATTTTATAATCTTTTGAAATAATTCATAAAATGATTTTTTCTATGCGATCAGAGTTGATTCTTTTTTGAAGATGAGGAGAAAGTAACAACAAAATATTAAAAGCATCTGTTTTTTGCATATTTTTTGTATAAAAGTGTGGCATGTACGACGCCATTTTGAAACGATTTTTAAAGTGGGACAGAATTCTGTCAGATTTTTGGGTGATTATTGATTTGATTGTGTATGATAGTGAATCCTGGCCTTAAGTAACGTCAAAACGCTGTTCTCAGCGCGTTTCTCTTTTGCTATTATTTAAAACGATTCTAAATGCACTGCTAGTGTGTTTAGCTTTTCCATTTGATTAAGTTTCATTATATTTTTAATTACTCACCTCACGATTTCATAAGCCAAATTTGTATTCTGACCATATTTGTTCTAGCTTTTAATCGTTACTCACAGTTTTTTATTTTCTTAAAATTTTTTGTACAAATGAGAACAAATTTAAATTTTATAATTATTTTAAGACACTTCCTACTTCCCCTCAGCTGGTTTTTTGGTCATATTGCCTTAGAAACGTTTTTTATTCAAAAGATGGCAGTAATGAATTTGAGGTTATGTAGAGATTTTTTATTAAATTTTTTTTTAATACTCTATGGTCAATTGGACTTAATTCTTAAGTTCACAATATATTACTCATAATGTCCTCATTCATCAAATAAAAAATGACGGTTATAAAAATTAATTCTACTGTTACCAAATCAAATTTTTTTCATGCCATCTTTCACACACTAATCAGGCAAAAGAATAATGACTGATATTTTGTCTCCTCCTAAAAAATTTGGCACACTTCTGATATCAAAAAAAAACCTTAAGGACAAAAACCAATAACAAATGGCAACAGAATTTAGACCAAGGTGTGCAGTCAATTTTAAAAGACATCCTGGCAAACGATCAAAAATGCCATAAGAAAAGACACAAAAAGTAACGGACGTTACAGGCCAGGCATCACAAGAAAATGTATACAAAAACACACACAAACACTAGCAAACGGCAGCTTCCTTGTGGCATAAAGGCGGCTGCAAAAATATTAAACCAACATCCACAAAAGCAAAACATTAGAGGGCATGTGCCAAAAAAAAAAAAAGTAAAATAAGAATAAAAAGTAGAATCAATTTTCTCAGTGGCACGTATCCACGCATTTGAACAGCTGTTTTATCATGATGTAATGACTCTTTTATTTTCATTCCTTAAGAAAATATTCCAAAGATTTTTATTTTGTTTGTTTAAGACATTACATTTCTAAGACAGTCAAGTAAGTAAAGGGGGAACACAAACCTAAAAATGTTGTTGTGTCTATGAAAGATAATGAAAAAGGATTAAAAGAAATAAAACTGTTATTATAAAGAAATATGCAACTGAACGAAGTATTAAATTGTGTGAGGGATGATCAAATTAAAAGAATTAAAAGAATTGCAAAAAATGCATTATTTTCAAATTGTAATCTCAGTTGGAAAAACCTTTCATCAATTTAATAAAAGTAAGCACTTCAAAAACCAAAGGTCTATTTCAAAGTGCCGCCTTCTAAGCCAAAGTAGAATGATTTAAATGTATTAAAATAAAAACAAGATCAGCAACGAATTCAGTATTCTTTCGCTAAGAAAGCGAATAAACGCATTCCTTCGAGATTGTAAAACAGGCCATGAGTTTCAAAAAAATGTTAGAAAGAGTAGCGCAGTAGTTTTTTGTCATTCCCTCTGATTTCCACCAAATGAACGTCCTAGATCCTATTCTCTGGATAAACCTCATTATCTTTTATTAATCTCCTTAATAAACATAATAAATCGACTTCGCCAAACCCTTCATTATATTATTGTCACAGCCAAGTGATCAACTGCAATGACAAATAAAACGCCCGACAATTTCCAGTTCCATAATTATCAGGCATTTCACAAAACTTAATTCCGATCGTAAATGGTTTCAACTCCATTAATTGTTTTTTAAAATAATAAGAATAATTTTTTTGGAACAAGATCGCTATCAAATTCCAAAGTGGTATTAATTCATTCATTGCGGTTTTTTAATTTATTTATATCTTGTATCTTCGTCTATTTGTTATTTTGGAAAGACCAATGTTGCCTTATTAAAATTAAAAAGTACAGATTAAGATTTTTTTAATATACAGAATCAATTAGAAGCTGAAGAAGGCAAATCAAATTCGTTCGGAATGGTTAATAAGGATTGTGTACCTTAACGATACCTTAAACGATATAAAAATGTTCCCTCCTAAACCTAGAAATAATTTGGTCCTTCCAATGTCCAGTCTAAAGCACAAGGCACTTCGAACTTTGAAATCCTCTCTATCTCTTCAATACCGATCCCTTCTGTTTTAAATGATTATATTTGATTCACTGCAATAGTAATTAATTCTTAATTGCACCAATTATTTCCTCATCATAGATTTCATTGCAATACTTAAGCTCGCAAAGCCATAGTTAATATTTGCTCTCTTAATTTCACAGTGATTTATTTAACTCCTCGCAGTTATCGAAGTCACTAAGAGTTTGCTCTCGGTTTTAATTTTCTAAACCTTTCTACTCTTGATAGTTAAAGCATTGGAAAGAAAATAAATTGGGGGCTATTGTGTGCTATTAGAAGACCGATCATACCAACAATATCGCTATTTTATTTCGATAGTGATTAAGAATATAATATTTTTTTGAGTTTCTGAATAATTAGAAAAATATTTTTGATTTGATCTTCTAAAAGAGCGGGCATAATTTAATATTAGTCAGGTTATCCCAAAGTTAAGCTAAGAAACAGTTTAACTAACGCATGACTAATTATGCTTGCATTTTCTATTCACTTAAAGTCCCTTAAATTTTTGAACGATAAATGAATGCGTTAAAACATCTACCAATTTAAACCAACATTTTTATTTCCCAAGTCTTCGTCCTTAACAAAAATTTAAGCATATTAATTCAATTTGATCCTTAAAACTTTTTACATGACATTTCAATTAAAAACTTTTAAAAATTCTCATGATCACCTCTACTCCCCCCTTAAACTAAAACAATTCATAATCATTTAATATGTGTATTAGGAAGCAAAAATAAAATTTCAAAATATTCCCAAGAAATAAAAATAAAACAAAATCTTGAATATTGCTGAACCACAAGGTTAATTCATCACATAAATGGATGATGGATGAATGTTTGGTAACTAAAAAATAAAATGAACTTAAAAAAATGAGGAATAAAACACAAAAAGAATAAATGAAATTAATAATAAGCAAATGGGCCGCAATTTGTTAAAGGGCACGTCATGACACGACACATAATGCACACATACACGCATACAGATGCTAAACATATTGAAGTTGTTGATCCTTTCTGAGTATGAATTTACTCATGTTTTAGTTTAGTTTAGTTTATTTTCGTTTCGTTTTATATTTTTATTTTTTTACCAATAAGGGAAACTTACCGCCCATACACACGGTAAATGGAACTTTCAAGAACATGGAGCATAAAATTTTTATATTAAAAGTCCAACACTTGAAATGCTGCATTTAGGATTAACCATAAAAAAATTGTATTTTATGATGATATGACTGTAGTTAAGAGCTTCCTTAATAAGCAGTTTTTTATGATTGAAATTATTTAATGTGTAAATCGTGCGTTTCCAAAAAAAAAAAATGCATTTTAATGTTTTACTTCTGCTTAAAATGAAATATTGGTTTAAATGATGGGAAAAAGCAAATATAAAATAAAGTAGCTAAAAACAAATTAAAATGTTGCTGCAGAAGTAGAAAAATATTCAAATATATTATTCCCAATAAAAGTGTTGTAATTACGTATTTAGTTTTCATAATTTTATTTATTATCCAAATTCAAATAAAAACGTTACAAGTTTTGTAAGGGAAATAATCTCTGGCAACCTTCAATAATAGAAACAGACTCCCATTTGGAAGCAGCACTGCCGCTTAAAAATTAGTGGAATCTTATTGTACTTTTTAAAGTCCTTAATATATAAATTTAGATGGTTTTGGCATTTAAGACAAATTTTTCACAATGATAATAGATTTTTAAAGCCAACAAATTTGCATTGAATTTGACTAATTTTTTTAAAAAATATTTTATTGGAAAGATCATGGCGTTAACATTTGAAATTGATTTCGAGCATATGGCCATTGTAGCGATTTTTGGTGAAACGCATTGTGTTCGTCTAATTTTAGTCTACACTATTGAGAAATGTTGTTCTTCAGGGCATCAATTGTTGCTGTCTTATTAGCATAAATAAGTTTCTTCACATGGTAACACAGGAAATAATCGATACGTGCAAAATATTACGAAATTGGAGGCCAATTGAAAGGTTTATTTGTCGAATTCACCTTGTCGCCCAAGTTTGATTTCAATAAGTTGATAAATGCACTATCTTTTTCAAATAACACTTCATCCGGATCAATGTCATCCATATTATTATACAAAACTATCATTAATAATAATACTATAACAATCTCCACTAAAGGGTTGTTAACATGGGCACCAAAGTCTTATAACCGGTCAAATTTGTGTAATAAATCTGTACAAATTGAGAGCAAATATGGATCAAAATTTGACAGTCGTATGGCTTTCTTTGTTTTTTAAAAATTTTTAAAAGACAATTTCGAATCATTAGATCAGGAATACATTTTTCTGCCAACCGCCGAAACACCTCTTGACGATTTTTAATAACTTATAAACTCAATTTTTAAATTTTCTTAGTTTAAAGCATTTTTTATTATTGGTGATGCCCAAAAGTAATATTTTATACAAAAACAAGCAAAGTTACCGTGTTTTAAGAGTTTATAAAAAAGATCGTCATTTTTGGAACAAAAATCGGTAATTCGGCAATTTGATAATTTTGAGTCAAAAAGTCTGCAAAGTTCTGTTAAATCGGCACATATGGCAGGCCTGGCGTAAAGTCGTATCGTGTAAACCGCCCTTTATCGTAACCCGAGCTAAAATTTATTTTTTTAAATAATAAGGTTTAATGGTGCTACCCGCTTTTAAACGGCATCAAACGGTACATTTTTCTAGATGTAATGGAGTCTGTAGTATCTGGTTTCACTGCATGTATTGTTTATTAAGAAACCCATTAAAATAAAAATGAGCCTCTTTGCAGAACAATTGATTGATGATTAATGTTCAAAGAAATTTTTATAATTTGGTAACTCTGTTCGTAAGTCTATAATGATTTGCCAGAGCATATTCATCAAGGTACAAAGTACATTCATTTTACTAGGAAGTGTCGCCCGCACTGAAAATTCTTTGATTGGCATTATTAAAAGAAACCCTACAGTGTTTCTAACATCAAATCAACACTAAAAGCCACTAAAAAATATAGCATTATGACAGGTTTTTGTAAAGCTACATATGAAAACGTTTGCTTTCGTATTGGGATCTACAACGTACGTACCTCCGACAGATTAATATCAATCTCAGGGGGTTTCAATATTTTATGACTCAAAGCGCAAACTAAATTAATTTAATTTAATACGAATAACAGTAATAAAATATTTAACAAATATTTTCATGATGTTAAAAATTACCTTCAAGTACAAAACTCTTTAAAATAATCTAAACAAAAGTATCCCATATTCAAAGCATTCATTAATCAATATCAAAAAACTAATGTTCAGAAATTAAACCAAGAAACGAACTGATAGCGCCACTTTAATAAATTCCACTCCATACTGTTACAGAGACTCATTTACTCATTGGCAAGGTTGCCAATACTAAAGAAAATCAATGAGTCTGATAAAACACAAAAATCTCTTTGTTACAATCAAAATAGAATAAAACTTTAAATAATCACTAATTCTATTTTCAAGCACCAAAAAAAGGAAACAAAACTTTAAATAATCATTATTTTTTAAACTCAGGAAACATCTGCCTTCACCTAAGAAATTTTGCAAAATAATTAAGGGAAATTATTGAATATTGTTGTACAAAAAAGCATTTTAATCCTCGTTGTAAAGTAATAAAATAAACAGAATACAGTCAGGGGCACACATGTCATAAAAATGGACGCGTGTTAAAGATGCTTTCCTTAATCATAAGAGATCTTATCCAGGTAGAAATTTTGCAGTATAAACAGAGTTTAAAACCACCCCCTGATATTATTTATTCGTACTTAAAGAACGAGCTCAAAGAAATTAAACTTACAATTTTTGTGTTTTGCTTGGGCTAAGCAACCCCAAATATATTAGACACGGGCCAATGGATGATATCAAGCAGCTGTAGAAATGATTAAGCATCAAACTTTCAGGATTTCTACAGAGAAGAAAAAAGCCGGCTGTGCTAAATTTCTTAAACAACCCTAAGATGACATTAAGTCTTGAATCATTTTAAATCTTTTAATTTGTCTGCCCCCAGAGTTTTCACAAATTAATTAATTTTTTTTTTGTGAAAGATTTTTGATTTTTCCCAGAAATCAGCAGCTGTGCAAAAAAATTAAAAAAAAAAATCTTTTAGGATTAGTTTACTTTGTGTCTAGACCTTTGAATTATATTTCATCGTCTTATGTTTAGTTGTTTATATTATTTACATCGATTAGCAGTCTAATCTTTGTTTAGTCAGTTAAGTGTTTTTGTTTTATATTTAAGCCGCTTTTTAAGCCAAACATTTCACAGTTTGGCTGTTTAATTTTAAAATAAAGCTGGTCTGCTAAAATTTAGTTTGCCACTCGATCTTAATTTTGAATGAAATGTTATAATCCATCAACGAGAAAATACTTTTTTTAATATTAAGATCTAGTTCTTGGCGCCATAGTTTAAAAGAAATAGTATTATAAAATAACGCCAAAATGTTTGCCATCATCTATTATTATTGTAATCTAAGAATTGATTTTAGTTTGAATATAAAATGTTATATAAAAATAATATTTTTTAATCGAGTAAGAATAGCCCAAGAGCTTTTATGAAATTTTGTTTGTTAAAAGTTTCATAGGCTCTAAAATAAGTAGTATTAGTGTTGGAATTCAAGAGCATAATATACATAAATTAGATTTAAGGTTGGTTTTGTCTAAATGCGAAGCAGGTTCGTAAGCCAAAAGAAAATACCCAAGTAATACCCAGTTCATACACGTCAATTTTTTTTTTTGAAGCAATTCTGAATTTTGTGGGTGAGAAAACGAGAAAGAAAATGATTTTGTACTCCTCTCCCTAACACAAAATTCAGAATTACTGCAAGAAAAATTGACGTGTGTAAACTCGCTATAATCGCCAAGATGCTCCACAGAAAATTGTTCCTAAATTAAATGAAAGTCTAGTTTCTATGAGCTTTTATTATTTAAGTTTACTAAGTTAATGTAAACAATTTTTTATTGGCGTAAGCAGCCTACATATGCAGATATATATTTTTGTCACATTGCCGTCAGAAATAAAAAGAATTAAAAATAATAAGATATTTTCACCAATCATCACATAAGTTTTTCAAATTGCGTTCAACTTAAAAATTAAAAACTTTCTTTAACTTAGAATTCGCAAGTTTACCTTAAAAACTGTTATTCTTTTCTAAAATTGCATTGCTAAACACGATATAAGCCTTCTGCTTAAAAGGCAGCTTTAGTAAAATCACCATTTGAACTTAGTAACTAAGAGAAATATTAAATGGTAATTTTGAAAAACGCTTGTCTTAATAAAAACTCCAATTTCTCAAATCGTTTATATAAAAACAATATAACTTACGATTTCTTCTTAAATCATATCACAATATGTGGTAATTTTTAGTATATCCTTCACAACAATAAGAAAATTTAAAAATTTCATATAATTTTAATCACGTCCAGCTAAAGATAACCCCGTTTGAACAGCTATTAAAAACACCTCCGCATAGTGGCAACTCTTGTTGTGAATATTAAAAACACTCATTCATTATTTTCTCCCCCTCTATTAAAGAGTATAATAATTTTTTTAAACTCTTCACAAAGCGCTCTCAAAAGAATTCTGTTGATCTGTTGAGTTTTTTCTTTCTTTAATATTTATTATTTAAATATAACGTTTATTTGTGATATAGTGTATTTTAACAAAATTTAATTCAATTCCCAGATCTATTTAAATGACAGTAACAAGTTGAGCTAAAAATTGAAAATGAACGTGTACAAAATAAGTCATACAAAAACTATAGGGGTCAATTTAAACCAAAAAAAAAAAAAAAAAGACCTAATAAAATATGTTAGAGGTTTTACAGGCATTTTAAATTTTAATACTGGAGATCAAAAACAGTTTGATAGCACATATCATAGTTAAAACAATCACAAGAAGAAAACAGAGTGAGTGTGAAAAAAAAAATAAAACAAGAATATAAAACAGGCTATAACTCACTCTCTGAACAAGAAACTTCCCTAAAATAATCTTTTGCTCAATTTCTTAAGAGTGCATTTTGTTGTTGTCTTTTACCTGATAATTGAGTAGGTTTTGGCGGGGAATAAATGTGATCATCATCAACTACAGGTAAAAAAAAGAACATCAACAACAACCACATAAAGAAAAAAGCGTGAGAATTTATTTTAGGTTTAAAGAAAAAAGGACACTTTGAGCAGAACTGCTTGTTCAGAAGAAAAAGTGTTTGGTGATAGTGGTGGTGGCAGTGTTTACAGTGTTCAAAAGCCAGCCAGCGCTTCTTTAAGTAGTGACTTAATGTTTGTATTGACAAACTAAGGATCAGTATCCTTTAGATGTTCGTCCTGAACACGTTACGCGCGGTTTTCGTGTTTCTAAGAAAAAAATCTTTGAAACGAAAATAAAAAATTCAAAGATTTTTCTAAAAATTGCAAAAGTTATGAATGAATATTTTTGTTAAATAATTTTTATAAAAAAAATGTGCAATTTTTTTTAAATAAACTATTAACAATATTAAAGTTATTTTTTTTTATTCTAAAAAAATAAAAGTTTTGTGTTTGTTTAATATTTAAGTGTTGAGTTTGTAAAATTTGAAGAACCTCATGGAAGAATACTTTTGTTAAATTTGATTTCCACATCAATTTATTTGGATTATTTTATTTCACCCAATAAAATTAAAAATGGATTACAAAACTGAATTTCAATCTGATGATGATTTCGATTGTTCGAATGGTTATAGTGATAACTTTCCGCAACAATCGAACAACAATGCTGGCCAAAGCCAATTTAATACATCTCAAGGCCGTGTAAACAATTCCTCGGGATTATCTAAAGCAGAATTGAGAAAGGTAATAGTTAAATAATATTGGGACAAATAAATAAAATTATAAAAAAAAAATTCTTATTTTAATTAAATTAAGGCTAAAAAATATATATTTTTTGTGATCAAATCAAAAATTTTTTAATGCAATAATAAAAAAATAATATTAAATTCCTATAAAATTTTTGAATTACTGGTTAATATTTATTTCTTTTTTTTTGAATTTAAAAAATTTTTTTCTAAAACTTTAAATTTAAATAAATAATTTTTAAAAGTTGTTAAGCTTACCACCAAAAGTTTGTTAAAGAATGCAATTAATTATTAAATAAACCCAAGTTGTTATACAAATCTTCTTATTTTATTACAGTTAAACAGTTTTATAAAATAATTTAAACTGTTTAATTAAAGAAATTAAAAAAAAAAAATACATTTTAAAAATTGCTGTTCAAACAATTTCATAGTGGTCACAAAGTAGTTTAACTTAAAAACGGAAGAGATAACTTTCAATTAGTTTAATGAAATTAGATTCAAGGTTAAAAAATTAAAAAAAAAATCGTTAAGGGAAAGCTTCTTTCGAAAATGTATGGAAATATTGGAATTTAATTTTTTATGCATTGATCTAGACTTTGGCCAGTACGACACCGATACTCAAGAAAAAAAAAAAAAACAGCACGACTTGCAAATTTAAATCAGTGATCGCAAAAATAAATTTTTAAATTTTGACTTAAAAATCGATAACGATTAATGACAATACTATTGAAAAAAGGTTTTTTAAAAATTATTTTTCAAGAAACTCCTGAAGATGACCAACAAAGTTGGCCGAAATATTGGATTAATAAATAAAAAAAGTAAAAAACTTAAGCAAGTTTTTTAATTTATTAAATAAGACCTTAAGCCAAAAATTTACTAACAATTAATCGATAAAAAAATAATGAAAAAAATGCTTTTACCATGAATCAAATAAAACTACAAATAACTTTATTTCTTTAATTATTACTATAAAAGTTAATTGCAAATTTTGGGATTAACTAGTTAAAGTTTGTAAAGTATCGTTTTGTATCGACAATAAAAAAGGTCTAAATCGATTATCGATTTTACGTGCTTTATACGTCAAAGTTAGCTCTTCTCTAATTTGCCCATTAAATGAATTTAAATTAGGATATTATTTGAGAATTTATTAATAATATTAAATAATGATTCATTATTATTCCTAAAAATATTATTTTTTTTTTTATTTCCCAGACCAACAAACCCATTATGGAAAAACGGCGCCGGGCTCGCATTAATCACTGTTTAAATGAATTGAAATCCCTAATACTGGAAGCCATGAAAAAAGACGTAAGTAAAAATAAAACAAATATTCAAAATTTTTTCCAGTATTGAAAAGCTTAAATATAAACATTTTATAGCTGATTGTTCAAAAGCTAGTTTGAAATTTTTTAATTAATTTAAAGGTATTAAGTTTGATTTGTTAAAATACTAATGAATTTTTCTACAACCGTTTGCGTAATATAAATTAATTTTTAAAACTTCCCTAAAAATATATCTCGTATGTTAAAGAGTTTCAATTCCAATTCACTAAGGAGCTTAAAAGCTCTGTTACAAAAATATTCAAAATTTTTTTAACAATTTATTTTTATCTTTTATTAATTTTATTTTTTGTTATTAAGATAGAAAATTATTTAGATAGAAATATCGAACATTTAAGCTTTAAAATTTTTATTAAAATTTTAAAATTTTTTTGCAAAATTCGTTTAAATTTTGAAATTTTCTATATATTCAAGGAAAGCTTTTTTCAATGAAGTTGTGATATGAATAGTTTTATTTAAGTTTTCAATTTACTAAAGAAATTAAAAAAAACTCCTCGTTAAAAATAATAAAATTTATTTATAGCAATTTTGGTACGATGTTTTATAGCGTGAAAGCATTAATTAATCTAAAAACAAAATTTTTTAAATAATACAAAACACTTATTTTAAATTAAATATTTGATGTGTCTTAAAAAGCATTAAGACTTAATTTAATTATCTCTTTATTATATAATTCTGTCTGGTTACTTTTTCCATTATAGAGCTTTAAAGCTCAACTTAAAAACTTCATACAAAAATTCTCTAAATAAAAATTTATTTTACTAAGTTTAGCCAATATTTAAAGCGCCCAACCACATTTGATGAAAAAACATCGTATTTTTGCTTATACCGCGGCTAAAATCAAAGAAGATTTTATAAAAGTTCACAATAAATTGATTCCATTCCTTCAAACAAACCGGTTGTATCATAATGAAAAAAGCGCTTATTTTAATTCATTTCCTAAGAATATAAAAACAAAAACTACAACACAAATAACCACCAACGCCTCCCTTTATACCACAAGAAGGGAAAAACATTCATCTCATTTTTACTTTTCCCAAAAGCAAAAGTATTCCAGACTCTTGATTAAAATATAAAAATAACTTTACAGAAAAACCTGCGTGGGAATATATTTTTCTTAGCGATAATTTATTAAAAATTAAGAGTGTTTGTTGAAGCTTATTTTGTTATACCAAGGCTTAAAGCTTTCATGCTGCTTATTTTATTAAAAAAAAAAATACAGAGAATATGTAGAGAGAGACAATAAAACCGATCATCCATTCATTTATCATTATGGGATGATCAAAAAAATAAATAAGTAAAATAAAATAAAATGAATGAAATTGTTTTGCTGGTTGTTTATTTTCTTTATATTCCCACATTTAAGGTGGCTGTTAAGCTTCTTGGCATCAGATTTTGTTCTCATCAGTTTTTTTTGTTTGATGCCTTAAATCCTCCAAAAGAAAGAAACAAAAATAAAAAAATACACAGATCGTGTTTGTTTCATAAACTTGTTGTAGGTATGTTTGTATGACATATTGGATCCATTGGGTTTACAATCTGAGGATCTGTCTGCTACAGTTTGTTAACTGATGTCTGCCAAAGACTTTTTTCGTTTTTTTGTTTGTTAAGCCCTTCTTCTACTTCTTTTAACTACGTTTTTCGTTAAGAAAACAAATTGCAATCAATTAGATGTTACTGCTTGCCTTTTGCCTGTAATATGTTGCCAACAGTCAGCCAACATGATCACCAGCTTTATGTTTGTGTTTGTCTGTATCAAGGTAAACGATTTGTTATGATTACGAGAAGAAAAAAAATATGTGCGAAATTTTGTTGAACAGCGTGAGCAAAACAAAAAACAAATCGTTGCAATTTTTAAGAATATAGAAAATTTTTACTAAAAGTAGGCGGCTTTTTAACAAAGACTTTAGAAGCCTGGGAAAATTGGGATGTGTGCAAACATTTAAAGCAATCTTAGCAATTAAGAGAATTAACAAATCTCAACAGAGATGCTAGCTTCTTTTTTTTAAATAATAGTAGAACACTTAAATAAAAGTCTGTGTTTTTCTTTTAATTTCAGCCGGCCCGTCATACCAAATTGGAAAAAGCTGACATTTTGGAAATGACTGTCAAACATTTACAGTCAATACAACGTCAACAATTAAATATGGCCTTGCAGACCGATCCCACTGTTATACACAAATTCAAGACCGGCTTTATGGAATGTGCCGACGAGGTGAATCGTTATGTCAGCCAATTAGATGGTGTTGAGGATAGTGTACGCCAAAGACTTAATAGCCATTTGAGTAATTGTGCCACTAGTCTAGAACAAATTGGCTCGATGACAAATTTCTCGAATGGCTATCGTACAGGTGCAACATCAAACTATTTTGCGGGTGGCAACACTGTTCCGCTAACAGTTACCAATAATGGCTCTTTGTTTCATGCTTTGCCACAAGATTTAAATAATAATCCTGCTGCAGGCATACAAGTTGGAGGTGTGCAATTGATACCCTCTAGATTGCCCTCAGGAGAATTTGCTCTTATAGTCCCAAATACTGCCAATAATACATCAAGTGCCGCAGCTTTAATAAATAATACTTCAAATGCGGCTTTTTCTGCTTGGCCCTCAAATCCAGTCACTACGCCTGTTAATAATACTACACCTGTAAATGATTTTGCTGCCAGCTTTAAGAGATTGAGCGCTTTTTCGAAGCCTCAAAATACTTTAACAAATCCCCTTAAGGTCCCCGCTGTCAACAGCTATCCACAAACAAGTGTAAGTCATGTCAAGTATACAAATCATATACAACAGCCCACACATCAACAGGCTTTTCATACTACCACCACCACTAGTCCACCATTAAGTCCGATATCTTCGTCATCTAGTAATAATGAAGATTCCATTACAAACACTTGTACTGACTTTACCAATTCACGTTCAGCTTCGCCACGCCTGGATAAGCACAGTACATTTTCGGGAGTTTTTGCTACACCACCCTCAAGTGCTGATAGTTCATTTGTCTTAAATGTTACACATTTGCAACAGCAACAAGTTTCTTCGACCAGCAGCAGTGACCTGAATACCAGCTCAAGTTCTTCCTTGAAGAGATCATTTTCAGAGACCGCTGATTCAAGCATTTGCTCAGAAGATGAACATACAACTAAGAAATATCGCAAAGAACAACCAAATGCCGAAGATCAGGACAGCATGTGGAGACCTTGGTAAAAATAATAAATGGAAAAATAATTTCAAAAGAAAAAAAAAAAAACAAATCAAAATCACCTAAAGAATTATTCTAAAACATTTAAGTCCAAAGAATATTTTTTAGGAATTTTTTTTAATTTATTTATTTTATTAATATTTTATTATTAAGTTTAAATGAATTTTTAAAACCTCAATTATCCTCTTGTAAATGAATATTAATAACATAAATTTTTATTATTTATATTTGTAAGAAAATTATATTAAAGGAAAATTAGTTCAATAACACATGCACAGAGTCAGTTTCCTTTTTAACAGAATGTTTTGTTCCCGGTTCTATTAAAACGCGTTTTTTAAATCTGTTTTTTTTAATAGTTTTTGCTCCAAGGTATTGCCATCAAAATCGGGAGTTAGTCTGGAACCGGCTTTAGTATAAACTGCTAAGAGAATCTGAGAAATATTAAATAGGAACACGAAGATGTCAATCATATTTGTTGCGACATCAGCTGTTGGAATTACATGTAATTCACATCGATATGATAGACTTTTAATATGTATGAAGGATGAGGTATGCAATGAGTCTTTAGAGTTTTCCCTAATCCTCTCCCAGATCATACATTTAGCTGATTGCTTAATTAATAATTTTTTTCGTTTGACCGCCAAACTTAAAATGGCCGATTGTAAAAAATTCACAACTGACAAAATGTGCAATGCTGCCACCATATTGAAATTTTAATTTATCCTTCAAGCTAAATGAGATGATTTGTTCTCCATTAAAAAAAAAACAGCAAAAACTCAAGAAGACAGAGAAAAACATAAACAACATGAAGTAACAAGATGTACCTGTTCCTTTTAGGACACTTTTCGGCATTGAAACCAACTAACATGTCGTCTTCATTAGCCATCAATTTGGCATAAAACTGCAACTAAACGTATGTCGCACATGAACTTAGCTGTCATAGACTGGTTATTTTAATGTTCATTTATGGACTGACACCAATATGCGGAATTTTCGCCATCAAATATCGCTTTTAGATCATTTTCGAAACTACACCATCTGTTGATCAACTATGCAAATACTATTTGCATTTTAAGCATCTCTGATGGCAAACCGAAACTTATGGTCAGATGAACATGAACACATTAATGTCTGTTTTATGTTTATGTCTCATTCAAATCGATAGAACCAATAGCTGTTCCTATTTGGCGTGCAAAAATTTTCTTTTTGAATAGACACTTCATGCAGACATAATTAAGTCAATAAAAGCTAATTAAGATTTTTTCTGGAACCGGAACTGGGAACTTCTAAGCTTATTACACGTCATTATATTTTTTTGAAAAAAGTCTCGTTTCTGTAACTTAAAAATAATTGTTACAGGGCGATTTATAGTTATTACGAGGGCTTCTCTATATATTTCTGGCCTAATAGTGAAAATGCGAATATTTATAATCAAAAATGATTTTTTTGTTTTTCAAAGTATTTTCCAGCATGATTTATACACTTTTGCATGCGCTCAAACCAGTTGTCGAAGCACTTTTTCCACTCCGATTGAGACACATCTAAAACATGGTTTTTGAACACTTCAACAGCTTCTTCTGGCGACGAAAATCGTTGACCACGCATTTTTTTCTTGATGTGCGGAAACAAGAAGAAGTCATTAGGTGCCAAGTCAGAGCTGTACGGCGGATGACCCATTAATTCGACGTTTTGGCCGGTCAAAACCGCTCTGGTTTGAGCCGATGTGTTAGAGCTCGCATTGTCATGGTGAACAAAAAAAAATTTCATATTAAGTAAATAAAGTTCATAATTAATGTGCTGTTTCCGTATTCAAAGCGATCAATTCGTGTAGAAACTTTGTATGAAAAGCATTCAAGTAATTTAGTTATTGTAAAATACGATGACAGTAATATTTCTGAAGTTAGAGGGACGAAGTACCAAAGTTCATATCTCACCTTCTACAATCCACTGCACGCCTTCAATATCTTTAGATTTTAAAACAAAATTTATGAAAACTTTTAGAGTTAATTTACTTTTTTAAATTGTATATTTTTTAATATTCAACTAATACACTAATTTTTATGTAATTGATGTTGAAAATTCACAAAATTATTAAGTTTTTATTTGTTTTTTAACGATTTTTTATAAATTTGTTTAAACATTTTTTCCCCTTTATTTTTAAATATTCCTAAAATTGTAATTATTATTTCTTTTTTTTTTTCTTAAACTTTTTTATCTTATATCATCTGTGATTTGTAAATAATTTGAGTTTTTGTAAGAAAAAAAATATATTTGTTTAGTTGTGTTTAATTTTTAATGATATAATTTTTTTCATTTATAATTTTGTCTATTAAGTTTTCTAATTTTAAGTATTTAAAATTTTAATTTCTTTTATTTTTATTAAAATAAAATTACAAGTTTTGTTTGTGCTTCTTTTCACTATAATTAATATTTGAAAAATGTTTAAGTTTTTTTAAGTATAATTAAAATTTAACTAAACATTTGGCTGCAATTTTCAAATAATTATTAATAAAAAAATAAATAAATAAATAATAAAAGCGTTTTATTCAAAATGGGGGCGGGCAATGTATAAAAACGTTTCATATTTAAAAGCTCTTATTTAAAACAGTAGACAAATGTTAAAACATTACCTGATCATTCATCCACTGCAGATTAATAGCATGATATGGCAACCAAAATTTTATTGTGTTATGTCGCTTTATAACAAATTTTTAATGAAAAATACCAAAAATTTTTTAATTAATAAGAAGGTGTTGTTTGTACGCTCGATTGCAGTTTGGATCGTTTTCCTTTAGCTAAAAAGAGGCCGGTACTTTCTTTCCCAATAATTCACTTAGAGGACGCATTAAATTACTTCCAAGTTTTTTACTTGAATTTATCAAATATTAAAAAGAACCCACAAATATTTATTTTTGTCAAAAAAAAAAAAAAAAAGAAAATCGCATTAAAAATTAAAAATGCTATTTTTATAAATTTTTACATCAATTGAAATTACGCTACTTAGATTAAAAAGTCTGCAAGAAATAATAATTTCACACACACTTTAATATTCACAAAAAACTCAAAATTACAAAAAAGAAATCAAAACTTTGCAAAATAAATTAAAAATTCAATCAAAAATTTAAATTTGACTAAACATAAAATCAAAAATTCTCTACAAAATTCAAATATAATAAAAGGACCACAGACTAAATTTTTAAGATTTTGAATTATTTTACGTTTTCTTCGTAAAATATCACTTGATCCACGAATATTGCAGCATGGATACCAATTTTTATTTCACAAAATATTTCCAGTAAAATATTTAGTTAGTACAAGTTTAACAAAAAGTTGAAAATGAATAAAAAACGAAAATTAAGAAAAAATCCAAATAATTAAAAAATAAAGAACATCACGCAGGAATAGAATAGCCAACATTCCCTACTCTGGTATTTTGTAAGTAAAATTAAAGTTACCAAAAAATAATAAATATTCTTGCAAAATTAACCGACCTCAAAATAGATTTCATCTGCCCATACATCGATTTTCACTGATTATTGGGACACCCTTTAATTCCATCTTCAAACTTTGTACTTGTTATAGCGGACTTAGCCCTACAGCGCCTTGTTAATTAAAACCGTCTGCCTACAACTGTTTAAAAGCTTGGCAATATACATCAAATTACAGTAACTATAGGAGCACCCTTTAATTTCTAAATTCAAACTTTTTATTTGTTGTTGTAGTAGTCTTAGCAATCAGGTTCCTTGAAAATTTTAACCGTCTGTCTATAACGTTTCAACAGTTTGGCCATATAAATGAAATTATACCAACTATTGTAGCACCCTTTAATTTATAATTTAAACTTTTATTTTTTTATTAACTTTAATTATATTTAACTTTTAAGAGTTTGTGTATAACGGTTCAAATGATATGGCCACCTAGGTAAATTTGCATCAATTATGGGAACACCCTTTAATTTCAAAATTTAAATTGCATACTTGGTGTTGCAGCGGCTTGGCAATACAGGTCTCTGGCAAGTTTAAGCTGTCTGTCTATAACGGTTCACAAGTTTGGACACATATATCAAATTACGTCAATTATTGGGACACCCTTTAATTCCCAGATTCAAATTTTTACTTTTAATAGCAGAGTTAGTAATATAGATTCTTTTTAATGTCAAGCGTCTGTCTACAACTGTTCCAAAGTATGACCAGATACATCAATTTAAATAAGCTATTGGGGCACCCTTTAATTTACATTTTGAATATTAATGCTTTTTACTATAACGGTCATAGCAAAAATTGCAGGCGTTTGTCTGTAACAGTTCAAAAGATAAGTCAATATAATTCAATTTACGTGAACTTTGTGGACACCCTTTAATTTTTAGATTTTTTTATTTCTTTGTACCATTGGGAGCTATAGTGTCACGCAGTTTTTTAATTTTGTAGTGGTGCTTTTTAGGGTTCATAATACACGTAAAACACATATATGTTGCATGGGGACACCTTTTAATTTGTAAGATTATGGACTGTTTTTTAAACGAGATTAAACTGCGAGCATTATTTTTCAAATAAAAAAAATCAAAATCGATCCAGAAATGACTGAGTTATGGAGGCATTTAAAATGCAACATTCAGTCGAATTGATAATCTCCTTCTTTTTTTTAAATCGGCTAAAAAAAATGAACTTAACTGTCGAAATTTCACCAAAAAATCGTAATATTAATTTAACAAGAACTCAAAAATTTGCCATGAAAAATAAAATCCACTAAAATCTAAATTTAAGAAATCACGAATATTCAGCAAATTCACCAAAAAGGTGAAATTCTAAATATATAATTTTAAATTCACCAAAATATCGAATATTAACTATGACACGGAAATTCCATCACGAAATTGTAACTTAACAAATAAAGAAAAAATCTTTAGGCCATCAGTAAATGCAAATTCTGCTAAAAACCGAATATTTGTGATAGCGAAAAATTCAATAAAAAAATAATTTCCGTCAAACAAAAAGCACAACAAAAGATTCAATAAAAATTTGAAATTTCCCAAAAACTTTTGCAAGTCATTAAGAAATTAATAATTAACCCTAAAATTGTAATCAAATAAAAATTAAATTTTTAAATTTCGAAAAAAGTCGAATAAAATTTTACATAAAATCGAAATTACACCAAATAATTTGCACATCTTTACAAAATCATTAAAATGGCACAAAAACGCGTATTAAAAATACGATATATCAGAGTTACCACAGGTGGACATAAAAATTCAACTTGTTTTTATTTACAGCTTCTCTATCAACATTCCGTCTCCATCCAAATTGCATTTATTTCCTATCAATAAAATAGATATTTAAAATATCATCTTAACTGCTTTCTTACTATTTATTCATGCTCCCTTCTTTTAAAAAAGAAACATATTTCCCCTACACAAAGGCAGCAAACCACAATCAAAACTGCAATCTCAAAATTAAATCCCTTTCTGTTATATTAAAAAAAAATAAAATAAAAATAAAAAACCTGCTAAACGGAACTAATTATAATTTCATATCCTTAAGGAAAAACGAAGTGTGTCAGTCGTTTGCTTTGCATGGGCATTTCTTTTCTACATTTAAAAACATTCACACAAAAACAACAACAAAAACTTGATTTATCCTTTTTTTTTTGTTTATCAGAACTTAAACTACAAAATTAAAAACACACAAAACTCTTGATGTTCTCACAAACGCCTTTACATTTTCAAAAATGTCTGTCCCTACAAAGGAATACATTGATTGTACGATATTCCTGTTTAAAAAAAAAAAAACATACAGAAAAAATAATTTCTCACACATTTGAAATATGAGCTGAGAAACTCCCGCTACCAACCAATAAAAAATGAAAACTTCTTTAAATAAAATTATAATTTTTGTTGTTATTAAAATGAATGTTGAGTGTGCAAAGTACTCATTTCGTTTTTATCCTTTTGCCTGTTTGATTCTTTTAATAAAAAAATCACACGATCATAATCATCATCGTGTATTTCTGGCTTATCGTTTGTTTAAAGTCTGAATGTCCGTCTGCCTGCATACTCAGTCTTTAGTTTTGAATTGTTGCAAACGATTTTTGAATACCAACGTTTCACTTGTTTCATAAAATTCCCACACATCCTTGAATTTGTATTGTAGTCAATCGGTTGTATCTTTGCTTTGCATTATGACTGTTTAAAATTGTATAGCGTTAAGTCGAAATGTTGCTTTCACTGTCTGTCTGTCTGTCTGTCAGTCTTCCTGTTGCTGAGGTTTTGCTTTACGTTTGTTAACCTTAAGCTGTTACGCTCAGTTTCCCAAAAAAATCTCTCTGCTTTTTTAAGTCGGCTTTAGTCTCTCTTTGATTAACAAGTGCATGTGAGAGTTGTTCGGTTGTTATATTTACAGGTCCTTTTATTTATGCCTTAATAAGCATTTTTGTTGTTTTTTTTTTCTTCCTTTTTTTTAAGCAGTGATTTGGTTTTTGTTGTCATTCGTTACGGTTTATAGCCTGTTTAAATGTTTTTTCTGCGTTTAGAATTTATTTCCTAATAAATTCTTGTTGTTTTTTGAAAATTTCCCAGGATACTTAGAAAATAGATTTATTTTAAACAATAAAACACTAACAACAATTACTTAACCACTGTAGTGGACTTAAATTAAAATGATAAAGAATAAATACAATTAAAAAATAAAATATTAATTAAAAAATATCATAAATTTTGAGAAAATAAAAAAAGTTTAAACAAGTTTAATTGGGTTGTGCTGACTACCCCATGGTGGACAAATCAGGAGCTTGTTAAATATTATATCCGTTGAACTTTTTAGATCACGGGAATATTTTTTAATTTAACTTTAAACATCGTGCTGATTATCCCGACCGAATTATTAAAATCACCGATATTGACTATTGAAGGTGAAAGCACGTTTCGATGGCCATTTCGCTACCGCTGGCATAGCTCTTCAGGAATTTAAAATTATTTTATAATCGTTACAGATGTAAATGCCCGTTTTCCCTTTGTCTCTTATGCAGGACCCAGCCCTGCAAACAGATATTGATGAGGACCTATCTATGTTTCGAATTTAAAAAAAATCGATAGCCAAGATTTTAATTACATTGATTTAGATGCACAAAAATGGCCACTTTCCTCTTCTACCCTCCTGTTACCCAATTTTACCATGAAGACAAATATCTTCCCTTGTTTCAAATTTTATTAAAATCGGTTCAGTTGTTTAGCTGTGATTGACATTCTAAATAATTAATTAGTTTGTTTATTAATAAAATTAATTGTCAATAAAAAATGTTTAAATCATTTGTAAAGATTTCATACAAAAATTTGTTTAAAGTTTGTTTAAGATTTTATTAATGTTTTAATTGATCTCACAAATATTTTGTTTGTTTTTCTATCGAATATTGTTTTTACCATAAAAAAATTCTTTTTTTTTTAGTTTTATTTAAAAATATATTTATTTTTTAGTTTATGAATTAAGTAATTGGATATGATTTTTTTTATTTTTTATGTTGCTAAAATGTTTAATACTTAAGTAAAGATACAGCCAATAAAATAGTCTATTAGCTTTTTTTATATATTTTTTAATTTATTAAATTATTTTTCAAAAATGTGATTACAAATTGTTGGTACTTTATTTTACTTTTAATTAAAAAAAACAGTTTTTAATTCACATTTATTTCTTAAACATTTAACTCACATTCTTCTATAAACTTCAAAATTTCATACACAATTTTTAATTTAATTTAAATTACAAACTACAGGAACTAGGAATTTTTTAAATATCACAGTAAAATATTTTCTCTATTTATCCCTTCTTTGGAATATTTATATTTTATATTTTAATACTTTTCATTTTCCTCTAACGTATAACCGAATAATTTCTTTAACATATTATAAATAATCATTTGTCTGGTAACTTCTGCTTCATATTTCATATAATCATTGAGTCTTTCCTGTTTGTACAGGGAGTCTAATTGATCATATAAATCAACTTCTAATTTCCGCATACCGATATCCAGGTCTGGTGTATGGGTGCCGGAAAATAACGCCTGCATATAAACACTAGATAGTTGTGATAATGAATCATCAAGTTTGTTTAAGGTCACATCATCGATATGTGTGGTTTTTAATGAGGCTTCCAATTTCGGAGACGCTCGATAATTAGGAAAACCATTGCACTCGTTTGAACATAAACTTAAAAACACTATTAAAACGATTAAATACTGCAACATTTTACAAATTTAGTTTTCTGTTTAAGTTTTTTGTTTTACAAAATTAATTTTACGCCTGCCTTTTTTTAAATCGAACACTGCGCTTGTTTGTTGCGTCTAAAATACAACAATTTTCTTCTTGATTTTTATTAAAAAACTATTTCGAGTTTCTTTTAGCATTCAGGCTTTTATAGCAAATTTCTTAAATAAATATTTTTATCATTTTTTTCCTACAAATGTCGAGCATCAGTTTGTGTGTGTGTGTGTATGTGTGTATATAGTTTGATTGGTTTGATGATTTTATTTCTGCCTTTTAATCGTTTATTTAGTTAATAAAAAATTTGTTTTCAAGTTGATTTCCTTAATTGCAATACACAACGAGCACAAGCTGTTTTATTGTTCGATTTTATTGTCGAGAGAAAAACTAAACTAAACTATCACTATCAATTAAAGGTCATGTTTATTTGCGGTCATAATTTTTTTACTTCCGATTTAGATACTGGGTCAAAAAAATTATAAAAATATAAATTAAGAAAAATTATAACAAGTCTGTTCGCGAGTACAACATGTGACTTAAAAAGAATTTTTGAATTAAAAGACGTTGCAAACAAAGGCATTAAAAATAACCTATTTTTTTAATTCATTAATAAATAATAACATAAAAGCGAAATAAATAAATAAACTTTTATAGTTTCTATTTTTAAAAAATTATTTATCCATCTCTAGTATTTTTCCATCTCTGGTTCTTTAATTAATTAATATTCCTAAGCTTATTTTATACAATCAATACTTGACAGCGAAACATACTATTTACCGGGAATTCCGATCCCTGATAGTTGTTAATGGAAAAAAGCAAGCTTTTCGTAGATTGACTGTCATCGATATGAAGCCTTTAAAGAAGTTAGTTGGATGTCTACCATATACCAGCTAAAGGACCAGTGGGGATGTTCGTAACAAATTGGTTACACTTCTAATTTTTAACTAATGAAAAATTTTTAAAGAAGCTCCAATACAATAAAGAGAAACTAGCATTTTTTATTTTATAATTTCACACAGTAGCCAGTGTAAAAATTATGTAAATTCGTTATTCCTCTTTATTATTTAAAATTTTTATGAATGAAATAAATAAAAAAAATTCCCTTTTACTTATTTCATGATTACCACAAGTTCATTTCTTTTCTAATCTTATAGATATTGCTTTAATAAAATTTAAAAAAAAAAAACTTCTATAAAGCTGCCTGATCTTTCCATAATAGAATAATCTAGACGTTTTAACTCGCTTATAAATATAAATCGTAGTTGCGATTGGTAAGGCAGTATTACGCAAACCCTCGAATAGAAAAGTTACTGGTGCATAGCAGAAAGTGTTGTCAACCAAATTATTCAAAGTTGACTAAATAATGTAACATTTTAAAACTAAACTATTTTTAGAGCCAATAAGCAGTAACTTAAATTTTTTTCTATACTTGCAATAAAATACATGAAATAATAATAAATAATTTGTTAAAAAAGTACATGTGATGCGTCACAATAAAAATAAAACGATTTCAGCATTAAGTGCAGCCTTTCTTTAACAAAAAAAAAAGAAAAAAAAAATATTTTCAAAAAGTTTACTTTTTGTAAATTCTATTAAATTTAATAAAAAACCTCAAAAGACATCTAAGCAGAGCTATTACTTCTGTTTGTTAACAATCATTTAAAATTTTATTTTTAACTTTTTTCAATCTCTCAAGTAGCGTGGGATTCTAATGCACCATCAACGTATCTCTTTTTGGAAAGTATTAACAGAAAAGGATCCTTTTTTGTCCTTGATATCTTACACAGCCAAAAATCACACACTTGTAATTTTTTTTAATAAGATATGTATCCTTTTCTTATTTGTTGCGTCTTCTTGCTTCATTACCAAAAATTCATGGGAAATATTCAGTGAGAAAAAAATTTTAACAAAATTGTAATTTAAATCAAAATTCATTTAAACAGGTACATATTTCTTTGAATTGATTTCATTATAAGAAAATATTCATACAATTAATTTTGCATTAGAATTCCTTTTGTATTGGAACAAAAGATTCGTGTGTGCGTGTTTTTTTTAACAATTGTTTCAGGAAAAAAGGATCGTTTTAAAATGTTTGTAAAGAAATTGGAAATCACAGTGTGACTTTTTAGCTGTTGCTTGGAATTTATTTAAATGTTAAATTCTGTAAACTATTTTAAAATATTCTTAAATCACATAGATGTGAGAGAATTTCCTAGATTTATTTTTTTAACTGTTAAGATAAAATTGAAAATAATAAAAAATTAAAATAGCTAAGTAAAATAATTTTTCTTTATTCGTTTTGTTGGAACATTTATAAATATTAACTCGTCTAGAAACAAATGTTATTTCCCGAGAACGATGTACATATAAAATAGTTAACTAATTTTATAACTCTTCTTTTTATTTAAATTTGCTGGTAACCATTTTAACGCAACATTTAAGTGGCAAAAAACTACTTTTTGTGATTGCAGCATTATTCAAATTTTAAATTTCCTCGGTATTCTTTAACCAAAAATTCCAACTTCACTTTTCATACCATTTAGGCCAGTTATTTTTAAATCCTCGGCCTGCCATTTGACTTAAATCTACGGCTTTAATAGTTTATGAAACTCTGTACTGTAGTGTACTTAATGCTATAAACACAATCAAGTCCACCGACCATCGATGGCATCGACTAAAAGATGTCAAAAATAGAATACATGTGTGCTTATGAGCATAATTCTTTTAGCCGCTACACGACTACATGGCTACTTTTCTAGCCCGTAGCCAACTTAGGCTAATTTCTATTTTTCTCGACTACAAAAAACAGATTAGTGCTGCCAATAAATAAATGCATAAAATGGTGGTTTTAAAAACGCAAAAAACTATTATAGTGGCACCATTGAAAAATAATAATCATCTGTTCATTTGTTTATATTTTTCATTTACTTTTTATTTGGCGCATTTTTTTTTTTTTGGTTGTTTTGCTTAACTTTAATACATATGTCAAAACAGATGTTTATTTTTTGTAGTTAGTGGTCAGCTACTTTTGTAGTCGGTAGTCGATGGTCGGCAGCCTTTAATTGTGTTTATAGCATAATAGTGTAGATGTAAAAGAATTGGTGTTGCCTAGTTCATGCTAGAAATAGGGGCTTAGAGCTAACCACTACTCCCAAAAAAAGAATTGATTCTCTCAAGTTTGTTTGTTAAAAAATCATATGGATATCGATTCCTTACAAAACACATGGACATGGAAAATTCGGTGCCCTTTTTCTCCAGTACGAGCTAATTGAATAGTAGTTTAAGAAAAGATTCGTTTTCTCGAATTCGAGATGCAGAGCCAACAGCAATACTAATGATCGGACTTGAAATTAATTTTACTCCTTCGGTCAAAAAGAAATATCCATGAAACTTAAACCAACTTTTCAATCCCATCTTAGTTAAAAATTCTCCTTCTAGAAAGCAGCAGCCATCTGACAGACTAAAAGTTTTTTGATCCCATAATCCTAAATAAAGAGTTCTGCTCCAGCATCTTTGTAAGGGTTTTTTTTTTTCTTTAAATTAGTTTGAAAGTAAATTTTTGTAATGCAATTTACCTCAACTTCGGAAACCTTCTCGTCTTCATCGCTTAAATAACTGTTATCGCTAATTTATATCATGTTTTAATGAACCTTAGCCTGAGTTCGATACAGAATATTGCAGCTCGCAATAATTGGTTGGAATTATTCTCATAAGCTCCCTCAATAATATATAAAAACATTTGGAACTTCGATGAAATATTTAATTTTGATGTGACAACAAGGACAACAGTTTATATTTTAAATTACTGCCTGTAATTTTTGTTAATTCTATTCAAATTTTATATAGAGTTTGTTCAATTTTGAGTAAATTTATTTTTAATAAAAACTCAACATTTAAAATTTTCATCCCCTAAATTATTTCCTTTTTTAATTGCTTCCACATTTTATTTTCTTGATATTATAAATTATAAATTTTTTTAACAAATCACTTTCTCCTACAATCAACCTGTTATGATATAAAAAAATCCTTTTACTTCCTTTTTTTATTCCTTTCAATTAGTGCCGTTAGACTACTCCAACAGATGCTAACAAAAAACCCTTGAGAAAGATAATTTGTTTATTCAAAACCTAAACATGATTTTTTCATTTTTTATTTCAAACTGTGAACACATTGCGTGAAAAAGAATTAACATTTGGAGGAAAATCATATTCATGAAATGGTGTAAAACGCAGCTAATTGAAAACATCCTCTTAAATTTGAATGATCTTTTTTATTTCTTTTATTTTAAAGCATAGAAAAGTGTTTTACATTTCATTAGAATTCCTTATTTTATGAATTAGAAAGTATTTTCAAGTGTGTGTGTGTTTGTGTGGAAAATTTTGAGTTGGGTTTACTTCCGTTTTGCTTCAAAAAGAACTAAAGGATATTTTTTAATAAAAGGAAACAGGAAAGTGTTTTAAGCCTTTAAAATCTATTAATAAGAGGGTTGAATAGATTAATTATAATATTAATTACACTCGATTTTTTATACAAAAATTAAGAAGCGTATTTATTCCTCCAGGATCTTAAAGGAAGATAACGTAAGTACTGCGTATGAAAACTTATTCATCCTTTATGCAGCGATGCCAGGTTAAATATTTCCAAATTGTTTTTGTGTCAACTTTAAATTAAATAATTTTAATAATTTTAGTTTTCTATAGAACTATATAAAATTTCACATGAGTTAATACTGCGTTTTAAATGCCCAGGAAAAATCCTTTTTATATTCTTATATGTCCAATAAATCAGTACTAAATATTATTCTGTTGCTGTTTAAATAATAACAAATCATTTTCATATTTATTTATAGTTTTCAAAAAAAATTTTATTTCTATTCATTACAATTTAAAAGCAGAGTTCTCCCTTCATCGTAATGAAACTGTCTTATCGCCGCCTTAAAAGTATACATCATAACCTTTTGGCAACGCATAGTTCTGATTGGTATGGTAATAATGTTTCATAGGCAATACAGTTTGACATTTCAATCTAAGTTACACACCATAAACATTTTGATTTTTAAACTGCTGTGTAAATTTAAAAAAATCAATAAGTTAATATATACCACAATCATTGGATTTTCGGTGATGAATAATAGAATATTTTACTTAATTTAAGCATTACACGCAAATTAATATTTTTAAGGCTCATTTAACACTAAACCATTTCATGAAAGATTTTGATAGATCAGTAGTGTTTCGAAATAAAAACAGTGCTACCAAGTCTTTAGATTTCTTCTGTTTGTGTTTAATAAAACAGTTGTACGGGGAGCCAGACTAATTTCAACAGAATTTGACTTAACGCAAAAAAAATTTTAAGCTTTGCTTATAAATCATCACTAAGGACAATTGTCAAAACAGAAAGATAAATAAACGAAAAGCAAAGATAATTGCTCTAAATACATATGCTTGTTTTGTTTTGCAAACACTTGTTGTTGTTTTCGAAACTTGTAAGCAAACGTAGTAGAGCATAACCAACTTTTAACATATACATTTCATACCGGCTGAGCAGACAACACTACCTAGGAAAATAAATGTACCTTAATGAGAAGTGAATAGTTTCATACAAATTTTACGTTTTTCACTTATTCATTAATAGGTTAAAAAATAAATTATAATTGTAAAGTTTTTTATAATATAGGCAACATATACAAAATCCTTATTTTTTTTAATTTACTACTGACACATCATAGAATTTCAGAAAACCAAGAGATTATGCCAATCCTAATGTTTTTTCCTTAGTTTTTTCTTTGAATTGTACATCTTTTTAAAACTATTTTTGAATATATCTAATGCAAACCGGTGCTTTTATTTTAAAAAATTATCTATTTAATGTTTCTCGTATATTTTTAGTCAAGTTGGCAACAATGCAATGTAAAATATTTTATTTGTTGTCTTCTTTTTGCTCATTCAGTTAAAAATGAGCAAGCAAATGAAGCGGTTGTTGTTAAATTTTCAAAGCGGATAAAGCGGTTTTCTCCAAAAATAAAGTAAACTTAAAAAGGGAAAAAAATAACGAAGCAACAACAATAACATTACTGTTTTTGTTATTGCGATATTTTACACACATTAATTCGTGTTGTGATCTCGCTCTAACGCATTAATTTTCGGACGTTGTTTACTCAAAGGTTTGTGCAAAAGTGCCAGTGTCTTCTTTTAAAAAAAATTAAATAATTTTGAAACTATTTCCCTAATTTTATATATTTTTTACTATTAAATTTTTTTATTGAATTAAAATAGAAATAAAGTGCTAAAAATGTGTGCAAATTCTTGAAAATAACATAACAAAGTGACGTCATTGTTAAGAGAAGTCTACTGCCAGAACAAAAACAAGAGACATTCGTCATCTTGTTCTGTGTAGACTTGTTTTTATTTTATTAAATGACACCTTCATGCAACCAATTGGGGTGGTAAATAACAAAAACATTAATGTGCAAATATAAAGGCTTTACTTTCTTTTGAATAAAAATACAAATGTGTGGAAAATATCTTAATAATCACTATTAATTAAATAATATATACTAATTAATTATTAAAAATACTATTCATCTTTTTTGTTTGTTTTGAAAAATTTGTGCTGTAAAGGTCACAAGGTTCATAGATTTTAAAAACACAAATTTAATGAAATACAGACAAAGAAAGCAGACATCCAAATACTTTTTTTATGACAACTAAAATGTCCACTTAACAAATCATTTAGCAAAAGCAATTTTAATAAGCAAATAGTTTTGAATTAAAGAAAAAATATAAAACAACAATAGAGTAGTAAATTACCAAAAACAATAATAATAACAAAAATAATATGTATTTGTAAAAACTACTCAAGGTTGTCGTCTTTAAATAAAGTGTAAAGGAAAATACAAAAAAATATGGCAGAATATACAAGAAAGTTGAGTATCGTAATGCAAATTAAAATAAATTGTAAATTGGCACACTGGTGACAAGGTTACAAAATTACAAATTTTTTTTAATTTTCTTAGAGTTTTGCGAAAGCCCCTTTTTGCTGTGGCATTATAAGTGCGGCAGGTATTTCATTTGCTTTTTAACATCGTCACGCTAACAAAAATATACATATGTATGTATTTAAATTTTGAGACCCAGAAATAATAAATTGCCTCTTGTTCCCATTTTTTCCAAAAAAAACATTGAAAAGCTGACGGGTATAGACAAACTCTCCAAGGAATATAATTTTTCTTTGATTGCATGTGTTGCTTGATGCTACACTGCATCTTTCTAATGTTCCTTGTTTTGTCTAAAAAAAACTGAAAAATTAACCAAGAACTTTAAAGTTATTAAAACTATTTTAATATTATAATCAATCACAAAATATCTACCCGTTTCTGTGGGAAAACTCTTAATATCAACTGCGATATTTTAAATTCTTACCTTAACTTGAAATATTTAACTGCAATATTTTATTAAAATTGTTAACTGAAATAAAATTTATATCATTATGATATTGGCCATATTGGCGCTGCGCATGCTTGGATGTACATATCTCAGTCCTTAACACAAACCATTTTTTAAAGCATTTGGGTCCTCATTCGGTACTGGTTCGGTCTTTCAGTTAATTAAACCAAACTGTGTACAAATGTCAATAATTGGTTTCAGATCTGACAGACGTGTAACAGCTTAAACGCCGTCTGTTAATATTTTTAACATAAAATCTAACTTCCATTTACTTTAATCCTCTAACTTTAATCTAGTTTAACAGTTGAAAAAAGGATTTGTTGTACAGTCGTTTCTTCCAGCAGATATTTTTAAAACACTTCACATTTTTTTAATATTAAAATTTTTATTACTGTTGAATTTCTTTTTGCAATTAGTGACCAAAACCCACCTGTCTTTACATATAGTTCATGCTGTTATTACCGCTGTCGGCAATTTCCTGCCCACTTAAATGTCAGCCAATCTACCAAAGCAAAAAAAAAAAAAGATTTTAAAAAACCAACAGAAACCTGCCTTAAAATTTATAATATTCTCTATATCAATTTGGCTAACACTGGTACTTAACAGATTATTACAAATAGGGTTTTTATTTGTTTGTGTCTTTGTTTTTCGCTTAAAACAAAAATGTATAAAACAACAGCTGTAAAATGCAGAAGTCGTCGCGCAGTACATGTTTGTTAACTCGTAAACAAATTCAAAACAATTTTCGATACATTTTGTTGTTTCTTTGCTTTTCTGTTCCTCACTCACTTTTGTTTGTTTGTGTAGTAATCTTCCTTTAAATTACCTTAATTAAACAGTTGAGAATCTAAAGGCTTAGGTTTATTATAAAGTGCTCACTATTCTGATGAAGTCACTTATATTTTATCCAGTTAACGAAAAATATTAATCTAATTTAAGGTGCGCGTCATAATGATAAGGCCACACAAATACATTTTGCTTTATTAATATTCATTATTTAATGATTAGAGCTCAATTTAAACGTTTTGTGATTCGATATATAAGAATTAAAAATATTATTTTAATTATTGATTTTTTAACAATTTTAAGTTTTAATTAAAAAAATTGTAATTTTTTAAGTATTTCAAATACTAATATGAAATAAAGCAAGAAGGAGTTCCCTATTGAGCTACGCCAAATTCTTATGTACCCCTCACCACATATGTATAACCACATGTAAAAATTAAAAAAAAATTTAAAATTTTAAGTTTTGCTTAGGGTTGTTGTCTCAGTCTAGTAAAAAAATTGTTACTGTATCAGATCCTTGTAAAATTTAGTGGTGAATAAGCCGTAAGTGATGAAAAGCTCGCCAATTTTTCTTACCTCTTCTAATATTGCTTTCCATTAACACAACCACCAGCAGGAATACAAACGAAAGTTTAAAAATTAGAGACAGGTGTGATGTTTTGCCCGCTTTTGATTTGCAATAGCAAAATTTTGATCTTAGCTTGTAATAACCGAACTGCTAACAAAAATGGACTCCAAAAGGTTAAGGACAATGGCATATGCGGATGATGTTGCGATTGCCTCTTCAGAAAAGTACCATGACACTGTATCGCAATGTCTGCAATCAGCGCTAAGCCGTTTCAGTAGCTGGAGCTCTAAGAGTGGGCTAAGCGCAAATGGTCAAAAAACGGATCTTGTGCTCTTTTCGAGAAAAAAAAAAAGATTTTCATCTGTCAACTACTACTCCTTAATAGAGAGAAAAACCCTAATGTACAATTCAGGGCGGACAGGGCTTCAGCGGTTCTTTATGTGCTTAGAAAAGAAAGGCTATAGGTAGTAATAGGGACAATAACCCTAGCACGGCGTATTGGCTTTTCAACACCGTAATTAAAACCATACTTATAAAATATATGGTCTGCCGACTTAAGAAATCGAATCACTCAGTTCCTTAATTGTCCCTTTTTTGTTGCCTGAAAAAAAGAGGTGCAAAGGATCTTTAGGTCTACATATTACCACTAGATCCATCCCTAAACTACCCAGAAGAAATTATCCTAGCAAGAGCAGCTCGGTTCCTAGATAAAGCTATACAGTGGCAGAGCAGATGCTCCACTGTTTCTTCCTCTTCCTCATCCTGACATTTTAGTCGTAGAAGTCATGGTATAAAAGATTTAGTCTTATAGCATGGGTACCAATGACACAGTACCCGTCAGTACAGCCACTAAAATAGCCAGGTGTCCTCGAAGAAACCTCAGCAAATTTGCAGATCTTCTATTATTATTCTGAGACCATAATGTCCTCGGAATTGCGCGGCCCCAAAAAGTTTCGCAACACCCACTCATTAAAAACACAAAAAAGGTAGATAGATGTAGCCCAAAATATTTCAGGAAGCTGAAATTATGTGTGTGAAAAACGCTTTTATTTCTTGATAAACTAACACTCATTAATTACTGACTCATTGAATTAATTTTAATATTTAAACAAAAAAAAAAAAAAAAACATCTCTTAAGAAATAAGAGGAAAAACTTCCCACTTAAACATTTCCCTCTTTTTGCTGACAACTGTTTTCACATACAAAGCAAAAACTGTGATATCATCATTTTTTTTCGTGATACTTTTTTAAACTTTTAAATATTTTCTTGTTATATTTTTTTTCAAATGTGGAAAAAGTTTGAATCTTTTCAAGTGAAGTGAAAAGTTTTATCACTACTTCTTTTTCCATGAAAAAATTTTGGCGTTTTTAAAATCTCCAAAAAGAACGAATTCCTGAACTTATCACATTAACTCGCACCTTATAAGTAACACGTTTAAATGGTATGCTCTATCTTTTTGTTACCACACATATTTTAAGCATGTGTTGCTGATTCTCATATTTTTTTGTATCTTCCTTACCTATGACAACAACACTTTAAGAGAGGGAGAGCATGAGGTAAACAGAGAAATAAAAATCATTAGGAACAAATCCAATACGTGCTGATGGTGATTATCTTAAAGAGAGTAATGAAGTTTGAGATGAAGAAGACCCCCTTGTGATTTATTATTCTTCAAATGTCTTTTACAAATCTTCACATGTGCCATTGATGATGGCTTGCTCAGTTGGTTAGTTGCTGCATGGGGGGGAAAAGAAAAATACCCATTTGTCTTTGTACTTTTACATACAAAAATGTACAAGATTTTCTTTTGATTTTGTAATTGTTTTTTGTTTGTAAGACTGCTGTTGTTGATATTCGTTTATTGTTGTTATTTTTATTAGTTGTCATGGTTTCCAACTTATAATACTTAACGTTTTCATTACTATTATTATATATGTTTTTGTTTTTTAGATTTCTTTTATAAAAGGTCTTCTCGCTTCTTAGTTCATTCAATAGTTTTTAAACAGAGGGAAGAGTAGACATTTTATTAATTAAAATATGATTCTAATTTTTGAATTACCATCTTTCAAATGTGTCTTGTAAAATCTACGAATTGTCTAATAATATTCTACAAATGTTTGAAAATCTTTAAGTAAAATATTTTTAAGGTATAAAATATCTATTAAAAGTTTAATGGTAAAAAAATTGTTGCTATTGGTGTTTTAATATTAAGCAAGTTTACGTTTCACTCTTAAAAATTTTTTAATCGTATTTCGCATTTCTTAGAATGTTGATGCTTCGGTCTATCTAATACTTTTGATGTATAATATCGTAATCGTATATTTTTACGAACCAGCTTCTTAAATTTTGCGGTGCCTTCTTATTGTCATTTTATTTATTAAGTACTTTATAAATTTAATGGCAACTCATTAAAACTATGATTTCTATTTATAGGCGATATAAAACGTCTAGATTCTTGTAATATGGAAATATCTGGCAGCTTGTTCTACTTTCTTATACTTTTCGGTTTTTAGAAAATTCAAAGATTGCTACAACAACAACTAAGCAAATTAATTACATTGTTTGTTAATGTTGTTTTATTTCTGTGGTTTGCATACAGACTATAAGCAAATATTTTGTAGTTGCCCTACAATTTTATAAGAAGTAATTTTGTTTCAGTTGTGTAAAAATATAAACAGTTTCTTTTCTTTTTATTTAGCAATAAATTTATATTTAGTATATATTTAATCGAAATTTAATTAAAGCTTTTGATTATTTGCATTTTATTATCAAGAGAAAAATGTTTTTTTTTTCAATCATCTAGCTTCTTGACCTTGCTGCTCATTTTGCTAGTAATACATAACAATTTAATGACTGACAATAAGACTTATCAACAGTAAAACAAAAACAATTAAGAATTGTTTTTAATATAAAAAATAAATAATTTATATTCAAATGCTAAAAAAGTTTTGCAAATAAAAAAAATAAAACAATAAATATATAAAAATTTTTATGTTTTACAGAATTGAAAAAATAAGGTGCTTAAAGTTAAATTCAAGAAATTCAAATTTTAAAAATATAATAAATATGGTTTAATTTCTACAAATGTTATGTATAAAAAGAAACGCACAAGTGTTCTAAAAAATTTACAACTTTTAAAAACTTAATTTCATTGTCTGCTACAACCTCGAAAAACTTAAATTCTATAGCGAAAAAATATATTTTGTAATAAAAAGAAACATAAATTAGCAAGAAAACCTGCCGAGAGGTTTTTCTCTGAAAATAAAAACAAATTTTAACGCGTATTAAGAGGAGAACGAATCTAATTTTTTCAACATGCCAGCCATGGGCAGTGTTTGGAAACGTTTACAGCGTGTTAATAAACGTGCTGCCAAATTTCAATTTACCGCTTCATATCATGAATTACACTTGGAGACCACTGCCAAATGGTAAGTTTAAAAATTGTACCTTTTTTTTAATAATTTATTTTATATCTATTGTTGTTTTGTAATTTTAATCGATACAGTAAATTTTGTAATTACGAGGGCGGTCTGGGGTGATCATACGTGTAATTGTATTGCGACATTTAAAAAAAAGCAAAAAAGATACGAAATAGTCGTGAAATGTGGCAACATTATATAAATAAAGAACGGACTAAAAGTGAATGAACATAAAAAGTACTAAAATATTCATTGCAAATTGACTAAAATTATTGGCATAAAAAGCTTTCACACGCGATGGCTAATTTATCTCTTCGTATAGGAGCGATAGCAAAAAGTCGAAGAAGTGACTTAAGCCATTCTACCGTAACAAGGCCAAGCTTTTGTGTTATTTTGTTTCCTCTTCTATGCCATTATATACCAAAGACAATTGAACAAGAACACTGGGGGATCTGAAAACAAAGAATCGTGTACAAGAGTCGCATGACGAAAAGAGCATGAATTCAGCGTTGTAGGGCTACTTTTGCAAGGAATAAAGTGCATTCAAAATTTTATGAAAAGAGATTTATTGAAAAGTTATTAGCGACTAAGAGTTCTTTTCTCTTGCAAAACAAAATCTTTTTGTCTTTTTATACCCTTCACCACAAAAAGTGGAAAAAGGGTATATCTTAGTTTGTCATTTCGTTTGTAATTTCTACCATATCCATTTCCGACCCGACCGATGTCGATTGAGCAATGTCCGTCTGTTCATTCGTGTTTGTGTTAGAATCAACTTTGCCAAGGCACTGGTTAAGCTTGAGAAAATTAAAATACACCAATTGATTAGTCATAGTTTCGATTTTTTTTTAGAACAATGAAGTAACTCCAATCACAAAAAAAAATCAAATATATGAAGCGATAGAGAATTAAAAAATTAGAAAAAAACATTAAGTAAAATAATTGGCGGTCGCCCATATCGGTTTTTGAACTTTTTATAGAAAAGTACGATTGTGCACCATATTTTTTAAGACATCAATATGGGTATCATTTAAAGGCTTTCGAAAAAAAGATATTTCAGGAAATACTAAAATTTTTTTATATTGCCTAACTTATTAAGACAGACGACATTTTTATGTAAAATTCTACAAAGTATCCAATTTTTTTATATTCTTAATTCTCTATCACCCCAATATTTGTCCTTTTGATTAACATATATGGTGAAGGGTATATAAGATTCAGCATAGCCGAATATAGCTCACTCACTTGTTTTTGTTACGTTCAGTAATTTTGTGACTAATTTTATTACTTATTTTTGCAACTTAAATTGCTAAAAACTTGGTTTTAATTTTATCAAAAAATAAGTTTTACTTTACTTTTATTATCGCACGCTTGTTCTGTTTTGTTTTTTTTTTTTTTTTTCTATAATTCGACTTTCCGGTTTTTTTATTAAATGTTATACCTACTTTGTTTTTGTGAATCATTCACTGTATATGTGTGTTGTTGCTGCCACATTCATGTATTGTTATGGTCAATCTCAAATTTAATGTTTTTTCATTATTCGATTTAAACACAATCAACTTCTTTTTTTTAATTGTTTTCATATAAAAAAATACTTTTTTAAAATTCACTAAATTGTTTAGGCTAAAAAAGGAAATGAATGTTTTTTCTACTCCAAAACAATTAATTATATGTTGCGCCAAAAATAGTATTTGGGTTAACAAAAATTAAGAATATTAATCGTTTTGAAAATATAAATATACTGTGCATTGTATTTCAGTCAGTTGTTGCTTTCTAACATTTAGTTTATTGCGTAAAAGTGCTTTGTAACTACGTGTTACCTGAAATAATTTCATTAAATTTTTAAAGATTATCGGGCATGTTCTTAATTTCACACGAAATTTTCACTTTCATTTTTGTCAAAGCATTCTTTTTGTTTAAAATAATTGTGTAGCAATAATGCTTAAAAAAATATATATTAATTAAACATTTCGTGTGGAATTCAAACAGGCAGCTCTGTTCTGTGTTTTAGTTAACTTGAGGGTGTACAATATTGGTTCTATTGTGATACCAAAGCGTTGACGAATTAATGATGAAGTTGTCGCGACATAATCTAACACTTATCGCCAATATGACAGACCGACTTCAAAAAAAGAACAGGGTTATCAGTTCGTTTTTATGTTGCTTGTTCTTTTTCTATGTTTGTGCCTGCAGAACTCAGTCATTTCTGAACCGATTTTGATTTTTTTTTCTTTATTTAAAAGGTGATGCCTACAGATTGGTCCCTTTTCAAAAACAGTTCTTAATCTTGTAAAATTAAAGGGTATCCCAATACAACATACTTTAAAAAAAAGAAAAACTGCGGGGCGCTATAGCTCCCAATGACAAAAAGTAACAAGAAAATAAATCTAAGAATTAAAGGGTGTCGCCATAGGTGACGTAAATTGACCTAAATAGGCTTATCTTCTGAACCATTATAGAAAAACGTTTGAAAATCTGATTAAATGTAGATTACTATGACGTTTAAAATAAATATTAAAAATTATAAATTAATGGGTGCCCCAAAAGTTCATTCAATATGATGTATATGACTAAACTTTTGAACAGTTGTAGACAGACGCTTAACATTTACAAAAAAACTGTAATGATTACTCTAATATAACAAGTATAAAATTTGAATTTGGAAATTAAAGGGTGTCCCAATAGTAGATGCAATTTGATGTATGTGTCTAAATTTTTGATAGACAGCTTAATATTACAAGGAATATCTATTATTTACTCCGCTATAACAACAAGTATACAATTTGAATTAAGAATCCATATATTTTTTAGCGTTACATGCAAACACTTAAGAATTAAAAAAAGTGTCCACTTCTATCTACTGTTATAATAATATTTAAAATTGTAAATTAAAGGGTGTTACAGTAGAATTTTTGTTGAACTATACCAATCGAGTCGGAAAAATAATAATCTTCGGTTTGATGCTTTTTGAATAAAAATTTAATTAAGAAATTAGATTGATTATACTTGTTTTTCGGATTTTATTAATTTCGAGATTGGTGTATATTCGCTTGACATCTTGAGAACGGTCATATTATAAAATTAAATTAATTAAATAAAAAACAGACCTTTTAATATCGTTATTTTAATATAAAATAGATTTAAGCCCCTTTAAAGAAAGCCGCTTTTTTTATTCGATTTGCTAGATTGAAACCTTAGATTTTTCTACATGTCTATCTTATAGTTCTCATTTAGTTTAAAAATATATAGATTAATAAGAATTATTTAAATCTTACAATTATCATTTTGTTTAAAGCAAATCAAAGGTTTTTTAAAGAAAGAAGTATTCCATTGGCTCCTTAATTATAGGTTATTAGCTGTAGTTAAACAAGCGGGGGAATCTTAGTAACAAATCTATGTATGATATTCAAGTTAATAATAAAAATAAGGCTAATTAATTTTGAAAATATAACAAGTGAGTGAAGATAAATATGCCGAGCTAAATATGTTTTGACGTAACAACTTACGTCAAAACATATTTGCAAATAAGTGAGTGAAGATAAATATGCCGAGTTAAATATGTTTTGACGTAACAACTTACGTCAAAACATATTTGCAAATATGTTTTTAATATTTGTGACATATTTACAAATATGTTTTCGTATTTAGGACAAATATGTAAATATGTTTTCGTATTTGGGACATATTTAAATACTTTAAATATTCGTATAAAAAAGTGAGTGAAGATAAATATGCCGAGTTAAATATGTTTTGACGTAACAACTTACGTCAAAACATATTTGCAAATATGTTTTTAATATTTGTGACATATTTACAAATATGTTTTCGTATTTAGGACAAATATGTAAATATGTTTTCGTATTTGGGACATATTTAAATACTTTAAATATTCGTATAAAAGAGTATGAAGAGGGGTTTTGGAAGTTGTTGACAAACTAAGATAGATTACGGGATGGGACCTACCACATTTTAAAGCTAATAAATCATAGATATGTAATCTATTTAGACATTTTTGGAAAAGTATTTAGGATATATGAAAAAAATCATTGAAAAATTTTTATGACCCCACATCGTTTCTCTGAGGGATTTTGGTAATTGTGGACAAACTAAGATAGATTACGGGATGGGACCTACCACATTTTAAAGCTAATAAATCATAGATATGTAATCTATTTAGACATTTTTGGAAAAGTATTTAGGATATATGAAAAAAATCATTGAAAAATTTTTATGACCCCACATCGTTTCTCTGAGGGATTTTGGTAATTGTGGACAAACTAAGATAGATTACGGGATGGGACCTACCACATTTTAAAGCTAATAAATCATAGATATGTAATCTATTTAGACATTTTTGGAAAAGTATTTAGGATATATGAAAAAAATCATTGAAAAATTTTTATGACCCCACATCGTTTCTCTGAGGGATTTTGGTAATTGTGGACAAACTAAGATAGATTACGGGATGGGACCTACCACATTTTAAAGCTAATAAATCATAGATATGTAATCTATTTAGACATTTTTGGAAAAGTATTTAGGATACATGAAAAAAATCATTGAAAAATTTTTATGACCCCACATCGTTTCTCTGAGGGATTTTGGTAATTGTGGACAAACTAAGATAGATTACGGGATGGGACCTACCACATTTTAAAGCTAATAAATCATAGATATGTAATCTATTTAGACATTTTTGGAAAAGTATTTAGGATATATGAAAAAAATCATTGAAAAATTTTTATGACCCCACATCGTTTCTCTGAGGGATTTTGCTAATTGTGGACAAACTAAGATAGATTACGGGATGGGACCTACCACATTTTAAAGCTAATAAATCATAGATATGTAATCTATTTAGACATTTTTGGAAAAGTATTTAGGATATATGAAAAAAATCATTGACAAATTTTTATGACCCCACATCGTTCTCTGAGGGATTTTGGTAATTGTGGACAAACTAAGATAGATTACGGGATGGGACCTACCACATTTTAAAGCTAATAAATCATAGATATGTAATCTATTTAGACATTTTTGGAAAAGTATTTAGGATATATGAAAAAAATCATTGACAAATTTTTATGACCCCACATCGTTCTCTGAGGGATTTTGGTAATTGTGGACAAACTAAGATAGATTACGGGATGGGACCTACCACATTTTAAAGCTAATAAATCATAGATATGTAATCTATTTAGACATTTTTGGAAAAGTATTTAGGATATATGAAAAAAATCATTGACAAATTTTTATGACCCCACATCGTTCTCTGAGGGATTTTGGTAATTGTGGACAAACTAAGATAGATTACGGGATGGGACCTACCACATTTTAAAGCTAATAAATCATAGATATGTAATCTATTTAGACATTTTTGGAAAAGTATTTAGGATATATGAAAAAAATCATTGACAAATTTTTATGACCCCACATCGTTCTCTGAGGGATTTTGGTAATTGTGGACAAACTAAGATAGATTACGGGATGGGACCTACCACATTTTAAAGCTAATAAATCATAGATATGTAATCTATTTAGACATTTTTGGAAAAGTATTTAGGATATATGAAAAAAATCATTGACAAATTTTTATGACCCCACATCGTTCTCTGAGGGATTTTGGTAATTGTGGACAAACTAAGATAGATTACGGGATGGGACCTACCACATTTTAAAGCTAATAAATCATAGATATGTAATCTATTTAGACATTTTTGGAAAAGTATTTAGGATACATGAAAAAAATCATTGAAAAATTTTTATGACCCCACATCGTTCTCTGAGGGATTTTGGTAATTGTGGACAAACTAAGATAGATTACGGGATGGGACCTACCACATTTTAAAGCTAATAAATCATAGATATGTAATCTATTTAGACATTTTTGGAAAAGTATTTAGGATATATGAAAAAAATCATTGACAAATTTTTATGACCCCACATCGTTCTCTGAGGGATTTTGGTAATTGTGGACAAACTAAGATAGATTACGGGATGGGACCTACCACATTTTAAAGCTAATAAATCATAGATATGTAATCTATTTAGACATTTTTGGAAAAGTATTTAGGATATATGAAAAAAATCATTGACAAATTTTTATGACCCCACATCGTTCTCTGAGGGATTTTGGTAATTGTGGACAAACTAAGATAGATTACGGGATGGGACCTACCACATTTTAAAGCTAATAAATCATAGATATGTAATCTATTTAGACATTTTTGGAAAAGTATTTAGGATATATAAAAAAAATCATTGAAAAATTTTTATGACCCCACATCGTTTCTCTGAGGGATTTTGGTAATTGTGGACAAACTAAGATAGATTACGGGATGGGACCTACCACATTTTAAAGCTAATAAATCATAGATATGTAATCTATTTAGACATTTTTGGAAAAGTATTTAGGATATATGAAAAAAATCATTGAAAAATTTTTATGACCCCACATCGTTTCTCTGAGGGATTTTGGTAATTGTGGACAAACTAAGATAGATTACGGGATGGGACCTACCACATTTTAAAGCTAATAAATCATAGATATGTAATCTATTTAGACATTTTTGGAAAAGTATTTAGGATATATGAAAAAAATCATTGAAACATTTTTATGACCCCACATCGTTTCTCTGAGGGATTTTGGTAATTGTGGACAAACTAAGATAGATTACGGGATGGGACCTACCACATTTTAAAGCTAATAAATCATAGATATGTAATCTATTTAGACATTTTTGGAAAAGTATTTAGGATATATGAAAAAAATCATTGAAAAATTTTTATGACCCCACATCGTTTCTCTGAGGGATTTTGGTAATTGTGGACAAACTAAGATAGATTACGGGATGGGACCTACCACATTTTAAAGCTAATAAATCATAGATATGTAATCTATTTAGACATTTTTGGAAAAGTATTTAGGATATATGAAAAAAATCATTGAAAAATTTTTATGACCCCACATCGTTTCTCTGAGGGATTTTGGTAATTGTGGACAAACTAAGATAGATTACGGGATGGGACCTACCACATTTTAAAGCTAATAAATCATAGATATGTAATCTATTTAGACATTTTTGGAAAAGTATTTAGGATATATGAAAAAAATCATTGAAAAATTTTTATGACCCCACATCGTTTCTCTGAGGGATTTTGGTAATTGTGGACAAACTAAGATAGATTACGGGATGGGACCTACCACATTTTAAAGCTAATAAATCATAGATATGTAATCTATTTAGACATTTTTGGAAAAGTATTTAGGATATATGAAAAAAAATCATTGAAAAATTTTTATGACCCCACATCGTTTCTCTGAGGGATTTTGGTAATTGTGGACAAACTAAGATAGATTACGGGATGGGACCTACCACATTTTAAAGCTAATAAATCATAGATATGTAATCTATTTAGACATTTTTGGAAAAGTATTTAGGATATATGAAAAAAATCATTGAAAAATTTTTATGACCCCACATCGTTTCTCTGAGGGATTTTGGTAATTGTGGACAAACTAAGATAGATTACGGGATGGGACCTACCACATTTTAAAGCTAATAAATCATAGATATGTAATCTATTTAGACATTTTTGGAAAAGTATTTAGGATATATGAAAAAAATCATTGAAAAATTTTTATGACCCCACATCGTTTCTCTGAGGGATTTTGGTAATTGTGGACAAACTAAGATAGATTACGGGATGGGACCTACCACATTTTAAAGCTAATAAATCATAGATATGTAATCTATTTAGACATTTTAGGAAAAGTATTTAGGATATAAGAAAAAAATCATTGAAAAATTTTTATGACCCTACATCGTTCCTCTGAGGGATTTTGGTAATTGTGGACAAACTAAGATAGATTACGGGATGGGACCTACCACATTTTAAAGCTAATAAATCATAGATATGTAATCTATTTAGACATTTTTGGAAAAGTATTTAGGATATATGAAAAAAATCATTGACAAATTTTTATGACCCCACATCGTTCTCTGAGGGATTTTGGTAATTGTGGACAAACTAAGATAGATTACGGGATGGGACCTACCACATTTTAAAGCTAATAAATCATAGATATGTAATCTATTTAGAGATTTTTGGAAAGGTATTTAGGATATATGAAAAAAATCATTGACAAATTTTTATGACCCCACATCGTTTCTCTGAGGGATTTTGCTAATTGTGGACAAACTAAGATAGATTACGGGATGGGACCTACCACATTTTAAAGCTAATAAATCATAGATATGTAATCTATTTAGACATTTTTGGAAAAGTATTTAGGATATATGAAAAAAATCATTGAAAAATTTTTATGACCCCACATCGTTTCTCTGAGGGATTTTGGTAATTGTGGACAAACTAAGATAGATTATGGGATGGGACCTACCACATTTTAAAACTAATAAATCATAGATATGTAATCTATTTAGACATTTTAGGAAAAGTATTTAGGATATATGAAAAAAATCATTGAAAAATTTTTATGACCCTACATCGTTCCTCTGAGGGATTTTGGTAATTGTGGACAAACTAAGATAGATTACGGGATGGGACCTACCACATTTTAAAGCTAATAAATCATAGATATGTAATCTATTTAGACATTTTTGGAAAAGTATTTAGGATATATGAAAAAAATCATTGAAAAATTTTTATGACCCCACATCGTTTCTCTGAGGGATTTTGCTAATTGTGGACAAACTAAGATAGATTACGGGATGGGACCTACTACATTTTAAAGCTAATAAATCATAGATATGTAATCTATTTAGAGATTTTTGGAAAAGTATTTAGGATATATGAAAAAAATCATTGAAAAATTTTTATGACCCTACATCGTTCCTCTGAGGGATTTTGGTAATTGTGGACAAACTAAGATAGATTACGGGATGGGACCTACCACATTTTAAAGCTAATAAATCGTAGATATGTAATCTATTTAGACATTTTTGGAAAAGTATTTAGGATATATGAAAAAAATCATTGACAAATTTTTATGACCCCACATCGTTCTCTGAGGGATTTTGGTAATTGTGGACAAACTAAGATAGATTACGGGATGGGACCTACCACATTTTAAAGCTAATAAATCATAGATATGTAATCTATTTAGACATTGAAAAATTTTTATCTTAGCTTGTCCACAATTACCAAAATCCCTCAGAGAAACGATGTGGGGTCATAAAAATTTTTCAATGATTTTTTTCATATATCCTAAATACTTTTCCAAAAATGTCTAAATAGATTACATATCTATGATTTATTAGCTTTAAAATGTGGTAGGTCCCATCCCGTAATCTATCTTAGTTTGTCCACAATTACCAAAATCCCTCAGAGAAACGATGTGGGGTCATAAAAATTTTTCAATGATTTTTTTCATATATCCTAAATACTTTTCCAAAAATGTCTAAATAGATTACATATCTATGATTTATTAGCTTTAAAATGTGGTAGGTCCCATCCCGTAATCTATCTTAGTTTGTCCACAATTAGCAAAATCCCTCAGAGAAACGATGTGGGGTCATAAAAATTTGTCAATGATTTTTTTCATATATCCTAAATACCTTTCCAAAAATCTCTAAATAGATTACATATCTATGATTTATTAGCTTTAAAATGTGGTAGGTCCCATCCCGTAATCTATCTTAGTTTGTCCACAATTACCAAAATCCCTCAGAGAAACGATGTGGGGTCATAAAAATTTTTCAATGATTTTTTTCATATATCCTAAATACTTTTCCAAAAATGTCTAAATAGATTACATATCTATGATTTATTAGCTTTAAAATGTGGTAGGTCCCATCCCGTAATCTATCTTAGTTTGTCCACAATTACCAAAATCCCTCAGAGAAACGATGTGGGGTCATAAAAATTTTTCAATGATTTTTTTCATATATCCTAAATACTTTTCCAAAAATGTCTAAATAGATTACATATCTATGATTTATTAGCTTTAAAATGTGGTAGGTCCCATCCCGTAATCTATCTTAGTTTGTCCACAATTACCAAAATCCCTCAGAGAAACGATGTGGGGTCATAAAAATTTTTCAATGATTTTTTTCATATATCCTAAATACTTTTCCAAAAATGTCTAAATAGATTACATATCTATGATTTATTAGCTTTAAAATGTGGTAGGTCCCATCCCGTAATCTATCTTAGTTTGTCCACAATTACCAAAATCCCTCAGAGAAACGATGTGGGGTCATAAAAATTTTTCAATGATTTTTTTCATATATCCTAAATACCTTTCCAAAAATCTCTAAATAGATTACATATCTATGATTTATTAGCTTTAAAATGTGGTAGGTCCCATCCCGTAATCTATCTTAGTTTGTCCACAATTACCAAAATCCCTCAGAGAACGATGTGGGGTCATAAAAATTTGTCAATGATTTTTTTCATATATCCTAAATACTTTTCCAAAAATGTCTAAATAGATTACATATCTATGATTTATTAGCTTTAAAATGTGGTAGGTCCCATCCCGTAATCTATCTTAGTTTGTCCACAATTACCAAAATCCCTCAGAGGAACGATGTAGGGTCATAAAAATTTTTCAATGATTTTTTTCATATATCCTAAATACCTTTCCAAAAATCTCTAAATAGATTACATATCTATGATTTATTAGCTTTAAAATGTGGTAGGTCCCATCCCGTAATCTATCTTAGTTTGTCCACAATTACCAAAATCCCTCAGAGAACGATGTGGGGTCATAAAAATTTGTCAATGATTTTTTTCATATATCCTAAATACTTTTCCAAAAATGTCTAAATAGATTACATATCTATGATTTATTAGCTTTAAAATGTGGTAGGTCCCATCCCGTAATCTATCTTAGTTTGTCCACAATTACCAAAATCCCTCAGAGAACGATGTGGGGTCATAAAAATTTGTCAATGATTTTTTTCATATATCCTAAATACTTTTCCAAAAATGTCTAAATAGATTACATATCTATGATTTATTAGCTTTAAAATGTGGTAGGTCCCATCCCGTAATCTATCTTAGTTTGTCCACAATTACCAAAATCCCTCAGAGAACGATGTGGGGTCATAAAAATTTGTCAATGATTTTTTTCATATATCCTAAATACTTTTCCAAAAATGTCTAAATAGATTACATATCTATGATTTATTAGCTTTAAAATGTGGTAGGTCCCATCCCGTAATCTATCTTAGTTTGTCCACAATTACCAAAATCCCTCAGAGAACGATGTGGGGTCATAAAAATTTGTCAATGATTTTTTTCATATATCCTAAATACTTTTCCAAAAATGTCTAAATAGATTACATATCTATGATTTATTAGCTTTAAAATGTGGTAGGTCCCATCCCGTAATCTATCTTAGTTTGTCCACAATTAGCAAAATCCCTCAGAGAAACGATGTGGGGTCATAAAAATTTGTCAATGATTTTTTTCATATATCCTAAATACCTTTCCAAAAATCTCTAAATAGATTACATATCTATGATTTATTAGCTTTAAAATGTGGTAGGTCCCATCCCGTAATCTATCTTAGTTTGTCCACAATTACCAAAATCCCTCAGAGAACGATGTGGGGTCATAAAAATTTGTCAATGATTTTTTTCATATATCCTAAATACTTTTCCAAAAATGTCTAAATAGATTACATATCTATGATTTATTAGCTTTAAAATGTGGTAGGTCCCATCCCGTAATCTATCTTAGTTTGTCCACAATTACCAAAATCCCTCAGAGAACGATGTGGGGTCATAAAAATTTGTCAATGATTTTTTTCATATATCCTAAATACTTTTCCAAAAATGTCTAAATAGATTACATATCTATGATTTATTAGCTTTAAAATGTGGTAGGTCCCATCCCGTAATCTATCTTAGTTTGTCCACAATTACCAAAATCCCTCAGAGAACGATGTGGGGTCATAAAAATTTGTCAATGATTTTTTTCATATATCCTAAATACTTTTCCAAAAATGTCTAAATAGATTACATATCTATGATTTATTAGCTTTAAAATGTGGTAGGTCCCATCCCGTAATCTATCTTAGTTTGTCCACAATTACCAAAATCCCTCAGAGAACGATGTGGGGTCATAAAAATTTGTCAATGATTTTTTTCATATATCCTAAATACTTTTCCAAAAATGTCTAAATAGATTACATATCTATGATTTATTAGCTTTAAAATGTGGTAGGTCCCATCCCGTAATCTATCTTAGTTTGTCCACAATTAGCAAAATCCCTCAGAGAAACGATGTGGGGTCATAAAAATTTGTCAATGATTTTTTTCATATATCCTAAATACCTTTCCAAAAATCTCTAAATAGATTACATATCTATGATTTATTAGCTTTAAAATGTGGTAGGTCCCATCCCGTAATCTATCTTAGTTTGTCCACAATTACCAAAATCCCTCAGAGAACGATGTGGGGTCATAAAAATTTGTCAATGATTTTTTTCATATATCCTAAATACTTTTCCAAAAATGTCTAAATAGATTACATATCTATGATTTATTAGCTTTAAAATGTGGTAGGTCCCATCCCGTAATCTATCTTAGTTTGTCCACAATTACCAAAATCCCTCAGAGGAACGATGTAGGGTCATAAAAATTTTTCAATGATTTTTTTCATATATCCTAAATACTTTTCCTAAAATGTCTAAATAGATTACATATCTATGATTTATTAGTTTTAAAATGTGGTAGGTCCCATCCCATAATCTATCTTAGTTTGTCCACAATTACCAAAATCCCTCAGAGAAACGATGTGGGGTCATAAAAATTTTTCAATGATTTTTTTCATATATCCTAAATACTTTTCCAAAAATGTCTAAATAGATTACATATCTATGATTTATTAGCTTTAAAATGTGGTAGGTCCCATCCCGTAATCTATCTTAGTTTGTCCACAATTAGCAAAATCCCTCAGAGAAACGATGTGGGGTCATAAAAATTTGTCAATGATTTTTTTCATATATCCTAAATACCTTTCCAAAAATCTCTAAATAGATTACATATCTATGATTTATTAGCTTTAAAATGTGGTAGGTCCCATCCCGTAATCTATCTTAGTTTGTCCACAATTACCAAAATCCCTCAGAGAACGATGTGGGGTCATAAAAATTTGTCAATGATTTTTTTCATATATCCTAAATACTTTTCCAAAAATGTCTAAATAGATTACATATCTATGATTTATTAGCTTTAAAATGTGGTAGGTCCCATCCCGTAATCTATCTTAGTTTGTCCACAATTACCAAAATCCCTCAGAGGAACGATGTAGGGTCATAAAAATTTTTCAATGATTTTTTTTCTTATATCCTAAATACTTTTCCTAAAATGTCTAAATAGATTACATATCTATGATTTATTAGCTTTAAAATGTAGTAGGTCCCATCCCGTAATCTATCTTAGTTTGTCCACAATTAGCAAAATCCCTCAGAGAAACGATGTGGGGTCATACAAATTTTTCAATGATTTTTTTCATGTATCCTAAATACTTTTCCAAAAATGTCTAAATAGATTACATATCTAAGATTTATTAGCTTTAAAATGTGGTAGGTCCCATCCCGTAATCTATCTTAGTTTGTCCACAATTACCAAAATCCCTCAGAGGAACGATGTAGGGTCATAAAAATTTTTCAATGATTTTTTTCATATATCCTAAATACTTTTCCTAAAATGTCTAAATAGATTACATATCTATGATTTATTAGTTTTAAAATGTGGTAGGTCCCATCCCGTAATCTATCTTAGTTTGTCCACAATTACCAAAATCCCTCAGAGAAACGATGTGGGGTCATAAAAATTTTTCAATGATTTTTTTCATATATCCTAAATACTTTTCCAAAAATGTCTAAATAGATTACATATCTATGATTTATTAGCTTTAAAATGTGGTAGGTCCCATCCCGTAATCTATCTTAGTTTGTCCACAATTACCAAAATCCCTCAGAGAAACGATGTGGGGTCATAAAAATTTTTCAATGATTTTTTTCATATATCCTAAATACTTTTCCAAAAATGTCTAAATAGATTACATATCTATGATTTATTAGCTTAAAAATGTGGTAGGTCCCATCCCGTAATCTATCTTAGTTTGTCCACAATTACCAAAATCCCTCAGAGAAACGATGTGGGGTCATAAAAATTTTTCAATGATTTTTTTCATGTATCCTAAATACTTTTCCAAAATGTCTAAATAGATTACATATCTATGATTTATTAGCTTTAAAATGTGGTAGGTCCCATCCCGTAATCTATCTTAGTTTGTCCACAATTACCAAAATCCCTCAGAGAAACGATGTGGGGTCATAAAAATTTTTCAATGATTTTTTTCATATATCCTAAATACTTTTCCAAAAATGTCTAAATAGATTACATATCTATGATTTATTAGCTTTAAAATGTGGTAGGTCCCATCCCGTAATCTATCTTAGTTTGTCCACAATTACCAAAATCCCTCAGAGAAACGATGTGGGGTCATAAAAATTTTTCAATGATTTTTTTCATATATCCTAAATACTTTTCCAAAAATGTCTAAATAGATTACATATCTATGATTTATTAGCTTTAAAATGTGGTAGGTCCCATCCCGTAATCTATCTTAGTTTGTCCACAATTATCAAAATCCCTCAGAGAAACGATGTGGGGTCATAAAAATTTTTCAATGATTTTTTTCATATATCCTAAATACTTTTCCAAAAATGTCTAAATAGATTACATATCTATGATTTATTAGCTTTAAAATGTTGTAGGTCCCATCCCGTAATCTATCTTAGTTTGTCCACAATTACCAAAATCCCTCAGAGAAACGATGTGGGGTCATAAAAATTTTTCAATGATTTTTTTCATATATCCTAAATACTTTTCCAAAAATGTCTAAATAGATTACATATCTATGATTTATTAGCTTTAAAATGTGGTAGGTCCCATCCCGTAATCTATCTTAGTTTGTCCACAATTACCAAAATCCCTCAGAGAACGATGTGGGGTCATAAAAATTTGTCAATGATTTTTTTCATATATCCTAAATACTTTTCCAAAAATGTCTAAATAGATTACATATCTATGATTTATTAGCTTTAAAATGTGGTAGGTCCCATCCCGTAATCTATCTTAGTTTGTCCACAATTACCAAAATCCCTCAGAGAAACGATGTGGGGTCATAAAAATTTTTCAATGATTTTTTTTATATATCCTAAATACTTTTCCAAAAATGTCTAAATAGATTACATATCTATGATTTATTAGCTTTAAAATGTGGTAGGTCCCATCCCGTAATCTATCTTAGTTTGTCAACAACTTCCAAAACCCCTCTTCATACTCTTTTATACGAATATTTAAAGTATTTAAATATGTCCCAAATACGAAAACATATTTACATATTTGTCCTAAATACGAAAACATATTTGTAAATATGTCACAAATATTAAAAACATATTTGCAAATATGTTTTGACGTAAGTTGTTACGTCAAAACATATTTAACTCGGCATATTTATCTTCACTCACTTAAATATAACACATAAACTTAGTTCCTCGATAAAAGCCTTAATAATTCAAAAATAATGACAAATTTTTGTTTCATGATTGTGTTACAATACTTAAATTCTCATTGTTTTTCTTAAAAATAACTCTTTCCGTTGAGAGGTAGCTAGTTGAGAGTTTTTTGCGGTTGTATTAAATACGTGAGCCCGCGCGGGTTTGTTTGGCGATCATTGCTTTATTGTGTTACATCAAAAATAGTAAGATTATTTATCTTATTTGAGTCATAGGTGATAAGAATCAAAGCCTTTTCTCTCACCAGAAATACAGGCAATTAGTCAATAAATATTTTAGCTACTCATCACAGTGAAGACTTTGCTGTCAGTACTGTTAATGCAGATATCTTAACACATTGTTGACCGGTCACAAGTTAACTCGTATTTTTATGGCCGAACGTTGCTGACCGGCCACGAATAAACTCGTGATGTGATGCGATGTGATTGTTATACTGCTTATTATACGAAAAAGAAATATTAAAAGTTTATTAAAGTTTTTAAAGTTTATTTTTATTGTTTTACTTCCACATCCAATTACGAAGTAATAGCCGGTGACATGAGATCAATTTTCAGTAAAATTGCCGTTTAACAATGTCTTAAAATATCTGACAGTTTTTTTTTCTGATACGATGTATAAAACGATGAAGACAACCTTCTGACCAGCTCCTACAAGAAAGTGATCCTAGCCAAGTCAGTATTTATTTTTCGAACCATAGTTCTGGGTGACCTGGTTCATATTGCATGCGCAGTGACAAACATTCCTGTTAGAATTTTATTCAACTAACTAGAAATTGATATTTGGCTATTTTTACAGAAAACCTTTATAACAATATCTCTAGCAACACTTTATTAAAAATTCTGCGATTGCAATAAGGCGCCTTTTTTTTGCAATTTATCTCTTCAAATTTCGTATTTTTGCCATTTCGCCATAGTTTTTCTGGAATACCTAAGCTCGTATTTATTGCTGTCGTAGTACTTATATTAGAGTCGCGGCATTATTTTGCAGTTTAAAGTAGATCAAACCACTAATTATTTGCTAATAACCTTCTCATATACTAACATACTTAGTAAAAAAATAAATAAATAAATAAAAACTGTAGTGTTAAATTGAGAACAACAACAAAAATTCAATATTATTGTTAATTATTAGTTGTAGCTTTTGGTTTATTGAAAATATAATATATTTAAAAGAAAAACTATATATTTATATGTGTACGTATGTCTGTACGTATGAAAGAAAAACAATAGACATGCTATTAAAAAAAAGGTTAGTAGTAAGCACTTGTACATCGTATGTCTATGTCAGCAAAACAAAATGATAAAGACTGACAAACAGTCAAATAGATGAACTAATGTGCATTTGAACAACAAAATTATCACATAAAACAAACCACCAATTCTAACGTTTTTGCGTTATTAATTTTCATCAAAATACAAAAATAAATATTTGTAAATATTTTGCTATTTGAATTACAATTAAAGCGAAAAACTGCAAAATAGTTTTATCAGTATAATTAATTAATTTTGACTTATTTATTAATTATTTAAAATTATATTTTAGCATAATTTTTGTTGTAGTTGTTTGTTATTTTGTGTCTATCCATGTTTTTTTAAACATGTATGCAAGAACTTGCTGTACTGGTTCCTCCTAACCTTGCAATTGTAAATTAAAAAAAAAATACCCGACAATTTTGTTTTTTAAAATTTTAAGTGTAAAAAAATTACTTATTTTGTTACAACCTGAGTCGAATGTTGTATTTGGGTGATTGTTTTGGTAAATTATTGGCAATATATTGACCTTTTATGACTTGTACTTGACAAGCTACACGTTTGAGCTTAAAATGACTACAAAAAAATAATTTCTCTAATTTAAAACTGACAACGGTTATGATCATTTTTGTTTGTTTAGTTTTTGGGGAAAATACAGCTGAAATATTAAGTGATGTCAACTTTACTTTAAAATGTTAACAGATCGCCTGTCGCTTAAAACGAGTTCATTAAATTAGGTGGCACTAAATCATTGTATTTTATAGTGAATATGAGGTTGTTTGTTGTGGTAGCAGCCGCTTCTATTGCGTGATATTGATGCAATCTCATCTGCAAGTTATTGATATGCATTGAAATGTTGTAACATGGAAGTGCAGCTGTAATTGTTCATTTTTTTTTTTTTTTGTTTTCTTAGCAAAAATAAAAATCTTAAAACATATTTATTCATTTATAGACTTTGTAATGTTTTTTTTTATTTTTCTTAATAAAGTTTTGCGCTCTATGCAAGTGTGCTTTTCTTTTTTCTTTTCAGCTCTTCGTTTATTTAAAAAAAGAACGCCATTTCCTATAAAAATAAAATGCGCTAATTTAGATATTTATATTTATGTAGATGATTATCTTGCAAAAAAATTGAGTAAGACGTTGTTTTATTTTTGTATTTTGTTTTTGTTTATAATTCAAAAAATATGAAATATAAACTTCAAAAGAAAACTGACTATAGATAAATTTTAGAAGTTTTATTAGAAAAAAAATTTATGTACTTCAAAAAATATATGTAACCACGAAATTTCATTGGATGCTGTTTTTTTAGCGAAAAAATTGCTTTTCAGAGCTTAACTTAAAAAACGGGCTTTTAAACTTTTTAAGTTTTTATCGTTCTTTTCTGTGTTTGAACTACCACAAATGTTTAAAATAAGCAGGCTTTTACATTATCTATAATTTTTATTGCACATTTTGCGCATTTTAAATTCGTTTTTATTTTATTACTTTTTTTATGAAAACGAATGGGAGTGTATAAGCAAAGAAATATTTTTTGAGAGTTCGTAAGTCTGCTCACCCAAAATAAAATATTGTTGTAGGTGAGCACGCGTGACAACTTCAAGAGGTAGACTCCCAAATACCGAATCCAAAAAATTATATGAAATGGAAACATGTTTAACTGTAATTAAACGGTCCGAATTAGTTATAGAGCAACGTCGGTATTTATTTCAAATCGCAAATATTATTTGCTGGCATTTAAAGTGTATATTAAATAAATATATAAAAGAGCGCATAACAGCTACAGCTTTTAAAAACGCAGGGGCGTAATGCTTTCTTTGTAAGACATTTTTTCTCTTAAGTTATAAGTCCGATGAAAAATGTGTATTATTTACAGTGCAGTCAGATGGTCAAGTTTTTGTTCAATTCTCTTTCAAGAAATTAACACATACTGCTTGTCAAAATTCACAAAAATTGAAAGCTGTGACGTAGGCTGCACGCAATTTCAAAGCAAGTTTTTAAGCAAGATGTCAAGAAAACACTGACAGCAGAATTTTAAATACAAATTTGGAGGGAAAAACGTCAATCAAGTGTTTTCTTGAAAGTAATTTGAAAGACTCAATTGAACGAAAACTTGAAAGCAAATTCTTAGCAAGTTTTTAAAGTGTAAGTGTATTGGTTAAAAAATGAGAGAAATTTTAAAACTTGAATGAAACTTGAATGAAAACTTGATCGTCTGACACCCTAGTTTGTTAAAAAAATTTCTTTCAAAGTTAGATTACCCGACAATTTTACTTTTTTCCTCGTGTATTTTTGATAAAGCTGGAAAGCTGATTTTTATTGAGGAAAGCAGCGAATATCATACTAAGAGATTATAAATACCTGACAATTAAACTTCTTTCTTCGATAATTTTAGATAAATCTTAAATTATGGGCTTAAATAAACTCTGCGATAGTTAGGTTTTATCGATTTTATAAATGGAGAGTGAGATTACCCGCCAGTTTTACTTTTTACCTATAATATATTTTTAGATTAATCAAGAGTGATTGTTTTAATCTGGCAAATTTTAATTTTTATATTAAGATATGATTTCTATTAATAAAATAAGCGATGTTAAAAAGGCATAAAAAGCATAAACCTTACTTTTTTAAGGCTTAGTTTCGTAATATATTTTCGATTTGTGTATTTATTAATTTAAACGCAATGTAATTATCGAATGGCGCATGTAATTATCGAATGGCGCATGCCACTCTGAGCACGTTTTATAATAAACTGAACCTTTTAACTTGTCAAATACAGCATTTACACTATGCAATTTTCATAAAACTAGCATAAAATTTTTGTTTGTTGGTGTAGCAAGAGGGGTCAGAAATATAGTATTGCTTGAATTTTGAGGAGATGTTACTGATGCTTATGTTTTTTTATTTTCAAATAACACATATTGCTGCAACTTAAATAGAGAATAGAAAAAACTTCATAGTGTAAATCTGGACAAAGTCGATATTCAAGCTAATCATTTTTTTGTTTTAATAAATGAGTTCTTTACCTCTTTTTCTGTTTTTGTTTGTTTCGAGAAAAAAGAAAACGTCTTCTTTATAGCTTTAGTAAGGATACAATTATTTACACTTTTTGCCATAATGCAAAATTGTATTATTTATTTTAAAAATACGAAAAATTTTAATCGTTGACCTCTAATTAAAATAATTAAATGAAGAATATGAAAAAAAACACAAAAAATCAATCCTAGAGATGAAATTCCAATTGTTGGCACTATGTACAATTTGAATAATCTATAATAAAAAGTTTTTTAACAATTATTTTTGGTATGTTGTAAAAAAAAACATCTTTGTTATCTTTAAAAAATCCTCAACGAATAAAAAATATTTAATGTATATATTTATATATATTTTTTTCATTTTTATTGAAAGTATTTTTGTAAAATTATAATCTTGTTTTGCTAGAAATTCAACTACAGGTTCTACTGTTTAATGACATCATTGCAATATAATAAATTAATTTCCTTTACTCGATGTCAACATATTTTTGTTTGTTTAAAATATTTATAACAAGTTTATTTTATAGAATCTAAGCGAATTAATTATTTTAAGGTAATCATAATCATGCTCCAATACTAAGCAAAATTAAATTATAAATTTAACGAGACGCAAAAAAATTTGTTGATTGTATTTCTTAATACGAGATTAATTGTTTTTCTTTGTCAATTGCTTTTAATATATTCGAAAAAATATATAAAAACAAATTATAATTTTTTAAAATTATTTTTGGTCTAGACTTCTAAACCACGTTTTTTTATATGATTTTGTTCTAATGTTATAAAGTAAAAATTTTTTTTTCATTAAGTTAGACCGACTTTCGGTACCTAAAATTTCGTTTTTAAAATCTTTTTAGAGAAAATCTTGCAAATTTTCACAAATATAATTTAGAGAATTAGGAAATTAGGAAATTGAAGGTCTGTGCTCATATTTAAATATAAATAAATGACAAACATATTTAACAAAGTTAATTTATTGTTTTACTTTGTAAATGCTTAATGTTTTCAAATCTTGTGAATTTTATAAAAAAAAAATTAATTATAGACTTTTTTTTACCCACTCACGTGTTTTTTCGTTTCTGTATTAAAATCTCTACAACTGATGATATATAAGTATTGTTGTTGTTGCTGTTTTATTTATATTGTATAGTTTTTTTTTTCTTTTAAATGCCATTCAATGTCAAGTTCACGTAAAATATTTTAAAAATTAATAATAATATAAAAGAAATATTTTAATTTTGTTAAACGTAGTTTCTCTTTTCTTGTTATTATTTGCAATATTTAAAAGTACAAAACTATTTAAGTTTTTTTAATTATTTTTTATCCCATTGGTTTTCGTAGTTTATTGACCTTTTCTATTAATTATTGTGTTTATTTTATTGTGTCACACTAAAAATACAAATAAACAAAAACCGATCATAAAAATTTATTTATAAATTGTTCTTTTAGTTGCGGGTAATGGTTTGAAATTTGTTTTAGATATTTGATCTATTGTGCGCTGTTTTCGTAAACTTTAATTTTGTTTCATATTCATTTTGTTGATTATTATTTTTTAAATTTAATTTAACCAAGATAAGACGTCTTTTCTAAAAATATTATGTGATTAAAAAAAAGAAAAAGAAATGATTGATGGTATTTTTTTGTCCCCAAATTATTGGCACAAAATTTTATATTCGTTTAGTTTAGAAATACTTTTGTTTTAAATAAAATTTAAATGTAGTTTTTTTAAGTTTAATTAGTTTTTTATTAAAAAGTCAGACAAATTGCTTCTGGGGCTTTACACTATCCTTTTTATACCTAAATCGATTTAGTTAAGCAATGTTTCAATTTTCAATGATATCATGTTATGAGATTTTATGTTTGTTTTTTTTGGCATTGTTTTTGTAAAAAATAGTTTTATAGCAGCAATGCTATGAAAAATATAAAGTAAAAATTTCGTGCGGATTTCAGAACATGCTTAAGCCAATTACCAAGATGTCTTTAAAGCAAAACTTTTTTACAATTAGAAAAAGTTGACTTATTACACTTTCAAAATTAGCGACCAGTTGTTCTTTCCCACAATCTTTAAAAAAGTAATATATTGTGAAGAATTTAAAATAAAAAGCTACCCATTAATAAATTAAAAAAACATTTTAACTTATTATAAATTTTACAAACAGAAAAATAATAATTTCAACGACCGTTGCGAAAATTTTATTCTTAAAAATTTTCTTGCAATAATTATTTTCAATAAATATCTTAAAAAAACATAAAAACATATTTGTGCCCTCTTTTAAAATGGCAATTTGCCCATGTTATTCTCAAGCACTGCTTACCACAAAAAAATATTTGACTATTCAACATTTTTATAGAAAAAAACAAACAACTTGCTTCAGTCCATTTTTCCAATTTTAATATATTTTATTTTTAATAATAAAAACTAAATTTAAGTAACAACAACCCTTTAATAAAAACATTTTCTTTAAATAAACGATTTTCATTTAAAATCCACGCCTTCTACTTTTTTTGAAAAAGTAAAATATTAACGACTCCAAGACGTAAATATCTGTATTTACGTTGTAGGTATAAGTGTGCAAGTTATCTTTTATAAAAGAGTAGTATTGAATGTAATTATGAGTAAAAGCAGAAATATATGAGCAAATGTATGAAAGCTAACCCTTCATAACTTGCGTTATTACTTATAAACCAGTTGGCAGATGGCTCCTTAAATATTTTTTTTTTTTTTTTGAAGTAAAACTAAAATCAAATAAAAGTTACGAGGGACATCTTAAAATAAAATGTCGTTAACAAAAGATATATTAAGTTTAAAGCATAAAAATATAAATTTGATCATGCAAATCTTAAATGATGTGTTTAAATAAAACCAGCCACGTAAAAGTTTTATCGAATCTTATAAATGGAGAGTAAGATTACCCGCCAATTTTACTTTTTAACTATAATATATTTTTAGATTAATTGAGAACGATTATTTTAATCTATCAACTTTAAGTTTTTATGTTAAGATATAATTTTTATAAATGAAATAAGGGATGTTCAAAATACCACCCCAGATATTTTTTTGACTTCTTCATATATTTGAGCATCAATCTTAAGTTTTTATGCTTGGTTTCGCAGTATATTTTCGATTTGTATGGTTATATTTAAACGCAATCTAATTGTCTTGCTACTGGAAGTCCATGGCCATGCAAAGTGAGTGCCTCACCAAAAAAAAAAAAACTTAAGATATTTAAGTGATTTCCTTGAAGTGGAAAAAGTTTGTCACAGAACTTACGATAAAAATACATTAGAAACGCCGCTGTACGCGGGCAAAGAGGTAGTATTGAGATTAGTGAACACCATTAAAATATTCTTTGTTCCCGTTTATGGTGTTAAAATTACACAGTCGTGCTTCGACGGTGTCCGAAAAGGTTAACAAGGTTGCAAGATCCACGTTAAAATTGGAAAAGAAGTACAAAAAATGTACGCGTTATGGCATAAGTATTCATATAATATATTTTAGCGTTTATTGTAAACATTAATTAAAAAAAGTTGGAAATGGGAAAAATTGATCATAAATGAATTTAGGAAGTTGTAGCTTTAAAAGCTTTTGAATATCACCAGAAAAATGGAGCTTGTGTTGGAAATAAAAAATATTCTTATAAAACTGTATTGTGGCGTAATTGCTATGCCGAACAATTTTAAAACCATCCTCGTTGCACTTTTGGTAGATAGAAAAATATCAAGAAGGCAAATAAGCATTCATGCCTTGTTTCTATTTAAAAATAAATTGAGGGTGGCAGATTGCTATAATCTGTCGGACTGTGTCTTCAAGATATTTTTCTTAGTAAAAAATTTGAAATGTGGAATGGCAGCAAATTGAAAACAAAACTTAATTTTCCGCTAAATTACGAAGAAACAAATAGAAAAACTAACTCTTCTTAACAAAATTAAACTTGAAGGTAACGAAAAAAAATATAAAAAATAAAATATTGTGCAATAAACTGTAATTACTAGCAAACATGTGATATAAGTTTGCTTTATTTCGTTACAACCTCCTTTAAGAAATTAAATTAAAAAAACAGCACTTGGTTTTTGACGTCAAAATGTCTACAGTGTAGTGCAGTAATTTAGAGGTAAAATGTTGCACATGTTACAAATACTCGATTCCTGTTATTGAATTAGAAATCATGTGTAAGCATTTTATTTGAAAAGTACTTTGAAATAATCAATGCCAATAATAGAAAAAAAGGTGGTCGTTCGATCGATTGTTTTAAGATTATTGTCTTAGCAGATGCTATTTAAAAAATTTCAAATTGTTCAAGTTGATTTTTTTTTATATTATACACATTTGAATGAATCACTACACTATATTTTAAAAATAATTTATTGCTCTTTTAAGTAAAGAAATTTAGAAATAAATAGTTCGCATAAAATCTTTCACAATTTGCAACTAACATTTGTAGTCTACAAACATTAAGTGAATTTTAAAATAAAATAAAAATAAAACTATTAGATTTTAAAATATAAATATTCAATATTATTGTATTTATGCCAAATTTGACCAATATAAATTTTCAATAGATTAATTTTTTTTCCTAAATTTTCTATTTAATAATGTATACTGCTCAATGTTTGTCCAAATTTTAATATTTTCTTTTGATCTTTCAAGTTTTAAATTTTAAAACAAATTTAAAAAATTTTACTATTTTTGTTTGTTTATTTCTCTGTAGGCGCTTCCGAACTAGGGGTTCATAACAACAATTTTATTATTTATTTTAATAATTGTATTTGAGAAATAAAGTGAAATTTAATCTACAAGTTTTGGTTTATTTATTAACTTTAACTTATTTAGCAATAAATGCTGTCGAAAAAATTGTTTTTTTAATAAGTTTAGTTTTTCGACCTTTTTCTTCACTTTATATTAAATATTTTTGCTCGTTATCATAAAAGTTAAAGTTTAATGAAATGTAGAATAAATTTAGCACTTTCATTTGTTTTCAAAGCAATTAATGTTGTTGCAAATACTAACGTTAGTTTTGAAAACAAAATAAAAACAAATTAATTACAAACAAAATATAAATTAAGATACTAAAATTAAGAAATGAAAAAGAAAATATAAACAGCACGTTTTTAGAGCATAAAAACAGGTACAAAGTACTTGTGTGGATTGCACTAATTTATGTATTTTTTTTATTTAATTAAAAACATAAAAGTTTCATGAGTTGTAGCTTATAAGTTGTAGTTGTGGTTAACTAGTTTTGTTTTCACCCCACCCCTGTAGAGTTTTGTATATTAATCATTTTCAGTTTTGTTTTTTATATTTAAGCTGCCAAGAAAAATGAGTGATTAGTGTTCATGATGTTTTACCAATATTTTAAATTCCTCTTGATAAAAGTTTATTAAACTTTGGGAAATTAGAAAGTATATTGTCATGTTTTGTTTTCGTTGTTTTTGTTTATTAAAAAAAGCTAAAACAATAAAAAAAGAGTGTTGATTTTAAAAATGCGTAAATCAAAATATTTTAAACTATGTTTTGCTTGGTAGTGTTGTTTCCAACCTTTTTTTTTTTGTTTTTCTTTAAACTAAAAATAACAAAAAACAACTTAAAAAATGATTAAAATTGAGGTAAACCTTTTTCAAGTTGATAAAAATTTGTAGAGGTATTCAGAACAATATGAGGTGTTTCAAATGAGTCTTAAATTTGAATTCAAATTATTGCTACATAATTTTTCAATTTGAAGTAAAATTAATTACAATTTCCAAAACAAGACCAAATAAAAAAATGTGTTATAAAAACATGATCTTAAATTTAATTAAAATTATTTTTTTTTAAATTACCAATTTTTTTACCAAACACAAGTCAGACAATATTTGCCCATAATTGGAAAACCGCTGCACTATTTAATTTTTATGAAAAAATTTTAATATATACAAAGACTAGAACGTATGCCTGGTTAATCATACATAAACGCTTTAAGCACATCCAAACCCTCTAGCCCTCTAGACGACATTCGACTAAAAAGAAGAGGAATCGTTTTTAAAATATAAACAGCAAGTACGAAAAAATAATTTGCTTCTAGCACTAGTTTGACTTAAAAACAATAATTGTTAGACGTAAAATTAGAACACCGATTTTCTTGTTTAATTAATTTAAAAAAAAAAAAAAAAATATTAAATTTTTAAAACTTTTTCAAGTTAAATGAAAATTATAAGGAGTCTAATACGAAATACTCAGTTTTATAAGGAAACACCAGACAACAGACAATTAGTAATTTTGCTATTATTCTCATAATTATTTGAACTGAACAATCCGAAAAAACTGTTGATGCTGAGAAAATATCGAAAAAGCTTGATTTCTCAAACTATTATATTTTATGCATAGCGACGTCTATTGAGCGATTTCCGTCTGTCCGTTCGTGTAAGTATTGAAATAAACTTTGCTAAGAGATAGATGAGCTAGAGAAAATTTAAATACGCCAATCGATCAGACAATGATAGGAATCTTTTTTTTTTTTTTTTGAAAATCAGCAATATTGGTCCATGGCCTTCGAGGCAGCGGGCAAAACAACACGCCTGCCTCTAATTTTTCCAAATAATTTTTAACAATGAAGTAACTCCAATCAAAAAAGCAAGTATATAGGGCGATAGAAAATTAAAAAATAAGAAAAAGATCCCTTATCGTACTTAATTTATCTTTTATTTTTTAATTGTCTGTCAAACCAATTTTTTTTTTTTTTTTTTTTTTTTTTTTTGAAAGAAGCTACTTCACTAATCTAGATTTTCATATACGCTGAAGGGTATACAAGATTCGGCATATAGCACTTTTACTAATAATATTAAAGTATATGATTAAAAGTTGACTTAAACTACTTTATATTTTAATTCTTCTTGAAGATACAATTTTTATCTTTGAATACCCTTAATAAAATAAATTTTTATTTTTATTAAAAGTGCTGTCAATTTCTTGTTTTTGTTTCTAATTATTATTTTTTTGTTTTTGTTTATGTTTTTCATCAATGTTTAATGTCTAAGCAATAATGTAGTCAATATGATACTATCTTGTATGTTAAACAAATACAAGAGCAGAAAAGATAAGAAAATTAAAAGCATTTTGAAGATTTTTTTGTTTTTGTTGTAAGATGAGTTTATTGGCCGAAATACAAAAGCGACACCTAGACTGATCTTGCAACATGAAAATTCTTAAATTCTTGTATTGAAGGTGATAAAATTATAACCAGAAGCGTTAAACTGGAATTTTATCAAAACCTCTGCATACTTCTGATCCTCTAGGTTTTCAATATAGCATTCGTATGCTTAACAAAAACAGATAATTAAGGTAAAACTAAGGGCAAACAAACTTTTTATTAATAGACAGCTTAAAGGTGAAATCCACCAAATACGAGTTTGACCCACAAACACCACCCTTTAATTTTTAAATGTTTTCCTTTTTACGGTTCCTTACCCAAAGGTCAAAACGTAACCCTATCGTTTTCGCTACAATAGCTAAGTTAGACTTTTGAACGTGTGATACTATTACAACAAATACTAAAAATTAAAGGGTGTTCCGAAAGTGAGGTGATATTCATAAAATTTTTTTTTTTTAATTTTTAAACTGTAACACGTCAAATTTTTACGCATAGCAACAGTTACAAAAAAAAAAGACTTTAAATTATAGGGTGTCCCAACAGTGTCATTAGTTTTATGTGCGTGGCGTTGCTACTAAACTGTTAAAAACTTTAATCCTTATTATTTTAAACATAAAAACAAGTACAAAAAGTAAATGTAAAGCAAAGATATAAAGAATGTTTCTATAGTGATGTTATTTTAACGATTTCATATAGGCCATGATTTTGACGAATATGGTCTTGCCTTTTAAATCGTTGTAGGCAAAAGTTGAAAATTTGCACAAAATAGATATTGCTTCATCTGCTATAAGGATAAGTAAGTGAAGTGTGTTCCAATAGTAATGGGATTTTGACATTTATTGTATTACATTTTGAATAGTGAAATAAGAGACAGACACTTTAATTTATTAAAAACAATTAGAAAAACATAAAATTAAAAAAAATAATAAATAAAAAGGTTGTTGCAAATTTAAAGTGTCGGTCCAAGAAAACGATATGCAATCAAAGTATAGAAATTATATAAAAATATTTCATTTTCACAAAAAAAAAAAAAAAAACGCTGAGAATTAGCAAAGTAAAAATTAAACAAAAATCAATAATAGAATATCTTTTTATGTAAATTGCGATTTCTTACCAATAGAAAAGTTGTTGATTTGATGTGCCTGGCATAAAATTAAACACTTTCTAAGTATTTTAGTACCGTTTCTAAATAAAAGAAATCTTATACCGGTTGCATTCAATTTTACCATTTATTTACTTTTTGACAAATTTGAACCTCAAAAGTTTTAAGGAAAATAGAGAAAAAACGGTAAAAGTATGGCAATGTAGTGTAATTAATTCGACATGGTACTTATACTTGTGTATTTTTGTTTGCTTTGCTTTAAAAAAACTTGTATTATTAATTATTATTTTTTTACTGATTACTTATTTTTTCTACTTTAGTTTTTCTTTTTTTTTTTATTTACTAAAAAAGTGTATAATGATTTATTGATTTTTAAGTACTATTTATTTTTATAAGGGTTATAAAAATGTCTATTGCATATTGACTCAATTTGTTTGTGGCGCACAAATATTAACCTCCCTTAGACACTCCATTGTCTTCATAGGATTTCTTAAACATACATATTGAGGTTGAGTCTTTAAACTGTAAGAAGGATAAATGTTACAAAATACATGTCATGTCATTTTTATTCATTTCTTGTCTAAGGACCGTCACTAAATACAACGACAAGAGAAGAAGCCTTAAGTATTACTCGTAGTATAACAATAAAAAAAAGCATAACATAACCATAACTAGGGATTTTCCTTTTTTAATTCTACTCGATTGATAGCTGTTGTTATTTTTGTTATCATGTTTATTTATTAATACAATATGTCTTTCTTTTTAAATACCATAAAAAAATTGAAAAAAAAACAACTTCATGATTTTAGTTTATTAAAAAGTATAATAATGAAAAACATATAAAGACATGGATGGGAAATATAAAAAGTAAAATAAATAAGAAGTAGAATTATGTGTGGAAAATAACTAATAAAAAAATACAAACCAAAGTCTTATTTTTTCTCTTAATATTATGCTTAAGACTTTTTTTTAGTCAAAAGATTAGTTTTGAATGCTGATAAGACTGCAGTTACATTAAATGTTTTACATTTAATATTTAGAGATTTGAAATCCCTTAAGCTTGAGTCATCTAATAGTTTGCATAAACATTTTTTTTCACTTTGATAAAATTAATGAAAAGAAAGGGAATAAGAATATCAAAAATTTTTTTTCTAAAATAAAAATGTTGCTAGTGCTCCTGTTTGAAGAAAGGCAAATCAGTCCTCCTTTGGTTATTGAAAATCTGTCTTTTTGTTTCATTTAATCTTTTTTCAAGAACTTTTGAAAAATCTTAAAAGAGACTTTTACTTTTTATTCAAGAATTTATGTTGATTATTTAAGCTGCATACCTAAGGGTGAATAAAAATAATTAATTTTTAGTTGTTTCTAAGAAGAGTGTTTGCAAATAAAACACTTAAATCCTTACTTAAATTTACCTGAAACGATGTCAAAAAGATCTTGAATTAAGCTACAAATTCAATTCCTAATTAAAGAATGAATTCATCAAACTCAAAATTTTGAACTTAAGCTTTAATAATTCTGGTTATTTAATTTAAAAATTGTATTCTTCATTTTGCTTTAGGAACACTTTAATGTACATCCCACGTATATTTTTTAGTAAGAAAGATTTACTTAATCATTTTCCAATTCTGTTTAACAATTTATTTTCAGCACGCTATTTTATAAATGCTAAAACAAATTGTTTTTCTTTGTACTAAGTATTTTTTATTCATACGCTTTACCTGCCTCTACTTTGAATACGTGATAAACAATATTTTGTAATCGAAAGGGGAAATTCGGAGATAAAATATTAAATAATTCAGAAAAGGCGTCACCTAGCAAGTCCAACTATCAAATTAGTTTGGACGTTATAGATCAGGACATATCTCTATTTCAAATATCTTTAAAGACTGATTTTGTTAAGATCGATGCATCAAATTGTGAGTGTCCTTTCGCCCTTGTTTTCAAAACACACAAAGAATGTTGTACCCTTTACTTAAATATGTAACAGTGCTCAAAGTTTTATTGTAATCGGTACAGAAGTAAATGACAGTTTCCCCCTGTTCTCTCATCAAGATTCTATGTTTCAAATTTCATTAAAATCGATTAACTGAGACTTAGTTAAAATTGATTCAGACGCGTAAAAATTCCAGCTTCCTCTTTTTCCCTCCTCCTGATCCGCTTCAAATAAACACTCGTGTTTTAAATTTTACTAAAGTTTCCAAACAACCCTACAAAGAGGCGTATATTATACATTAAATAGCAACGTGCCTCACGAATATTTTTAAAAACATTTTACCATTTTTTTATTTTTTTTGTTTTATTATTATTCTTCACTTCCTCTTAATATTTTTTAAAAACTCTTTATTTGCTGACGTAATAAAAAAATAAAATTTTTATTAACAGCACCCGCACTCTTTTTATATTTGTAATTTAAATGAACACTGTCTGAGTGGTAGTGTGTCTGTTTGTCTATCTATCTGTCAGTCAATCTTAGAAACTTTATATTAAATTTATATGTCTTCATTTTGAATTAATGTACAAAGAATTAACATAAAATGCATTTACAACTGACAGTAATTATTACAGTTTTCTAATATTAATTAATGAAAACTTTATTTAGATTTTGCCTTGTATTTTTTTTTTTTCATTGTACTACAAAATACTGAAATTATATTTAGTCTATCTAAGTAACTGCATCCATCTATCTTTACTCCCTTTATAATTGTAATGCGGTTTTAAATATATAAACGTTTCTGATTTTGCCTTGTCATTCTCTGCTCGCTATTGGTGATTTTGTGTTTTTGTTTTAATGAATTTAGGAAACGGAATATTTAAGAATAACTAATTTTTAAAAACGTTTGATGATAAAAGAGAATTTAAGAAAAAATTTAAAATAAAAAAAATATTTATATAGAAAATTGCATGAATTTCGTGTAAGTCCAGATTTACACCATGCCATTTTTTTGTGCAATTTTTTTCAATTCTGTCTAAAAGTGGCAGCAACATGCATTATTTTAAACAAAACATAAGCAACAATAACATCCCCCTTAAAGTCAAGCCATGCCATATTGCTTACCCCTCTGCTTCACCATCAAATAACACTTCATGCTATTTTACAAAAACTGCATAGTGTAAATATTTATAATTTTTAAAACAAGACTTTAAGGTAACTCTCTCGATCCGTGTCAACATTAGAAAATGCATTTGTTATTCTCTTTACGTGTAGAAAAATTTTTTGTATAGATTATTCATGCCGTTCTTGAGTTCTAAAATATTTATTTAGAACCCCATAAAGTACATTACAGATATCCTTCTGTTTGTTTTTATTAAAATCTTATGGTCGCAAACATTAAAACGAAATAGGGTTTCAAAAATTTTACTAGACCGGTAGCAGCAAGTTTTACAAAAAAAAAGTGATGGTCGTATGTTTTTCATTTTATCCTTCTAGAGCTGTTTTACTACTTCAGCCCCACCCTTAACGCCGGTTTAAAGTTACTTTTTTGATTTTTTTGCAGACCTTACTAATAGATGATTGTTTTCAGATAATCTACGATGATTTGTAAAAAAAAGAAACACAATAATGGTTTGTGTCCTAGCTTTGTTATAATTTCCTTAACACAATAATGCCTCTGTTTTAAACTGAGAAATAAAAATATATGTAATTCAAGTAGTTGTTGATTAAGTGCTGTTTCTTTTTTTAACTCCTTTCTTTAGCTTTTTTATTCTTAATTAAAAAAAACATGTAATAAATTAAAAAATTCTGTCATATCAGCATCAGTTGTTGTGCATACTTTTTCTATATACAACATTTTTTTCTTGTTATTCTTCAGTTTTTCACATAAGAACTTCCTGCTTAGGCCCGCATATAATGCATTATTATTTATCGTTTAATGTTTTACTACATGGTGAGTTGGCATGTGTTAGCTGTTCTTTTTTTTTTTTTAATAAAACATTATACTGAATGACCGACGACGACTGGTGTTAAAAGTTTTGTTTTTTTTATTGATTTCTCTTGATTTTGTTAAGATATGGCTAGAAGGTTGTAGTAAAATCTTCAAAGAAAGTACAAATAGGCATTTTTAAATTTCTTCAATTACTATTGAAAAATTCTTTTTAAACTTTTTTTAAAGAAGAATTTTTTTATCTTCTTTTATTTTATATTTGCGGCCGCAGAACTCAGTCATTTCTAAAACTGCTTTGCAAAATTTTCTTTTAATTAAGAAGGTGATGCACAGGGATTGATCCCATTTTTTTATTGATTACAATATCAAAAACTTTAGGGTGCCCCCATACAACATTTATGATTTTTACATGTCTAATGAAGCGTAACGGACACTCATATTAAATAAAAAAAACTTAAAAATGAAAAAAATGTCCCATAATTTGACTTAAGTGGCTCTATCTGTTAAATCAAACACTCAAAAATTTCACAGATTGTGAACTTTTGTATCTGCTACAACAAGTACAAAATCAAAAACTAAAGCGTGTCCGTATAGGTGATGTTATTTAATGTATTTAGTCTTAAATTTTTTACCGTTATAGCCAGAAGGTGAAATTATAAAGATCGTGTATTGTTAAAATCGCTAAAATAACAATATAAATTTAAAGTTGTTAATCAAAGAGTGCCCCCATAGGTGATGTTATATTTTGTATGTGACCTTGTCTTTTAAATTGTATAAACAGACACTTAAAATTTAAACCGAGGGTGCAGTTCTACACCACAATTTTAAGTCATAGTTTACGTAATTTATTTTTGAACCGTCGAAAACTTGAAAATTACGCAGAATGTGTACTTCTATGTCCGTTATAATAACAAGTAAAAATATTTAAATTTTTAAATTAAAAGGTGACCCAGTAGGTAAGATTTTTTATCTTTATGGACCTTATTTTTGTGAGGTTATTCATAAAAAAATTAATTTTAGACAGAGTTTGTATTACAATTTCTATTTCATATTCGGTGACCCTCTGCCCATCTGCCTGTTTTGAAGTTTGTCTTTTTTAGGGGAATTATTTGCTTTTAAAATTTTTTACGCCATACTGTCAAGTTGTATGTGTCGCGTAGATAATTTTTTATGGCAATTATAAAATTTAGTTTACTTGTTTCTATTAGAAAAAGATAAAAGGAAAACCTTGAATAATTTTAAACATTTTCACATTTTCATATTTTTTAAACATTTTTATATTTAGTTCTTGTTGTATCCTATATTTTTTTTTTGCTGTGCTTTACATTGATTGCAATCTTTTGAAACTGACATTTAAAAAACTCTTCCAGGAATGTTTAATTTTTAATCGCTAGATTTCAATTCTTAATGCTTAAGACTATTCGAGTCTGAACATGTCTCTTTTTTGTCTTGAAAGACAGTAGGAAAAATTTTTTAGAATTGCTCGAAATTGATTTATTTTTCTAGTTTTTTGTGTTTAGATCTGTCATCGCTTTTTAGCTAAAAGATGTAGCTTCCATAATTTCCTGGAATAAAGAATTTGTTTTTAAAATAAAAATTAAGAATTAAAATGAACTTAAGCCGAGTTAACTAATTCACTATGCATTTTTTGTTCCGCTTCACATTTTTCTAATTTTTATTGTTTAAGTATAAGAAGTGAACGTTATGTAATTACATCAACTAGTCGAGGCAAAAGCTGCACACAATCTGAATAATAAGAAAGGGCATAAGCAATGTTAAAGTAATTTACTCTGCAAAATTATAACAATAAAATTGTACCTGTGATTTGTTTATAAGTAAAATATTGAACAAAAATGTTTCAATCAAGCCTACTGTACAAAGGTTATATATCAACCCAATTTTAATGCATCTCATAAAAGCACAAGAAAAATGTTTTTATTTTATAAAAAAGTCTCAAACTCTTCAAAATTGTTTCTTTTTAAAACAACAATACATATTGTAGTGTTTAAAAGCCCTTGTTTTCTTTTTCTTCTGAGGCTATTGGATTGAATTTTAAAAGTTTTATCAAAAGAAAATGAACACTTCAATATGTTTTCTATTTCTTTAACACTCGTTTAGGAAAAATGCAGCAGAATTTGGCTGTACTTAAAATAAATATAATTTTATAGTATAATAAATGTTTATTCTACGAGGGCCGTTGCAAAAATAACTTTATGAAACAAGGAAAACTAAAACAAATTGGAAAATGTCTGCTTTTACCTGCATATAGTTCTAAATTTTTCTTAAAAAAGTTAAGCTAAACAAAAAGAGCTTTCAAGTCCTAATTGTTAAATTTCTCTTTCTTTTCAACTGCGTTATTTTTGTTACATCTCAAATTGTAGTTTTAAGAACGCGTAATATTTTTTTATCATTGTACTACAAAATATCATATTTAGTCTGTCTATGTAGCTGCATTCCTAATACCTTCGTCTATCTTCACTCCCTTTATAATTGTAATGCGGTCTTAAATTTAAATACGTTTCTGTAACTTAGGTGACAAATTTTTCAAGTGAAAATATTATAGTCATCTTACTTTACACACAGTTAGCTACAGTTTATCATTAACTTTTCTATTAATTTATATGGAAATTGTTTTAATAACTTACCCTGTGTGTAAAACAGGATGACTATGATATTTTCATGTAAAACGTTTTTCACTTGAGTTATAGAAACAAGGCTCAGAGTTTTAATTGGAGTTTTGTTGTTGCTGTGTTGTTATGTGCGTCAATGCACTAGTCTTGCGCACAATCTTTTAATATTAAAATGTTGATAGGAACTGGTCAACCAAATTTTTTATTACCTGTTGAAAAGTAACCTTCGTAATCGTTTGACCACTTGCAAGATCTGTTTAGAATTTTGCGACCCAGTCTTATTTTATTGCAAACAAATTATTTAAGTGGTCTTCTTTAACAACATTTTCTTCCAAACTGAGAGTCTTGACATAAAATGTCTGTGTAATGTAACCGTTAATTAACTTCCAATTGCAGCCTATAGTTAGTTGCTGTACCACCCTCGTACTTATACACTATAGCTGTTCGCATTGTTCGAGTAAAATGATGACCCAGTTTAGCTTTGGCTATAAGAAATAAAAAAAATAAAAATAATATCATGTCACTTTAATACGCAAAAAAAATGTTTGTACTTACGAAGGAAAATAAAAAATGTAACATTTTTATTTCTAACAAGCAGCTGATGCTTTAAGCAATTTATTTTGTTTTTCCTTTCCCTTTCTAAATTTATGCTGCACACACATATCACAGTTTTATGTTTTTCTTTTTACATTTTTCTCTTCACTTATAGCAAAGAATTTTTTATAAAACGTTAATAAATAATTATTGAAATTCTTGCTATGCTTTAAGGCGTCCTTCAAACCTTTCTGTTGTTTGGACAAGACGTTCACGTCGCGTTGCCTCAGCACCTCTGCCTTGGGAACCTGATATGATGAATCCGCTGGTCGGTAATGTATCTTGGCCAGTTCCCGATAATCATTGCATAACAGTGACTCTCTTCAAGGATCCCCGCACCCACGAATTAGAAGATAAAGATTGGACTTTTGTTATAGAAGATGTAAGTATTTTTCCCTTAAGTTACATTTTTTCTTCTTTGTTTTTGTTTTTTTATAATGAATGCGAAATTATTTCTATGCATTTTCATTGAAAATATATTTTTCTTTGTGCAAGTACAATATTTGACACAGTTTCAGTTTGGCTTTTATTACACATTACATTGCAGATATAATTGTAGCCATATTCATATGACATACACTTACATAGGAGTTCATCAAGTAGATACAACAAGAATTTCCAGAAAGTAGATCATTGAGCATAATGACAGACTGTTACTGTATTAAAATTTTATAAAAGGGTTAATTTCGGTCTCATAATTGGTTTGGATTTTTATTATTATTTTTTTTTTTTCAAATATTTAAAGTAGGAAAATAGAGGCACTTATGATTTTTATAAAAGAATTTAAAGAATTGGTGTGGAATAATTACTGCGAAGTAGAACTTTAATTCATAAGAAGAGAAAAGAAATTAATGTACTTACATAGTTACGGTCTAATTAATAAAAAGTTTAAATTTTAGGTTTAAAGTTTAAAATAGTTCTTAAACACAATTCAGTTAATAAACTTTTTTTCTTTAATTTTGTATTCAAAAACACACAATAACAGTTCAATAACAGCTAATCTGTAATTTAAGCAATTTGTAGGCTTTTTTACACTAACTAACATCTCGGCGAAACGCATGGAAGATGTAGAAAATGTGAAACATTCGTTTGCATTGACAACATTTAACTTCTAACATTTATCATCAACTCATCTGTCAAAAACTTATAATTAAACGACGCATAATTTTTAGTAGTAAAAATAAGATTTAAAAAATTAATTCGGGAACACATTAATAATTGAACTAATTAATTGTGACTTCAAAAGAACAAACTTTTGTGCTGTTTCTATATTACAGGCGATCAACTCGTCTAGAAAATTTATATGAAAATAACTCAAAAAACTAAGTGCTTCTCATGCAAATTTTTCAGACTAGTTGATCGCCTGTAATACAAAAACAACACATTAGTTATAATTGCAATGGATTAAATAATGGACAACCATCCTAGCAGAAGAAGATGAATAAAAATTTTTAGTGGTTTGTAGGTCACAGTACACTGGATTATGAACATTTATTTCAATAAGAACTTATATTTTTTAAAAGCCGCTAAGGAACATTTTGGAAGAAAGATGTCCAAAATAAATAAAATAATAAATGCAAAAAAATAAAAATATTTTTTTTATCATTTGATTTTTAATTCACCGTTTTTATTTTAACAAAATTGCAGATTTTTTTTCCAAGCTCAAGGTCACCAAATAATAAATATTTCATTTATTGCTTTTGTTTTTTCAATACTTTGGTACATCTTTGGGTAGATTCTTAAGAAATAGAAAAATGTATTGTTTTTATTAAAATTTTTTTCCAAACTAGTGTTTATAAATTTTAAAATTATTTTGTTATAAACAATATCCTTTTTGTGTTTTTAAAAAATCTACACAAATATGTACCAAAATATCGAAAAAATCCAACCTTCCAAGGCGGAGGCTGTTTTTTTTTTACTAAAAACACAAAATTTATTTATTTGATGTGACGCTCCTTCTCGTATAATATATTAATTTATATTTTTAATGTCATTTTATCAGTTATGCTACCAGAATATCGAGATTACAGTAATTTTTCTAGTGGTGACACTAAAATAATCGACAGATGTAAAGTGGAACAAAATTGAGATAGGAACATCTTTTAAAGATGTTGAAAGATGTTAACATCCTCGCAAATTGATGGTAGATGTTTGATGGTTATCAGTGTTAAAAGGCTATTAAAGCTTTTACCTGGCAACTCGTGCTTTAAAAAAATTTTCAATTAACCTGACAACCGAATATTGTTTTCTATTTATATTTATGTTACACAAACAAAAAAAGTATACGCAATTGTAAATAAATATGTTTTATTTATTCTGGTCATAGATAAAATGACATAAAGGGATCTAAAATGGGCTGTTTACCTTTATTAACTATTCAAATAAATTTGTTTTAATATATTTTTGTTAAATGGAATGAATCTAGTTTAGTGTGGTAACTGCATAAATAAATAAAAACTGGTTCAGAAAATGTAATTTTACGGAAAAACTGTAATGTGAGAAATCCTGCGAAACCTCATATTTTGAAAGTGACGGACACCTTAAGCTTTTATATAAAATATAAAACATTTCAAATATTCTTTAGAGGAATGGGTCAATATGGATATCAAGGAGCACTTTTTAAATAAACTGTCAGAGTCCTTAAAAACCAGTTAGAAAACCCATTAGAAACAGGTTCAATGTTATTGAACTTTTATTTATTTTGTGAAAATTGGTACTTTGTTAAACAAAATTTGCTAGTTTTTGTAATAAAAACATTTTGTACATTGTGTACATAACTATGTACGTGTTCCAGGGTACTTGCTAAAATTAGATTCTATCCTATATTTATTTCTTCCTATATTTATTTCTTGAGAAGCGTTCTAGCTCATAACGGGTTAACAAACTGCCACAAAGTTCTCAAGATATCACACTTAGAACATATGGGGACCAAGGGTTTTTAATTTAAAATTTTGCCCTAAAAATTACTCTTCTATTCCAGGCCAACCTCTTACTTTATAAACAAAAATACAAGCAATAACATTCAGTTTTTTTATTTTGGCTTAAAAAAGGGTAAATCCAATAATAACGTTTTTTATTTAAAAATTGTTTATGAAAGGTTTTTGGATATAATTTTGTTAACATCTGCCCATTTTAGGTTTATTAATCTATTGTAAATGTTTATTGTTTATAACTGTTTCGTTTGAAATAAAAGCTTTCAAATATTAACAAACAAGTTTTGTAACGGTAAAACATTTCTACTTTCAAAGCCCTTAAAGTAACTCTCCGCAAGAGAAACAAAAAAACACACAAAACTTTTTAGTTAATTTTGAAATATAAAAGCTGTAATGTTAAAATTTTTCGTTATAAAAAAATATTAAAAAATTATTTTTTTTTTAAGATTTTTTATGAAATAAAAATTGAAAAAAATGTCACTAAGATTTTGTAAAATTTTTTAAGAATTTGTTTTTCTCAGTTGATTAAAAAACATAAAGCTATTCTTGCTTTATAACAAATTTTTAAGAGTCGCAATGAAACCGAAGAGCTGAAAGTTTAAATTATTCTAAAAATGGATTTTCTGTAAATACCAAAATGTCTATCAAGTAGAAAAATTATCTTGGTTTAAGAAAATGTGTTTTTTTTGTGCGGCAAGGCGTCCACAAAATGCAAAAATATACGGTTCATTACAATATTTTAAAAACGACACTTTTTAACCTGAAATAAGTTTATTATTAAAAGATTTTTTTTTCAAGTAAATTTGCTCTTGCTGAGGATATCGCAATCAAAAGCAAACGCCACAGAACAATGAAAGCTAAATTCTTTTAGCCCGAATATGCGTAGACGAAATTTGTTTTTGTGCTTATGGACAAATAATTATATTCTGCCGGTGTCTAATTTTTCTTAATTTCTTGAAAAACGTCAGCAAACATTTGAAAATATTTCTCTTTTAAATTTTGATTGAATTAAATAAATTGATTAATTTATTTGTACAAGTTATTTTATTTTTTTGGAAATCTGTTTAATAGTTCTTTTGTTTTTGCAACAAAACCAAAAAGAACCAGCATTTTATGACTTTCATTTTTATTTTCAATGTTTTTTTTTGCTTTCTTTTTTTATAAAATAAAACAAAAACAACCTTCCTATTCATATGTGAATGGTTTCTTTACTCATCCATTCTAAGCACCGTTTTTGTTTTAGCAATTTCTTTTAAAATTTATCTTAAGGTCATTTTCTATATTCATGCAGTCGTTATTTTGCTATAAAGAAATGGCTTCGAATGAATAAGTGATTTTCTGTATGATTTTTGACTTTTTTGTTTCTAGTGCATACAAATTATTGTTCTTTTTTGTTATACTTAAACAAATATAACCTTGAAATATTATAGTTTACAAAACAAAAAAATAAATAAATAAATACATATACGAGGGCAAATCAATAAGACTTTGAAAAATTATGAAAGTAATAAAGATAATTTTCTTAAAAGGGACAAAAGGCGTTTGAAACAAACATCCTTGAGAAAATCTGTCGTTCAGTTTGTTCACGATCTTTCCGTGTTGACAGCTTTGTTTGAAATTTAACAAGTTGTCATTCATATACATTTAAATTTATATGTTCTCGTGCGTCCAAAAATGATGATGGCGAGCCTTAATGCTGGTATTAGGATATTGATAAAATATTCAGGAAAGTTTTAAGGGACCAGCAGCTATCTGTTTTCAAAAAAAATTTCTCTCTAATTTTTTTAAAGACTTCCCCCCTCGTATTATATATTTTCGTACCAGAAAATAACATAAACATATTCTACAACACTTTTCAAAAACCTCAAAACCACAATTAAATAATTATTTGAAAGTTGAAAACGCAAAGTAAAATATTTTACAAAAATTACAAAGGACGAAAACCAATATTTAAAAAAGGTTTTAAATATCACATAATGGCCTTGTAGTTTAAAAATTTTGGTTTACTAAAAAACTAGAGTATAGAAAAAAAAACTATTTTCATATGTGCGCTGTATTTTTTTCTTCTTTTTTTCATATTTCAACAATTTAAATTCTACTTTTCTTTATTGCATGATTAATTTGTTTTTACTTTCATATCGTGCAGCAATTTAATAATATTAAATGATTTCTTACAAAAAAATATTTAATTAAATTCCTTCATTATAAGTGACATTTGCAGACACAAAAACGCCTCCACGCATTAATGTTTTTTTCTATTTAACTTCAGTTTTCTTCAACACCAACCAAAAGTTTTGCGAGACAACAAAACAAAATTAAATAAAACTAAAGTGAAATTTATAGCGGAAGTGGTGCTGAATATTTATAATAAAATTCTATCAAAAGTACTTTAGATTTAATATGAACGAAAAGAAAAGAAAAGTCATGCAAGCAATTTTAATAAGGATTAACTAAAAATGAAAATATATTCATTATAAAAGAAGGTTATCTTATTTATCCCTGTATTTTTAATACATTAAAGCAAATCGCTGATTAGAAGGTTTGAATAATTAGAAGGTTGTCCCTTTCCGCTAAAAAATAAATATAATTCCTAAAAAAAAAAAAAAAATATTTTTTGCGAAATTGTATTCAAATCTCGACTTAGTCTAAATTTATACCATGCAATTTTTTGATGAAATTTTTGTTGATTCTCTTTTAACAAAACATAAGCAACAATATTATTCCCTTAAAATTCAAGCCATGCCAAATTTCTAGTTTCATTTGAAATTTTATAGTTTAAATCGGCTCTTGCATTACAAAATTTTGTATAGAAATATATAGCAATTCAGTTTTTAGTTTCAATAAATTTTAAGAAAATGTACCTTCTCTTCTAAAAAAAAAACATATAGTAGTAAAAACTATACAGAAATATATTTTTTCCCCAAAATCACTGATTGAAATTCATAAGAAAAAACATGTTTTTAAAGATTTAAATTTTAGGGAAACCAGTTTTTGCAGAAAAAAATTATATCGTCGCAAGAATTAAAAAACGCTGTAACTGACAAAACATGAAATGTTTACCAGAGCCAAAAAAAAAAACCTGTATGAAAGTAAAAAAATTCATATCACAAAAACTATACAACTTAGAAATATGATTTCAAAAACTAATTTTTAATTTTTTTGGCTTTATAAAGGGTCATCCAAATGTGACGCCTAGCACTATATAATTTTTACACGTGACATCTTTTCAAATGACATAAGCCATTTTGTTTTATTAGAAGGTAGTACAGTTTTAACCATGGACAGGTACACATTGCAACATCGCTAGTTGGATTATTGAACAACGAACAACAGATCCATTGTTTTCAAGAAAAATTTTGTTTAGTGACGAAGCTAATTTCAGAATGGATGGATTCGTCAATAAGCAAAATTGTCGTATCTGGGGTGATGAAAATCCTCGTGTTATTCATGAAAAATCTCTACACCCACAAAAAGTTACTGTTTGGTGTGCATTTTGGGCAAATGGAATCATTGGGCCATTTTTCTTCGAAGATGATGCTGGAAATGCTGTTACTGTGAATGCTGAGCGATACTAATCAATGTTGAGAGACTTTTTATGGACACAGTTGAATCATATTGATGTGTCTGACGTCTATTTCCAGCAAGACGGTGCTGCATGTCACACAACTCGAGAAAACATTACGCTTTTGCGATCAAAATTTCCTCAACGTGTAATTTCACGAAATGCAGATTTCAATTGGCCTCCAAGGTCATGTGATCTAACACCATTAGATTTTTTTGTGGAGTTTTTTGAAAAGTCGAGTGTATGCTAACAAGCCACAAACAATTTATGATCTAAAGAACATCATTCAAGTTGCAATTCGTGAAATAACACCAGCAACATGTCGGAAAGTCATTGAAAAATTCGATATTCGGATTAATGTCTGCAGACGCAGTCATGGTGGACATTTGAATGATATTCTATTCCACTTATAATTGTAATGGATCATACTTTTAATAAAAAACACAGCTTGAAAAAGTTGCAAATAGTTTTTGTTTTATTTCAAAGAAACATGTAGGCGCGTTTTTTGGATGACCCTTTATATTGGCTGTAGACATTTTCTCTCAGGTGTATTATTCCCGGAGATTCTGCGGCTTACAACAATGTTTTTTTTTTTCGTGGAAACAAAATTTTAGAATTCTAAAACGCTTTGAGTGACACATTTGATTTTTTTTAAGTTAAAGTGAATAAATAAAGTGTGAAAAATATTTTTTGAACAAAATGCAAAGAATGGCGTAAGTGTTAGTTTTAAAAATTTAGCTGACGGAAAAGTGTCGCAAGCAACAAATGTAAAAAAAGACTAGTTTTTGTTAGGCTTACGACAAAGAAGACACTGGAATTTTTCGAAACGCAGACTTTTTATAAGTTCAGCATTTTTTAATTCTTGCGACGATATAAATCGATTTTGGTTTTATTTTTTATAATAAAACTAGTGTCAAATAAAAGGCTTTTTTATTATTTATTAAACAAATCTATCAAAAGCTATTCAGAAATAAATCGCCTATTTGTTTAGCGTTTCTAAGACTTGTTCGTTTACTGCTTCTCAACTTCTGGAGGTAGCATCCCCATAAAAGCTTTGCTTTATGATAGTTTTCTACACTTTTAAAAAAAGAACTAAAAGGACGAACTTAGGCATAATAAAAATTGTTTACTTATCAATATTTACTTATCAATGTGCTTGATTCCTTTAAATACCTGGTTTTGGTTTTTACTTGAAATTCCGCGAAAATCAATGTTTGAAGTGAAATTTTCAAAGTTTGTTAAACTTAGAACAATTTATTATTTTACACACATATTTTTATAAATGCAAAACTCTGAGCATCCCTTTTCTGCAAGTATATAACCAATGACTTTTTTTTGCTACAAATAGCGAGCAAACCACATGAGTATATTAATATTGCAAAATTCAAGGCAGGTGTAGGTGTTAAAATATTTTAACTTTCATTTAAACTTGATGAAAATCAAAATTGAAAAGGAAAATTTCTCATGTTAAAATAAATTGAAATATCATGTAACTCTCTTTAAAAACAACTTTCTGCATGTTTTTTTTTTTTTTTTGTTGCATTTAAATTCACAAATATAAAAAATAATTAAAATGACAAGTTTTTTAAGGGAAATCGATTTTAAAAGCAGACTTGAAATTTTTGTTTTTATTGCTTAAATATTCTGTTGGAATTGGCCATATTCGTAAGAGGGCTTAAAATGTAAAATGTCTGTATTCATTGGTCGATTAGTTTTGGTCACGCACCAAACATTGAAAACGGAAATAAATATGTAAATGGATGTGCACACTTCAAAACATTTACTTACAAACACTTTTTGTTTAATAATTGTAAAAAAAAACCTGTAAATTTAAATTATTTTCAATGTATTTTTATTATATATAATTTTGCTGTCACTGTTTATGAATGTCATGCAATAAATCAAGGCATTCGAAACAGAACTTAATAAAAAAATTAATTGATTTGTATTATTGACAAGCAGCTCTTGAGTAAAAGCTTGCTGGTATACGATCGGGGTATAAGTACCTTCAACATAAGAATTTATTATTTTATATCTTAAGAACTATATCAGTGATGCCAGATTTCATAAAAACTTTCCAAGCACGGGGGTGAAATAAAGAATAAAAGTACGAGGCAGTGTGTGCTTCTAGTATATAAAAAATTTCAGATGGCAATGTTTGACGTCATGTTGGCAAAATCTATTTGAAACGTTTAAATAAAAAATCTAATTCATTTTCTAATTTCTTGTTTTGGTGAACGAACAGTATGTCTAATACTTGCAGTATTGTTACTAAATATACAAATTTAATTTTTTTGTGCTACCAGCTTGTTACTATATAGACTTGAATTCTGCGATAAAATACGTCAGAGTTTGCAAATCTGTTTTTATTATTTTAAAAATTTTGTTATAGTTTTACATATTTTTTTCACTATAAAGATATAAAACTAAATACTACTAATGTTCATAAAACAGGTTGAACTCTTGCTGCCAATAGCATTTTTTCTAAAAATTAATATTTGCAAAAGAATGTTAGGAAAATTCTCCAAATCGCCAATATCACTTAGCGCATTATTTTAATTCCCTTACACTTTGCAACTTTTGTTGCGCAACTCTTAAGTTTGTAGGTGAGAGAGAAAAGACAATTAGAAACAAATATATTGTTTCATGTACTTGCAATTCTTTTTTTTTCTCATTCGTCTAAGCAATCAAGCCCGAAATTGCAGAAACAAAATTTTAAAGTGTGGGCACGAATGCAATTTTATAAGAAAATTTCAAAAAATTGCAGAAACAAAAACAAAAACGGGGACAAAGCAATTAAAAATTTATTTTAAACTCTAAATATAATTTTCATGTTCTTACAAATTCCATTTAAATTCTATTTCATTTCAAATATTCTCTTCCAGATAACTCCCATGGGTAAGAAACGTGTCTTAGCGAATGCCAATATAAATATGCGTAAATATGCCAGTATAGAGTCAACGCAACAAAGTTTTACTTTAAGTCTAAAACCGGTATCACGTAAAGTAACAGCAGCCGAATTAGAATTGACTATAAGTTGTGTATTTTTGCGTGAAGGCAAAGCTACGTAAGTGTTAAATAATACAAACTAAAATTTCTTGTTGTTGGTTTTTCTTAACATTCACCTTTTGCTTTTTTCACAGAGATGAAGATATGCAAAGTGTGGTATCTTTGATGTCTGTCAATAATAACTGTGATGTAGCACCTTTAGATGATTTAGAAGATATTCCTGACTTAGAAAATTCAGCTGATATATCGGATCATTTGTTTGATTTCACTCAACAATTGGAACAAATGACAACTAGTCTAAATGGTTGCATGGATTTGCCAACGCCTTTAAGTGGTAAGTTTTTGTTTGTGTGATGTTTGTTACTTTAAATACTTTTTGTTTTCGTAAATAAATGTTTGAATTGTATCCTAAAAAAATATATCTATATAAACAACTATCTGGTAGTGTATTATAAAATTAAATATTTTTGTAGTAAGTTGTAGAATAATGAGAACAATTGGTAAAGGTTTGTTTTATTTATTATCTACCGATCTCTACAATTAATTTTTTTTTTTCAAAAACTTAAGTATTTACAATTTTTAATACTTAAAACCCTTGTAAATCCAAATGTTCTCAGTCTAGATAAAATTATGTATTTCAATTACAATTGCTAAAATTTATTTTATTACACTGTTTCTAGTATCTTCCGTAACATTATAGATAATTAACATTATAGATTTAATAATTTGTTAATTGTAAATTTGTTCTACTTTTTTATTCTCTTTTATTCCTTTATAAATAATTATAACCAACATGAAAAACTAAATCAAATTTTCAAAAACAAAACAAACAAAAAAAAAAAAAAAACAATCCGGCCACAATTCATTAAATCATCAATTATTGTTTAATTTTTGTATTTGTTTGTGTAATTAACTATAAAAATATTGTCCTGTTAACAAAAATGTATAAAACGTTAATAAATTTTCCCTAAAAATCAATAACAAATATAAAATTCTAACACCACACCATAAACATTTAATGTTACTTGCGTGTGCGTGTGTGTATGTATGTATATGTGTGTATGTAGTACCTTCTTTGTCAGAAGATCCCACTCCATTGGCTGAAATAAATAATTTAAATTTTGAACTTGAATCAGATAAATATCCATATTCACCCATGAACGAAGATAACGGTGAAGAACTTAAAGAAGAATTATTAAAAACGCCAAGTGCTGCAACAGCAACAGCAGCTGCAACAACTACGGCATCTACCATAACTACAACTGTTATTACAACAACTATACTGCCGACAGCACAAAAAGTTCCTACTGATGAACATTTAGCGGACAAAGCAACGAAAAAAGATTCAAAAACAGCTAAAATTATAACCTCAACGCCTATTACCAAAGTAAATGACAAAAAATCCGAAGAAGGTAAGAAACCAGAACGTGTACGTAAGGGTTTAAAATTCCCCCAAGAATATGAACAACAGCAACAAACCAAAGATTCCTTAAAACAACAGCAAGAACAAAATTCATTGTCATCTATAGAATATTCATTTGAGAAAGTTAAAAAATCTTCTCCTGATTCTAAAAATAATTCAACACTTAACGAATCAACTGTAATGACAGATAAAACTAAAACTTCTACTACTATCTTAATGACAACAGCGACTACAACAAATACGAATAATAAAACACAGGATACAACAACGAAACATAATAATTTAACTAATAACTTACTTCATAAGGAAGATGGTTCAATTCAACAAAAATCTGAACACAAACGTCCTGAGTTGCAACCTTTAAACTTAAAGAAATCCTATGAATCTATAGAACCATCACCGGCACCTGCTTCATCTACAAATATATCAAATAATAATAATTCCTCTCATTCGAATGGTCATCTTTCTGTTAATACACATCATCATAATAATTCTACAAATAATTCTTCATTGAAACCTGTCGAAAAAATTATACTCAAAGAAAATACTCCCGGTCAAGATTTACTTGAATGGTGCAAGGAAGTTACCAAAGATTATCCAAATGTTAAAGTTACCAATTTAACAACTAGTTGGCGTAACGGTATGGCCTTCTGTGCCATAATACATCATTTCGAACCAAATTTAATGTGAGTAGAGTTTTTTCACGTTTTTCATTTAATCTCAGGCGATGAATAATAAATTATTATTTGAAAAAGGCATTGCATCAAAGCAGACATTTTGTAAATCTCGCAATTTAATTAAAATATCAAAATTTTTATAATATCGGAGCTATATCCGACTACGGCTTCTTTATTGATCGGAATTATTTATACTGTTTGAGAAAAAGAGATAGAGAGAGAGAAAGAGAGGGAGAGAGTAGTTGTAGCAATATTTTTTTAACAGAAGAACATTCCTTCTTTGGAAAGGGATAAGGTAGAGTAAATAAGCAGTGAAGAAGAGTTAAAGATGAAATGATTATTTTTTCACAACCGTGCAATTGCACATTTTGTTTGTTTTCAGAACAGTTCCAGCGCCTCTGGTAGCAGGCGTATTATAATTTTTAAAGTTGGTACAGACAATTTAATTTATATTTTTAATTTGCCAACGACTTAATGCTGTATGTTCATACAGACAAAAAACTCCACTGATTTTTTTTAAATGATTTGAACTGCTCTGTTCACTATAAATATTTGGCGTGTCTGTCAACCTGTTAACATGAATATTTGAATTTATATTACGAGACTATTTTTTCGTTTAACATCTCTTAGTGAAAACTGAAAATCATTCAAAAAGCTTTATTGTAAATTATGTATTTGAGACATTTTAAAATTAAATAACTCGTAAATTGTGTCAACTGGAAATTATACATCTTTACAAACATTTTAAACTTTTTCAATTTGTCTTTCAATGCCAATTGAAAGTTTTGCAAACGTCTGTGGCCTCTTCCGTGAAAAGACTTTATGTTTAACATTTTAATTAAATAAATAGAAATAAAAGAATAAATATTTTTCTGCAAAAAATACTTAATTATTCACGTTTTTGTTGTTACAGAGACATGTCTAAACTTACACCACATGATGTGGTGGGTAATTGCCGTATAGCATTTGATGCTGCTGAATCACTAGGAATACCACGTGTTATAGAGCCACGTGATATGAGTTTGTTGGCCGTACCAGATAAATTGGCAGTTATGACGTATTTGCATCAATTGCGTGCTCACTTTACTGGCAAACAGCTACAAATTGAACAAATTGGTAATTGATAGACATCATAATAAATAAACAAAAGAATAATAATAAATAAAAAAAAAACAAATCAATTAATGAAATTTATTTTATATTTTTTTGTTTTCTACTTTGCAATAGGTCCCACATCAGATGAATCTAGTTATGTTATTGGCAATTATAAAACTGACAATTTATCATCGCAAAATTTACTTAATTTATCACATTTGAAAGCACAACTCTTACATCAGAATTCTTTAGATGACGATATCTTTGGCCTTGATAATAAAACGCAATTATCGCCAACAGCCAAGAAGGATGTTAAAAATTTAATATTGTCCGGTTCGAAGAGTATACTGGGTAAGGTGTTGTCACCTACCAAGGACAAGAACTCTATAAATGCTTCTCAACATTCAAACTTAAATAGCTTGGCTGCAACAACTCCTTCACCGTTAATTGAAGACAATAATGGTTCTCGCAATAATACAGAAGAAAAAGAAAAATTAAATTCTTCGAATCAGGAAAATATTTCCTTAAATGCACAACAAACAGTTAAAGAACCTTCATCACCCACAGCTTTAGATCCAGATACTACAAATGTAAGTGTAGTTATACTACAATTTTTTATTTCGCTTTTATTTCTAATCTTTTTTTCTTTAATTGTTGAGTTGTTCATAGTTTTTACAGCTTAGCTTTCCTTTATTACTTTATTTATTTAATTAAATTGAGTTTCTTTATGGCTTTTGTTTGGCTTTAATTTGGTTTTAATTTTGTTTTTTGTTACTTTTGTTGGCGCTTAATTTGTAGAAAATTTTATCACGTCATAAAGAACAAAGTGAAAAGGCTCGTATTATGATGGAGAAATTAAGAATTTCTCAAAACGATAAAAATATTAATGATGTAAGTAAAATGTTTGCATTATCATTTCATTTCATATAATTTTTTTAGATTTATTTTTTCAATTAATAAAAATTTTTTAATACTAAAAAGTTTAATAAATATTTTTTTCAAATACTGACTAAAAAGCTTTAGTGCAAATATTATTTTTAATAAAACAAATATTTTTCATATTATTAGGAGGAACGTCAACAACGTCTACGAGAACAGGCCAGACGTTTAATACTTGAAACACGCAGCAAATCCTCTAACGGCAGTAGTTTGGATAGTCCAACATCACCAACAAAATTAAAACGCTACAATTTCAGCACAGAACGCACGATTTCGCCGATCAACAATACCCTAGATTTAGATGAGAATGGTTCAACATCGCCAAAACTACCATCGTCGCCAACGAAGAAAATAATGCCACCACGTGATAATGACAGTAGTAGTAGTATAAATAAATCAAGTCCTAGTCATAGATTAAGTTTAACTAACGGTGGCAGTACTTTGCAATCTTTCAATAATGTTATGGATAGAATAACATCACCAAAGAATGAAAATATGGTGAGTTCTAATCAAGTAATATGTGTTGTAAATTATCCTTAAATAATTTCTCTAACAGGGTGAAAAACTTTCCTTTATACAATCCGAGTTGGAAGCCCTGGAACGTGAACAGGTGGCCGTGGATCAAAAGGCAAATAGTTTGGAGAAGAAACTGCGTGCTGTTATGGGCGGAAAACCAAGTAATAATAGAACTAAACCAAATTCATTTATTAGATTAATACGTAATAGTATTGGTGGTGGTGAAACAATACGCATTAAATTGTTAGATATAGATAATGGTGAATTGTCGCTTAGTCCTACGGGTAGTACCGATTCATCAACAAATTCCTCTTCATCCTCAATGTCAAGTGACGGTGATGAAGATGATGATGATAGTCAAAAACGTCATCCTCATCATCACCATCATCCTACTGAGCAGTCTAAAAACAGACGTTTGCGCAAACGTCAGCATCCACACGTTAAAAGACAACGTTCACAGTCATGTGTTGTTGAATTGCAACACCACGAAAATTTACCATCAAATACAACAAATCACATTGTAAAACAAAATGATAGTAATTGTATAAATATTAATTATAACAATAAAAATAATAACAATAAAAATAATAGCAATAATCATAATACATCAGTGATAACAACTACCTTAACACAACCCTATAGTGTATTATCCTCAGCTTCGTCCAATCATTCCTCTTGTGATAATTTCAAAATATGTAGTGATGAAGAAGAGCAGGTACTCAGAAGACGTCATAGAAGACGTTTCACAACTCATAGAAGATCAAGAAGTAGAAGCAATTGTGGTGGCGGTAAATGTTTTATAATCGCTTACAACATTTTTGTTCAGTGCTGCTTTGCTTTTTTATAGCAAACTTAACTTAAAAAACAAACAAAAAAAAAAAAAAATAAATAAATATAAAACCAGACGCAAATCTAAATCCTGCAAGTTTAAAGCCTGCACTAATCTCAAAACAATTAAATAATAATTTTATTAAAAAAAAAAAAAAAAAAATTTTCAGCTTTTTGCTGCAGCCTTTAGTAGTGCCCTTTAAACATGACACTCAAACCATAACATAACTTTTTTTATTATTGGGTGTACATCTTTACTTATCACCGCTTTTCTTTTATATTTATCTATAATTAATTTAAAGTATGAAACCTTGCAAACAAAACGCAAGTCACTTAAAGAAGAAACTGTTCAACTTTCAAGAAAAACTTGATATGAACTCAATTTTTTATTTTATTGGCAGGATTATTAATAACAGACCATGTGACAAATTGAACAATACTTACTGCAAGAATTTGAAATTCAATGCTTCGAAATATTCGTGTCATGAACTATATCTGTCAGCTTACTTTGGCAGCAAAAAGGTACTAAATTCGTAACATTTTATTTTATTTTTTATTTGTTATTTCAGATTGGTTCCATTTGAAATTTTTTCATTTATTCCCTATTATTCGCGCTTTAACATACGTAATTGAAACGTATGTTTTAAGCGGTAAAAGGAAAAAAACTCGTACCACGACCACACTTCCAAACCAGTTTTTTATTTGATTATGCACATTATTATGGAAGTTACAACATATTTCCTTCTGTCTATTAGACCTCATAGTCCGGACATATCTATATACCAAATATCTTTAAAATCGATTTTTTTCTTGTTTTCTCCCCCACATATCTTTCCTGTTCCTTATTTCTTAAAAAAAGCACACCCACTTAGATTTACTACATAAACATCTATTTGTTTTAAATTTTATACAAATTGGTGCAGCCGTAAGTGCCCCGTCCTCTTTGGAAATAGACGTCTAAAACAAATTATTTGATTCATGAAAGACCCGGCTTTGATTCTAATGCTCTTAAAATTTTTTAGTTTCTTTTGGAGTCACTTTCTCTCCCTTTTCTTCAGTTTTTAACTTCCTGAGGGTCGAAATTTGACTTTTTTGCTTCCTCACTGTAAGCATTCGAAATCAAACGAACAGCCTGACCCGCGGATTTTGTTTTTAATTAAGCAAAAACCAAAAGAAAAAAAAAAAATGCTTCATGTTATTCTAAATCGATAATAACTTTGTAAAGAAGCCTTGCGTAAAAAGCACATGCTGTGCTTTCTGTAAATTCTATTTCTTTTTTGTTTTTTACTGTTAATTTCTTCTATGGAAAAATGGCGAAAGTAAAATTGTACACCTTATAATTATTCCGTTTGAATCAACTCATTAATCATTTCAATGTGTGTAAATTAACTTCGTTTTTACATTTTTATAATTGTTAAAAAAAAAAAAAAAACTCCAGTAAATAAAAACCACTAATCTCTCATCATATAAATATTATTTTAACATGCGTTAAAAATGCTTTAGTTGTTGATAATTATTTTTATATAACTTGTTATTTTCAAATAATTTAATTAAACAAAATTAAAATAGAAAATTAATTTATATAAATTTTCCTTTTAAATTCATTAAGTTACCGAAGAAACAGAGGAGCAATTATTATCTCAATGGTTTACTTTGGTTAATAAAAAGAACGCTTTAATACGCCGTCAAATGCAATTAAATTTACAGTAAGTTTTATTTATTTTTCCACATGAATTTATTTTTAAATAGATTTCTTTGTTGTTGTTGCTTTTTATAGTGAAAAAGAATGTGAATTGGAACATAAGTATAATTTGCTTAAAGAGGAGCTACGTGCTGCCCAATCTGTAGAAGATTGGCGCAAAACAGAAGCTCAGCGTGAAAAAGAAAGTGTGCTTTTGGAAAAATTGGTGGCAATTGTAGACAAACGTAATGAATTGGTGCAGTGTTTACACAACGAGGAACAAGCGTAAGATGTCTTTTTATTTTTATATTTAAAATCAGTTACTTTCTTTTGGAATTCTAATTGATTTTAATTTGTAACAATTTTACGAAGAATAGAACAAAATATTCACATTCGTTGGTAAATTTTCAATAACACATTTTCCAATTTTGAATTCACTTAATAATGTAAAAAAATTGAGGGTTTTTTTGTTTTTACAAATATTTTAATAAAATATGTTTTAATATGAAGAAGAGCTGCTAGTGAAGGCACCCTTGCTCTATTGGCTGCTATAAAATTGTTCAAACAAATGCATTTACCGAAAATTAACTTTTTAAATATTAAAAAATTATTTAAGAGTTTTGATTAAGTCTTACTCACTTCCTCATTAGTAGATCAATCTTAGTTTTTTGTCTCCATATCACTTTGTCCTTCCTTGGCTTCCTATAAGACACATTGCTAGTTCGGGGAGTAAAATGTATAATAAAAATATTAAAACTTTTAGCCCAATTTTAAAGTGTTGTGGACTGCAGATTAGGAAATGTGTGCGCTTTAAGCGAGGTCTTAGATGTGTGCCGGGACTGGTTTAAACAAAGTAATCAATAGAACTTTTTTGTCCTCTTCTATTTCCTTCAAAATTTTTTCAGACATCCGAACCCTACAGTCTAGAGATATTGTGGATGCTTTAAAATTGTATTGAATTAAGCCGATTACCGATATCTCGTACAAAAATTATCTCTTATAATCTGTCCACGATTATCTATAACTTCCACGTAAGACTCAGTCTTGAAAAAATTCCTTTATTTTCTTTTTGACCAGTATTAAAAATTACTTAATTTTAGTGTAAATACCTCTGTAATGTTTGGTTTTGTTAGGTCCATTTCCTTTAAAACAATTTACAACAATACAAATTTTCCCAAATATATAAAAGGAAAATGTTGGTGGAGGAGTAGAAATTGTTTTCATTAGCGGACGATGAAGCAAGCAAATTAAATAAGGAAAAATCTTTTTTTTTTAATTTATTAAAAAAATCATAATGAATTTTGTTTTTAAAATGGATTTGGAACAAATTTGAATTTAATAATTGTGAATTTATTAATGCAAATTTGTTAAAAGGAATTTAAAGTACAAAATTGTAGCAAATTTTTTTCTAAAATGTATTCCAAATATTCTTTAATCAACCAAACAAGTTTTCTTATTAAAAATTCATACATCTGGTTTTATTTTTTAGTATCGAGGATGATCACGAAATCGCCCGCAATTTGGAACAAGTAAATATCAGTGGCAATAATGAAAAATGTGTCATTTCTTAAAAAACAAATTAATCGAATTAATCCTTAATAACTACAACAAAAGAAAAAAAAAAAAGAACTTTCAACAACATCCAAACAGAATTTAAGAGACTTCCATAACTGTGTGTAAAACTAAACAACTGACAACAGCCACATCAATTTATATATTTTTTAACAAAACGGCGTTAAGATAATGAAAAACAAAAACTAATTTTAAGTTTCTGTCTAAACTAAGCGTGCAAACAAAAATGTTCACAGTTTTCAAAACGAAATGAAAATCTTTATGTGTCTAGCTTTATATATTTTATAAAATAATTAAAAATACATTTAAAATCAACAAATCATTTAAAAGAAAATAACAATTATTTATGACTCGATCAAGAAAAACAAAAGCAAAATTATTAAATCACTACACAATAAAATTATAATAATAAAAAAAATGGATTTGATTAAAAAGCAAAACATACAACAATATTTTAAACCTTAAACAGACAAAATCTAAAATCTAAAAGAAGAAACAAACTATTTTGAACATAAAATTCTATTTAAAACAAAAACAAATATTTTTCGGTAAAAAAATTTCGAAAACCAAAATAAATCTTAAAAACAAATGTTATAAAAAAGAAAATTAATTCAAACATATAAATTTGAAAACATACGTCCGTTAGCTATTTAAGTCTGGAACAAAACGAATCTAAATAATAAAACACAGTTACACAGATATTTTTAACATGAACCTATTTGATCAACCCATATTTTTTTTTCAATTTCTTTATTATTAAAAAAATTTTGTGTGCCATTTTTTTTATTTATGATTTTAATTGTATTATTCTGCGCTCAATAGATACTCAGTTTTAAATTGTTTTATATTTAAATACCTTAACATTTTCTTATTTTTATTTTTTTACTTTTTATTTTATTATTACTATTTTTATTATTTTTTTAATTATTTATTTTATTTTTTTTATTATTTTTTTTTCTAAATGAACAGAAATATTTTGAAAACTTGTTACTGTTCAGATTCTTTTATAACATCTATGAAACTAGTTGTGTGTAAATTACCTCTGCATGATTTGTTAGAATCATGTACTGGAACAAATTAAATATTTTTATATTTTCATCGAAAAAAATGTATAAAAAACTAAAATAAAATAAAACAAAACAAAACGTATAAAGGCAGCACACTATTTAACTGCAAATTGCTTTTGAATCATAATTTTTAACACTTTTTTTGTTCTAAAATGTAGTCTGTCAGAAAAAGAAAGAAAATAAATTTTTATTCAATTTTTAAATTTTATAGATCGATTAATTAAAATTAAATTTATCGTTTCTTCTAAAGAAACGACGTAAAATATACAACACTTTCATACAACTTGTTTGCTAAACAATTTTCCCATTGAATTTAGACATTGCAATTGTATTTGCGATTTTTTTAATTGCATTTCGGATTACTGTTTTTTGAAATTATTAACATTATTCCTATTCCAGAGTTTTTTCTTTTGCAACTTGTTTTTGAATGTGAGCACGAAAACAATTTTCGTTCTCTCAGATTTTTAAATATAAAGTTCTACGACAGAAATATAAAATCAGCATCTACAAAATTACTTATCGATTAAAATTCCATTAGGCAACCAATACACAAAATTGATAATTTTAAAACTATCATATTATTATCATCATATCTTAAACCTTTGCGATATGGTTGTTCTAAAATTATTTTTGCTATAAAGACTTAATTTTTTTATTTAAAGGTTATAAAATATAAAAAGTTTTCATTAAAATACACGATAAAGTATACACTAAATAGGATATTAGATGTTACAAAAGAATCACAGTTTCGAATCAATTAAAAAAAAATTTCCTGTATGACAAGAAATAAACAATCGTTATTCATTTCCTTCTCATCAAATATTTTACGTTTTGTAAAAAAAAAGATTTAAATTCAGCCATATGATATCTTAATTCCGTTGTTAAACAAATTATACCTAATTTTGAGGAAAGAAAGAAAAAACACGCCCACAACCCTCTTAATAAGGCTGTATATTAAAGTTTAAGTTTTAGTTATTTTTAAATTAAAAATTAATAATAATAATAATAATTTATACTTTTAACTAAGTGTGATCCTAATTATAATTCGTGTTTGTATAAAGTTTAATTTATTTAAATATGTAATTTTATTTGGTACCTTTATTTTTATTTAATTTTATTTCATTTACATTTCAAGAGTTAAGTTGTGTATATTTTAATTTTAGTTTTAATTTAATTTAGATTTTTGTGTTTAAAATGAATTCCCCTTTTTGTGTGTTATTAATTGTAATTTATTTAAAAAATAATTTCTATTGTATATTATTTCTTATTATTAATTTTATTATTTTGTTTGCTATTCCTTAAACAAAAAAATAAAAAACAATCTAAGTTTTAGAGTTTCTAAAAACAAAGCTTAATAAAAAACAAAATAAAAATAAATTAAACAACAAATTATTTCGTATTTATTAAAAAAAAAAACAATTATATTACAAAATTATCAAACAGAAAACATACTGCAATAAACCAGAAATTATATTTATCAAGCGATAATAAAAACAATAATGTGTGGTGTGTTTTATTAAAAAAATCTATTGAAAAAATTCATATTTTTTTTATTTTTTAAATATGTAATGAAAATCGAAAGATTTAAAAACTTATGTTCCATCCATTTTTTTTTTTAATTTGTTTCGTGTTGTGAAATCTATAGAAATTCATTATCTCCTTTACATCAATCGTTTTTTAAACCAATAGATTTCCACCACTCACCTCCTAAAAAAATTATTATAAAATTAATAATTAATGCGGAATTTGATCTTCACTGTTACAGGGGGAGGGCTTATTAAGGTCGACCGATTCCATAAAGTTCGTTTGTCATTTCATTAAAGTGTTTATCAGATTTTTAAAGTAGTTGTCGGACACCTTATTTACGACTTAGACTACGTTATCGCTAGTATTTCGGCCAAGGTTCTATTTCGCAGCTTCAAGTAGTATATTTCTATCTGTGATGCTTGGATGTATAATGAACTCTGCATGCTTTATATATGCAATGTATTCGAGCGGCTTAGCTTTTTCGTGACGTCATCGTTTTTTATCTAACCGCTATTTCACACGACGGCTTTTTAATAATAAAAATTTCATGATATTTTTGTTTGTAGGCAGGAGGTGTAGAGACGCAAGCGAGGAAAGGAAAATGGCACAGCTTAAGTTTTGAGAGGATGTTTTCACACTTGCTGGAATTCGCTTAAAGAGAATTGAAAAAAAATGTCATGAAAAAATGCCGTTGTATGAAATGGTTTCAAGGTGATCTGCTTCGATTACACGCCTTGGATATTTTGAGTACTATCAGAATTTGCCATGGTTCTAAGCGATATTGAAGCTTTAATGAATTTTATTGCCCATTTGAAAACTATCGTTTATATTCTGAAATTTTCCTCTTAAAGTTAAATTGGTATCAACCAGAATCACAAGGAGCTTAGCAGTTTTAAGTGAATTAATTTATTTTTCTTTAGTGCTATTAAATGATGCAGAAGGTTACCTAGTATTTTTAATTTTGCTTTAAAATAAATTGGTATTTTCACACAATTTTGTATCCACATTTTGTGAAAAATTAGTTTTTTATATTAAAAACAAAAATAACTGCCGATTTCTCTACATGCGAACGAACATTTCTTTCGCATGTTTATACTGAAAACAAAAACAAATTTTTATGTTTTTTGTTTTCAATACAAGTATGCGAAAGAAGTATTCGTTCGCATGTAGAGAAATCGGCAGTAAATTTCGATTTCTTATTGTTAAAAAGGATTCTTTTATAAAACAAGAATTAAAATTATTTATTAAAAAAATATGTATGTTTTCGTGTTACTACTGTTTTGTCAAATATTTTTTATTCTACTAGCGATTTAATAAAAATATTAACTTAACAAAAAATCACTTGAACGCGAAAACTACAAATTTAGTTAAGATATTAACAAATGGCATGTGATTTGACACTGCGTGAGCATCAAACATGAAAGCAGTTTTTTTAATTATTCAGAACACCAATCAGCATAAAAAAATCTTTTTATAAGCGATCCGATAAATTCGATTCTCTATCATAAGAATTAAAAATTTAAAAACAATGTCTCTTCCTTGAACGTATCGTTGCTTACAAGTTGAAAGGTCCGAACTCTCATTTTTTTAATTATGTTTTTTAGTGATTCCAAAACATTTCCCACAATACACCACGTCACAAAATTTTAATACATTAATATTTAAAATAACAATTTACAATAATATTTTTACTTTTTCCTGTAAAGCTGCAATTATGTAAGTTGAAGCCTTTCTATGCTATTTTTAGCTCAGTTAAAATTTATTCAACAATAACCTTGAAGAAATATTGTCCTGTTTTTATTCGACTTCAAAGAAGAAGCAAAAGGAATATTTATTCATTCTTCTGGTTTTTTTTGTATTGTAAAATTTGCCTTTTAATTAAAAGGTTATAGTAGCAGATGGGCCCCATTGTGACAAATGACATAAAATATAAAAAAATGAGCTCTATTGCGTAAGTCGTTGCCGACGTTGTTGTCGATTTTTACCCACAGTCAAATTTGGTCGACGCAGACAGACAGTCAACTAGACACTCAGTTGGTATTAATTTGCGCACATGTGTTGACGTCGACATGTTATCGATAATTTTTAAGAAAAAATATCATCTCCATTTATTTTTAAATTTTTAAATTTTTGTGAAAAAATGTTTGAATCAAGTGAAAGCAGTGCTAAAGAAAATAAAGATATGCTTAGGGTTCGGAGATAAGTAGTGAGAAAAGATCAAACACTTATTTTTCGGACAGCACGTAAGTAATCAAACAGTTTGTCACTTATTTGTAATAAAAAAGAAACTTTTTATTTTTGTGTATTTTGAAATTTTTGTTAAAGCATTTAAATTCGTATTAAACTTGAGCCTTTAATGAGAAGCGCCATTCATTCAACATTAAATTCCAACACGTTAAAGTTTGCTAAAACATTGCGGTACTTGGCTCAAGGCTTATACCAATCGAGTGTTGGTACTGATTTTAATCTTGGATTATTGCAACCAACTGCATCCTTAGTTTTGGAAGAAATGCTTGATGTTTTAGAAAGAGTCATCTGAGCCCTTTTTATTAAATTTGAAATTACTGAAATTACTTTAAGAAGACGGGATAACCTGGCATAATAGGCTGTATAGACGGTTCGCATATAAAAATTCAAGCTCCTAAGAGGAATGATCAAAATATGTACTGCAATAGAAAGCTTGTAAGTTAAAAAAACAAATAAAATTTTACTATGTCGACGCTAAAAACTTTGTTGACAAAAACAAAGTCAATTCTGTTCAACGTCCACGTAATACTGCCTTCATTAATATAAATTTGCCGACAATAACTCCCAATTACTCTCAATGTTGACGACGACAATATAGCGAGTACGCCGTCGACATCACTTGTAACGACGTCGACATTCGCAATAAGAGTGATTCATCCTTCTAAAAATAGATTTTTTTTAATTCGCTTTATTTATCGAATCTCCAAATATTTTTATCACTTGCTTTACCACTTAGAAGATCGCACCTACTGACGCCATGTAATATTCGAGAACTAAGAAATTGGTTTTTAGAGAATAGATATTCGGTTAAAGGGTAAACTTTGAAAATGATATGAAAAAGTGGTTTATGAATTTTTTTATTTGACACGCGAACTGTTTATTAAGTTTCTTTGCTCTCTTCTGTACACGATCGAAAAACTCCAGAATTTTTAAAAGTACATATTTTTAGAAAAGAATTATTTTTTTTTTTTTTTGCTTTTAACGTTTTCAAACTTTTGAGACAAGAATTTAGTCCACCAAACTTCATACAGAATTTTTATGCTCGAAACATTAAGAGCATTTGAATCCTGAATATACTTATTACCCATGGCCACAAATAAAGCAGCATGTTCGGCCATATGGTCTTGTAACTATACAATGTTCTCTTATACAAGGAATAAAAACGGAAGGTTCTTATTTATTTGAACTTGGGGCTAACAACTTGCTTTGTCAGTTATTATTATTATTTTTTTTACTAAGGAAAACTATTTATCCCGTTTAGTTCTAAGATTTTTTGTTTTATTTTAAAGCAAATAATTTTCTAATTTTATTTGCATTGAAAAAGAAAAATATGATTTTGGCAAGTCACACAATTCAGTTGTTTTTGTGACTAAATTTACTAAAACAAATTTTTGAAATTTTAAAATGCCCGTTCTTCCAAATGCGGAAGTATATTTTTGCATTAAATAAATTAAAAACGACTTTATAATTTATATGGTCGCTTAAAGTTTTTTTTATTTAATAAATAATTCTATTTATTATTTTTTTAAATTTAAAATTTTGCTATAATAATTTATTATTTAATTTTATTTTAAAACTTTGACAATATGTTTTGTGGTTTTGCTTAAAGCTTAAAAATAAGTGCACTTTATTTTAGTTTTTTATTTTATTTTGTTTAACTATTTCTTATATACAAATTTAATTTAAATTAATTATTATTTTTTTTTATAAAAATAATGGTCGTTTTAGAAAATACTTTTTGTTTCATTAAAAAGTAAACAACATAATAAATTGTTTTAAAAAGTATTTAATTAATTTGCTAATGGAAAACTTGTTTTAGCTTAAAAGGGAAAACAAATTTTTATTCTGGTAGACATTTTGTTGGGTTTCTTTTTTTTTTTGCATTTAGTTTGGAAGTTCTAATGGTTAAAAATTTTTTTAATTTTTGATTTTGGTAGACATTTTTTTTGTTTGGTTCAATTATTTTTGGAATTTAACAAATTTTTTTAATTTATGCTGGGTTTTGTTGTCTGTTCTTAAAATGGAAGTTAATTTTTGGTACATTTCTTAAGATGATTCAGGTTCGTTTGAAGGTTGTGGTTGGGGTTGCGGTTGGGGTTGTGCTGTTGTTTTTGTGGTTGCTGCAGCAGCTGCCTCAGCAGCAGCTTGTTGTCTCTTTTCCTCCTCAATTTCTAAACGTTCTACTTTACGTATTTTATGAAGTTTTCCTTAAAAATATAACAAAAATTATTAAATTCTTTAATCTTCAAATTAAAAAAATAAGATTTCACTTACTTGCACATTTTAACATTATAGTACCCCACCATATGGACCAACCCCAGCCAACAAAACAGAATAGAACGCAAAATAATTGCGATACAGCAACAATAGTATTTATAATAAACGATCCAAGACGGGCTTTAGCACTGTCGTATTGTGAAAAACGTGGTATGCCCACGCAAAGACAAAATAAGCCAGACAATAAGGTTCCTTTAAAAAATAAGAAATTTATACAAAAAAAAAATTAATTTGTATTTATTGTGGTGTAATAAAATTTCAAATCTACCTAGTCCCGGTACCACAGCATTGCATATAGCACAAAACCAAGCTAACCATAGGGGTAGTACCGGTATAGCGCCTTTCATTTTGGATGTGTATTCAATTAAATCAGCGTGTAGTTTACGACGGTTGTCCTGGATTTATATTGAAAATGTAATAAAAAAAAACGGTGTTAAGTTTTTCAAATAGTTGTTTAAAATAACGCGAGTAAACTGTTCTATGGTCGTACGTCTAAATATAATTATTTTTTAAGATCAGAGAACCATTTTTTTTCAAGTATTTAAAGATTTTTTGTTTAGAACCAAAACGCGCATTTTTAATTATTTTATTTTTTTCATTTTAAAGAAAATAACAGGAATAAGAGCCATTTAAAAAAAATTATTATTACTTTAGTCAGTATACAAATTTTTAAAAAAAGTACTTTTTAAAAAATGTACTTTTTTTGGGGTTGACAAAATATTAAAAAAAAATTTTTTTAAAGGAATATTTACAACGTTTAAAGGATTTGCTTTCGTATTTTCTTTAAAAACTAACACAAAAATTTTTAATAATTTTTTCACTCCTAATAAATTTAGAATTTAAAACAAAAGTGTACTTAAGACAAATTAAGATGATTTATTTGTTTGCAAACTGTTTAACAACTTTATTGTCAGAATGTGACTTTAGATAAAATCCCCCTTGGTCATGGTTAAAGGTACCCGAGAAACTGTTACTAAATTTTCTCAATAAAATTAATTAATTTTGGTATTATAAATTATTAATGATATATTTGATAAAAAGCTTTACTGTAGAGCTCTTTCCTGCATTTTGCTATAACGTCTGCAGAAATCTTCATAAATTTACAGGTAATAGATTTTTGTGTTTTGCATCTTGTCGAGCATAATATCGCTTTACACTGTAGAAGCATGAATTAAGCAAATGCGTTTATAATTTTAGTACTCTAAATAAAATAGATAAAAACTTGCATGCAATGTAAACAGTTCGCCAGCAAATTTTAAATGAACAAATCAAAGGAAGAAGTAAAAAAATTGAAGGGAAAAAATTATTCACAATAAAGAAATTTTTTTCCAAAAAAATGTTAACGTGAATTTTTGACGATTGAAAGAAAAGTGAGGATAAAAATATGTTCATAATAGGAGTAAATATAAATCAAATATAATTCACTTTAAACAATTAAAATGAAATTGTCAGCGAACGTAAAATCGCTGACATATTTCCTGTCTTAAAAATATTTAAGACATTAATTTCCATAATTGAATAATTGAAAAAGTATACATGGATTAGTAAAAAAATTTTTGTATGTAATGTTATTGTCATAAAAGAGGAGTTGGGCTTTTTTTTTTTTTGTTTAAGTACTTTTGAAAAAGTACCTTTTTCAACAACTCCTTTTTTACAAAAAGTACTTGTTTATTAATAGCATTTCTTATAAAAGTTTTATATCTTACTATTTAAATAAAAGGAAGAAATATTTTTATATAGAAAGTACTTTTTGGAAGTAACAAAGTTTTTAAAAAACGAAGTTTTTTTTAAAAGGAATTTTATATATTTACGGGTTTAGCAATGAGGAGAACTATAAAAATAAAGTTTCATTAAAAGTATATTTTTTATTAAGTGATTTTTTTGTCTTAGATGGGATTTTCTTGCAATAAACAATAAATTTTACCTTTTAAGTAAAATTTTTTCGTCAATAGTTATTTTTCGTACAACAGAGTTGTTTCGTGAAATGTACTTCATTATAAAAGAAATTATTCAAAAATAAATATTTTTATGGAAATTTTCTTAAAAAGTACTTTTAACAAAAGTCTTTTGAAATTAATATTTATTTAATGAGTATTCAATTCAAATTTTTTTTCCTACATTTTTAAAACCATTCGTGTTTTTGTTAAAATAGCAGTTAGCATTGTCAGAAGTAAACGTGGTATAAGTACAAATTTTTTTATTTATTAATTTTGTTTTTGTAAAAGTACTTTTGAAAAAGTACTTTTTTTAATAAAGTCTTTTAAAAAAAAGTACTTGTTTATTATTAGCATTTCTTATATAAGTGTTATATTTTACATACTATTTAAATAAAAGGAAGAAAAATTTTTTATATAAAAAGTACTTTTTGGAAGTAACCACGTTTTACATGTTTTTAAAAATGAATTTTTCCTTTTTTTTGTTTCTTGAAAAGGACCTTAAATATTTGCGGGTTTCGTAATAAAGAAAATTATTTTAAAAAAAATATTTTAAAAAAAATTTTTTTAAAAAGTACTTTTTTAATAAATTGATTTAAAAAAAGTATTTTGAAATTAATATTTTATGAATTTTCAATTCAAAGAAATTTTTCGTTAAATTTTAAAACAATATGTACTTTTATATTTTTGTTAAAATACAAGTTTTTAAGAAACAATAATTTTATAGGTACCTTTTTTGTAAAATATTTTTTTTTTAAATACTTAAATAAAGTACTTAGATTTTTTTAATTCTCTTTTTCCTTTTATAATGTTTTTGAAAATTAATTACTAAAAACAGTCCTTTTTTTAAGAAATAGTACTTTTTCTTAACCTAATTTTAATAAAAGTACTTTTGGTAACTTTTCTAAAAAGCCCTTTATTTTTTAAACAGAGTAACAGTTTTATTTTGTATCATTTTAATATTTTACCTCTGGGGGTGGTGCTCTTATACTGGCTCTTCGACTATCTGTATCTGCTACCTTTTTCTTGCGGCAACAAAGTAAAAAGTTACTAAAGCGGCTACAACAGCTTCTATCGTAAAAAAATATAAAAGATTTATCAAAATTTCGTTTTATAAATTTAAAAATTCTCGTGTTTATACTCACGGTTTAGCTTCCATGTCTTGCCCTTCTAGAACAGCCGCATCCGTGGCCGCTATACCCCTTTCGGGATCCTCCCAGGCCGTTGTAGAACCCCCAGCCACTGAACTTATGGCTGAACCTTGAGCCATTCCACGCTTTTTGCGGCAGGGTATACAAAAACAACATTTTTTTACTTCGGTTTCGTCACCCGTCTTCGGATCAATTTTGTTAACGGAACGACAACAGAAAATTTTACTTAAACACAAACCACATTTACTTTGTTTGGGTGGACCCATGGATCTAATTGATGTTTCTTTAATTTCTTCTTCCTTTCTAAATGTAGACGATGATGAGTCTTCGGATTTTTTCCTGCAACTCTTGCAACAATTGATTTTTTGCCAACATGAACTCTTTTGTGCTTCTTTTTCATCGATAATTTCTAGATGTGTGGTGGTGGCACTACTGGTAGCTGATAGAACTGGCTGTTCAGCCTCATCTGGGGATGAGGATTTTTTGCGCTGACAACAGCGTGAACAACGTAAACGACGACATGGCATGCAAAATTTAGCACAACAGCGACAGCAGCCTTTAGATGCGGCCTCTTCTTCTCCAGACAGGGATTTGTTTTCCAAATACTCTTGACTGGCAGATCTAAAAGTTCAGTTCAATAAGAAAAAGAAATGTACTTGCATTTATGATTTAAAAAATTAATATTACGTATAAGTAATTTCCTTTAAAATTAATCGTAATCATACGTCTGCTAGTTAAGGGTTTTTAAAAACAATCATACGCTGCCCACATTTATTAGAAGCATTTTTGGGGCAAAAATAATTTATATTCACTTTTTATTTAAATTTTAAATCCTCGTATTTAAATGTCAATAGATTTCATTGACATTCTGGAATAAATTTAAATAAATTTTGTCATAAAATTATAATAAAATATGAGTTCACGTGCAAAAAAATAAAATATGCAGACATTTTATGAAATTTTCTTATGTCAAAGGTCATCTCCAGCAATTTCCTTTTGCAGCTAAAACAATTGAAGAAATGCAATCAATTGCAAAAATGCAAAATATTTTTCGATTTTTTTTACTACAAAAACAATTACAACCAAGAAAAGGACAATGCCAATGTGAAATAATTATAAAAACGGAAAATCGTCATAATAAAGTAAACAATTTCAAGATTGTGTTTAAAGGAAAATATATATTCTTTCAAACAAATTTCTTTCAATTGTAGTCAATGATACAATTTGTGCAACAACAACAAAAAAACACACAGCGAACATTAAAAAAAAACCCTTTAAAAAACGGAAGTTATATTTTACCGTTGTGGATAGAGTGTCAAGATAATAATCATGGCAATAATAAGCCATTTAATTTAAAGGATATTTCTACTTATTCTTTCACGAAACTTGTCACTTGGAAATTTTTTGCATTCATTTTTTATTACAAATTTTGTAATTCGCTTAAAAGTTTAAGTGTTGGTTATGCTACTTGATTGGCTTGTGGCAGGAGTGGCGTTTATTTAAATTGTAGTTTTACTTTCATTGCATGCTTGAAGTTACATGTTATAAATAATATTTAATTATTAAGTATTGAAAGAAATAGAAAAGGTGTGTTTGACATTAGCAAAATTTCAATATTAACAGAAATGACCTGATTTATATTTTCGCCTTCTTCTTGGCTGCACTTGCATTAAGACATTATTCCGTCACTTAAGGCTGAAGGAGTGTAAACTAAACAAACAAACGCAACGTATAAGAAATATAATGCTGCCCGCTTTCTTTTTGGAATAAACCAAATGATATCGCATAAAAAATATTTTTAGCTGGATCACACAGGCTTAAGGCAAAAATGAAATTCTTAAAAAAAAAAAAAAAAAAAAATAGCTGTTGAAAATTTATTTAACATAGAACTTTAAATCAATATAACTTTTACTTTTTAATTACTGGAAGATAATTTCACCAAATTTCTATTTAAACGTGATTTTAGCGACATATAATTTGCGGCTGCTACGCAGACGACGTCATCAAATTATTTGAGCAGTAAAGGCAGCCGTATTTTCACCGAATATGGTTTTTTTGTGTTTGTTTTATCGTGTGGAACCATTTTAATAGAATCATATGTCAGCAAGATTAGAATTAAAAATCATAATTTTGTTCGGCTGTCAAGCTGCAAAAATTTGCTGATCATCCAAAATCTTATCATCAAATAAGGTGAAACAAATAAGGACTTTCTCCGAATGTAAAAATTTTTGGACAGTTTTAACAGTAAGTATTGCAGTTGTGTGAGTAAATTACTGCGGAAATTCTTTTTAGTTCCTCAATTATAAGCGGTGCTCAGGCGTTTATCTATTCCTTATTAAAACGCAACCAAAGCTGATCGCCATTTTTACCTTGTTAACGAGAGGCGAAAACAAAAGCAATATTTAAGAGATCAAGAGAGAAAAAAAACTCGGATTAAAAAAATCAGTATTGCCAGCTCAAAAATGTGAAAATTTAGAAAAATGCTCTGTAAATGAACAAGAGGTATTTTGAGAACAAAAAAACTTTCAATATAAAAACTTTTTTTGATTTTTATTTTTACACAAATCAATTTCAAATTTTAAAAAAAATATATAATAATTTGTTTGTAACATAATACAAAGAAGGAAAAATATATTTCATGTTAAAAAAAACACTGAGTTGATTGATTTAGTCTCCTTCAGACCAGTGGTGATTTTTTTACTAAAAATTGCGATTTAGAAATAAACAGCGATAACTTACTCTCTTTAATTTAATTTGATTTTCTTTCTATTAATTTTCTTTCTATTCAAATATTTTAAATTGATTTTTTATTTTTCGTCGCAAACTTTTTTTACACTTCAAAAAACTAAACTACAACTTGACCGGCCAAAGAACAAATGAAAAGTTACTCAAAATCATGAGTTTATTCGGTTAACTTTTAGTAAAAAAAAAACAAATTCTTAACGAAAACCAAAACTAAAACTAAAACAACTTAACACTTAAACATAATTTTTTACAACAAGAAATAAGAAAAAAGAAACGAAACGGTAAAATGTAAAAGAGTAAATTATTTTATTAACGAGTTTCCCTCAAGTAAGTGTAATAAAAATTTATAAAAAATAAAACAAATGAATGAGTGAAATGAACTGTTTAAAAACTGCAAAAACCAAAACAAACTTCTACTTCAAAAATGCCGCACAATTATTTAAAAGTGAAAAGAATGTAAACATCACATTATTGTTGAAAAGTCTGCAAAAAAAAAAATAGCAAAGTGAGCTTCATTACTACAACAACTACCTAGAAAATGTTTAAATTTTTTTATTTATTACTGTGTTTACGGTGGTTTCCTTGAGTGTTCCTTTATCCCGTCACAAGGTCAAACTTTATTGTATGTGATGTGTTGTGCGGTTTTGGCAAAAGTGTTTAAGGTTTTAAAAGTTTTTTGTTTGCTTTTTTTTTTGGTTATTGCTTTTTGGTGGGTTCAAGGGGCAGAGTTGTGGATATTTAATATGCAATAAATAAAAATTTTGTTTTAATTGATGGCATGTTACAGTGGTAGCTTTTTAAATTTCGTAGAAAAAAAAACTTGTTTTACTTAATATTTTTTCTGCCTATTAACAGATAATTACTGAGTCACACCAACCTTCTTTACTTTGCACGCTTAAAATACATGAATATATGGCTTTTTTAAAACAATTGTTCCCGATTTTTTTAATTATATTTAATATTAAGAACTATAAATCTAATTTGCTAATTTTCTTATTAAAAGTTTAATGACTAATAATTAAATAACTTCTATTCTATTTAATCATGCAAATACTATAAAAAAATTTTATATTTTTAATGTTTTAGTTAATTATGCCTAAGCGGCAAAATCTTCTCTTATAAAATTTTGATTATAAATAGATTTTAATAAACCTTAAAATGTAAACACACTTTTTGGAAAGGGGTAGTCCCTTTGAATGTTGAAAAACCTTGCATACTTTCAGGCGAAAAACAAAATGAAACTACCGTAATTCATTGATTTAGAACTTTTTGCAAACTGGAATACTTAAGAAATAGACTTTCGTTATATTTATAACTAGCCGTGCCTACGACTTCGTTCGCGTATCATTTTTAATTTTGTTAAAATTAAAGTGTAGTCAAATGTGTTTTTAAATATAACAACAAACGTGCTGTAAACAGTGTTAAAAGTTTTCCATCTGCTGTCTTAGGTCCATTATACCGATAAAATTGGGCGCTTCACATTTATATGTCTAGTTTCTCTATATAATTTTATGAAAAAATAAAAATTTATATTTGAACAAAGGTCCTAAGGCTCTTCCTCAAAGAATTTCATTCGAATCCATCCAACAGTTTTTTCGTGATGCGAAAAAAATCCAAAAATTGGTGTTTTGTATTCCATATTGATTACGAAGAGTTTTCTATGCCGCTGGTTCAAGAAAACTTTTTGAAATACCCTAAACTTGTAAAGAAACACATCGTATCTCGATATTTTATGTTTATATTTTCGATAGACATTAATTAATAATTTAAAAATATTGCTCTAAAATTACTTTTTTATAATTCAAATTTTTTTAAATAGTAAAAATTGTTTTTATTTTAGGGTCTATAAACAATGGATGAAAACGGGTTTCATTATTCTCGCTATAACGACTGTCACAGGCCTCTATATGTATAACCGTAATAGCTAAATGAAATTTGGGCAGATTATGTAGTGCAATGTCCCCTTAATGGGCCTCTCCCCAAGACGAGATACGGGACATATATGTTCTTATCTTTTAATTGCATGCAGACATAAAAAAGCTTTAATTCTTTTCTTCTCAGAGATAAGAATTTCATGTAAATTATCCTTTGAATCTTAAAAATTACAGACTTTTTGACAACAAATTATTAAAAAAAATCATTTTTTTTTATTCGAGAAGAGAATGTCCCTCGTATAGGACGGAACTTTTTGTTTGTGCATTCAATTCGCCATTGATTCCTTTAATTAATTAATTTTGTATCACTTAAGTGGACTTATTTAAAAATATAAATTAAACGAAAAATTCCTAAAGAAAACAAAAATAAAAATTTAAAAAGGCTTTTAATAACTGTCGTAATTGCTGATGACTGTAAAGAAGTTAAAGACTCGAAAAATTAAAGGTATTAATTTATTCACTATTTAGTTATGCCTTTTTAAAGAAGGTTTTCTAAATTCTCAATCTTAAATTCTTAGACATTTACACCAAAACAGATTTTTTTTTTTTATATTTTAACTAAATGAAATTTAAGTCAGGATTAAATTTTTTATCAAAAATAGCAGTTTTATTTTAAAACCATGAAATTTAATATCACAGAAAAAAATATTTGCATATTTTAGAGTTTTACTTATTTTCGAATTAAAATTTAGTTAAATTTTTAAAACTCTTTATGATATATTTCATTTAAAAAAATAATAAAAAATATTCTTATTAAATAATAAATTGACCTAATTTTATATTAAATTAAAAAACAAGTAAGAGTGCCATACTCGAATATGCTAAATCTTAAATACCTTTCATAATGAATGATTATCTAGTTAAGCGAAGTAACTCCAACCAAAAAACAAATATTGAGGTGACAGTAAATTAAAAAAAAAAATTACATAAAAAAGTCAGCGGCTCTTAATTTTTAAATTTTTTTGTATTTTCTAAAAGATGTCTTCAAAAGCTTTTAAATTATACTCATATTAAGATCTTAAAAAATATAGTGAACTGTCGTACTTTTCTATGAAAAATTAAGAGGCCCATAACTCGGAAAATATGGGTGAGCGCAAATTTTTTCCATTAATTTTCTAACGCCTAAAGCATTTGTTTTTTCTTTTTTTGTATTGGGCTTACTTTTTGTTCCAAATGATATAGAAAAATTAGAAGCAGGAGTAGGGTCTTAACCGCTGCCTTGAATGACATGCACCAATCTTCTATGATTTTCAATAACAAAATTTTCGAAACTATGTCTGATCGATTGGCGTATTTAAATTTCCTCTAGCTTATCTAGGGCCTTGACAAAGTTAATTTTAACACTAACACGGACGAACAACGCTCAATCGACTCCGCTATGCATAAAGAAAATATATTTATTAATTTTCGCAAAGGGATATTGTAGAAATTGCAAACGGAAAGACAAACTTATATGTAAAAAGAAAACATTTTTCTAATAAAATAAATAATTAAGTGCATTTAAAATTTCTTAAAATTTCGATCTTAAAACAAATAAAACTTTTATGAATGGAAAAACTATTTTCTGTTATTTATTGCAACACAAGCAAATGGAAATATTCGAAATTAAATATGTTTGCTATTTGTTATTGCAAATTTTTTAAATATATTTAACACGCTGGTACTGTGCGTATGACCAATATTTGAATTAATATCAATCATACGTTTTTTTTTATTATAAAAATTTTATTCGTTGAGTTTTTTACTTTTTTGGGATTTCCAGTTTAACCACATTGTTTAATGTGTTTTTTTTTTTCTTTTCAACTTCCTTTGACTATAATAACAGGCACGTGTTTTCTTAATTATTTCTTGTGGTTACACAATTTTCGATAAGAGTTTTTTTTACTACAATATCTTTAAACATTCATCAACTTGTATTTTTTTAAATACCTGTAAAAATATTTCTCCGCTGCCTTAATTTCGTGCGGTAATTCAATATGGAAAACCACTGAACTTTTGCGTTTAACCATTTTATATAAAAATTTTTTTTTTCAGTTATTTTAAATTAAGAGTTTTTTTGATGTTTAAAACAACAAACACAAAAACATTGCTAATTTTTTACACGCTTAAAATAGTTTTAACTCGTTTATTTTTGCCGCTTTTTATTAATTGGGTCAAAAAATTTTCTTTTTAATTTACTTTACTTTAACTTGAATTCAGTTTTATTTTAAATAACAACACATGAAATTGACATGAAATCATTTAAAAAATTTTATTATAAGTAAAAATTTTTTTACTAATGACAATTATTAAAACTTAGCAAAGTCTGATTTTGTTTAGAAAAATTTAACTTTATATTTATTTTTTATTTTTTAATAATTATTTTTTGTCTAATAAAAATTCATTGATTTATTTTGCTTTAGTTGTTAAGTTTTTCTTAGTTGCTAAAATTAAGTGCTGTTTCACGTGATGTCCAGTTTACGACTGTTTGCTGTTTAAGGTGCGGGTCTCAAACAATATAACCAACCAACAAAAGCAACCACCAGTCAACCAGTCAATCAGCCAGTATTTAATATTCAATAAAAATTTACACGAAAAGTATTTTATTTAAATTTCCATTTCAAGAGAAAAAAAGAGTGCAAATACAAATAGCAACAACAAAAAGAAATTTATCCAAAGTGAAGAAAAAGCACAACAATAACACGAGCAGTAAATAAGTGTATAATTATGCCAAGTGTTTATTTGAGTATGGTTTTTGCTGTTCCACTTGTGTATGGGTATTTCCATAACTGTCTGTGCTCTTTTCATAATTCCTGGTTGCGGATGGCGAAAGGAATTCAAATGAATGATAAATTAATGTGTAGTGAACTAAAAGACAAATGTAATAATTAAGTCCCATTTAAAATATATAACATCGTTTACCAAAGAAAAATGACACATACGTGAGTATTTTCCCAAATACGAATTACGAAATTCGTAAAGTTTAAAATTTAGGATTTTTTTAAAGTACAGCTTTTTTAAAAGATCGAAAATAAATTTAATGAAAGATGGAATCATGCAACAAGTCCTGTAGACAGAAAAAATTTGTATTAAAATTCCATAGAAATTTGTTTATTTTTATGTTTTTCCTAAATCAGCTTTCTTTTGGAAAAATCCATATGTAAAAATTTAGACTTTTCTCCTATCCCTGCAATATTTTGCAACAAAAAGCATTTTTCATGTTACTTAAATATGCAGAAATACATACACACATACACATACATATGTAAATGAAGGACATGACATGCTATATAACGGAAATCCTACAAGAGGTGGTCGCCACTTTTGTACAAGCCACCACTAACACTGTCTTCGTGTGTGATCGTCAATAAAGTTGAATTAATTTATTTCTTTTATTATTGTTGTTTTTGTTTTGCGGTCATATTTGTATTTATGAAACTTGTAAAATATTGTTATGCAAATAATAATTGTTTTCGTTATAAAAAAATTGTAGTTAAAGTTACTTTTGATTTTGTTTTAAATTTTTGTTTATTCTTCTTTTATTTCTTTAATAATATTTAAATATTTAGTGCTTGTATGTATGTAGGTATGTGTTTGTAGATATAAAGAAGTTGCTTTTTTGTTAGAATTTATGTGTGTTTACACTCTTTGAGTAGAAAGTTATGAGCTGTGTCGTGACTTGGGTTTAGTATTCGTTTTTTTCTTTAACAATGAGTTGAGTTTATTTTGCCATTTAATTGAGTTATTATGTTAATGGAAAATTTATGTTAATAAGGAAGTGCTGAAATAAAGCAGAAGTTTTCAGCTATGAACAGGCAAAATATAGCGAGAGTTTAGAGTTTTTTGCCTTTTAAAAAGCCTACAATGACACTGTCTTTATTTATGTGACTTGACCCTCTTAATTCTCTGTTTATATTAATTTTAAGTGGACTGTCTGTTACTAACCTCGGCTAACAAGCTGACTTGTTGTTGTTGGCTCCTTTTTTAAGGAAAACTTCTTCAATATTAGCAAATAAATTTTTAAATATTTATTTTTTAATGTTGCACAATTGCTTCTTTTTTCACAGCAGCTTTTATTTGTTTTTTTTTTATAAGATTACCAATGTTTACTATAAAAATACATTCCTGATCTAAGGAGAAAAAGTAAAACAAAAATGTTGAGAACCACTAGACTTTCTAGTTTTTATTCTCTCACAGTTTCGAAGAGTTTCGTTTCATAAGCCATTCGATATTATTGAAGTTAATCTTATAGATATGCAGCAATTGCGATCAAAAAAAAGAGAGATATTAAGTCTTACTTCATGTTAAACATGCTCGCCCATACTACATAGGAGCCAGAATAAGTAAAATTTATAAAATGTTCACACTCAAGGTTAATTAATTTTAAGAGATCTTGCGTTTTCAAAGAAAAATCATTAAAATAAACATCATGTAATCAAATATCTACATAGAAAAGGATCGGTTAAATATTGTTCATCGGAAATATAATTTTACAATTTAATCTTAAACTTAGTAATTCCCAGCTTTTGTGTGAAAAGGTACACAAAAAAATTTTTTTTGTGTTGTTTTAAATTAATTGTTATTAATTATTTTAACAATAACCTGATGGTGTGTGTGACAATCTGTACTTAGAATTAAATATTTGAAAAATTGCTATCGCAAGAACAAAAAGAGTGTTTTACTTGACCCTTTTATGATTTGTCTATAAATATATATAAAATTGTTTCAAGTGTGTTGTGACTTTATAACTCATGAGCGGTCAAACCGAATTTGATTAGGGTCAATCGACGCATTCGCGAGTTATGAATTTTCATGACAACATGTGATTTTGTCCATATAAAAACAATAAAAAAAATTAAGGCTGCATGAGTCGAACCAGGGTTCAACCCCTGCGGCAACCAAAAATAAAAAAATGTTTTTTTCTGTTTAATGGTATAAATACATATTCAGAATCAACATTAAAAATGCAGCCTCCTTCGTCGGTACTTCTACATAGCATATTCGCCGGCGAAGTAAAATAACTAATAAAATGGCTATATCTATCTTTCTCTTTTCACCACCTGTCTTATCTCTCATCTATCCCTTTCCTAAAGAATGTAGCACGGTTACGAAAATAACTAAATAGGCATTATTGCATTATATATGTAGGCACCTATGAGCGTATCCGGTACGTATACTGTCTGTATGAAACGTTAAATACACATTGTAGGGCATACACATATACCCGAGAAACTGTAAAAGTGAGGGTCTTAAAAAACAAACTCAAAAAATTAAATAAAAAATTGGCTTAGATAAAAATGTTTAGAAATTCTTTCAACATTTTTTGTAAATATTGTAATTTTAGCGGACGTTAGGTTCGCAGGTAAATATTGATCTTTTTGTAGGATTTTGAGATTTGAATTTGGTTTATTTGTCTTCCCAAAATGTTTTTTAAATTTTGTTTAAATTGAAATTCTAATATTAGTGAATACATCGATATTGTTACAACATTTCGAATATTTTATAAAAAATTTTAAATATTTGTTTTTTGTGATTCGCTATTTTCACTAATCTGCACATTGTGGCGAAAATGGACTTTTTACTAATGCATATTGTTGGTAAATTATGCAGCAAGTTTTGATTTTTTCATTATTTTTTAATTTGTAATGAAATATTTTTTGAGAAATGGTGATTTTAGCCAGGTTTTAATTTTTGTGCAAAATAAAGATTAATTAATTAGTTAAAAATTATGCTAAATAACTTTATATCCTAAATTTTTGTGTGCAAAAGGTTCACAAAATTAATTTTAATTTTATTTTTAACTAATATAAGTTGTAAATAAATTTTTGTTCTAAAAAGTATTTTAACTAAATAAAAAATTAATTGATTAAGGCCTGACTAAAAGTTGCTCATTTAGAAATTTTTTTTTTATTTTACCATATTTTTTTTTTTTTTTAACAAAAAAATTAGCTACTTTAAATTTTCAACCTCAAAATGCTCAAAATGAGTGTCGCTCAATAACCTTTAAACTCTGAGAAAAAATTAAAGTTAAAGTAATTATGACTTTATAAAATCTTTGACCCTTTGAAAATTATTATTACAAAAATGTAGGTCATTGTCATGCATGCAAATATTTTATTACTTCAACCATATGTTCATATATCCTTTTAAGATGATAATAAAACTTTTAAAGCAAAGTTCACAAATACGAATTATTGTGAAATAATTGTTTTTATACTTAATATGAGCCGTTTATTTTGAAAGTGGCATAAGTCACTTTTTCAAAAGAAAAAAATTGTATATTAAGAGCTGCTACGGTTTTATGAAGTATTTATTGGCAAATCAGTGTCCTGTATCAGTTTTCTTTAGATTTAGCATCAATACTTTACAATCCTTTGAAGCTTTGCATCAGCTTGAAAGCAAAGTGACTTATCTTACACTCAAATAAACGGCTTATATAGAAAAATTATTCCAGTTTTTTAATTATAATTACCCTTTGCCACGCCTAGGTTTATGCATTAAAGTTATCAAAGGTTTCTATCCCTTCCTACCGATAAACATGAAAGTTGAGCCTTCACAAAATAAAACTAGAAATATTTATTTTTTTCTTTTTACAAAATCTGTTTATATTAATAATTTAAAATCTTGAGGAAATATATGCGCTTCAATAATTGATTTAGAATTAGACTTTCAAGCTCAACAAAGGGAGACGCTTTTCGTCCTTCTTAAATGTATTTAAAGATTTAATTTGAAAATAGGAGATTTTTACTTCTTGTCAAAAGGAAATAATGAAAGGAAAGTTACTTAGCCGCTGTGACTATGTTGGTAGAGGTAACTGCTTATATGTTGAATAGAAGATCATAAGTTCAAATCCCAACCGAGCTTTAAGTAGAAGAAAAATTACTGTTGTAGAGCAACCGAAATGTATATTTTTTTAAGGTCGAATAAATGGAAAACAGCAGTTTTAACCTTGGGAAGACAACCTTTTAACCTTGAGAAAACAACTGTTGTATTGCAGCCGTAGATGAGCTGGTGCAGACGCTTTTGTATTAGAACAGCAGATGAGATAGTTAAGGGCCAAAATAGAAAACTAAGAAAATATTGTTCCAAACTTAAACATAGAATTAGTTCGATAAAAAACATGTAACTAAAATGTATGGCAATCGTAGTTAAAAGGACCTGGTTGGTAACACAGCAGATTGCGAGGTCAAATTTAAAAAAGGCTAAAAGCGGATATTTGCTAAATAAGCCATCATGTAGTTCAGTCTTAATAGAGTCACAGGATACCGTGCTTTGGATGACTGCGTAAGTTTATTAAAAATGGATGTTTAATAATTAACGCATCGTGTGTGTGGTGAGTACAAATATAGTCAAGGACACAGAGCATAAAACAACAGACAAGAAATTTAACTGTTTTTACTTGTATTTAATTAAAAGGTGAATTATATAATGATAGAGGTACTAATTATTACACATACATACATATACACGTACATTTTATAAAGTGGAAAAATTTTTATTACTTTTAAACAAAATTCTTTTTTCGACTCATTCAAACATTATAATATAAAAATTTTAGTTTTAAAATCCGTAAAGACTTTTAAATAACACAACTTTTTCAATCTCCTCAAATAAACTTGCATGCTAATATGCAAATTTTAAACACATACAGTTTGCAACCAGATAGCGATACGTATAAATGCAGATGTATTAAAACAGTGGAACAAAGCGAACAAGTATCAGAACTTAAACGTTTGATGCGATTGTTGGCTTGCTTATTTTTAATTTTTGTTTAGTTGTTTTCTGTTTTTTTTTTTTTTTTTTGTAGTCATGCAATTTATTTTTATCATTGACTGATTTTATTTGGAAGTTTTTTTTATGTTTTAAAATAAAAAGTTAAAAATCAGTCAAATCATCAGTGATGTAAATCACACATGTATCACATTTTACACTTGGATGCGTTTATATGAGCAGAGTAAATAAGATAATCAAGTGTACAATAACCTGTTTATAGCAATGGTATATTATGGGATATTCCATACTTTGAATATCATACTGATATCTTACAAATTATTATCAAAGATATTTTAGTTAGTGCGTTTAACTCGATCATATCTAATTAACTATTTAAAAAAAAAATAAATTAAAAATTTAAAAAAATCTTTTATCTTTTTTTTGCTTTTTTTTTAATATAACCTCCCGTTAGGTTTTCAATTTAATTTAGACATTTTTATAAAATTTTGATTTGATAAAACAATTTTTTTTTAATTTGACCTCTTCATAGAAATTCTTATATTAAAGAATATATCGATTTTTAATTCCTTTTTTTTGTGATTCGCTATTTTTGGCGCGTAATTATTTCTTACTGAAACATCATTATATTTAAAATTTAAATTTTTTTTGTGGCTTGACTTTTTACTAATGGAGAATTACGCATTAAGTTTTGATTTTTTGCCCAGTTTAAATTTTTGACAAGTTCTTAATTTTCTGATGAAATTTCTAACTTTTGCGAATAGGTATTTTTTGCCTCAAAATTTAAATTTTTTTGAAAATAACAATTAATTGGCGATATCAACGCCGATTTGGGCAGCGCGTCCAGTGTGTTAGATAATAAAGTTAGCTGCTTCTGTGTTTGTTTTTTGATACCCTTCAACACAGAAGTAAAAAGGGTATATCTAATTTCCGAATCCATGAAGAAAATAGATATTCTCAACGATTAAGCAGAAATAAAATTTGCCAAAGCACTTAATGAGCTAGAGAAAATTTAAATGCTCCAATCGATCAGACATAGTTTCAAAAATTTTGCTTTTAAAAATCAGCAAGATCGATCAATGTCCTTCTAGACAGCGTGCAAAACATCACGCCTGCCTCTAATATTTTCATATCACAAAAAAAAAACAAATACAAGGAGCGCTAGAAAATTTAAAAAATAAGAGAAAAACATCAAGACAAAAAATTGGCACTCGCCTATATTTTTTCAGTTATGAGCCTCTGAACTTTTCTTAGAAAACTACATTTGTGCACCATATATTTTAAGGTATCAATATGGATATCATTTAAAAGCTTTTGCAAAGATCTTTCAGGAATTACATAATTTTTTATGTATGCCTTACCCATTAAGAGGCGTTTAAATTTTTATGTAAATGTTTTTTTTTTTTAATTTTTATTCTCTGTCATCTGTCATCTGTTTTCTTTGTTTTTTTTTTTTTTTTTTTTGTTTATTCTTAAACTAGATTTACATTAATAGTAAAGGGTATAGAAGAGCCGAATATGGCACCCGTACTTGTTTTTTAGAATTGTTTTTGTTACAGTCCAAAAGCAGTGTGAATTTAGTTATTTTCTAAAAAAACCTACTTATTTTTTATTCTACTGAAGTTTTGATTTTATAGTGAATTCTTGGTATCTTTTTTATTCTAAATTAAAGATGATAAAGAAGAAAGTTTTTGTTAATTTTCTCAACATCTCAGTTTCTTTTGGAAAATTTTTCGTTAGCGAAGTTTTAGCGGCAATACCAGATAGATCACACTAAACCTAAAATGTCTACAATTATCTTGGAATCCTTAAATTGATTTTAACCCACAATGCAGAAAATACGCTTTCATATTTTACAAAATTAATATTTTTTTGAATGTAAAAATTTAACTAAAAAATTTTAATATCTTTTATTTTAGACATAATGGACTTACCCTTTGCCACTGCCCACCTGTGAACCACCTTGACCATCTGGTGATCTCCTTTTAGCTTCGGTTTCAAAGTCATCAGCAGCACCAGTATCGGCACCATCCCTCATTACAGATTCCGTTATGCCAATGACACCAGCACCTGCAGCAGATTGTACTTTGCCATCGACATCCCCTGTTGTTGCACCTTGAAAACTCTGCAAATTTGCACTTTCACAGTCAACTTCAGGCAAAACAGATATAGCACGTTCACTAACCCTTTCTGATGCTCCCGCACCTTTTTTAGCATCATGCTTAGAGGCACCATTACTTTTAGTAGTTTTCGAAGTTGTTTGCATTTCATCAGAATTTAGAACGGAAACAGAAGCTTCTATTGGCTGTGTAGGTGGTAGAGGACTCTTTGGTGATAATTTACCTTCGGGACTCTCCGCTGTACCCAGGCGAGAAACCGATAAGCCTTTCTGTTTTGTAGAACCTGATTTCTTCTCCACCACCGTTGTAACACTAGGTGTAGGAGAACCTGCACTGTCCGAGGTCAGACCCATGTCCTGTTCCAAACTTTTGAGATCTGTAAGATTCTCATTGATCGTTTTTTGTATTTCTTCCGTAGCTTCTGTTACCGTTTTTTGTATATTTTCCAATGTTTTTTGTGATTTCTCGATTATGGCAGCTGGTATTGAACCACCTTCAGCTAAGGCCATTTCCACAATTTGTTGTGTAGGTGAGGGTGCTAAAATTAAGGTCGTTAATAACTTATCAAGCAAAGAAACTTGTTTACTTACCTTCAACTACAGCGGATTCTTGATCGGACACTAGGGCATCTAAAGTCTTTTTACTAATATTGCTATCGGATCTTTTTTTTAACAAGCTTATTTTAGAACTTACACGCATTAAAGATATAGAGGATGGTTGTCGCTTTAGAGTTGTCAACACCGGTACTGCAACATTTGCTTCTGTAGCTCTATTGGAATTATTTTCCATTTTATTCTTAACTGCAACAGTTTCATCGATTTTATGCTCTTTAGCTCCAGAACTGGTAGAAACCATGTTATTTTCATTATTTTTTCCCTCATCTTTACTTGCTTTTATTTTGTCCTTCTTATCTGGTTGGGTCTCTTTTCCTGTTTTGCTGCTCATTGTAGCTGCTTTTTTGCTAAGAGCTTTCTTTAGTACAAGAAGAGAAGTCGCTTCTTTGCTTAATGGTTTAAAATTCAGCGTTGGCTTTTTCGAAGCAACTGATGTTTCTTTTTTGTCAACCGGGTGTTTTTGTACTACCTTTGTTTGCTTCTTTGTTGTAGCACTTTGTTTTCCAACGGATGAAGGTGTTCTTTTGACACTAGGCTCAAATTTACGTACGGATGTGGGTATTTTTTTGGCACTTGCAGGTTGTTTCTTAGGAGATTTTACTTTCGTTTTAAGTGATGCAGTTCTACGAAGATCAGTTGTAACGTTAAATTTCTTTTTACTTGGCGGTGATCTTGTTGAACTTCTACCATTAGCACGGCTCACCGGTATGCGAGAATTTGCAACTCTAACTGGACTGGAAGGAGCCTTAGTACGACTTCGGCTGCGCCCTTCTCTAGTTTTTTTATTCACAGGACTTACAGATCTTCGCCTGTTCGTCCCTCTTCTAATTACTTTAAGACTAAGTGATATAGATTTCGTTCTCACTGATATTGGTTTAGTAGGTGTTTTACGCCCCACATTCGAAGAAGTAATGCCACCTCTTTTAATAGAATTCATACTGAGGCGAGAGTTAGATCTAGAATTCGCTATATCCCTGGCCTGCTCCATACGTGAAGTTGGTCTTGAACCTGGTAATGATACGGGTCTAGTTGAAGCACGTGACGTTGATCGAGATTGACTTCTAGATTGAACTCTGGAACTTGGTTGCGAAGTTAGATATTGTGACGCCCTTGAACCAGAACGACTTGCGGTCATAAAGCAACCTTCTGTTGCATCCTGATAGTTCTTCATTGTTCTGGAACGTCTACCCGTTTCTTGCAAGCCATTAATAGGAGATCTTGTTTTAGAACGTTCACTACTTCTAATTGATATTTGTGATGAACGTCCTCCTGTTTCTTTATAGTCTTTTACCGGTGATCCGCTTCGTGAACGCAACCCATCCCTTATGCCTATTTGTGAAATACGTCCTCCTGTTTCAAGAGACTCTCGCATGGGGGATGCACTTCTTGAATACCCCTCAATATTATCTGCCGGTGGATATTGCCGGTGTTCAATCTGTTCTCCTTTCATAGGAGAAACAGTCCTTGATTGTCCACTGCCAGCAGAATAATGTTTACTTGGTGATCCTGCTCTTGAGGAAGCTCGCGAACTTCCATGATTACCTACACGTGAATTTGACCTTGAATTAGCTTGACTTCTTACAGGAATTTTCGATATAGAATCCCTTCGGGAGTTGCTATCCGATACGCTATCTGAAGCTGGTGCCGGTGGCCGTATTGCATGCGAGGGACTTTGTCCAGAGCTACTGTCTTTGTTCGGAGTTCCGATTATAGGTGATAATGTAGTAGGCTTCGATATTTTTGTTCTTTTAGGACGAGTTTGGGTCGTTGGAATACTTGATGTTGACGAAGATTTTCGCCTTGTTGCAGGGCTTGGCAGCTGAAAGATAGATTTTCTTCTCTGAGATTGTGTTGTCTTAGGTTTTGTGACGGAGGGTCTGCGAAAACTAAAATCAGAAGTAGTAACGGAGCTTAGATTAGAACTTCTTCTATCAGAAATTGTTTGTGTTGAACTACGGCGGGATGGTGATGTGGAACTTGATCTTCTTCTACTAGTTTTATTATTAATCGGCGAGGGCCTTAGCTTTCGTTTCCGGTCCAACCACAAGTCATCCATGCTTGCCCAATTTGATTTTAGAGGTAAACGCGATAATGTTTCTTCATGATTTATGACTTTTAATAGACCCTTTTGCTTACGAGTTGGGTTTGGATTAGGTTTTAATGGCCTTGGTAATGCTCCTGGTGGGAAAACTGCACTTTCGGGGCCCAAATCGAGAGCAGAACGATTAAGTCTAGGTATAGATGTACGATATGGATCGGTTATCATTGGCAATGCTTCACAGCTTTTTACTTGAGGTCTTTTTGTTTTATCAACCATTTTTGGCAGTATCGAGGGACGTCTTCTCATATGCTGAAAAGCCATTAAATCCTGGGAGGAAATCAAAGATTCTTTGTGCTGCAGTATACCTTTTTGAGGTTGCAGTTTGCTGGGACTATGTCGTCCAGTCATATTAAACTGCACCGAATGCCTTGGAGAATCGTCTGTAATGATTTCGGCATTTGGAGCAGGCGGCACTAAGTAAGGCAGTTTTAGCTGTGTTGAAGACAAAGATTTCCGTTGTAGTTGATGTTTAGGTAATCTCATTTGTGGTGTTGGTATTAGGGATGATGAGGTATGTTCACGTGTTCTTAAAAATCGGGGGCTTTGTGCTCGAGATGACTGGGGAGACTTATCATTTATTATAGTAAAAGATGTTTTCTTATGAAGTCTGGATTGATCAACTCTGTAAAATAGTTTAAAGCATTAGAGTCAATATATACCGTAGTTCAAATAAATGAGTTCTTACCTATAATCTCCTCCCGTTGTTATTGAGTCTTTTATAATCACAGGTGAAACCTCCCTTTTTAATGGAGTTTGGGGTTGGTCTTTGATTAAAACATTTTCATCTACCAAGTGAGGTTTCGGCGGTATCGGGGGTGGTTTGTCTTCTTCATTTACAGGTTTTTGTTCTACCAATTGTGTGGGGTATATACTTTTTCGTCGTTGTTTTATATACTCTCGAGGAGCTAAGACTATGGTTTCTTCCAAGGACCCTAAACAGGAAGGAGAGGGACTTGGTGGCCTTTCGGGAGGTTTTAAACTGTCCAAACACACTGTAGGTTTGTCTAGTGTTTGTGTAGCTTCCAACAGACGTTCCTCACCGCTACTTGAACCATTAGAATCATTAATCATAGCAGCTACTGGTGAATTCATTGGCATTTCGTCGCGTTTGATGGACATAACATTCTTAGAACTGGGTCTCAGTTTCGGCATTTTATTAAATTCAGGATAATTTAAGTCAGCCGTACGAAACCACTCAGTGCTTGAATATGATTCGTTTGAAAATGTTCGTGGCAAGGAACTATTGAAGATTTGTGGGGGACTATAATTAAAAAATACTGATTAATTATATAAATAAATTAATCTAAGTTTTTAATAAATTTACTTGCCTTAAAACCTGCATATTTTCAGTATCTTTTGGTGTTGAAGATTTTCTTGTCGTCTGTGTAAACTCTCTTAAAGAATGAGCATCACTGATTGTGTATGTTTCTTTTAGTTCGGACACATCAACAGCTTCGTCTGTGTTGTCGCAAATGATAGCTTTTCGATTCACATCCTGGGGTGTTAACAACATATAGTTGGGTGAATTATGAGGATCTGAAAAAGATCCTTCACTTGAATTGGGTAGGATTTGTATGTCGGGCGGCTTCAGCTTAGGTATATTTGAAGGCATTATCTCAAAATTGCGCTGAGTGGAAGAATTTGAAAATCGTCTTCCCATCAGCGTGGTATAAGGCACCTGTGGAAATAAACGTTGAGGCACTGAAGACTTGGATAAAGTCATAGTTTTCTCAAGGGTTTGCTCCTCTTCGGAGGTTAGTTCTACTGAAGTGGAACGCAAATAATGCGACGTTTGAAACGTCGAGCTTAAGAAGTCATCGGGTGGAGGTGGCGGTACTGGATCACCAAACAAACTGCTATAAGGAAGATCTTCATCCATATCGATGTCTACATCGGTATTGCTTTGACGTGTGGAAGAACGTGAAACCAAATTATATCTAGAGGTTTGTGGTCGTAAGTGTGAGGGAGCCATTATTTTATAGCTATAATCCAAGGGTATAATGGATGGTGTTTCACGATTTGTGGAAGACTGTGGCCTGGAATTGGACTTGAACACAGGTGGAGACAATGATGAGGATGAAGGTGATGAGTTCATATTAACATAAATGTCAAAATATCAGTTTCTTTTACAAAGTTATTATTTTTTTTTTTTTATTGTTGATTTGCTTCGGGACTTCTGTTAAAAAAAGCAAAATTAAAACAGTTTTTTTTTTATAAATAAAATTTCTAAATTTAACTAACCTTTACTACATTTTGTTAAAATTATGTAGTTTTTTAATAAAAATTTGTTGCTGGTTGTTGTTACTGATATCAGCTGCTTTTAGTTGTGGCCGGTGTTTTGTTTGTTTATTGCAACACATGTAAAGGTGCACTACTTTATTGATTTCCTAAAATGCAGCCAAGAATTGTTGCTTACCCACCCCACCGCCAGGCATTTGTTGAAACGTATCCGTTTTCTCCTATCAATTTTAATAACAAAAACTTGCCGCGTCTTGATGTTGAGGTTACCAATGTTCAATATAAACTAACTCGTATAAAATGTAGGCCTTAAGAAAAATCAAGAAATCCTTCGTAGTGGTCAAGTGTTGGTGAATTCCTTGGTTTGCTTTCTTATTTTATTTTATTTATTCATTTATTTTTTTTTTCAAAAACTCACCAATGAAGTTAAGTTTAGTAAAGCATTTTTCATAAGTATGTCACATAGTATTTTAAATTTGTTTTTGTTTGATTTTGTTGTTGGTTTTTACCTGGCGTTGCATGTCCAGACATGTTACGTTTAAAAGGGAAGTCGTCTAGTGTGGTTGCTGAATTTTTTCAAAATACATTTTTTACTATGAAGTTTCATTTTTTTTCCTTCTGTTGCTTCTTTTATTTTCTTAATGCAATTGCAAGCGGCTTTTTAACAGTTCATTGACTTTTATTGCAACACATACTTTTTCAAACGCATACATACGTACATACTTTTAGTTGAGGACTTTTATACATCTGCAATTGTAAATAAAACATCTTTGGTTCCAACATAAAAATATTGTTATTTTATTAGGCTGCTATTGAATAGCTAAATTAAGGCTTACAAATTTGATGAACAAAAAGGAAATTATTATTGAACTCTAACATTCAAAAGTGAAATTCAAAGGACTTTCTGTTTCTTTACAAGTCTGTACAAAAAAAAATATTTAGAATATTTCTTTTAAATATTTTTATTTTTTCGTCGCTGTTTTTAGTCCGGTTTTTTAGCTTCTTTCTTCCTCATTACAATTTTAACGACTTTCTTGTGTAACTGATGGATTTTTCATTTTCCAGTGCAAACAAGTTTTTTTTTTGTTTATTTGATGATTGCCTTTCTCTTTTTCAAGTTTTTCTGATGAAAAGCATCGAAATAAGACTTATCTTACTTTTTGACATTTCTAAAACGATCAGCCTAAAATTAAATTTAATAAATTTTCTTTTGTAAATAAATTTTGTAAAAAAAAAAAAAATACGAATACTGGTTGAAAATGATAATGAGTAGTGAAGGACTTAGTTAACGGATTTGGAATTTACATACTTTGCCAAAAAAAAAGTGGAGTCTGCCCTTGATATTTATTGCAAGAAACAATATAATTAATATCAATCATTGGTAATTATATATATATTTTTTTTAATTATTTGTGTTAAAATTTGTGTTAGAATACTTTAAAGCTTTACCGCATAAGTCAATTAAATATTCATTAACACTTATACATTTTTGCATTTTTATAAAAAAAACATTTCTTATTATTCAATTTCTATATTAAGAAATGATATTTATTTAAATAAATATTTTTTTAAACTTTTGACATTTTGTTTAGTTTAATTAAATTTTGTTTTTGCCACTCTTTTACCCTTTAATACTTTTAAGGCATGACTTTTTTTTAAATACTGCTGTCTATCCGATAAAAATCTTAGTATTTTTAAAATTTTTATTCAGTGCCAAATAAAATTCATTTTCCTTAAATTTATTGTTTAAATATCACAACTATTATTTTTAGTACCCGTTTGTATGTCTTAAAGTTGGCACAACAATGTTTAAAGTCTTTGTTAAATTTTTTATATCATCAAATTTTTAAAGCGTGTTATAAACATAAACAGAGCTAAATAAATAAAATAAATATATGTTAAAAGAAAATTAATTAATTGTTTTTTTTTTTTTTTTTTTTTTTTGTATTATGGGTTGATGATTTTTATTTAGAGAGTATTTCTTTTTTAATATTTTTTTTTAACATTTTTAATTACAATTATAAAAAAGGTTTAAATTTAAAAGTATTTATTGAAAGAAAAGTGGAAATGAAAAATAATAATTACTAAAACATATTTAAAAATTCATTATAAAAACGTCTGAAGTTTTTAATGTTTTATCATAAATTATACGATTTTATGAGGAGTATTTTTTTATTAAAAAAATTGTTTAGTTTCCGGCTTTCATACAAGGAACTTATTTAGCTGCCAATAGCCTATATTTCGAAAATAAAACAGAGACTGAAAAAAGAAAAAAAGTGCAACATATTTTTAAGTTATTAAAACCGCACACGCACTGTAGCTGATATCATACGAGGACTATTCCAAATTTTTATCTGCAACAGACATAAACTTCAACGCTGTGTTTTTTCTTATTCTTAGATCCCCTTAAAATTGCCATCAATCCCAACTTTTTTTTTTCTTATTATTAAAAAATGTATAAACAACAAGCTGGTGCTTAATTCTTTGAAAGAAAAATTTTTTCCCAACAAGTGAAACTATTTGCAAATGACAGTTGACGAAGAAAATTTGATCTTAAGATTTTAATTTAGGAATTTTCTTTAATAAAGAAACGTATGAATGCATTCTTTAGTAAAAGAAATATTTTTTATTTGTCCAAAAATAGTCTGTTATTTTGATTACTATTGTTTTCATAGTTCTCTCAAAAGTATAGTTTCCTATTTCAAGCATTTCTTTGTCTCTATTTGCGTTACTAAAAATGTCTTTAGCCTTGTATGTTGCAATTATGCTTTGTTAAATTGTTGTCCGAGTTGAGACAAGCAAACTTTTGAAAGGAAAACTTCTAGTTTGGTAGCAATCTAAAAGTGGGGTTGAAATCACTGTCCAGAACTTTGTCTAAGCGAATTTGTCTGTGAAATTATTAGTTGAACTGTATAATATTATAACAAATGAATTAATTTATTTAGGCTTAAGTTCATTTTTAATTTTTTTCCTAAAAATTTTTAACATAAATTTCGGGTAGCAATTTAAACAAATCAATATTCATTTAAGACAGACCTCATCCTTAGTGAAGAACGCCCTAAATTTAAAGAAACGTTATTATTCCCTGCATAAGACTGGCAAATCCAAAATTTTCTTTATACAGTAAAGATGCTCTTCGGACTAATTAAACGATAAAAACCTTCATGTTAAAAGAAGCATAATTAATACGGCCCATGAGATTGGTTTGTATAACTTATGCCGCACCAAAAAAGTCATTTTAGAAAATAAAGGTATCTTCGTCTTGCTGAAATAATACTTCGTAATATTATTTTGCTTTAAAGAACTCACTGGCTTTGTCTGAATTTGACGTCATATCAATAGTTTAATTTTGAAATAAATTTTTAGCATTATTTTCTGTCGAAAAAACATTAAGAAAACATTGCCAAATTCAACGGTTTATTGCTTCAATTTTTAAATTTTTTAAATCACTTGCTGTCCATAGACCGCCAAGAAAAGGTCGAATTGCTACTTTAGTTGACGAACGGTAACGCTGATAATCAATAATAACAAAAATTCTTGAGATTGTCCTCGTCAAATACGAAAAATCAGGCAATAAAATATAATTCAATTTTTACACATTTTAACCCACACATATAAATAACAATTAAAATAACTTTACTTTAATACACGTGTCTGGTTATTTTAGTGTGTGTATAGCAAACGCTTGCGAAACTAATAGAAAAGAAGTTCCTTTAAAAGTTGTACAAAGAAATGAGCGCATATCAAAAACAAGAAATTGTGAAATGAGGAAATAGTGAAAAAGTGAAACACAACCTATGTTGAGCCCTTTACTTTAATATTTCTATTTTTTTAGAATATTTCCACTACATGTTGCTAAAATGTTGCTAAAGTAATCATTGATTATTTTAACTCTTGTTGCTGTTGCCGCTCATTTTTGTTTTTTGTTTTTGCAGCAAATAACTGTTTGTTTTTTATTATTTCTTTTTTTTATATTAATTCATGTTTATTATTCAAATGCTCAGTTCGGATTAAATGAAACTATAAAAAGCCGGCTGGACATTTGCTCATAACGACAAGAAAGAAAAAAGAAAATAAGCAATTAAAAAGAAGGGTCTTAGATTAAAAATGTTTAACCATAACATAGCGTACGGGTCATTAACGAATGACTAAATTTTTAATGAAAAATACCTTTTGGGAACAGAAAAATTATTAAATGAAAAAGTGATTTTTTATGAATAACAAACGCTGATTGATTTTTGATTTTTTTTTTTTTTTTTGTATTAAAGTGATTTTATTTTTTATATAAAATAGCCTGATCTTTTTTTGCGCTGACTTTCGGTAAAAGAAGTAACATTTTGTATTTAAAAAAAAGTAAGTTTTTGGTTAAAAAAAATTTTAATGAGTTTTTTGCTAACAAAAATTTGCAAAAAAATCCTTTTGATGCAAATGTAAATTTTTCTGAAACGAAATTTTTGATGTAAAGTCCCTTTTTGATATTATAAAAATTAAAATGTGAGTTTTTGATACAAAAAAATTCTCTTTGATGAAACAAAAAATTAAAAAAAAATTACTTGTGGCTAAAGTAGCTGTTTAATCGAAAATGAGAAAATTTGACGAAAAAGTGAGTTTTTTATGAAAAAATTTGTTTTTATAAATAATTTTTATAGAAAAAATAAAACCTTTTGGCTAAAATATATTTCTTTGAAACAAAGTTTTTAATATAATGTACTGTTTCTGTATTACAGGCGATTAACTCGTATAGAAAATTTGTATGAAAATAACTCATACAAATTTTTCAGAGGAGATGATCGCCTGTAATACAGAAACAGCAAATAAGAGTCACGTTTTGGTAAAGAAAAATTGAGTTTTTGATTAACATTTGAGCTTTTGAAACAAAAAAAAACTCTTTAACTATTTAATCGAAAAGATAATATTTTGAAAAAAAAAATAACTAGCAACAAAATTTTTTGAATAAATAATTTTAATGAAAAAATCTATGAAAAAAATTTTTCTAAGGCATTTAAATTTTTGTGAAATATTTGATGTAAGAGTTACTTTTTGATAAAGAAAAAAGTAACTCTTTGATTAAAATATAATTTAAAAAGATAATACTCAGATGAAAAAAACGAACTTTTGTTTAAATAATTAACTTTGGTGAAACAAGCAACTATTTATTCAAAAAGACAAAATTCTGTTGAAAAGGTAAATCTCTATTTAAAAAACTTTTTTTGATGAGTAATGATAAATTTATGAAAAAAAGATTTTTTTTTATATTATCACTTTTTACTGAAAAAAAGTACATATCTCTGTGATTTAAAATAAAAACAATTTCCTGACAAATAAATGAATTAATGATTATGAGTTGTTTTACTTTTTATGAATAATTGACTTTTGTTGAAAAAGGTAACTTTGCGAAATAACACATTTTAAATGAATTGTTAAAATCAATATATATTCTATCATTTTCAAAACAAAGATTTGCGATTAAAAAGAAAAGCAGAGAAAAATTCTACTACAGTGAATTACTACAAATGTTAAAATTTTTATTTTTACTCTTCAAAGGGTTAAATTAGCGCCGCAATAAAAAAATGTCACAGTTTATTTGGGACGTGGAATATTTTTTCTTTTTATTGATTTTCTAAATTATTTTTGGAAATTCTACTGACCTCGTTTAAGATCAGATAAACAATTCATGTTAATTTTTTCTGGGTTCCATGAACACTTTTATTATGAAGAGCCTTTTATATTTATGACAAAATAAATAAATGAATGTAAATGTATTTAAGAGCCTTTCTAAGAATTTGTTTTAAAGTTTTTCCATTTGAGTTTCTTATAATTTGTATTTATTTAAGCAACCTAAAGATGCTTCTTTATGTATTTTTTGAATGACATGTTCTACGAAATTACCCTTCACAGAAATTAGAATTACAATGCGGGTTTTACATAAATATTTCGCACTAAATAATACGGCTGGAGAGAATACCGGAAAAAAAGAGATTTTCGCTTACTTTTAATCTCCTGTGTAGTTATTCTAGAAGGAAAACAAATATTTTTTTCTGTTAACAACAAACTTCTTTCAATACAACAAACAACTCACTCCTAACCAAATTTAGTTTTAGTCGAACTCCACTGGTTTCACAATAGTTTTGATGGTTTTAAATTTTAATGTATTTAATTTTGTTTTTTTTTTTTTTTAATTTTTGTTAAATCGTTTGATATTTAAAGCAATAATATAACACCACATTCCTTTTAATTACTTTAAACAATTGTTTAAATTTGTTTTTTTTACAACTTCAAAGTTGCTTGTTACTTGCTCATTGAAAATATGATTTATAATTTCAGCTTTTGTTAACATCGTTTTGTTCATGCAACTTGTAATTTAAGGCATTTGAAATTATTAGATTGATAACAAATGGCCATGAAGCAGCATAACAGTCTATAATTAATGTAATTTTAATATTTAAAAATATTATTTTAGTTAATGTTTGATGTGATTTATGGAAAACGATTTCACTTTCACTTTTAAGGAGTTACCATTCATTCCATTGTACATCTAAAACATGCTGCGCCTAAAACGTAATCTGCTTAAATTGTAATTAAAAGAAAATAAGGAAAAAATAAAATGTAAAAAATAAAGTTTACAAAAGCGTTTATAATTTTTAATATTTTTGTTTGCTAACACGCTTTAAGAAAAACAATAAAAAAAAATTTATTGCAAAAGAAAACTTTCCTACTCGTATTGTGTTGAACTTTATAAAAGTAACTACCTCTTTTGTTGTTATATAACGTTAAAGCAACATGAGGTCAAAATTTAACAACTTTAATTTAAAAAATCATAAATTAGAGTTTAGTTTGATAAATACGAAGCAAAAAAGTTTTTATTAACCTGGCCAATGCAAGTACTAATTGTTTTATTTAATAAGCCAGAAGCACAGTTTCACAACTTAATGTGTTTGTGAGGATTATGGTGAATATACCTGCAACATTTCTATGATATTTTTTGTAAAAAAAAATCCTATATAAATTACCGAATCGAATGGTCGATGTCGAAAATTACTACAGTTTTGCTTTATGCTTTTCTCAATCATTTTATAGTCAGCAAATAAAAATATTATTAAAATGAGTGTTCGTTCGCAGGTAAGAAAATATGATTGCTACAACAATATTATAGTAATCTTTGTAGTAGTGTATAGTTGCGGCAAACAAATTATTGTTACTTTCAACAATACGTCAAAAACATTAAACATATTTTTGTTACAGGGCTTCTATGAACAAAAAATTCAACATATTTATTTTGGACTAAAAGAAAGTTTTGTAACTTATTAAAAATAATATAATATATTTAACCATAATATATTATTATTAATTAAAGTATGATCAAAAGTATTTTGTCTAAGACTTGCCAGTTAAGTAATTTGTTCTAACATTTGATTAATTTGTTTATTAGCTATCAGTTCATGTGAAAAGACTTAAAATTCAAATAGTTATTTATTGTTGGAGGTAATAAAAAATGAAACAAATAAGTTTTGTTTATTTGTTTGTGCGTCAATCAAGGCTAAACGACTGTACATATTTTAATAAAATTTGAAACATGGGTATATATTTGTCCGCATGTTGAAATAAGGTATTATATTCATATTTTCAAATAGTGGACCAGGAGGATAGAAAACAGGAAGCGGGAAATTTTAATGAACTGAATTTATTTTTATAAAACCGCGGCTAAACGATTTTTAAAAAGCTCGAAACTAAGATATGTTCTCATCTAATTCAGTTTTCAAAGGATTTGTATGAAAGGAAAGGAGAAAAGCAGGTTTTTACTTTCGGTCACTGATTTAATAGATAAGACTTGATAGGAGATGCCAGTTCTGAAATTATTAATATATTAAATATGAAATTGCTTTTTCATTTACTAAATAGTGTTTTTCATATGTTTAGAGTGGGTAGTTATAATAAAAAAGGCTTTACAGTGCAGAAAGGCCTGGCAACGCTGGGTACAATAAGGTTTTTAATAAATAAAACAGTAATTAACTAAGTCCCTTACTTCAGGAAATGTTTGCACTTAAGAAACCATATTATGGTTTAATTACGTTACATAAAATTTTCAACCATACTGTCATATTCTAATTTAACCATATAATTTTTATATTTGAACTTTTAATTTTAACATTTATAAATTTAAACATTTTAAACATAATTATGTTTATACTTAACATATTATTGTTATGCTAGACAACAATATGGTTTCAGGACCAACTATATTATCATTAAATGTAACAATTTTATGTTATGTTTACAACCATATCAGATATTTAATTATGGTTACCTTAACTATGTTTTGGATTTTAAACTAACAGCTATTGCTATCCAAACGTTTTTCAGAGGTCATCAAAAGCTAATGCTATAGATCATTTAAGAGCAATTTCTTTTGAATCAAATTAAGCAACACGGATGTATACAACATGCAGTGCCAGCAGAAAAGAGCTATATGAAAAGGTAAAATGAAATTGAAATTTCCATCAATTATAGCTTTTCGTGTAGAATATTTGTGTTGTCATTGATTCATATTAACAATTTTCATTCAGGACATTTTCCTTTAAGGCAACAAGATGCTGACCATTTCTCCAAATCTAAAAGCTCTACACATTAGACGTATTTTTAATGCTTCACAGTTTGGCAAAGTAAAAAATAAAAAGACAGTAACTTCTAAGTCAGTTGTCAGTCTAAGTCTAAGTTTTCAGCACATTTTATTTTTTTTTTTAGATGGTAAACTTGTAACACTGTTAAGAGAACTTATTACTAAATATTTACAAAAACAGAAAAATATTTGTATTCTTATATACCTGTTTCTTATATCTTCTTTACAGAAATTAGAAAAAAGTATAAACTATTAAAATCTTTTTAATGTTTTGAAGTGGTGATTCAAACTTGTTAATTTTTAATAAAAGGCTTTTAATAATAATTAATAATGTATTCAAATAGTAAAGTACCATCCAGTAACTCGTTTCTTTAACTAAGGTGAAAAATATCTCGCTTGAAAATATTGTATGCATTTTGTTTTAAACAGGGTGAGTTGTAACGGGTTCATTTCTTTACATGAAATATTTTTTTTTTAATTTTGTTATTGGTAAAGATATTGTCGATATATTTGTACTATTAGTCTGTTTGTTTTTGCATCACGTTAAAACTACTGGGTGAATTTGAATAAAATTTTCTGAGGAGATTCCTCACAATCTTTTTTTAAATGTAGAATACTTTTTGTTGCGTAAAAATATGTCATTTTGTAGATAAACTAGAGATACAAATGTAAAATTACCCAATTTTATCGTAATAATGATACTAAAACAGTTGTCAGTACATTTTATTTTTTAGATGGTAAACTTGTAACACTGTTAAGAGAACTTATTAATAAATATTTACAAACACATTTTTCTAAATTAAAATTTGAAGAAAACTAAAAATGATCCGCTGACAAAGGGCACTGCTAGTTATGTAAAAAAATTAAAACGTTTATGAATTACTATGCTCAGAGTGTATAAAACAAGATGCTGGCCTTTTTTATTTTTTATAACATGAAAAGTGTGTTTTTGCACAATAATTCAGATTTCGTTTTCTTAATGGGTAAAGGTGCTGTGTAAATGTTAAAAATGTAGGGTTCTTTACTCATCGTTGGGGTAAAAGCTGACAGATTTAATTAATTTATTTATTTATTTATTAAACCTTCATTTAAATAACTGAAACTATAAATGGCCTTATATAGTTATTAAAAACTACTATATTATAAAAAAAATTAAAAATATAAGTACCTACAAGTTATTTTAAGAAAATATTTTTAAATTCTTGAATGTCAATTTTCAGTAATTCGCATTAGCTCATATTTTTTTCGCGTCAACTAATAATTCCTTTGACGTTAACTTTAGTGTCTATGAAGACGCTTTTATACTAAAAGCTAGATACTTTAGTTTTATAATATCTTTAAATTTGTGGGAATTTTCAACAATAAAATTCTGTTATTAAAAATTCTTTCTTTAAATTGAACTCAAGCCTGACTTGTGGTTTTGATTTACACTTTAACTAAAATGTTCACAAAAAATATATATTTAAAAAACTTTTAATATATTTTTTACCAAATGATTTGTTATCCATCATAAAAATTAATGATATAATTACATATGTATATGTATGTATGTATATTGTACGTTAAAGTTATTAAAGTGTTGTTACATAATTTAAAAATAAAAAAATATTGTATAACAGTCTTCTTTTAAAATTAAACAATTTGCTTGATACTCGCTATTCTTGCTATTGTTTTTAAATTTTTATTACGGCAATTTTTTAATTAAACACTTTTTTTCTAGCACTTGCAAACATGACACTTTTAAATCTGCTGTGTTTTTTATTTTAACAATCACAAAAAATTTTAATTTTAATACTAAACTTAAAAATCATTTAATGTTAAATTTAACTGATTTTCTTTACTATTTCTTTAAAATATTTAAACAAATTAAAAATATCTTTGATTGCAAACACTTGAAATTAATGCATTTGAAAAATAAAACAACAAAATAATAAAAACAGTGCATGCAAACGTATTTAATCCGTTTTAAAGCCGTTGCTTTTTTATTTCGTTTTTTACATTAAATGGATTTAACACTATTCGTTGAGCTTGAAGAGGAAAACAAAACTGAAGTGTTTGTTGTTCAAGTTAAAGTTTTTCTTTTTATTTTCTTAAATTTTCTTACACCAAAAGTGTTTGAAGAAAGTTTTTTTCTTGATTTTAAAGTGGTATTATAATGAGAGATAAAATGAGGGAAAAACACCTAAACTTAAAGTGAAAGAGAGAGAGAGAGAGAGAGAGAGAGAGAGAGAGAGAGCAAAAGAGTGCATATGTTAACATATGTGTTTTTATTTACAAAACTTTTCAGGCGAATATGAATTGAAAAAAGTGTTTTCTATATTGCTTTCAGCACCTGTTGTTTGTTATTTTGCTTTCACACGCGATTTATTTTAAATCACTTGTTTAAATTAATTTATTAAACTATATTTTTTAATTTAATCATTCAATTTAGCAAAATGTAATTCAATTATTTTAAGAGCATGGTATAGTCATAAATTTTCTGTCATGAGAATTCAGCTCAGATTTTCAACAACAGATTATGCAAAGATCAAATCAAAAATTAAACACAAAAAATTTTTAGCACTTGAAAGGTTTTATTTGTTTTCAAATGAAATTGATAATTGATTGTTTTTTTTTCTGTATCAATTATATTTAATTAAATTTAATTAATTCAATTAATTATTTAATTACAAAATTTGCCATTTTTTGATTAATTGTGTAACTGAGTCAATGAAAAATTTAATTAAATATCAATTTCTAAAAACAAATAAGACCCTTAATAGGAGTAAAAACATTTTTCTCTTACCCCTCGTATATAATAATTTTAATAAATGAAAGTATACTGTCCAGCACCTTCATGATTTATGATGGTAGATTTCATTACATTCAAAATCAAGTGAGGTGTATATTTAAAAAAATCTAAAATAAAGTCGCTTAAAAAAACAGGAAAATTATTTTAAATTAGTAGCAAAATATATTCTCAATGATTAATAAAAAAATATAAAATTAGAAAATTTTCAAAAATTTAAGCACTTTTAAATTAAAGATCATTTGCAAAGAATTTTTTTTTTAATTTGAAATGACCGCAAAATAGTGCAAATATATTAAAGCAAAAAATGTTGAACTTTAAAATATAAAACGTTTTTTATGTCTTAAATAACAATTAAATTTTACTAATAAAAATTTTAATTTTTCTATTTATTTTTATCCACCAGACATTTTATTGTTATTAGCTGTTGACCACTGCTTAAAAACAAAACTTTAAACTTTAAATGCCTCAAACTTTTATGTCTGCAATTATGCGATTCGTCTATTGTATTTCTACTCCTTGATATTTCTTCTTACTTCTACTACTTCCTTTTTTTTTTTTTTTTCTTCTTCTTCTATTTTCGCCGCTATCTATTGTAAACAATATTGTATTCACTCTTAAACAAAATATTTGCATAAAATTAAAAACAAACAAATTGGATAAAAAAGAGAACTAATGTCTAAGTTGATTGTATTTCCTTGGCTTTGGTTGCAGGAGCATTGACAAGGAAAAAGGGTCAATAAAACTATAGAGAATGTTTACAAAAAAAAAGCAACAAAATCCTTACTTAAGAAACAATGGCTATAAATTCAAAGGCAAACAACAACTATGACACACACTAATACTCACTACTTCTTTTACAAAACTTAATAACGAAAATATAAAAAGCAGCCGAAAGCAAGTGCATGTAAATAAAGACTAAAATAACATATCAGTACACTTTTATTTTTATTTTTAATTTTAAATAAAGGAACTAAAATTAATTCTTAGTTCCTGCGGTCACTTCGTTGAGCAATCAAAAAAATGGTCATGGGAATTTACCTTCAATAATATTGTAAAATTTAGTTATAAAAATTTTCGCCTTTTTCTAATAGGAGCAGCATTCAGGGAATGAACCCTTATTATGCAACACATTGTGCCAGAACTAGAAAATTAAAGTAATAGAAAAGGCCTTCGCAGGGAGTTCATTCAACATATGAACTGTTTGGTTAAAAAAATGTCTCTATAAAGTGCAGTGCGATTCACTGGCCAGTGTACTACAAAGAGATGCGCTCTTGATGAAGAACGTTTGCGCGTATAAAATAAAGCTTTTCAGTTTTTTGAATTCGTAAGACCACATTTCGTTATTGTAAAGATAAAACAGTGAAACCCATTCTACATTGCTTCGATGTCCCAGTGAGTCAATAGAGCTCCTGCACGCGATCGAGTACCTTCAAAATATTCCTTGAAGTACCAGCTCATACAAACGAATTGTATTCTACTTTCACTGTGATAAGGCAACATAGTTAACGAGAAGATCAAAACTTAAATGTACAATTTTAAATTTAATGTGAAACTATAACCGAAGTCAATGACAATTGAACGGATGACTTCTGCAATCTTTGAAATAATCATACATGTATGTAGTTATCGTGTGATGAGACCATGTCCTAAAGTCAAACATTTCACTTAGTGACTGCTACTGCTGCTTGACATACTGAAAACGAATTACTGTATGTTTCAATTGCATTTTTTAAATCATGTTTCAATATTCAAAATCAGGCCCCTAGATCATGTAATTGTAAATTAAATGCCAAGACGGCCTATCCTACACAATCGCTTAAAAATCGCAAACAAAATTGTGCTTAGATGCCACACTGTCACACAAGAAAATATAACACTGGTTATACAGATACTGTTGACTTGCAAATTGGATAGATGTGTCAAAATATCTGTCAGATATTTTTTTTAATACACACTATTCCACCTTTTGAACATGCATGCAATTTTTGAGAGATTAAGCGCCTAAATCGCAAAGATTCTGCGGTTACTTTGCCACATTTTCACAAGATGGTCATTCACAATTAAAAAAAAAAATTTTATGTCTCCGCAAAGACAAGTATGCTTTTTGCCCGAAATTCTTTTCCCCATCCTTTAAACTTTAAGCTGAAATATCTGTGTATTTGTTTTATTCCAGTCATGAGTCTCATAAAAATCTAAAGAACATAACTTACACTGTTATACACCTTTTCTTAAAGAATTGTTTAATAGAGATTTAAATTGAGATAAGATTCTAACTAACAAGTGCTAGGCGGAGTTGTGTTAGCAGCGTTTTATTTCGGTTTGGAAATTTGTGCAAGAGGTTTTCATAGCAAATTATTTTTAATTTCCGTTAAAAAATTATTTTGCGTGTAATTTCTTAAAGTAATTTTGCATAGTAAATAATTTAAGAGCAGTTAAGAGATTCTTTGAGATTTTCTTTTAATTTAGAGATTTTTTTAGTTTCATTTAATTTATTTAATTTTGGCTTTTATTTATATAATTTGCAGAGGTTTTATTAACTACTAGGCGTTTTTAACTTGAACGAAATTTACACACTACGAAAAATTTTTAATTGAAACATTTTTTAACCATAATTATATTTACTCCTCAGAGATTTTATTTTATTTAATTCTCTATCGCCTCATATATTTGTTTTTTAAATTGGAGAAACTTCAGTGTTCAAAATTATATGAAAAAATAAGAGGCAGGCATGGCGATTTGGCCGCTGCCGCGAAAGAAATGAACCGATTTTGCTGATTTTTAATAGCAAAACTTTCGAAACTATGTCTGATCGATTGGAGTAATTAAATTTTCTCTAGCTCATCTAGTGCCTTGGCAAAATTGATTTCAACACTAACACGGACGGACAGAGGGACAACGCCGAATCAACTTCGCTGTTCATAAGAACTCAAAACATGTATATTTTATGGGGTCACCCTCTCTGTGGTGAGGGGCATAAAAATCAGATGGAATGTTTTGTATTGAATTTAACTTAATATTAATTTTGAGAAGAGAAAGGCGTACATATTCTTAAGATTTAAACTTTTAATTAAATATGTTAAAAAAGGTTACTTTAATTAACTTTTACTTAAACACTCTGTCTTATTTTCGAACACCACTGTGGCCTACTTATAGTTTTATATAAATTAACACACACACACACACACATATACATACTGAAATAAGTTTTTTTAAATAAAATAAAAAAAATCTGCTGGCCAAATCGCGTTGTTAACAAACGTTTAGCCACTTGTTAAAATTAACTTTGTACCCAGTTGTATGTATTTATGTAAGGAGTGTTGACTAAATCCTTGGCTAATGTCGCGTCTACGTAATTCATCACTTAAAATTATACACGTGAATATAAATATAAGCGTGCGAATGAGTTTCTATGTACGTGTGATTGTTTTCTTCAACAAACATATCCACTAAGCATTTTGAAAATTTTCGTTTGTTGTTACAAATAAAAATTTTTGGAATAAAAAAAAGAAACACAAAATAAATAAAACAAGAAGTAAAGTAATGAAATTTTTTAAAAGAAAATTTGCGACCTATGTCACTGTAGTTAAATATAAGGCGAATGTAAGTCTTTAGTTTGGGAAAGAGAAATAATTAATGATTTTCCTTGAGTAAGAATTATGGAGTGTGATAAAGTTTACCAGTGCAGTAAAAATGTTAAAAAGTTTTGGTTTTGAAAATATGTATTTTCTTATTTATAACAGTTCAAAATGTGTCACAATTATTTACCAATCTATTTTAAAGTAAAACTTACGAGGTGTGTTAAGATTTATAAAAATAAGAAAAAAGAACCCACAATTATCTACTAACACATTTGTAATAAATTTTACTAAAACGGAGTTGCCGTTGTATGGTTTTTCGTATTAATTATAAATGATTTTTTTTTGTTAATTAAATTTTTAACTTATTTTAACTTGTGTTTATACAAACTTAGTTAGCAAAGTTCATAATGTAGCTTATAAAAAGTATTGAAATTAAATCTGTTCCAAAGATCAGTTAAAATTTGTATTTTATTTTTTGTAAAAAAAAAGTCACTGGTAACACTGCTTGCTACAGAATCACATGTATGCAAATATTTACACCATTTTTCCCCCCCCATTAAGAATGTGATAGAAACTTGGTACTACGCAGTGACGTATATTTCCATCATCAGTGATTGTCATTTGATGAAGCAAATGATGGTCACTGTTCTTGTAGGGAAGTCAATTTTCTGATACTGATACATTTGCAGGTTTTATTTTGCTTAAGCCGTATTACTCTTCCCATTTACTTTTTTTCTTCTTTAAGAAACTCAGAACATCTTAAAGGACTACTTTTTATACCCATTGACTCTACAAAGATAAAGAATCTAAGCACCTTAAAACGTAATTATTTTTAAATTAAAATAAATTTACTATTGAGCTGTCATTAGCAATTAGTCAAATACTTTAGATTAAAGTTTAACACTTAAAAACGAAAAATCGATTTTTAAACAAAACATTGTTGAAAATAATAATCACAATATTAATAAATAATTGTATATAATTAAATATTTATCGAATGGAGTGGTAGCCCGATAAGAACGGTGAGAAAACAATCTTTAGTAAAACTACACCGTTGTGAGATTTCAAACTAATTTTATTATCAAACTACATTTATGCCATGTTGTATGAAAAAATATTTCATTCAAATATAGTTGACGTCGGGGTAAAATCTAATATTTATGACTCACACTAATGTCTATGGAGTTATTTTAATAGTGGCATGTAAAAAATCAGTTTGGAACTCATTCAAGGAAGTAGGCAGAAGTAGCGTCGACGACAATTCATGAAGGTTTGCCGAATTTTGTTTTCACTACTTTTTGGGTCGTGTTATTTGTGTGACATTCCGAGTCTATTTAAATCATTCCACACTAGTGCAAAATTACTAAACCTTCTTCGATATTAGGCGACGTTATTTTCTTAACTTCGCTGTAATTCTTGTCTGCTGTTAGTTTGAAAATAGTCTACTCACGATCGTTCTTACTAATATTGTGATGAATATCCTGTATCTTAAATTCGTTATAATCGTCGACAACTGAGCCGGAATTTCGTTATCGTTAAATAATTTTCACATGTTCGGAGGGCGTAAAACGAAGAGTGATAAAATGGCAATCTGTACTGAATATTTTTATCTGGTAACCCCCCAAATTTTATATATAAAAACATTTGTTTTTTTTTTTTGAGTTTTTGATTTAATTTGGATTTTAAGAGCTTAATTTTCAGTCTTTCATTTGAAAATAAAATTATTATTTTCTTATTTTCCAAGTTTATTATTTATTATTTATTTAAAGAAACTACATACACTTGGTGTGTTTTTGGAATAATGTAATTCGAAATTAATAAAATGTTATTAATTTCGAATTAGATCGAAAGTCATGCAAACGTTTTTTAATTAAAGATATGCGTTTCTGAATGATATAAATTAAATCTGTAAAATTTATAATTTCCCATGTAGCAAGAATATTCTAAGTTCTAATACAGATACAGTGCAAGAATTTAACTAATAACTAATGCTGGATTTAAGTTAATAAAAGCTTAACAAAATTATTTATTTAATTTTCCTCCTCATTTTTTTTCACTGTCAAAAAATTTGTATAATTACGCAAACTTTAATTATTAATTTTAGTTTTTATTTTTATTATTTAAATGATTAACATTCATTTCAATATTTTATAATTTTTTTTTAATTTTTTTTTTTCACGTATTTTAGAAAAACTATTTATTTTATATTTTTTTATGTAAAATCAATTATAACCTTACATTTTGTTCATTTATTTTATATTATATTTTAATTAATAAACCACATTATTTTTAACTTTTGTAATTAATATCTATATTTTATCTATATTTTATAATCCGTTTAATTTTAACGCGTTAGAATTTTAAACCAAATCGATCCATTGCATTGAACGTCTAACGAAAAACTAAAGCTGATTTTCTTGCTAAAACAATTATGGTCAAAAAAAAAAAAACAGGGACTTCATACATGGCCAACACAAATTTTTGTGGATTTTCCTTAACAAACTCACATACACACAAACACACATATTCGTAAGCAAAGAAACTTATTTATTACTTCTGAACTAAGAAAGCAGTTTAAAAAGAAATTAGAAAACTACATTTTGTTTGTTTTTAAATTTCCTTTTATAAAATTATGTAAGAGTATGCAAACAAAAATTATTCAATTTATTAAAGAGTTTTATTTTTGTAAACAATTTAATTTAAAAAATTTTAAACTTAAAACTACGTTTTATTATTTTATGTAATTTCTTTTACAAATTTAGTAAGAATATTCGAATAAAAATTATTCGATTAATCGCAAAGTTTAGTTGAATTTTTTTAAATCATTACAATAAAAATATTTTTAGTTAAAGTTTTATTTAAAAAAAAATCTATATTCATCATTATAATCGAATAAACTGATTCGATTAATTAAAAGAAAAAAATTCCCTGGAATAAAAAACATTTTTTTTAATTTAATGAAGAAATATTACTACATATATATGTAAATACTCAATAAATTTTTAAATAAAATGACTTTAAAAAGAATTTCGATTGTGACAGAAGAATTGACATTTTTGAATAATTGTTTCTAATTTTTCAAAAATTCGAAATGAACTTTAAAATTACTTTTAGCCATATTTTTAATCTTATATAAATAGCAGTCTTAAGAAAAAAATTTAAGTCTTACATATTTTATTCGATTAATCGAATAAATTTTTTTCAATTAATTTTTCATGAATAAATTATTAAATGATTTTTTTAAAATAAGAAGTAAAAATAAAATTAAAATTTTTATATATTTATTTTTTTCTCATTTTGAACAATAATTCATAGCAAGATTTCAAATTATTTCAGGCCATAAATTTTAATTTAACATTTGCTCATATTTTAACAAAATAATATTTTAAATCTTTTTATTTTCTTTAAACAACTTTTAAGATTCTTCTGTATCAAACCTACAGAAATCGTTTTTGCTCATGTATATAGTTACATATATACTCACCTACATACACACATACACATTTTCTTAAAATTTCTTTTTATTTTAAGTGCCTGAGTTGAATTCCTTACATGGTTAACGCTTGAGTTTATGATTTTGTCTTTAGTATTAAGTTCTGCCAGGTATGTGTGTGTGTGTATAAAGTTAGTAGTTGTATTAGTGTTATAAGCAAAACGTGGGTCAGTAAACCTACTTCCGGTTGACATAAATTCGCCTTGGACATGAAATAGTTGCTTTTGTTTTTTCCATTGAAACTGTATGAATGTATGTGTATGTGTGTGTATTTGTTTGTATTTATATGTTGAATATGACCGTACAATATTTGTATAAAATACATTGAATTATTTTTAATGGGTTTAAGTTGACTTTTTTTTTAATAAAAAAATCTTTAGTAGAGATATTTTCTTAATTGTCACACTAATAGTCAAATTGCTTCGAAGTAAGTTAATATTTTGAGTTTTAAAATGTTAAAATAGTTATTATTATTCTTGTTATAATGATGTGTATTCATTTATGTGTCAAAGTAAGTAAAGCTGTCAATTTAAAATGAACTCATTATCAAATATTTGTAAAATATGTAATATTACAAATCTCTATTTTGAATAGAGAGAAAAGAGAAAATACATTTTATAGCAACAGATATTTCTGTTCCATCCAACGTCCTAGACCGTAAACAAATTAACAAATTAAATAAAAAATCGACTAAAAACTTAAATCTTTAATTTAAAATCTTAAATAACAAATTTATTTTTTAATTAAATAATTAATTGTTAAAACTTTAAGCGCATTTTATTCGTTAACTTAGCGCGTAAGAGTTTAAATAAAAACAAGTAAGAGTACTTTATTCGGCTATGCCGAATCTTTTATACCCTTTACCATTTATGTAAATCTAGTTTAGTTAAATAACTCCAATTAGTGAAAGATAAATGTCAACCAGTTGCGTTGTAGAATTGGAAGAAAGCAGTTAAGTGTTTTTCTTTAAGCTAAAACAAAATGTCGTTTGGTGGCCTTTATTATTCAGCTTACACGCCAGGTTTAGGTTCTAAGCCCAGACTACAAACAACACATCCCTTTCGTAATTTGGTAGCAGCTGGTTCTAATTTCAACAATCATTGGTCAGGTGCAAGTGGCCACTCGGGTTATGGGTAAATAATGTTTGCGTTAATTTTTAAATCATTTCTAAATTGCTTGACAATAAATTTAGATTGGAGTCGCCAGACTATGATTATCAATCGGATCATCATACTTATGTACCGAGTGGATGTAGTTATTCCTATCATGCCACAGCGGATCATGGTTACAGACGACCAGCAGCACCTGTTGTCCATCCTCCAGCTAAACCGTTCCTGAGTTTAGGCGGAGGCGGAAAAAAAGGAGGAGGTGGTGGTAAACGCGGTTCATCAGCTATATGGAGCTATCGCTCCATAAATTTGTTTTTTTTATTGAAGTTACTTCACTAAACTAGATTTGTTCCAAATGATATAGAAATATTGGAGAGAGGCGTGTTATTTTCCCCGCTGCCTCGAAGGACATGCTTTTTGCTATTTTTTAATATCAAAATCTTCGAAACTAAGTCTGATCAATTAGCGTATTTAAATTTTCTCTACCTAATCTAGTGCCTTGCAAAGTTGATTTCAACTCAAACACGAACGGACAGATGGACATCGCTAAATCATGCATAAGAACTCAGAATATTAAAATTTTTTGAGGTCAGAAATTGATATTGTGGAAATAACAAACGGAATAAAAAAATTATATATAATCTTTTTTCCAGCTGTGGTCAAGAGTATAAAAATCATATGATTAGTTAAAAAAAAATTTAAAATAACTTTTTTCACCAGAAAAATATTTTTTTTTTATTAAAAATTTTGAACGCTCTTCATTCGTGAATTTTAAAACTTGAATAACAAAAATCTTGTAATCACAAAAAATTTAAAAAATAGATTTTTTCATGTTAAATTTATAGGAAAGAATAAATATAAAGAATTTTTCTTCTTCCTCTTCCTGATACAAATGACTGCAATGAAAACAAGATGAATAATAGATTCATGATTAATTGTTATAATTAAAATTTTCCAAATATCAATTAAATCTACTATGAAAAGCATCTCGATCATCATGATGTTCAATCTCTTCTTCCACATCTTCGGTACGATCATTTATTTTAGCCGGCACCGTAATCCATCTTGTTTTAGGTGTCACAGCAGTAATTGAAGCCTTGCGAAAGGGTCCCGATAGAACAGAAGATACAGGCAAATGCGAAGACCAAGGATGGCCTCCATTAGTAGAAGTCGTTTGTGAATGGTGTTGGTTTTGTTGCTGCTGGGGTATTTCGTATTTATGAGTAAAATCATAATTTTGATGTGTTGCACCATATTGAAGAAAAGTATTGCCATTGTAGGGTTTCACAGTTGTCGGCTGTTGATGAACATAGAATGGATTCTGTGATGAACTATATTGTGGAACGTCCATAGACGACGGTTGAGGTGGTGGCTGAGCATAATATTCATTTTGATAAGAATTATAATGTTGTTGTGGAGGAGGCCATTTATAAGGTGGAGGTCTGGCTAATAAAGTATGATTTTCATAAAAAAGACTTTGTTGGTGTTGTGGCAAGTGCTCGTATGAGTCTGGTTTGTGGGGATCCTTTTGGGGTTTCGCGTAATTTATGGGTACTTCTGGCTCTGCAGAATTGTGCATATACTGAGATGAGGACTGAGAAATTGCTTGCTCTGAAGGTTTAGCCGGATTATTGCTATAAGGTGATTGTAAGCTAACAGAGGGTTTTGTAGCTTCCATAGCAGAATGAGATTGAGCTGCAGCAGCTGCTACTAAATCAGCTGGCTGCACTACTATATTGGCTGCATTTGAAGAGTATGTTGAACTCTGTTCTCTAGAATTCATTTCACCCATTTTATTAAAGCGATTACGTATTACATTTGTTGTCATTACCATCACCGTAGGATTCATGGCATCCATGTGATCTTTAATGCAGCCTTGTAAAAGATTTATAAAGAATAAAAAAGACAACAATGTCAGGGCCGACATAGCTGATGAACCGCGTTTACCACCACCTCCTCCTTTTTTTCCGCCTCCGCCTAAACTCAGGGACGGTTTAGCTGGAGGATGGACAACAGGTGCTGCTGGTGGTCCATAACCATGATCCGCTGTGGCATGATAGGAATAACTACCACCACTTGGTACATAAGCATGATGATCCGATTGATAATCATAATCTGGCGACTCCAATCTGAATTTATTGCCAAGCAATTTAGAAATGATTTAAAAATTAACGCAAACATTATTTACCCATAACCCGAGTGGCCACTTGCACCTGACCACTGATTGTTGAAATTAGAACCAGCTGCTACCAAATTGCGAAAGGGATGTGTTGTTTGTAGTCTGGGCCTAGAACCTAAACCTGGCGTGTAAGCTGGATAATAAAGGCCACCAAGCGACATTTTGCTTTAGTTTAAAGAAAAACACTTAACTGCTTTCTTCCAATTCTTTAACGCAACTGGTTGACATTTATCTTTTAATTGTATATTTAGTCTTTCACAGACAACATTCAACTGCTTATAATTAACCAACCATGTCTGAAAAGTAAGTACGTCTTCAAGAATGACATAGACTTTAAGTAGAGCATTAACAATTAAACAAACTTAAAGACTCTTAAGCACCCGCTACAAGCTTTTTTTTTGTAAAATAAATAAAAAAAGAAACAAATGCATAATTCTCGCATTAATAATGTGGAAAAAATTAAAGAAAAAATTAAATGAAAAATATTAATAAAAAAGAAAACTTTTTTATCATTATTTGTTAAACAATTGACTAATTAAAGTTTTATACATCAAGATTTTTGTTAGAGCATTTTAAAATTATTTTAATTCGACTAATTTTCTCCTTGTGCTATTAATAAGATTTTCATTTTCAGCCATAAATAAAACAAATTTTAAAAATTACTAAATAGTTACATCCAGTGTTGCCAGATATTTTGATTTTTGTCGCCAAAATATCGTATATATCGCGAAGTATAAAAACTATAATATTAATTATAAAAACACATTTAATTTATCAAAGGAAATATTGTAATGACAATATTTACCATAATTTACCAAAGCTTTTTTCATTTAGATACTTTAGTTTTAAACAACAACAAAAAAAAATAATAAAAAATAAAAATAAATAATTTATTTAAAAATAAGTAAGAGTGCTTTATTCGGCTATTCCAAAATCTTATATACCCTTCACCATACAAGTAGTGAAGTAACTTCAATCAAATATTAGGGTGACACGAATTAAAAAAAACAGGTTAAGAAAAATTTATAATTTTAATTAAAAATGTTAAGCATTTTTACAAAATTTTAGCAACAAAGTAGGGTATAAAATAACTTGTTGCTTAAATTAACGAATTAAACGAAAAAATAACAAAAACGTTTAGTGATTTTTGAAAAAAGACACCAAAGAAATCTACAAAATGTTAGAAATTGGAAATAACTGTAAGAATCAAGAGAAAAAAAAAACAACCCTCAAAAAGTATCTAATTTCACTTTTTATAGCATATTCGCCGGCGAAGTAAAATAACTATCTCTCTATATCTCTCCTTTCACGACCTGTCTTATGTCTCATCTATCCCTTTCCTAAAGAATTTAGCACGGTTACCAAAGTAACTAAATAGGTTTTAATGCCTGAAGTGCTACTTCTCTTTAAAAAAAGTTGCAAATTTCAAGAAAAAAGAACACAAAATCTTATACAAAAAATCACTTGTTAAAAATATTCCTGGGTGCTTTAGACTTTAGAAAAACGAGACTGTGTCTTCGAGATTTCTGTTTTCGATATATTTTATAGCAATAATAATTCACTATTGTTGTATTGTTTTCAACAGCATTGTGTCTTGACTTTAAATGAAGCAGGCAGATATTAATTAACAAGCAGGGTATGAAATAAAACAAAACGTAACGTTTAATTTGGTTTTGCTGATTTTGTGGTAGTGACTAAAACAAAAACTATAATAAAAAAATCTCGTTGTTCAATAAATTTTAATTATTTGCAAAGTGCCTGTGTATAGAAATAAATTATCGAAGTGTTTTTGATATTTTATTTTTCATTACCTTTAAACTGTATAAAAGAGCCGTAAAAAGTCAGCCATATACAATGGAGAAAAAAATAGAATCATTGTTGGTTATTGTTGTTTTTGTTTTTACTTTACTGTTTGGACAAAAATCTTTAGTTTATTTAAAATGCTTGTGAGAAGTTTCTTGAAGAGCTAAGTATACGGTAGCGAAATGGCCATCGAGACATGCTTTCACCCTCAAAAACCAATGTCGGCTATTCAATTATAAAATCGGGGTAATATAAAACAGCACAAAAATGATTTTTTAAAGTTAATTAAAACTATAATCGCCTATTTCATTTTATATTGCTTTTTACTTATGAGCATATTTTGTACTTGAAAAAGGATGAGTAAAAACGTTTTGAAAACGTTTACTGAACTTAGAGAACTACACAACGGAGCTATACGACTGTATTGTTATATCAAAGCAAAGTAGATAAGTGAAAAGTTAATTATTTCGTTTAAGCTCTATTTGCTTCAAAAAATTTGTTTTGTTTTTGCTTATAGGATATACAAAACTATTAAAATAAAAAAAAATGTCCTTGCATAAAACGTTTGTAAAACGTTTTGTTTGTTTTCAAAGACTGATAAAACGTAATGAAAATACAGGCATTTATTTAATAAGTACTTTTCGTGATAGTTACGCACCATGTTTTTTTAAAAAATAAAACATTCATCTAAGCATCATATCAAAACCCGGTTTACTAGATATGTTGCAAGAAGAAGCAGTACAGTAAAAGTACAATTGTTTGTCTTGTTTGCCATTTCCAAAACGTAAATAAGCAAACAATCGTTTTTTTTTTTTTTTGGAAATATAAGGGAACATCTTGTCTGCCAATCTTGAAATAACTTTTACTTGCTTTGTTACTCCGTTAAACCCAATAAGGGAGGAGAAGTATTTTGTACCTAAAAATATCCAAATACAATGAGAAGCTGATCGACTATTGCTTTATTTTTCGTTATTTGTTGCAAAAAAGTAAAGCAAATTCTTTTTCAGTTTAAGATCCTTAGTTTGGAATTGGGAACTAAGCGATCTGATAAAAAATTGTCATAACGCAAAAAAGTGTTTTTTGGTACTTTTTGAAAAGCCAATATTAAAGAATTAAAGTTATATTTTTTGATTAGATGTTTATATCTTAAAAGTTCCCCAAAAAGGAACTCAAAAGTATATCATCTTAGTAGATCATAATTTAAAATTTATAATTTTTTCCTTTAATATAATAATTTTTCAATGGTAAATAAAAAATATCTTATATTTTCAAGCTCAGGTCAACAATACAATGGTACTTGTTTAAAAATGGTTTTCTAAGTGGAGTCCAACCTACAACATGTGAGTGAAAAAAAGTTAGAAAATATATGTTACTGGATTTTGTTTGTTCCTACTTGCATTGCTTTTTTCTGTAACATCCTTGAAAACACCACATTCTTAAAAAAAAATTCTTTTTGCAAATAATTCATTAAAAATGCAATCTTTATAATAAATTTCTTAATGCATTTTATTTTAAATATTAAAAAATAATTGAGTTTTTTTTAGGGTCAGATCAAATTCAAACAATTTTATATTATTAAAGATGACATGCAATAACATGGAAAAATGCTTAATTTCTCTTTATTCATTTAAGTTTTTTATATTTATTCTCACTCTAACCATGCAAGAGAAGAAGCAAGTAATGAAATGGGTCAATAAGCAAATTACATGATTTTAAAATGGTAAATAGAAAAACAGAAAGGAAATAAGAAAATAAAGGTTTGGGCTTGCATTTACAATTGACAGTAATGTTTGCTTTATTTCAAATTTACTTTAGGTGTTTTAGCTTAATGTATAATTTTTTTAAAGGTGCAGCATTTAATTTGTTATTGAAGTTTACAAAATTAATATTTTATTTTATATTTTCTTTTAATGTACAATTAAATTGCATTTTCATTGCTTTTATTATATCATTTGATAGAGTGGAATCAAAGGTGGCTAATAAAATGAAGTGATAGCCTTGAAATAAAAACTTTTAATTGCAATTGAAAAGGAAATTAAGCTTATTTTATTGGAAAAGTTTTTTAGCTACAAATAAGTTTGTATTAAAGAAATCCCAATGACATAAATATTAAGTTGTTAAGTATGGGACAATAATAATAACTTTTTGTTTAAAGTCCGTGAAAATAAGAGCAAGAATAATTTTCTTTCATAACGAGACCAAATTATATAAAAGTACGGGAACACAAAATCTAAATTTTAAACACAAAATAAAAACTCAAGTGTGATAAGGAAATCTATTTAAATAAATCAGCAAAAAACAATAATGGAACAGTCATTACAAATTTGTTTTACTCCAGAAAAAAATATCCAGCTAAGTCCTTGGTGATAAGCGCTTATCACCTCGCATAGAAGTATTTGTGGGACTTTAGGCATTAATTTTAATATAAATCTTTCTCTATGGGAAAGTGAATTTTTCGAATTTTCCGAATATAAAGTATAAATTCACTCAATTAGTTTAGAATGATGTTCCTCACTTGGCATTCAAAAATTATAAAAAGATCAAATACTAGCGAATCTTTTAAGTCGGACTCCTTTTTCAATAAGATCTAGGATGAAACAAATACGAAAAAAATTCCAGTGAAAAAATTGGCGATCGACCATATTTTCCGTGTTATGGGGCTTCAATTGTCAATATGTTCAATATGGGTATCATTAAGAAGCTTTTGAAAAGACCTCTCAGGAAATAATAAATTTTTTCAAAATGCTTAGCCGCCGACGAAATTTTTTGTAAAATTTAATATCGTACCAATTTTTTTTTTTTTTTTTTTTCATTTAATTCTCTGTCACCCCAATATTTTTGTTTTATTTGAGTTACTTAACTAAACTAAATTTACATTTAATTTGCAGGGTATATAAGATTCGGCATAGCCGAATATGCCCATCTTACTGGTTTTTTGATAAGTTTATAGTAACACTGACCTTTCTTTTTAATATTTGCTTTTCATTTAATTATTTGATTATAAGTTACAACTTTTCGTTACTTTATTAATTAAGTTTAGTTCAATTTATATAATTGATTTCATTCAATATAAAATTATTTGCTTTAATAATTGTATTAGCAAAATGAAATGCATTTTTATTTAATGCCAGGTCTGCCAATATTTTATTTCCTTGTTTTCCTATGCTTCTGTGAAATAAATTTTTGCGAAGCGATAAATCTCTCTTAGTGTAACAGCTTATGGCTTTTCCAGCATAAAGATGGTTATGTTTTTATGATTGTTAAAATGAGAAATCAAACTTTTGTTGATTTTATTTTCAAGAAGATATCCCTTCATGCAAAAATTAATAATAAATATCTTTTCCCATTAATAAAAAACTTCCCTCCAGTTACATACTTTTACTTATCCGAATGATAAATCATTTAGATGACTCAATTATGGCTCTATACAGACATAAAATAAAAGTTTAATTCTCAATAGTTTAATTTAGTTAATTACATTAGAACGTCACTAAAAGGGAGTTAAAGTAATGAATTAAATAAGAATGAAACGAATCATAAAGATTTCGATTATTTCTTGTAATTATTTGAGTTTAAAATAAAAATAAAACACAAATCGAGGAATTATATTATCTTTAAAAAGCACTTATTAAAAGTTTTTTTAAAGAATGTTTAAATCCTAAAAAAAAAAAAATATTGGCCAAAATGTATTACTATATTGGTTCAAAGCTTTTGATTAAGTAATAAATTAAATAGCTTGAAATAATTTAATTACAGTAACTTATTTAACGAATAAAAATTTTTAAATTTTACTTTGTTGCGAATTATGTTTTGCGTTTTTTTTTTTTTTTTTGTTATTTTTTTTATTAAAGCTTTAAGCCTTGAAGCACAAATTTTTGAAAATTTAAAAAGCTTACTTTAGACAATGTTTAAAATAGGGATTATACAACTTCTTTCGTATTTATTAAAAGTTATTTAGCTTAGCTTTAAGCTTGCGAAAATAACAAACGCTTAATTATGCTGATTACCATATGAATTAAATATATTTTTTTTATATTTCTTCTTTAAAAGCAAAGGACATTCTTAAATTATATTATAAATATTTTAGTATATTCACATAGAGAAAACACTCTTTTAATACTCTGGCACAAATATTCCTACCATCACTCCAAGAATATTTTTAATTTCAATTTCTATTTAATGTGTTTCGAAACATGAAACGTTTAACATATTTGATGATAGATACGGTCTACCATTACGCTCAATTCTTGGGCATTTTAAACTTTTGTTACTGCCGACGTACGGGCAAAGCTCATGTTAATACTTATATTACCATATATTCGGCCATAGTCAGTGTTCTAATGTTTATTGCTCTAATATATTTTCTTTGGAATATGAAAATAAGGACGGGACCACCGGGCACTGCAGAGCTTCATTATAAATTGAATTTCTTTTCAACCCTACTACGTATAGGAGGCGTTACTATAACCGTATTTCATAACTGGACTAAACGCAAACATATTGTGGACTTAATAAATTCCTATGGAAAATTTTGTAGAAACTTCCTACAAAAATTTCAAATGGAGGAAAAATATGTTGAGTTTTTAGAATGCGGCATAAGGAAAAAGTTTGGACGTTCTGTTGTGGCAAATGTGGTTTTGTACATAATAACAGTGAAAAATATTAATGGAATATTCGAAATAAAAAATCCCTATATGTCATATTCCTTGGCAATAATACCGAATGCGCTAAATATCGTTATGAATTTATATTATTTTTCAATTTTAAACATCAACAGCTTAATGATCATTATAAACGCTGAAGTAGCAAGAATTCTGAAGGCTACTTACACTGATTATCAGCCAGCGATTGCCATAAGACTTGCTGATGAATTACATCTTTTGAATTTGGCTCAATTAAGAACAAAGGAATATTTAAAACGTATTAATAAAATGTACGACATACAAGGTTTCTGTGTTATATTGGATTTCTATGTAACAAATATTTGTGGGATTTATATATTCTCGATGATGTACAACCATTATGATTTATGGGTTTCTCATGGCAAGTGGGCCATATATTTTGTTTTTATTTCATTTTTTATATTTTACTCTGATTTAAAATCTTTCATATTCGTTATGTTTAATACCGTGGATTTTATAGCACAAACAGGAAAATTGCTGAAGGAGCAAAAAATCTGTATGTCAAAAACTAATGAGAAGTTGGAAAAAAGTGTAAGTTTTATTAATATTTATTTATAACTTATAAAGCCCTTAAGGCGAAGTTTATTTGCACGTAGAGGCGATTGCATGAGGTATTGCCGGAATTAAGATGCCGACAAAATTTGTAGCCTATCTGGGCTGTTGTTTGCAGTGAAGCATAAACACGTCTCACGCAGAGAAAATTTCTTGTACCTCTTAAAGGTTTTGTTTGTTTTCAGATTGAGATTGAAATTTAATTTAATTTTTAATTGAATCAAATATATATTTTGTTGAAAAATGAATAAAAAATTTACTTATATGGAAGTAAATCTTTTACGTTAATTTTGCCAGGTTGACAAGAAAATGGTAAAAGAAACGGCACTGCTTGTTAAGTTAATATTTATAAGCGAATAAAGCTATCGCTTCTTTGTGTAAATATTCTTTGTCTTAAAATTATAAAATTTTAAGTCTTATAAATGTATTTTATATATTTTCCTTTTTTTATTTTAGCTGGATGACTTTTCCTTGCAATTGGCCTCGGTTCCCTTGGAGTTTGATTTGGCAGGTCTTGTTAAAATAAACCGTTCCATGGCTTTTGCTAGTTTAGGTTCTACCATTTCAAATGCAATTTTTTTAATTCAATACGATTTAAAATATACTAAGAAAACAATCAATTAAAAATAATAATAATAAAATATAATAAAGATGTGGGGCGAAAATAATTATTTTATTGTGTCATATGTTTGCGTCAGCTATGTAATAATAAAATTAATTTAATCATTTTAAAATTAATTAAATCATTTAAATTTCGTTTTACTTTTATTTACATTACAAAGATAAAATAGAAAAATACACTGACCCAGGGTACCAAATCGTTTGCTTCCAAAGGATATGTAAGTATTCACTGTTTTAACACGAAGATAATGTAGTCATACAGTTTTAAACAAGCTGAGCTAAAGTTAGTAAAGTCTTGATAATATAAAATAACAAAAACATTCATAAATTAATCTGGCTCACCTTGTGTAAGAAAATATGACTAAAATAATTTTATATAAAAAACTTTTCACCTTATTTACAGAAACGAGGTACGGAAGAGAAAATACTTATAGCCTGTTTATAGAACACGTTAAAGGCAAAACCAAACGGATAGCACAAGGGCGAATACGTAGTGTTTAGTGTCTGTGTAACACGTTTTAGTTTTTTCGTTTGACTTACGTTGTGTGACGTATGAATATACACCGAGTCAAATCCCAACACTGCCAACATGTTAATTAATATTTTTTCGTTACTTTTTTATATATAAAATTATTTTTTCTGCTATAAACGACGATAACCCTGCCTCGGAACTTCAAAACCAAAACAAAAAAAATTTTGGATCTGCGGAGCTTTCATTTTCTAGTAAAGAATTTTAAGGGATGCCAGAAGAGCAGTAATGAGACAATTAATAAAAAAAAATTCATCATATTTAATTATATTTACTATACAGCTTTGTAAACAGCTTTAGAGTAAACAAAGAAATTTTTGATAAGCTACTAGATAAGTTGGTGGTCCGTAAGAATTCACTTTTTTCGCACCGTCTCCCTAGTCTGCTCCTTGATGGCCCGATACATAAACCAAAAAACAAAAAACTCGTCAATTGTTACGTTTTTTCGTTTTGTATGTGACATTCGCCTTTTGAGAACGCAAAAATTAAAAACGTTTACGTTTTTGTGCGTTTTAATGGTAAATTGTGTTCTATGAACAGGCTGTAAGATAACAGAAATGAAAGGTTTTATCAAAACAAGCTTCTCAAACGTTTGCTGATTGATTAGTCCTTTATAGTAGATAATATATTTATTTATTAGCGCTTAAAAAGAAATGTTTATTTCTTAATGAATAACGCAACACAATCTTACAATTGTGTTGGGAGATCAAAGCAAGTAAATGAGCGAAAAATAATTGTTTGTTTTGTTCTCTTTTTCATTAAAAAAAGGCTTTTGCTTAGGTTTTAATCATTGGAAAAATTAAAAAAAAATTATGTCTTTACCAGACCCTTCAATTGTTCCTAGCCTCCCAGAACCAGTTAGCTCTCGTTGCTATCCAATCAAGCAGACGCCTAATGTTCTATTGAAATTTTTAACACTTCAACTCTTTTCGACTTGATCCCCTCCGCATTTTGCAAAAAGTTTCAAAAATTTGTGTCTTTGTCTTAAACGTTTACGAAACATTTTGTTTGTTTTGTTTTTATTTATAAAATTTCGCAATTTTACTATCAAAATGGACACTCAATTGTGTCGCTATTGGAACGAATCATAATCAATATCACTACCATGACTGTTGTTTACCCAACTTTATTAAGAGAAGCTTAAAATTAAAAGTTTTTATTTAAAAAGAAACTGAAGCCAACAATTAATCTTTAATTTGATTAAAAAGAAAAAGCTGAACCTACCTTTGTATGTTCCCTTAAAACTATTAAACCGACTTGGATACAAGAAAAAATATTTCCTAAACACTTTATCAGAACTTTGTTATCGTAAACCGGTATTAACTTAAAAATCCGCTTTCAGACTTATATCGACAGCATCAATTTAGTTTCCAGCATTTCTGTTACACTCCCAATTTAAACAAAATGTGGCTGTTAACCAGGCCCAACATTCTTAGAAAATCAAAAACGTTTTATAGTGATAAAATATTTTATCGCTCAGATTAAATTCATTTAACATCATGTCACTCAATAAATGGAAAGTTGAAGATTTCAATTGCGTCTGAGTTTATTTTTCAATTTTTTACCATGTTAAATAAATGCTATAAATAAAGCCAAAAAAAGAAAGCTCCACCAAGCACCTAATGTCAAGCATTAGTGATAAAATGTAGTTCTCTGATACTTTAACAACCCATTACTCAGGAACATATTTTACGTACAGATAACAATAAAGACAAATTCATTATGTTGATCTAGAATCAATCATGCTACGTAAAAGAGGGACGTTTACCTTATCTAGACATTAGGTCAAAAATTAATTTTGAGGAATGTAAAAATTTAAGCATAAAGCTTGACAGATGACCAAATTCTGAATTATATAGTAAATTTTCAAGGCTTTTGCTTGAGACTTAATGTTTTGGGACACTCTTGAAATCAATAACGTTAAGTACATTGCATACGTTTTTATTGACTTTATACGATTTTAAGAGGTTTGCAATATATTTTTTGTGGCTAAACGAACAAAGATTTTGTTTTGATTTTTTTTTTTTTTTTTTTTTTTTTTTTAGATAAAGAGAAGTAGCACTTCAGGCAATAATGCCTATTTAGTTATTTTCATAACCGTGCTACATTCTTTAGGAAAGGGATAGATGAGAGATAAGACAGGTGGTGAAAAGAGAAAGATAGATATAGCCATTTTATTAGTTATTTTACTTCGCCGGCGAATATGCTATTAAGAAGTACCGACGAAGGAGGCTGCATGTTTAATGTCAATTCTGAATATGTATTTATACCCATGGCGAAATAATTTACCAGGTGGTGGCAGTGGCGAATTTCATTCATTTTCGCCGTTGCAGAAAACTTCAAACTTCATATAAAAAAAATTTTCGCTGATTTTTTATATATGGAGTTTGACATTTTCTGCAACAGCGAAAATGAATAAATTCGCCACTGCCACCACCTGGTAAATTATTTCGCCATGTTTATACCATTAAACAGAAAAAAACATTTTTTATTTTTGGTTGCCGCAGGGGTTGAAACCCTGGTCAACCAGGTTTGTAGCCAACGTGTTTACCACTTCGACTACAGCAGCCTCATGTGAAAGGCTTTATTAGCTGCTACTTGTATTGACTTTTAGAAAAATTTTGTGTAAAATTTTTAAGACAAAAAATTTTATTCGAAATTAAAAAAATGTTTTTTTGTTTAAGAATTTTTTGTCAAAGAAAAAAAGTGAAAAGTTTTTTAATACTGATCTCCATCTCGATTCTAAAACTGTTATATATCACTATAAAATTTATGATCTTTACTTTTATACTGTAGAAAAAAAAAACGTTTATGCGCCATTTTTATGCGATATTTTCAAAATATTTTTCTCTTTATTGAAAAAATGGCAAAAAATCTAATTTAGACAAAGTCATTGTTAAAGTGAGGAAAAAAATATTAAAAAAAAAAATAAAAGTGAATTATGGCTAATAGTGGATGTAGCTAAAGCTGGATTTGGAAACGCCAACGATGGTATGACTAGCAGAAGATTTTTTTTCCAATCCTGAATTAGCTGCAGAAATCAAGAATCAAGCGGTCACAAAACCCAAAAGCAAGAGTTTGCCAATTATTGCTTAGATTCTGCAAAACTTTATGTTTCTCTATATGAGTGGCATCCTATAACACCTACAATGCACAAGATTTTAACACATAGTGCAACTGTTATGAATGAGGCATTGTTGCCTTTTGGGCTGTTATTAGAAGAAGCGGCTGAGGCACGGACAAACATTTCCAGCTTTACAGGCAGAATTTTGCTAGAAAGCTTTAAAGGGTTTAGTGAAACATAGATAAGTATTGACCCACTTGAGACCCACTCCAAAAAAAAACAGGGTATCACCTTTTACGAAAAAAGCAATTTCTTTAATGATTTTACCTGTACATAACGCTAAAGGATAAAGAGATTCGAAATAGGTCTTTAAAGAATCAGGCGAAAAAGATCCGTGGCACTTATCATTATCTTAGCGCAAAGGAGAAGTTGTTTTAAATAAATTAATTGATATAATTTTAAATTGAATTTATCTTTGCAATGAGAAACAAATTATTACTATGAATAAATCAATTATTTTTCAACAAATTGGAAATTGTGAGGCATAGAAAAGCTTAAAAATGAATATTTTTAAGGAATTTAGCAAAACGAAATTTCACTGGGACGTTTTCGGGTTGGGATTGGAGGTATTCCTTTCTTTTTTGAACTTTCTGTGACCTTAAAAGTTGAAATTACTAAACAAAATGGCGGGAAAATTTAGAAAAATTGGAATTTTCAGAGATAGGATTAGTTCTTCTAAGATGACTTTTTTCTCTTTGGTCCGTTTTTTTGTTATTTTAGAGCTTAAACATTCTATGACTAAAATAGATTTTTCTGCCAAGTTTCATTAATCTAGAGGCACTCAGTAAAGCTAAGAGAAGTAATGTCCGGCTAGATTGGCAAAACACCCCCATGTGAGGACGGATCGCCAAAAAGTAACGCAATTAACGGTTAAACGGCTCCCCAATTGTTCTTAATATCTAATGCCAGTTTTTTATTTTCTAGATAGAATCAACAAACATTAATTACTTGTTCAAAGATGACAAACATTTTACCTATCAAATTTGATTATCTTAAAGGATTAAAGAAATTAAAACTTAATTACAATTTAAGTGACACTAGTTTTTCAAATCCGTGTAATTATTAATATTTAAACAAACATCATTCATCATGGTGAAAACTACATGTGGTTCACGCTTAATTTCAAGACTTCGTTATTTCTTATTATTACAATCATATTATTTCGCCATCTTAATTGGTATAACAGCTTTAAAATTTGACTTTAAAACTCGTAAATTCTGCAATTCGAGAAACCGAAACTTCTACGTCACAATCATTAATGTAACGGTTATATTAGTGGCACCCGTATTGCAGTGGCATATTATAAATAACACGAAATTTTACGGTAATAATTCTCAAATGAAATTAGTCAGTGTAATTAATTTGAATTTACGATGTGCGGCGGCTATTTTGACCATAGTACTGAGATGGAAACGCGAGCGTCAAGTAAAAAAAATTGTGGAAAGTTTAATAAAGCTGGAGAAGGAATACTTTGATGGAGTTTTATATCCTGATCAGTTAATTACAAAATTTGATACCCTCTTCTTTTTAAAATATATCAGTGTATGTGTGCAATCTTTATCGAGTCTATATTTTATGAACAGATATATGAGCCATATGTCCACCTGGTGGTACGTGACAGTTATTTATAAAGAGTTAATTTTGAATATTTTGCATGGTGTCGTGTTACATTTTTACATATTTCTATTATGTATCGGTTCCCGATTTCATATTCTCAACTATCGTCTAAATGAAATTTATTTAACTTTAAAAAAAACAAAAGGTTGGAAATCCCTGCGTTCACAACAGCAAATGCAAAAAGCCTTGGCAGCCGAAATGGATTACGTTACAAAAATACACTGTAGTCTTATGAATATTGTGACTGAACTTAACGATTCTTATATGTTTCAAATATTGACCGTCTTAATTACTCATGTCTTTTACAATATTGCCATTGGCTATTACGGTTTAATGATGTGTTACGGTTTCTTAAAAATTCATTTATCTTTATTCGATATCGTAATGGGTAGTTTCATTTACTTTTGTCTAGTCTTGGATTTGTATCTGGTCGATGTTAATTGTTCGACAGTGCAAAATTCGTATGATAATTTAAGTGCACTACTTAAAAAATTCAATAATTTATCAGATCTGGAGCCAAGTTTCGTTCGAAGTGTAAGTTTTATTTTCAGTTTTAAATGTCTAAAATATATTTGAATATTTTTTTTCTATTTCCAGTGTGAGTTATTGTCCTTGCATTTGATGCACAAGAAACTTTTCATAAACATTTATGGCATGTTCAATTTAAATAAAAAAACTTCGTTTATTATGTTCGGTTTTACTGTGCGTCAGGTTTTTATTTTAATACAAAATGATCTGGCCATACAATCTACTTAAAAGGAAACTTATTTTTATAACACTTATCACAAAGAAAAAGCCAGAAGTAAAGTTCTAACGCTTTATAAGATTTAATTTATTTAAATTTTTAACTTCTATATTTTATAAAAGATTAAATGCACAAAAAATAAAACTTTATTTTCTCACTATTAAATAAAAATAATTTTATTCTTGTTTTTATTCGATGCACTAAAGGATATTTGGCATTTTTGAAAATAAATTATTTACAGCCAAACGACTGGACCAACTGTTTAATTCTTTTGATTCGTTAGTTAGCAGTCTCCCTTAAACTTAATTTATCAATCCATATAAGAAATTTTTGTTCATAAATGTAAAATAACAATTTTAGAGGTCTTATCTGTGAAGTCCAGCTCTTGGTTAATTCCTCGAGGAATAGATCAGTAGTAAATGTAGTATAAAATTAAACAACACCGCCAACAATATGCAACTGTTTAATTCACAACCTTCTAGTATTATTGCAGCTAAATATTTAAATCTTAACTTTAATTAGTAAATTTTTTTTTAAGATTGGGTTAGATTCAAGAGAGTAATGCGCACGAAGAAGACACCACCGCACGGAGACCCCGAAGGTCCATTTCCTAGAGATATTTACCCAACTCCCTACCGCGACGTCGCCTAGCTTATCGTAAAATCTATGGCCTAACCATCTAAATTTGCTGACGTTAAATACTGAACTGAGACAAATAAGTGTTCAATAGTATCTAACGATTTTTCGCCCTCGCACATTCTACAGAAATCCAATTGACCGTTGGAAAGAACTTTCTTATCTAAACCAAGAAGCACTGGTTTTTGACATTTGTAAACCTGGCCAGATGACCCGTGAGAGCCTCAAATTATCCCTAGCCTCTCAGGAAAGCTTAGTTCTCTTTACTAACCAATCAAACAGAAGCCTATAATAACGGAGGCTTCACTTCTTTAACTCCTTCCGAAATGATCTCCTTCTTTTTAAGTTTGACTTAAGTAAAAATTATTGGAAAAAATTTTTAAAAAGTTTGTGTTTTTGCCCAAAACGTTTGCGAAACGTTTTGTTTATTTTCATACACTGCGCTTTCCAGCAAAGGGAAAATGTCACAATTTTTTCCATTAAAATAGGTATTCAATTGCATAAATTTCAATTATTGTCACTACTTTACAAACGTACTTTACGTAGAGATAACAACAAAAGCAAATTCTTTGGGTAAATGGCAAGTTATAAAATCCGTTAGGCAGCAAAAACCAGACGTAAAACTATAAAAGGAAGTAAAATAAAAAATCTGTCTGACCGTTGCGTCGTTAACTGTTTCAAATATTTCATAACTCTTTTAACTGTTTATTGCAAGCACCTAATTGCGGTTTCCATTTTCAAGACAGAATTACTAGCACTTAGGAAACAACAAACATTTATTAAACAGTGTATTTCATAATCAACGCTAATTACTTTTTCAAAGCATACAAACATTATTGCTATCAACTTTGATTATCTTAAAGGATTAAAAAAAAATAAAACTTAATTACATTTTAGCTAACACAAGCTTCTAAAATCAGTGTAACTGTTAATATTTGAACAAACCTCATTCATCATGGTGAAAAACATACGTGGTTCACGCTTAATTCGAAGACTTCGTTATTACTTAATATTACAATCATATTATTTTGCCATCTTAATTGGTATAACAGCTTTAAATTTTGATTTTAAAACTCGTAAATTCTCCAATTCAAAAAACCTCAACTTCTATGTGACAGTTATTAATTTAATAGCCGTATTAGTGGCACCCGTGTTACAGTGGCATATCGCAAATAATACCAACTTTTATGTTGATAATTTGCAAATGAAATTAATTAGTTCAATTAATTTGAATATACGATGTGCGGCAGCTATTTTGACTATAGTACTGAGATGGAAACGCGAGCGTCAAGTAAAGAGAATTGTGGAACGTTTAATAAAGCTGGAGAAGGAATACTTTGATGGAGTTTCATATCCAGATCAGCTAATTACAAAATTTGACAAACTCTTCTTTTTAAAATATGCCAGTGTATGTGTGCAATCTTTAACGAGTCTATATTTAGTGTATAGATACATGAGCCATATGTCCACCTGGTGGTATGTGACACTTATTTATGAAGAGTTTATTTTGAATATGTTACATGGTGTCGTGGTACATTTTTACATATGTCTCTTATGTATCGGTTCTCGATTTTATATTCTCAACTATCGTCTGAATGAGATTTATTTAACTTTAATAAAAACAAAAGGTTGGACATCTGTGCGTTCACAACGGCAAATGCAAAAAGCCTTGGCAGCCGAAATGCATTGTATTACAAAAATACACTGTAGTCTTATGAATATTGTGACTGAACTTAAAGATTCTTACATGTTTCAAATATTAACCGTTCTTATGACTCATGTCTTTAACAATATTGCCATTGGCTATTACGGTGTAATGATGTGTTACGATTTCTTAAAATTTCATTTATCTTTGTCCGATATCATAATGGGTAGTTTTACTTATTGTTGTCTAGTCTTGGACTTGTATCTGGTCGATGTTAATTGTTCGACAGTGCAAAATTCGTATAACAACTTAAGTGCAATACTTCAAAAATTTAATAATTTATCCGATCTGGAGCCAAATTTCGCTCGAAGTGTAAGTTTTATTTTTAGTTTTTAATGTTTAAAATTTGTTTTAATAATATTTTTTTTTTCTAATTTCAGTGTGAGTTATTTTCCTTGCATTTGATGCATAAAAAACTTGTAATAGACATTTATGGCATGTTCAATTTAAATAAGAAAACTTCATTTATTATGTTTGGTTTTACTCTGCGTCAGGTCTTTATTTTAGTACAAAATGATCTGGCAAGAGCTATACGTCCATCGATAAAATGATTCAGATGATTCATGCAATCTAGTTAGAAGGAAACTTATTTTTATAACGCTTATTACGACTTCTACATTTTATAATAGATTTAATGCGCAACAAATAAATTTTATTTCCTCACTAATAGATAAATATAAATATTCTATAATTTTTTTCTTCAATGCACTACCGGAAATTTGGCACTTTTTTTTGAGAAAAAAATTATTAAAAGCCAAATGACCGGACCAAGTTTTTTATACTTTTGATTCTACCGTTAGCATTCTCCATCTTATGATGTAAATGCTTTCAGGAAAATAAATATTTAATCATGCGTGTCAATTTTTAAACACCCATTTTAAAACCCTTAAAATTTGTTTAACACTCCGTATAAGAAATCTTTGTTTATAAATGTAATTTTAGAGGTCTTATCTGTAAGGTCCAGCTATTGGTTTAGCCCTCAAGGAAGGAATATATTGGTATTAATTGTAGTATAAAACTAAATAGTATCTCATACAATTTAAACTGTTTATTTAATAACCCTCTAGTAAAATTGAACCCGTTTTATTGTTGGGCATAAATCTTAACTTAATATTAGTGAATCTTATTGAAAAATCTAAGGTTATGTTTGGATCCGAAGAGTAGTGCCCATGATGGAGATACTTTCACACGTAGACCCAGAGGGTCCAATGTGTGTGAGATAACTACCCAATAGCCAATAGTCTTCTACCACCCATCCCTTAGCCACCTGCCTTCCCTAATGAAGCCAATGACATCCTGAAAATATCGCCTAGCTTATAGTAAAATCCGTCTAGCTATCTAAATCAGCGTACTTCCAACACCTGGCAGTGACAAAATCGGTGTTCAATAATTTCTAACAATTCTTCATCTCCAAGCATCCTAAAGAAATCCGATTTACCTTTGACCAATCTAGTCGTTCTTGCCCTTATGTTCCTAATTGGTGGCTTCACATCGTCCATTTTATTCAAATTTATTCCCTTCGAGTTCAAACCTGCAAGTTTGTCGGCATCCACTTCGTTCCTAATGCTGCAGTGATCTGAATTAAAAAAAGTTATAAAATTAAGCAACTTCAATTTACGTTTGAAAAGTTAGACTGTGGCCACAACTGGACCTAGCTCATTTACTTGACTAACTTAAAAGCCCTCAGAATATCATTTAATTGTGTATAATTATTGTTACAGTTTTACACAAAATTTATTATTGCGAGAAATTTTCTTTATATTGAAACTATTTAAAAGTTCCCATACCTGATTTAATTTCATGTGTATAATTGATATCAACATTAACCGAAACAACTATACGACTGATACAAATAATAGAATAAAATTTACTATTCACAACAATTGAATAAATAGTTTGTATCGCAAATAATCAAAGCTATTAAAAATAAATAAAAAATTATCTCCTTAAAAATAATAAACTTCGGTAGGACTATTTTTTATATTTATTTTACCCGCTGTGAGGTTCATTTTTCTACTCTTCTTGTCAAATTCTATGTAAACGACATATTTAAACTGCATCCCAAATTGCAGTTATTAGTAAATGACACTGAGAATTTCAATTTTTATTACCAGTAAATTTTTTTCATTACCAGTTAATTTGTATTAATTGCCAGAAAAAATCAGTAAATTTATACTGTTTCAGTATTAAAATTGCATTTTCAGTACTTGCAATTTTTCAGTAACCAGTAAAACTCACGTAAGAACGTAACTCTACTGTTTTCTTCAAAATGTCCGTCCGTCCGTCTGTCACAGCCCATTATCTCTGTAACCGTAGTAGGCAGACTCTTGAAAAATGCAGATGTTTTACTACGAGCGCTATAACAAAAAAAAACTAAAAATTAAAAGGTGTGCCAAATGCGAGGTGATGTTCGTATTTTTTTTTATTTTTAACCGACTTAAAAAAAGAAGGAGGTTATTAATTAAATATTTGATAATGTATAAGTATTTTAAATTATAAATTAAAGGGTAATACATTAGTTGATGTAATATGATATATGTGGCCATACTTTTGAACCGTTATAAACAGACGGGTGAAATTTACAAAGAACCTGATTGCTAAGTCTACTACAACTGCAAGTATAAAATTTGGAAATTAAAGGGTACCCCTAAAGTTGCTGTAATTTGATGTATATTGCCAAACTGTTGAACAGTTAAAGACAACTCGTTAAAATTAGCAAGGAGCTGTAGTGCTATAACAAGCATAAAATTTAAAGATGGAATCGAAGGGTGTCCTAATAGTTCATGTAATTTGATCTATATGGCAATGCTTTTGAACCTTTATAGACAGACAATTAAAATCTGTTTTGAAGTCAATTTTTCTTTTGCAAGAGTTATTTTAACTGTTATATGCCGGCACGTCAAATTTGCTCTGTGTCAGTAAAGTTATGTGCGCTATAGCAGCAGGTAGAAAAATTATAACCATAAAATAAAAGGTGTCTCAATATTGAAATTGTTAGCTATAGTTTTCAACCGTATTAGGCAAACATTTAGAATTCACACAATAAATATGGTAGTTAAAGGGTATTTCCCAAAGGCCATTAATTTAAAGAATGGGGTCTTATCTTTTTAACTGTTATAGGCAGATATTTGAAATTTTATAGCGGATATTTTGCTATGTTTGCTATGATAACAAGTAAACAAAGTTAAAATTAAATGAAGAGCATCCTGATAGTAACGACACTTATGGCTTTATTTATTTTAAACGACTACAAGATTATAAATTTACCCAGGGCTTATGTTGCTAAGTTGCTATAAAAACAACCAATGAATGAAAGAATGAAATAAAACTATATTTTTACTTGAATTTTGCTGGCACTGCAAAGTCTCTATCTTTGCTAAATGGCTCCATTAATAACTAATTTACTATTACAGATTTATCGCAAAGCAATTATCTAATTAATTTCATTACTTGAACTAAATAAATGCATTTTTAAAATTTTTTATAAACATTTTGTTCTTAAGCAACATTTTTCCTTTCAGTTTAATTTAAGAATTTAAACAATGCGAGACTGGCAATATTTTACTATTCACTTTGCCATGTATTGTGGCGTAGCTATTGGTTTTACATCATTAAAAATCAATTTTAAAAGAAGACAACTAAAAGAATTAAAAATAATTAAAATAATAACGTGTTTTAGCCTTTTCGTATTTGTATGCACGATACCGACTGCTGTTCAGATAAATTTCAGTCACGTTCAACTGAATGTTAAGAATCCTTTAATAGCCTACGCAATAATAGTCACCACGTTATTTCGTATAATTTTCTTGTTAATAGTGATGACAATGAGAGAAACAAGAGATCAACAGTTGATAAAATGGCTTGAAAAGCTGTGGTTAATACAAACTTCATACTTTGATCGTTTTAGACACATTGAAGCAGATACCACTTTACGAAAGTTTTTGGTAATCGATGTTATTTTAATGCTTTTACATTGCATTATGAGTCTGTGGCAATTTTTTCTGCTAAAGACACTGTGGCAACTAATCGACATCTATATATTTTCTTGCATTATTAACTTTCAGCATTTCATTTTGTGCCATCATTCAATCTTATTGTGTTTTTTACATGAATGTTTTTCGAAATTGAACTACCAGTTAGAACATTTCGTAATGGATCCAAAGTTAAGTCTAATATATTTTCAATTGACTAAATTAGTGGCGGAACTAAATGATATTTATGGTTTTGTAATTTTGTGGCTGCAATTGTGTTTGCTAACAACAAATGCTATAGTTGGATATGTGCTAATATTATATTTTAACTCTTCAACTGTAGACTTAGATGAGTATGCGTATTTATTAGGCGGTCGTCATTATATTTTGCTGTGTTTGCGTCAGTATTTGTATTATAGATTTTGTCATCGAGTATCAAATACGACACGAAAAACTGCTGCTATTTTAAAAGGCTTTAAAACTACAGATATGGAGTCGGAAGTAAGATAAAAAGAAGTGCTTAAAATCTTTTATTAAATTTCTTCATTTTTTCTTTACAGGTCGAAATAATTTCCTTAAATCTATTACTATCAAAAATTATAATCAGCATTAAGGGCGTTTTTAATATCGATTTTGGTAGTTACTTTTCAACTATTGCACAAACTTTACTTTTGACGATTGTTTTAGTGCAAGTAGATTTACAAAATAAAAATAATTCATAAAATCTCTTGCAAAACCTAAATAATTCAAAAAGAGGGAAAGAAAAAAAATTGGAAAAATTCCGTCAGCAAAAAAGAATCAAAACAAAAATTATTTTAAGACAAGAGACACGCATTATACTTGACCATTAAATTTATAACTTGAGCGATTTTTAAAATATTCAACACAGCTCCTGACAACATTTTGAATTCAACAAATAAAGAGCACTTATTTTTTCACTTGATGTTTTTCCTTATTTTTTAATTCTTTATCGCCCCATATATTTTTTTTATTGGAGTTACTTTCTTGTTCCAATTGAAATAGAAAAATTAGAAGATGGCGTGGTGTTTTGGCCGCTGCTTCGAAGGACATGGACCGATCTTGCTGATTTCTCGCTGATTTGCACCTCTTTCGACACTATGTGTGATCGATAGGCGTATTTTAGTTTTCTCTTACTCATCTAGATTAATTTCAACACTAACACCTCGTTATGCATAAGAACTCAGAATATACATACGAACTTTATGGGCTCGGAATCGGTATTGCAGAAATTACAAACGGAATGACAAACTTAGATAAACCCTTTTACAACTTTTTGTGCTTTTACACTTGAGCATTAATACAATTATTGTAAAACAGCAGATTTCTAAAAATTTGGTCAAAGTAAAACGAATGTTACGGTTCCTGAAATATTCAACACAGCTCTTGTCAACATCCTCAATTGACGATATAAAGATGTAAAAAATACTCGATGAGTGATAATAAAGCTATTGAACCCTTTAAAAAAATATTAATAAAAAATAACAAAAAGAAACATAAATACTTTTCTTAAAAAAAGTTTGAAATAAATAATTATTTAATTCTTGCTAAGAATAAGGACGATCTTACCGACTTCCTTCCTAATGAAACTGCAACTTCTTACCTCTTCCCTATAACGTCAAGCTTTTACAGAAGAACATTTTACAGAAAACAAACCTAATTCTTAGAGTAAGCAATTTAAATTTAGACTGTGTCACTATTTTAATTCTCTAAATACATGATAATTAATAAAAGGTTTATGTTGGTAGTACACCTACTCCTCATTTACCAATAACTATTAACTCAAAAACACATAGGAGAAATTTCAGTAGTGTCTCTATTTTAATGCCCTTCTCACACTGAAAATGAGAGTCTCTAAAATATGTTGATTGCACGGTATGTATGTGATATGTATCTCACAGATAATACAGCTACAATGACTCATTATCAAGAGGTAGGTACATTATCTATCTACATAAGTATTTGGCATTGTACTAACACACTAATATTAACACACACTAATGAATGAATTAAATGTGTTGTCTTCATAGGGTCAGCCACACCCATTGATCTATTTCCACTCGAAAAGTACATGTTCTATTAAATTATACACGCAAAATTCAAAAGCTTTAGTTATGATATTTCGCTTAATATATGGAACACTTTGTATTGAAAAGTAGAGTTGGGTTTATCAGAGGGCAAATTACGCCATTCAATATCGATCAAAATTTCTATAGAATTTTAATGTAAATTTCGATCGATATCGAATGCTGTAATTAGCCCCCAGCTCTTTATGTGAGCGATCTTTTTTGGCTGAGCTCATTAGAACGAACTAGTTCGTTCATTTAGTTCAAAGCTTAGTGAGCTAAAAACAATTGAGCGAATCCAGTTGATCTGTTTAGCTTGATTGTTTTTAAATCATAAGATTTTTAGTGTTCCGTTTTAACCTTTACGAAATTAGCTATTTTGTTTTGCTTTTGTAATACATTTATTAAAAATTAAAAACATACATTTATACCAACAAAAAATAGTGCACTTAGAGTTTTGTAAACCGTTAGAATTAAAAAAGAATATTAATTCAAAATAATACATTTTCTAATTACAAAAGATCGTATAAAAATACGAATGTTAACCGCTTAAAATTTAAGGTCGTTACCTACAAAATAAGTATTTAAATTTTCTAAAAAACCATAATAAACGTACATACAATTATTGTAGGACTTACACAGAATGAAAGTATTACATTGTAATCTCTTTATGATGAACATTTAAATGACATTATTAAGAAAAAGTATTTCGTACCCATATAAATGTTTTGCTTTTTTATTATTTATTTAGCAATTTTATTCATTTATTCTAAATCTACACAGACATAAAGTGCATTACAATATATGTGGCTTAATTTTAATTTATAAACCCAGAGTTATGTGCATTTCAAAAATAAATTTACTGAAACGATGTAGCCAGAGCAATAATGGAACCAGATGTTTGTAAAATCTGAAAAAAAATTATTTATAGAATAAAAATTAAGGCCTTTCGGCAATTCAAAAATTTTATTGAAACTGAAAAACATGATTAAAATTTAATATTCAAATTTATATATAAATTTAATAATACTAAACGTAGGCCTGTGAAGTAGGCTTGTGTAGTTCATAAACGAACTAGTTTATTTAAATAATTCCATCGATTAAACTAAGTGAACTAGTTCATAATTTTAAATATACCTAGTTCGTTTTTTAACTATACATAGTACTTGAACTACCAGACAAGATAAACTAAAATCCATGTCTTCGTTTTCTTGTTGACTATTTCCGACATGAAATTAGTGCTGCCACGAATTTTACTTAACATTCGTTACGGCAATGCTACAGTATTGTTGCCATCATATTTTAAATAGAACATTTAAACTAAAAGAGCTTTGCACTAAAGAAAGCGTTTGAACTAGAAGTTAAAAGTTTAACTAAGAGAGATTTTGAACTAAAGAGAGCCTTTGAACTAAAAAGTGCGATCACTAAATTGAACTATATGGCTCAAGTTTACTGTGAAGCACTAAAGTTTCCTTAGCTTTTTGTATGTCTTGTCATTTCATTACACCTACTGTCGCTTGTAAATATTATTACTTTAAGCCTTTAAGTACTTACAAAAGAAATATAAATATTTTTGAGTATCGCCAACAATTTATACTCATGTGTTGGGTATGACCTTTTGTCAAATTAATGAATTTTTTATAGAATTAATTATTAAGTTGTACATAATAATTAATTCTATAAACTTTTTTCTAAAGTTTTATAATTAATTGATACTTACCGAAGCAAATGTCACCATTGAGGGTGAAAAAAATGGTACCGCCATAGTTAAGGTTCTCTGCGAGCGTATCATAATTAAAAGTATCATACGTCGTATTTTTGGATTGCAAACAGACCAATTGCAGCCGAATATAACAGTAGACATATGAACGCTCTAAAAATTATTTTATCATTTTTAATATTTATTTATTATTATTATTTTTTTATATTAAATATTTAATGTTTTACTTACATTTTCAGATACCATATTGCCGCCATAACAATAAACAATTAATTGACATAAAGCAGCTACAGTATAGGCGACGTATATAAGTCTACCAAAACCATTGTACTGAAAAAGATCAACAATAATTTTTAATATTTTTATTAAAAAAAAGAAAAAGAAAATCAGTTTTAATATTTTGAAGAGTAGTAACGCTCAGACAAAAATGCTGTTTTATTACTTGTGTTTTCCTCTTTGTAAAGAGATAGATTAGAGAAGATAAGTGATAGAAAACTAAAATTTTAAAAACGCTTCAATTCTACGTTATCTTAGCTGTTGAAATAGTGGTGCAGTTGTTTGTTAAGCAGGCGTATTATGGACTGCACGTTAGACGCAACGTTACCTTTAGCTTTAATGCAGAAGTGTCTTACCTAAATAAGAGCGTCAACTTTATGTCTTGAAAAGTTGTGTTAACCCGTTTTTTATAAAACCTGCTGTATAGAAATAAAAAAGAGATAAAACCGCTAGAGTGCCCTAAAAATTAATGAATTGTCATTACTTTTTAACAATAACAAAAATAATTAAACTAACAAGCAGCCGACTTTACTATCTAACGCATCCGTTTGTTTAGTACTGACGCCGCTCTATGTAGATTTACTTCAAACATTTTTTACATACATGGGAATTTTTGACTAATAGATGGCTTTTAGTGTTCTTATTTAGAAAATTTATAATTCTTCATTGGCAGGGGATGGGATATGAACTAAAGCTATCAAAGCAAACATTTATTACCTTTTTTATAAAAAAACTGAATATTTTTGATATGTGTTTTCATACAACAGTTCCATACAATTTTTTAATAAAATACAATTCGAACCCATTTAACTTTTCTTAACATTCATTTAGAAAAGAATTAAATTTTTCTTCTTTCGGCTTAGGTTCATTTTTTAATTTAATTTCTAAAAAAATTTAGAAAGAAAAATTATTTAGAAATGTATGAGGGCGTTTTCTAGGGAAAACAAGAAAAACTATACACTAGCAGAACGTAATGCCGCATTTTCTGGACCGCTACATCTTTCATCAGCATTCTTCGCATCAATCTACCTTAGTTTGTGTACATTTAGGGCGTCATCTGTTTAACCAACTAATTAATAATAATATGGTTAGACGATGATTACACACAACCTAAAGCATTTCTTTGTTGTTCCTCTGTAACTCATTTTGTACATTTGGTTTTGCTTCGTACCAACCTTCGCTATGGCCACGAAAAGCAAAAAGCAAATTTTAATTCATTAATAATATCCACGATTCAAATCCTGATTGGGAAGAAATACAAAAAATAAAATCTTCATTTACACCTCGAGCGAATTTTACAATTCATTTATTTAATCATGCACCCTTTCAAATTGTCATTTTTTATACCCTTCACCATACAAAGTGGAAAAAGGGGATAACTAAGTTTGTCATTCCGTTTGTAATTCCTACAATATCCATTTCCGTATATACATTCGTATGTGTCGAAAGTCGATTGAGCGATGTCCGTCTGTTCGTCCGTTGTAATGTTGAACTCAATTTTGCTGAGGCACTAGATCAGCTAGAGAAAATTCAAATACGTCAATCGATCAGACATAGTGTCGAATTAGAAATCAGCATGATCGCCCATATTTTTCGAGTAACGTTCATTTTGAAATTTTGAAATTTTTTAAAATATCAAGTTGGATATCATCTTAAATCCTTTGAATAGATCTTTAGGGAATTACTAAAATTTTCCAAAAATGATTAACCTATTAAAAGCCGATATATAAACGTAGTATTTAATTTTTTTTCTTATTATATTTTTTTAATTCTCTGTCACCGCAATATTTTTTTTAATAGGAGCTTCTTCACTAAACTAGATTATCATAGATGGTGAAGGGTATATAAGATTCGGCATAGCCGAATATAACACTCTTACTTGTTTTAATACTGTATTTTAAAATGTCATGGAATGAAGAAAAATATGAAAAAAATAATTGTTGTTTTTAAAGATAAAAATAAGTATTGATTTTACTTATCTATCTTTCCACAGTATTTTTAATTTTGATTTTTATAACTGGTATAAAATTTTAAAGCCATTTATAAATTTTAATTTTATGACTTTATTACAAATAAATTTATTATGGAACTCATGAAACCCGCACTTCTTTTAACTACTAAACTACTTTTAACACACTAAAATTATTTGCAATAATTCAACACTACACGCGTCAACCGGACAAGACTTTTAATGAAATAATTAAATAATAAAATTTAATTAATTAATTTTTCTTAAGTTAGACGAATTTCTGACGAATATTTAGTGCAATTAAGATCATTAAAAACCCCAGTGGCTTGCTTCTGGCCTTGATTTGGCTGATTTACAGCAATTATTAATGGCCAAGAAGACATGCTTTTGTCATTTGATGATACAAAATTATAAAAATTAAAATAAAAATTTTGTTTAATGTTCTTTAATAAAAATTGCTAATAAGTTTAAATTCTTCAATTAGGGGATACCAAACGTAAAATCCCGAAATCGTGAGATTTTTCGTGTACAGCTGACCGGTATGTCAGATTCAACTTAAACGTTCATCCCAATCCTTTTGTTGTATACTGACCAATTTTTTGAATTATTGAGGTTAAATATTTCTACCATGCCTTTAGGCTGTGAATACCAGCGGTGTCGTTCTCGTCTTTTTTTTTACCACATACGTCACACATCTCTTTGAATATGGTCGATTCGAAATTTCGTCCCAGGACAAAATGCAGTATCACCATACCCAATTGTACACAAAGAAGTCCATCACTGTTTTGATTTGTGATGGCATAAATTTCGGGTCATTTACTTTAAAAACCCGAATCCAGGGATTTTTTAAAATCAAACCCGATTGGCAGCCCTAATTGCAATACATAAGAACCAGTTGAACGAGTGCAAAGCTACAAATGCGCTAGAAATTTTTAAAGATTTGCTGATATTAACTTACCGTTAATAAATCAAAAATGCTTGCTCCTATAACCAAACTAGCCGATACAAAATGTGCCAGAGTTATAACACTGTAGCGTTTTCGAAAGAATTTCGTCAAATCCATGATCTCGTTGTGACGTTTTATAATATTTTTCAAACGATATTCAACATATAGATTTTCCTTCTCAGTCAATACAAGCCGGTCATCAAATATTTCAAATACAGTTTCAATATCGGTCTGTAATATTTTCAATAAAGCTGCAATATCCGAGCAAAATTCAAAATAGAAAGCATCGCAGCCGGCAAAAGCAAAAATTGTCAAATATCCTGTATAGGCGGTAAAAATATAGGTTAAAGGAAAGAAAGGAGCCTGCAGAAGTATAGAGGGCATACTTTAAAGTAAAAATAAAAATTAATAAAATAAAAAGTTAATTTGTTAAGAAATAATATTGAAAACATTTCTACCCACGTCATATTAAATGGCGTAGCCCACTGTATTTCCTTGCCCTTGGACCAAAATATCCAAGCCATTATTAATGGCTTAAAATTATAAGCTGTACAGGTTACAAAGCCGGTTAAAAATGGAGCAAAATTAAAACGTGCTGTCAAAACTGCAAATTTTCTTATAATTTTATTGCGTTTTCTTAAACTATCGCGTTTGGAATTTTCCTCATACAACATTGTTTGCATTTTGTTTAAAACGTATTGCAAATCTTGGCAATAGTAGAAAACTAAAAACATTTTTAATAAAGTTACAGCCGAAGTCCCAGCAGGACATAAGGTGTCCAGTCCTTTTTCCAAATCGCTTTTTAAAAATGTCATTCCTGCATGCATTTCGGTTAAAACTCCTATTAAAAGTATAAAAAAATTACCACAAGTCCACAAAAAGTTCAAAAGAGTTCTTTTAGTATCTGGCCAATAACCAATAGCCCGTAAACAGAATTTTGGTACATAAAAATAGTACTTTTGTAAAGGATAGCTTGAAGTGAGAAATTTTAAAGGCATTTTTTAATAATTTTTTATTTTATTTATTTTTATTGCCCTGTTCGTTCACTTATTGACTACACAAAAGTTGACAAAATACTTTGGCTTAAAACTATTTTATAACTGATTTTTATATGATTTTTAGTTTCATAACAATAATTTTCTTTTAAAAACTTTTATTGCATAAGACTTCTTTGACAAAACAAAATTCAGTTAAAGACTCTCTTTTCTATTCCATATAATGGCGTAGATAGTCCTATCTGGGGAGGCTAAGCCCCCTGGCATTTTTATCATGGACTTTCTTGAAAACAAAGCAATTTTCCTCTGCGTTTAAAAGCTTTAGACCTCTCCAAACTAATTTTCTAGTTGCGCTAATGATTTCAGTATGTGAAAACTTCGCCAGGTAATTTTCCTAATGTTAAACTGATGCTATAAAATTTAAATTTGATTACTTAATTGCATTAAGTTTTTAATAATATGTAAGAAATTACAAAAGTTTTAAACGGTAAAACAACTTTGTAATCAATTAGCAAAAATAGAAAACATTTTTCTAAAGAACCAAACGAACAAATTTTTACAGGTTCAATTTAAAATTTTCATTTTAATAAAAATATAATTATATTTTCAAAGAAGATGTTGGTTTTCTTTTATAAGAAAATACGTGTGATAATGAGATAACATCGTTGCTGAACCATGGTCGCCAGAAACACACAAAATGGTAGGCATATGATTCTGGATAAAGAAAGTAGCGAGGGAAGGTTTATTTTATGTGTGAACTTTCTTCAACCTAATTACTCACAAGTTTTCTTTCTTCTTCTTACAGCGTTACAGCTCAGCGTGATCTGTTGCCATCCATAAAGGCCAGGATTCACTATCATACACAATCGTGCGGTTTAATCACATAAAAATTTGACAGAATTCTGTCCTACTTTAAAAATCATTTCAAAATGGCGTCATGGCGGCCAAACTATTGTACAAAAAATATGCAAATAACAGATGCTTTTAACATTTTGTTGTTTTTTTCTCCTCATCTTCAAAAAAATCAACCCTGATCGCATAGAAATAATCACTTTATGAATTAGTTTAAGAGATTATAAAATCGTACAGATCTGTCAAAAAGTCTGTAACACACATGCACTTCTAATCCACACTATCATACTTTTTGAGCACACATGCGATTTCTGACAGATCGGATGACTGAGTGCGGCCTTAATTCGTAAGTCTATCTGAATGCATTCCTTAATCTGATGCTAGGTCGTCCTTTTCATCTAGAATTAATCTTGGGTGATAATGTAAATTTTTCTTTATTCCATTTTTTTATGAATGATATTAACAGCATAAAAAACCAACAACAACAAATCAATCGACACTTATAAAGAAAGCTAAATAAGCACAATGTAACAATCTGTTCGCCTTAAAGATGACCACTTGATTTGAATATTCTTTTTTATCAACAAAAGTTTTATTATAAAATGCAAACTCTAGCCTGACTAAGAATTGTTCATGTTGTTATAACAATTATTTTTATAAATTAACTATTTAATGAACTTTAACAAAGTTTTGAATAAAGATAAGTGAGTTTAGCTTTGCTTTATAACAACTTAATTACATTTAATTATTTTGTAGAATAAAAAAGGATGTTACGTATGCTTAAGTACTTTCGGCAAAAATGCAAATATTTAAATTCATTTTTATAAACTACACAGTCGCTTATTTGAAAACGTCACTTAGTAGGGAATTTAGTAAATGTCACATCTTAACAACTGCTCTTTTCACAAACGTTACAGCAAAATAATAAATTCTTCTTCTTCTTTATTAGTATATTTTAAGTCTTTTTCATTTTACCTAAACACTTTCTTTCAATTTCAAAGAGTTGTGTTTTTATACCAAACAAAACAAATATTCAAATAAATCCAACCAACTGTCTTTATTTCATATAACACTGTTCTACAAAATTGAACTTTCAATTGCAGACATAGAAAAAATTTTAACATTCTAAAATACACACATGTCTTACTTTTGTTACATCATTCGCATATTTGCAAAAAAAATGTTTATTAAAACAAAAATCATAACCAGAGGTCGCCATCCAGAGAGTGTGCTTTAAATGAGTATGTGTTGGTAATTTAAATTAAAAGATAAGAACACAATTCCATGACATATAAAGGTATGCTGTGAATGTATTTGAAATGATATTTTGTTTTTGTGTTGCTAAAAAAACAGGTACTTTTTTTAACGATTTACTTCAAGAAATTGTCTCTTTCTCATTTTACAATTCTTTGGCTGCTTGCTGTATCCAGTCTTTAACAATGGCCACATTGCAATAAACACCAGGAAGACTTTTTATAGCACAACCATCACCCCAAGACACAATACCAATTAATTTGTTTTCAGCAACCAATGGGCTACCAGAATCACCATGGCAGGAATCCTTTTTAAAGTCATAAGCACAAAACATGCTTTCTTTGATTTTGTTACCATGACGAAATTTTTTAGAACTGCATTCATTTCTGCTAATGGTATAAACTGTAACTGCTTGTAAAACTTTGGGTGTTTCTTTGCAGAAAAAGAAACATTTACTACCCCAGCCCGTCACAACCGCCCTAGTGCCATTTGGCGGAGTCTTTTGGGACAATTTTATAAAACGTATTGTAGAAGATTCCTGCACAGGAGTGGCTAATTTTATGACAGCAATATCGTATACCATATTAGTGGAATTGAAATGTTCATGATATTTTAAAGCCTTAACAGCAACTAATTCACCACCGTCATTGTAAAACGTAGAGCCGAGACGTACATTTAAGTGGAAAGGTTTTTTTGTTTTCACACAATGAGCAGCTGTGACAATAGTATCTTTGTTGATGATACAACCACCACAAATATAGGAGCCATCATCCTTGGTATGCAATGAAACTTGATAGGGATTGAATTCAATGGTGGTTTCCTTACCATTAACTATACGACCTTTCAGTTTATTAGTTAGAGCTGCAGCAAGAGCAATACTAACAAAAATAAATAAAGCTACGTGGCGATTCATGCTTTAAATATGACTACTTCTTAACTTTCATTATCAACTCATTTTTATATGTTTTTTTTTTTTAGTTAAAAACAGAACAGAACAGAATGCTTGCATTTTATTATAAAATAAAATCGTAAGAAAATATTTTGTTAACGATTAAGAATACAATGGTTTAAAAACGACTTATTTTGGACTTGGAAAAAATGTCCCAAATAATTGTTTTTTTTTTTACAAAAGTTGCTATCCTGCCTTTATTTATCACGGGAGTATTTGCCCAAAAATAGAAGACTTAAAAATCCGTTAACAATTTTTGAGTCGGTGCTTTGCACTCTGAGGAATTTTACAATAATTAAAAAATAAATTGGCTATGTTTCGAATCGCTGAAGGGAGACCCGTTTTAATATTAAACCTAGTTTTCTTTAACTTGCATTTGCTTTTATTGACGTTTCCAAAAAAGTTATATACTCGTGGTACCAGAAGCCCCCCTTACTCTAGGGGACCGGCTGCTCGCTGCTCTGCTCAGAAACACTTCATTTCATTACGATTTCTTTGGTAGTTCATGTGATACCGAATTGTGTTCATAATAAATCGTTTTCATGCCACTGTGCACCAGTGAATGAACTAAGTCCACATGAAAGTGCAAAGAAGTGCAAAGTGAACAACATTTTATTGCTCTAACGACAATAAAACTCTTTAAAAACCTTGAACTTCATAAAAAACAATGAGTAGAAAAAAAATTACTTGATAAAAAACAAAGATTACTTGACGATAAAAAATTGTTTTTCTTTTCCAAAAAAAAAATACTACAAATTTATGAAGAAGCTATAAAAAATGTTTGTTGCTAAGCTCCGAATCCCTCTCAAGACATAGTCTTTTTGCACACACACACGCAACACAGTTTTTTTGCAAACGTTTGAATTTTGTTTCATTCTCTTCTTTTTATTTCTTCAATTGCAGCAGATATATAATTTTTAAAATTGTGAATAATAATTTATGTATTTAATATTTACTTGCCAAGATTTCATCTGCCTTGACCAGTATATTTTAAAAATGTTAAAATGATATCAAGTTCTATTATTGAAAAATTCTTTACGTAATAAAATGTGCTGCCAAGTTTCCAATGTGATTTAAGCCGTTAAAATTGAGAACTTTCAGGTTTTTTTTCTGTTTTTCAGATATCTCTTTGGGCAAAAAATATCCTTTTGATTGACCCATAATTTAATTAACATTCGTCATGGAAGTTTTTCTCGGGATGAGTACAGAGTTACTGTTTATAAACAAAGTAGATAAAGCAACAGGAGCACCTGATGATTCGAATTTTATTCAGCCCAATCATGAATATTTTTAAGGAATTTCTTTCTCACGTAAAAAATTTTCTCGAGAAAAGATTCCTACAACTATAAATTCAGTGGGAACAAAAATAAATAAAAAATTGATATCACCGTGATTTGAAGGGAACTATTTTGCTTTCTAACATTTACGTGCTGTTTCTGTATTACAATCAGAGTTCAGAAAAGTACACTCACTGTACAAAATTCTCGTAAATAAATGGAAAACAACCAAGCGACTCGTCGAGAAAATGTTTATGAGAGAAACTCAATTTTTTTAATGAATCTTTTACAAACTGCTCATTAATTTATCTTTCATAATTCATAATACTTTTTCCCCCAAATCTTTTTTCGTTCATATTTCTCAGTCAATAAAAAGGGGAACAAATAATTTTATAATAGAATAAAAGCGAAAAGTTAAAAAAAACTTGAAGGAATTGGGCTGATTGTCTTTTTCATACTTGTCTTTTAATTTTTTGTTTTTTCATTTAAGTAATTTAATTTCTTTTATTAAGCAATTTAAAAGCTGCTACGACCTTAAACGGAGTGTGGCTCGCAGCTTTATAAGGTAAAATAATATCAACACTTTTTCAAAAAGAAATTAATAAATGAAAAATTATCGAGAAAACAATATTGCTTTATTTTTTTAAATATGTAAATAAATTTTGATGATTAACAATAAAAACAACTTAAATTCTATTCTAAAAATTATGTAGCGAAATTGCTTTTTGTATTAAAATTTACAAGCTCTTTGCTTTAATATCTTCTAAATTTTTTTAATTATAAGATATTGTGGATATAATAAATAAATAAAAATTTACAATTCTTTGGCAGTCTTTTCAATCCAGCTACGGACAGCAGCAACATCACAATATACACCAGGGTAATTTTCTAAGCCACAAAACATACCCCAAGAAACAATACCAACCAATTCATTATTTGCTACCAATGGTCCACCAGAATCTCCTTGACATGAATCCTTTCTAACACCAGATGCACAAAGCATTGTTTCCTTTATTTTCGTGCCGTATTTATATTTATTGGAAGAGCAATGATATCTGTCAATTATATTGACACTTACTTCTTGCAAGACTTCAGGTAAAGATGCACAAAAAAAGGAGCATTTTCTACCCCAGCCAGTAACGACCGCTGTAATGTTATAAGAAGGTGTTGTCCGAGACAATTTAATATAACGGACTCTAGATGACTTCCGAACTGGAGTAGCTAATTTGATGAGAGCAACATCGTTAATAAAGGTTTCAGGATCGAAGTTTTCATGAAACTTGAAAGCTTTAACAGCAACAACTTCACCACCCTTTTTGTATTCAGTAGAACCGAGACGTATTTTTAATTGATGAGGTTTAAGTTTTTGCATGCAGTGCGCAGCTGTTACAACAACGTCCTCGCTAATAATAGCACCACCACAGAAATGATTCCCTGAATAAGTTTGTAAGGAAACTTGATACGGATGGGCTTCAATTGTGGTATTTTTACCGTTAACAATACGACCCTCCCAATCACCCGAAAGCGGGCCGCCAAGAACACAGCTAACGAAACCGAACAAAACTAATGAAGAAAACATTGTGTTTGATTTGGTTGCTTTGAGTGGGCTTTTATAGCTGTCGCTCAATATATTTTATCTACGCAGTACATATATTTTTGTTTTAATCCAAATCGTTATAGTATTCTATTTGCGTTATAAAAAAAATAAATAAAAAACAATAATTCAAAATAATCTCGAGGATAAGCTAATTGATTAGATGCCTATTTTATCTAAGACAGTGTTTCCAAACTAAGATTTTTTCTCAAAATATTCCATTGAATTTTTCTAATTTTGTGCTTTGTTTTTCTTAAAGTATATTTGTCTCTCTTTGCAGAGTATAGTTCTAGTTGTTAAGTTAGCAAGAATTTTGTTACAGGCTATTTGTCTCGACTCTTTTTGCACACACCTTGTGTACATATATAAAATCTGGGAACAGCAAGACTTTGAGGGATAAAAAATCACTATTTCTCATTCAGTTGAACCAATAATGATGAATAATGTCTGAAATTTATTTGCAGACAAAAGCACAAAAGCGTAAATTAAAAAAAAATTGCGAAATAGACCAGATTTATACAATGTCTTTTATCATTTATTTTAATTTCTCTTAAAGTATCAGCGGCATTTATTGTCCGCTTTTATGATGAAATTTTTGATGCAATCAGCTTAAATGTATTTATGACATTTTGCTTTAACTGTGATATTTGTAATTGTTATGGACAATACGTCATTTCCAAAAAAAAAAAAAAAAAAAAAAAAAATAATATGAACTGTTTCTAAAACAACTCTAAACAATGAAATTCTGAAATTCGATATATCTCAATTTTCCAGTATATACAAGACAACTGTTTTATAGATTGATTATAAATTAAAAAAAGAACACCACACTGGGATGAGATATTTTATAATTACCAGATATTTTCTCGCTATGACACTTCATTCCTTAGCCCAACGGTTCTCAAATGGGGGTCCGTGGACCCCTGGGGGTCCGTAGCAAAATAATAAAAGTTTAATTTTAAATTTGTGCTTCAGAGGGGTCCGCGAAAAAAAAATTTGTTTACTAAGGGTCCGTGAGCAGGAATTTGATGAGAATCCCTGCCTTAGCCACTGAAAATTTTTACAGGTCGCTACAAAAATACCCAAAACCAATTTTGAAAGGAACAATTTTGAAAATTTTTTCTGAAGGAAGATTAAAGTTTGAAGGCAGAAACTTTGTGTTGTGAATTTACATTATATTTTTCTATGTACATGTAAGAGCCTAGAATTATAGAAGGCCTTAAAGAAGTGTAAAGTAATTTCCACATAGTTTGGGTCCTGTACGGTAAAAAATCACAACATATCGACTTTATTTTAATAATTATAAGAGGTTTTTACTAGTTTTACCAGATGTCGTTTACTAAAATATTTTCAAATATAAAATTCCTTCAGAACAGAAGGTTTTAAATGAAAAGTATCAAAGCATTTTTTTTTTGTTGTCTTCTCTACAACACGTCTTGTACATTTGTTGCAATTTTGTACTACACCGTCGGTATAGTCACGAAATCCAAATTTTATTTTTAATCATTCATACTTGTTTTTCTCACAACATTATAGATGCTGTTCCAGTATCATATCAACTGTTGATGAGTTAGGTATGAATGTTAATGCGCTGTGCCTTGCGTGTTTTTGAAATTATTTTGAACCGGTTCAACCCCTGGCTGGGACTAAAATTAAAAATAATGTTAGAAACTCAATTTTTTTAATGAATCTTTTACAAACTGCGCATTAATTTATCTTTCATAATTCATAATACTTTTTCCCCCAAATCTTTTTTCCTTCATATTTCTCTGTCAATAAAAAGGGGAACAAATAATTTTATAATAGAATAAAAGCGAAAAGTTAAAAAAAAAACTTGAAGGAATTGGGCTGATTGTCTTTTTCATATTTGTCTTTTAATTTTTTTTTAATTAAAGTAATTTAATTTATTTTATTAAGCAATTTAAAAGCTGCTACGGCCTTAAAAGAAGTGTGGCTCGCAGCTTTATAAGGTAAAATAATATCAACACTTTTTCAAAAAGAAATTAATAAATGAAAAATTATCGAGAAAACAATATTGCTTTATTTTTTTAAATATGTAAATAAATTTTGATGATTAACAATAAAAACAACTTAAATTCTATTCTAAAAATTATGTAGCGAAATTGCTTTTTGTATTAAAATTTACAAGCTCTTTGCTTTAATATCTTCTAAATTTTTTTAATTATAAGATATTGTGGATATAATAAATAAATAAAAATTTACAATTCTTTGGCAGTCTTTTCAATCCAGCTACGGACAGCAGCAACATCACAATATACACCAGGGTAATTTTCTAAGCCACAAAACATACCCCAAGAAACAATACCAACCAATTCATTATTTGTTACCAATGGTCCACCAGAATCTCCTTGACATGAATCCTTTCTAACACCAGATGCACAAAGCATTGTTTCCTTTATTTTCGTGCCGTATTTATATTTATTGGAAGAGCAATTATATCTGTCAATTATATTGACACTTACTTCTTGAAAGACTTCAGGTAAAAATTTACAAAAATAGTAGCATTTTCTACCCCAGCCGGTAACGACCGCTGTAATGCCATAAGAAGGTGTTGTCCGAGACAATTTAATATAACGGACTCTAGATGACTTTCGAACTGGAGTAGCTAATTTGATGACAGCAACATCGTTAATAAAGGTTTCAGGATCGTAGTTTTAATGAAACTTGAAAGCTTTAACAGCAACAACTTTACCACCCTTTTTGTATTCAGTAGAACCGAGACGTATTTTTAATTGATGAGGTTTAAGTTTTTGCATGCAGTGCGCAGCTGTTACAACAACGTCCTCGCTAATAATAGCACCACCACAGAAATGATTCCCTGAATAAGTTTGTAAGGAAACTTGATACGGATGGGCTTCAATTGTGGTATTTTTACCGTTAACAATACGACCCTCCCAATCACCCGAAAGCGGGCCGCCAAGAACACAGCTAACGAAACCGAACAAAACTAATGAAGAAAACATTGTGTTTGATTTGGTTGCTTTGAGTGGGCTTTTATAGCTGTCGCTCAATATATTTTATCTACGCAGTACATATATTTTTGTTTTAATCCAAATCGTTATAGTATTCTATTTGCGTTATAAAAAAAATAAATAAAAAACAATAATTCAAAATAATCTCGAGGATAAGCTAATTGATTAGATGCCTATTTTATCTAAGACAGTGTTTCCAAACTAAGATTTTTTCTCAAAATATTCCATTGAATTTTTCTAATTTTGTGCTTTGTTTTTCTTAAAGTATATTTGTCTCTCTTTGCAGAGTATAGTTCTAGTTGTTAAGTTAGCAAGAATTTTGTTACAGGCTATTTGTCTCGACTCTTTTTGCACACACCTTGTGTACATATATAAAATCTGGGAACAGCAAGACTTTGAGGGATAAAAAATCACTATTTCTCATTCAGTTGAACCAATAATGATGAATAATGTCTGAAATTTATTTGCAGACAAAAGCACAAAAGCGTAAATTAAAAAAAAATTGCGAAATAGACCAGATTTATACAATGTCTTTTATCATTTATTTTAATTTCTCTTAAAGTATCAGCGGCATTTATTGTCCGCTTTTATGATGAAATTTTTGATGCAATCAGCTTAAATGTATTTATGACATTTTGCTTTAACTGTGATATTTGTAATTGTTATGGAGAATACGTCATTTCCAAAAAAAAAAAAAAATAATAATATGAACTGCTTCTAAAACAACTCTAAACAATGAAATTCTGAAATTCGATATATCTCAATTTTCCAGTATATACAAGACAACTGTTTTATAGATTGATTATAAATTAAAAAAAAGAACACCACACTGGGATGAGATATTTTATAATTACCAGATATTTTCTCGCTATGACACTTCATTCCTTAGCCCAACGGTTCTCAAATGGGGGTCCGTGGACCCCTGGGGGTCCGTAGCAAAATAATAAAAGTTTAATTTTAAATTTGTGCTTCAGAGGGGTCCGCGAAAAAAAAATTTGTTTACTAAGGGTCCGTGAGCAGGAATTTGATGAGAATCCCTGCCTTAGCCACTGAAAATTTTTACAGGTCGCTACAAAAATACCCAAAACCAATTTTGAAAGGAACAATTTTGAAAATTTTTTCTGAAGGAAGATTAAAGTTTGAAGGCAGAAACTTTGTGTTGTGAATTTACATTATATTTTTCTATGTACATGTAAGAGCCTAGAATTATAGAAGGCCTTAAAGAAGTGTAAAGTAATTTCCACATAGTTTGGGTCCTGTACGGTAAAAAATCACAACATATCGACTTTATTTTAATAATTATAAGAGGTTTTTACTAGTTTTACCAGATGTCGTTTACTAAAATATTTTCAAATATAAAATTCCTTCAGAACAGAAGGTTTTAAATGAAAAGTATCAAAGCATTTTTTTTGTTGTCTTCTCTACAACACGTCTTGTACATTTGTTGCAATTTTGTACTACACCGTCGGTATAGTCACGAAATCCAAATTTTATTTTTAATCATTCATACTTGTTTTTCTCACAACATTATAGATGCTGTTCCAGTATCATATCAACTGTTGATGAGTTAGGTATGAATGTTAATGCGCTGTGCCTTGCGTGTTTTTAAAATTATTTTGAACCGGTTCAACCCCTGGCTGGGACTAAAATTAAAAATAATGTTAGAAACTCAATTTTTTTAATGAATCTTTTACAAACTGCTCATTAATTTATCTTTCATAATTCATAATACTTTTTCCACCAAATCTTTTTTCCTTCATATTTCTCAGTCAATAAAAAGGAACAAATAATTTTATAATAAAATAAGAGCGAAAAGTTAAAAAAAAAAACTTGAAGGAATTGGGCTGATTGTCTTTTCCATATTTGTCTTTTAATTTTTTGTTTTTTCATTTAAGTAATTTAATTTCTTTTATTAAGCAATTTAAAAGCTGCTACGACCTTAAACGGAGTGTGGCTCGCAGCTTTATAAGGTAAAATAATATCAACACTTTTTCAAAAAGAAATTAATAAATGAAAAATTATCGAGAAAACAATATTGCTTTATTTTTTTAAATATGTAAATAAATTTTGATGATTAACAATAAAAACAACTTAAATTCTATTCTAAAAATTATGTAGCGAAATTGCTTTTTGTATTAAAATTTACAAGCTCTTTGCTTTAATATCTTCTAAATTTTTTTAAATATAAGATATTGTGGAAAAAAATAAATAAATAAAAAAAAATTTACAATTCTTTAGCAGTCTTTTCAATCCAGCTACGGACAGCAGCAACATCACAATATACACCAGGGTAATTTTCTAAGCCACAAAACTTACCCCAAGAAACAATACCAACCAATTCATTATTTGCTACCAATGGTCCACCAGAATCTCCTTGACATGAATCCTTTCTAACACCAGATGCACAAAGCATTGTTTCCTTTATTTTCGTGCCGTATTTATATTTATTGGAAGAGCAATGATATCTGTCAATTATATTGACACTTACTTCTTGAAAGACTTCAGGTAAAAATGTACAAAAATAGTAGCATTTTCTACCCCAGCCGGTAACGACCGCTGTAATGCCATAAGAAGGTGTTGTCCGAGACAATTTAATATAACGGACTCTAGATGACTTTCGAACTGGAGTAGCTAATTTGATGACAGCAACATCGTTAATAAAGGTTTCAGGATCGTAGTTTTCATGAAACTTGAAAGCTTTAACAGCAACAACTTTACCACCCTTGTTGTTTTCAGTAGAACCGAGACGTATTTTTAATTGATGAGGTTTACGTTTTTGCATGCAGTGCGCAGCTGTTACAACAATGTTCTCGCTAATAATAGCACCACCACAGAAATGCTTTCCTGAATAAGTTTGTAAGGAAACTTGATACGGATGGGCTTCGATTGTGGTATTTTTACCGTTAACAATACGACCCTCCCAATCACCCGAAAGCGGGCCGCCAAGAACACAGCTAACGAAACCGAACAAAACTAATGAAGAAAACATTGTGTTTGATTTGGTTGCTTTGAGTGGGCTTTTATAGCTGTCGCTCAATATATTTTATCTACGCAGTACATATATTTTTTTTCAATCCAAATCGTTATAGTATTCTATTTGCGTTATAAAAAAAATAAATAAAAAACAATAATTTAAAATAATCTCAAGGATAAGCTAATTGATTAGATGCCTATTTTATCTAAGACAGTGTTTCCAAACTAAGATTTTTTCTCAAAATATTCCATTGAATTTTTCTAATTTTGTGCTTTGTTTTTCTTAAAGTATATTTGTCTCTCTTTGCAGAGTATAGTTCTAGTTGTTAAGTTAGCAAGAATTTTCTTACAGGCTATTTGTCTCGACTCTTTTTGCACACACTTTGTGTACATATATAAAATCTGGGAAATGTCAAAGGAACAACAAGACTTTGACAGATAGAAAATTACTATTTCTCACTCAGTTGAACCAATAATGATGAGTAATGTCTGAAATTTATTTTCAGACAAAAGCAAAAACATTGGCAAAATAACAGCACAAAATGGTGCTTCACTTTTGGTGCAACTAAGCTAGAAAATTAAAAAAAAATGGTAGCATTTGATAAAATAGCGAACAGGTTTCTATACAATGAATGATGATGAATACGCATTTTTCATGCGAAATGTGTAAATTAAAAAAAATTGCGAAATAGACCAGATTTATACAATGTCTTTTATCATTTATTTTAATTCCTCTTAAAGTATCAGCGGCATTTATTGTCCGCTTTTATGATGAAATTTTTGATGCAATCAGCTTAAATGTGTTTTTAACATTTTGCTTTAACTGTGATATTTGTAATTGTTTGGACAATGCGTCATTTCAAAAAAAAATATGAACTGCTGCTAAAACAACTCTAAACAATGAAATCCTGAAATTCGATATATCTCAATTTTCCAGTATATACAAGACAACTGTTTTATAGATTGATTATAAATTAAAAAAAGAACACCACACTGGGATGAGATATTTTATAATTACCAGATATTTTCTCGCTATGACACTTCATTCCTTAGCCCAACGGTTCTCAAATGGGGGTCCGTGGACCCCTGGGGGTCCGTAGCAAAATAATAAAAGTTTAATTTTAAATTTGTGCTTCAGAGGGGTCCGCGAAAAAAAAATTTGTTTACTAAGGGTCCGTGAGCAGGAATTTGATGAGAATCCCTGCCTTAGCCACTGAAAATTTTTACAGGTCGCTACAAAAGTACCCAAAACCAATTTTGAAAGGAACAATTTTGAAAATTTTTTCTGAAGGAAGATTAAAGGCTGAAGGTAGAAACTTTGAGTCGTGAATTTACATTATATTTTTCTACATGTAAAAGCCCAAAATTATGGAAGGCTTTAGAGAAGTTTAAAGTAATTTCTACATAGTTTAGATCCTGTTCGGTAAAAATTCACAAGATGTCGATCTTATTTTAATAATTATAAGAGTTTTTTACTAGTTTTACCAGATGTCGTTTACTTAAATATTCTCAAATATAAAATTCCTTCAGAACAGAAGGTTTTTAATGAAAAGTATAAAATTAAAACTAAACGGAATATTGTTTAACCTTTAACAAAGCTGTTAAAGCTGTTTCTATTTTTTAATTTATCAACCATTTTTTCTTGCATGCAGATGTAAATTTCTATAAAATAAATAAGTTACAGTTCCTTGACAGCTTGTTGAATCCAAGCGTGAACAGCCGCAACCTCACAGTACACACCAGGGTAGCCTGAAAAGCCACAACCTATACCCCATGACACAATACCAACCAATTCATTATTAGATACCAATGGACCACCAGAATCACCTTGACAAGCATCCTTATTGGCAGCATAAGCACAGACCATGGTTTCTTTAATTTTGCTGCCATATTTGTATTCATTAGAAGCACAAGTTTTCTCATTAACAATATACACTTCAACCTCTTGCAGAGTTGTGGGCAAACTGAAGCAAATGAAGTAGCACTTAGTGCCCCAGCCAGTAACAACAGCCGGAGTACCAGTGGCTGGTGATGTTTGAGCCAATTTTATAAAACGAACCTTAAGGGATTCACGAACAGGAGTGGCCAATTTTATTACAGCAACATCGTTTATCATGATGCTAGAATTGTAACCTTCATGATATTTGAAAGCCTTAACGGCAACCAATTCACCATCTCTATCGTATTCAGTGGAACCAAGACGCACTTTAAATTCATAAGGTTTATACGTTTGCATGCAATGAGCAGCTGTTACAATAATGTCTTCACTGATGATGGATCCACCACAAAAATGACGGCCGCTATTCGTTTGCAAAGAAACCTGATAAGGATGGGCTTGTATTGTGGTGTTGATGCCATTCACAATACGACCTTCCCATTTATTTGAAATGGTGTTAGCAAAGGCACAGCTAACAACAGCAACTATAGCTACGAAACGAAACATTAATTTAAAGAAACTGCGTTGAATGTTACTAAACACTTTATTTTTATATCACTATTGCAAAAAAATTGCAAACCGAGCCACAAACTTGTTGACATTCTTTAGATAATAAATCTATTAGTGTAACTAATCTTTATCATATAAAGTGCAATTGATAAGGTGCTTAATAAAATAAACTCTATGACTTGTTAAGAAATTCCGTTCTACGAGTGGACAGTTATTAAAAAAATAAACAAAATGAAAGAAATCATTCATTCAACTCTTTCGAATTTTTCTGAAGAAACAAAAATCAATTGTTCAATAAAATTAAGAAATTAAATAAACACAAAAAAAAACATTTTAACATTTTTAAACACTGTTCCGTATTTTTTATTTGTACTTAAAAGGTACCAACAACTTTTTTTGTAAAATTGATAAAAATACTTGTTACAGGGCAACTTATTTTGAAATATTTTTAGTATTTCTAAAGCTGCTTTTAGACGATATGTTTTGTTTTCAAATGTCTTGTCAATTCAAAGATACATAATAATTTCTCGTGTCTGTCAAAATTTTTTAATTTACGACGATTTATCTTTTTTGCCCTTAAACGTACTTGTATATTTACATTAGATATAAACTATTGAATGTTAAAAACAGTTAATTTAGTTGCCTTTTTGAATCAAAATAAAATGCTGTCTAATTGAAATTTTACTAGATGACTTTGTCATCTGACTTTAAAACAATCAATGTTTGAATTTGTTCACACGGCATGAATGTGTTTTGTAATATGAAATTTGGCAAATCATATGTAAAGAAAAACATCTCGTCTGAAAGCGGCTTACGTTAACAAAATGTAAACACACACGCTTTTTTATATGTAAAATGTTATCGTTTACTTATAAATCATAAATTTTTAATTTATAATTTATCATTACATTAAATCGAAACACGTTTTATTGGCAGATTAGATAGTAAAGAAAGGAATATATTACTGCGCCTCAAAAGCGAATATGTAATTTACTTTACTTTTGGGTTTTACTGTATCGAATTTTTCACAATTCCTTTGGGTTTTAAAATACTTATGTATCTGAAATTTTGAAATACGAGCATTTGCTGTGAGCAGCTGATATTTCGAAAAAATTCGAACTTGAAAAATGCATTTAACGTTTTATTTATTCTTCCAGCTCTTTGGAGGCCACGAAAACATTTTTATTCTATAAATTGCAAGATCAAAAATGAAATCAAATTGTTTTTTTATTCAGAATTGATGTAAAACTAAGGAACATTTCTGCGTGTTTCTCACAAAAAATCATAAAATTTTGAATATGACTGTCTAGCTGCAAGAAATATCGAGCATTTATTTATATTATAAATCACTTTGTTATTTTGTGTTTGCTTCCATCACAGCTAAGCTATAGGTAAGGCTAGGTATTAGACCCAATCACTCGTTCGTAAAATATGCCATGTTAGATTTATAAATTTATATCTGTCGGTTAGAAAAGAGGGCAGGCAGATTTGTACATGTTATTCTCCGAAACTGCCCAATCGATATCATTCAAGTTGTTCTGCAAGTGTCTAATTCAAATCATTCTCTTTACAATTAAACACATTTACACAATTACCAATACCAACGATTAATTTCAATCCGAGTTCATAACTGCGAGAACAATCTAAGAAGTTGGCCAGCATATTCCGGCGAACATATAAATTGAGCGTACAACGTGTATAAAACTTGGCTGCACATTCCAATTGTCTTTTGATTTTCAATAGCTTTTTAAGTTACCACATCCATATGTTAAGTGTTATCAACATTTCTGATCATAAAAGCTTAAATCTGTTTAATTTTTTGACGAAAATTATTGTTTGCGATGAGGCACATGTTCAAAAGCTTACGAAAGCATTAACCAAAATACAATATTAAAAGTATGTAGATTACAACTCAACGGAATGATAATTTGTCATACACGTGTAAATGATTTGTATTTAGATTATAATTTCAGATATTTGGCGCGTAGTTTTTGAAAAATTACAATGTAACGCAACAAGACCTGATAAGATATTTAGGCAGATAAACAGTATTATTAATTGATTTATGATTTTAATTGCTCCTAGATAACTTTTGTTTAGTTTTTAATTCAGAGATAAGCATTTAATGTATTCTGATAAATTGTTATTATTGTTCTTTTTCTTTCTTAGAATATAATCGCATAGTTTATGGCAAAATTTATATTCTCTGATAAAAATTATACGTAAGAAAGTAGTTATGGATTAGTTAGTAAAAGATAAGTAAGAGTTCTTTACAATTAAACACATTTACATTTGATTAATTTCAATTCGAGTTCATAACTGCGAGAACAATCTCAGAAATAGGCCAGCATATTCCGGCGAACAAATAAATTAAGCGTACAACGTGTATCAAACTTGGTTGCACATTCCATTTTTTTTTTTTTTTTGTCTTTTGATAAAAAACTTTTAATAGCTTTACAAGCTACTACATCCATATGTAAAGTGTTATCAACATTTCTGATCATAAAAGCTTAAATCTGTTTACTTTTTTGACTAAAAATTATTGTTTGCGATGAGGCACATGTTCAAAAGCTTACGAAAGCATTAACCAAAATACAATATTAAAAGTACGTAGATTACAACTCAACAGAATGATAATTTCTCATACACGTGTAAATGATTTGGATTTAGATTATTATTTCAGATATTTGGCGCGTAGTTTTTGAAAAATTACAATGTAACGCAACAAGACCTGATAAGATATTTAGGCAGATAGACAGTATTATTAATTGGTTTATGATTTTAATTGTTCCTAGATAACTTTTGTTTAGTTTTTAATTCAGAGATTATCATTTAATGTATTCTGATAAATTGTTACTATTGTTCTTTTTCTTTCGTAGAATATAATCGCATAGTTTATGGCAAAATTTATATTCTCTGATAAAAATTATACGTAAGAAAGTAGTTATGGATTAGTTAGTAAATGATAAGTAAGAGTTCTTTACAATTAAACACATTTACATTTGATTAATTTCAATTCGAGTTCATAACTGCGAGAACAATCTCAGAAATAGGCCAGCATATTCCGGCGAACAAATAAATTAAGCGTACAACGTGTATCAAACTTGGTTGCACATTCCACTTTTTTTTTTTTGTCTTTTGATAAAAAACTTTTAATAGCTTTATAAGCTACTACATCCATATGTAAAGTGTTATCAACATTTCTGATCATAAAAGCTTAAATCTGTTTACTTTTTTGACTAAAAATTATTGTTTGCGATGAGGCACATGTTCAAAAGCTTACGAAAGCATTAACCAAAATACAATATTAAAAGTACGTAGATTACAACTCAACGGAATGATAATTTCTCATACACGTGTAAATGATTTGGATTTAGATTATTATTTCAGATATTTGGCGCGTAGTTTTTGAAAAATTACAATGTAACGCAACAAGACCTGATAAGATATTTAGGCAGATAAACAGTATTATTAATTGATTTATGATTTTAATTGCTCCTAGATAACTTTTGTTTAGTTTTTAATTCAGAGATTAGCATTTAATGTATTCTGATAAATTGTTACTATTGTTCTTTTTCTTTCTTATAATATAATCGCATAGTTTATGGCAAAATTTATATTCTCTGATAAAAATTATACGTAAGAAAGTAGTTATGGATTAGTTAGTAAAAGATAAGTAAGAGTGCTATATTTGGATACGACGAATCATATAGACCCTTGACCATATACATGTGTAGAGCCACATGTACCATACTGCAAATTTCCCATTAAATAGTTTGAATAAAAATCGGCATAAGAAATTCTTTCCTACCATAAAATTTTTCTATTCAAAAAAGACTTTTTTTCTAAAGTTATAAGTTTTGCTTATGGTTGTTGTCCCCATTTAGTAAATTAAAAGGTTGCTGTATCAGCTGAAAGCTTACCAATTTTTCAATATAAACAACAACTAGGAATACAAACGAAACTTGAAAAAATGTAGACTTAAATCTAGTTTAGTGAAGTAACTTTAGTTAAATAAATAAAATAAAAAAAATAAATTCTATATATAAATTTACAATAAAAAATGGCATCGGCTCTTAAAAGGTCTCTTCAAAAGCTTTTAAACGATAGCTTTTCAGAGGCCGATCACTTGGAATATATAGACGAACGCCAATGTTTTCACTTGATTTTTTTTTTATTTATTTTTTAATTTTCATCGTCCCATTTAGATTTTTTATTCAAGTTACTTCACTAAACTAGATTAGAACCAAAAGATATTAAAAAACTAGAGTCAGGCATGATATTTTAGTTGCTGCCTCGACATGAACCGATTTTTCTGATTTTTATTAGCAAAATTTTCGAAAGTACATCTGATGGACTGGCGTATTCAAATTTTCTCTAGCTCATCTACTGCCTTGACAAAATTAATTTCAAACGAACACGGACAAGCAGACGGACAACGCTTAATCGAGTTCGCTATGCATAAGAACTCAGAATATGTAAACTTTATGAGATCGAAAATGGATATTGTAGATATTACAAACGGAATGACAAGCTTGGATATATCTTTTTCCACTTGTGCTGAAGTTATAAAAGAAAAAAAAACTAGACGGGCTTAATATTCGTGTTGGGGTTCGTTAATTCCTTCCCTCTTAGGGTTATTCAAGCCAGTGTTTTTTCGCAAATTTTCTTAATAACATTTTTGACGATTCTTTAACAGCTACTGAAAGGATATTTAAAGGAAATACTAACGCTTAAAAAGTATATACGGATTGACTATTAATTTTGTTTATGGCGGATGTAAGAAAAGAAGTTTTTTATTCTGTTTTGAAAACACAGTCATATGAAATAAAAATAGTTTTACATATTTAAATAAAACGCTGAGGAATTGCATCCTTATTTTCGTAAAGTCAAATTTAAGCAATTTTTCACTTTTTCAGTACAAGTTTTTGGCAGCGTTTATTTTATTTCTTCTTTTATTTTCTTTTTTAATAAATTGATTTTTTTTTTTTTTGTTTTTAATTTATGTTTAAATTGATTCCGGAGTATTTATTTTCTAAATTAAACAAAAATTACGGTTTTCTCCTCTGGGTGGGCTCTTCTGGGGCCTGGGCTAAACTGTTTTTTTTTTTTTTTTTTTTGTTTGTTTGACAAGAACTTACATCATCTATATTTATATATAAATCAAAAATACAATATAAGAACACAATTGTCATATTTGTAAAAAGTAAAAACATTCAATATGTAATAAAAATTTTTTATAAACTTTACAAATCAAATGAAATTTTCTGTAGTGCATCTTCTGGTTAACTAATACCAAATAGCAAAACAATCAGCAATATAAATATAAAGGAAATCCCACAGTTCGCAAAATAAAGATCAAAAATCCTAAAAATGGAATTTTTTTCTCTTTAACCCATAAAGCCCAGATATAGGCTAGGGCTCATAAAATACTTTTGGCAACAATTCAAGATATGAATAGCTTTTATAAAGCAGTAATTTTTTCATCTCAGGGATTGTAGAACATTTAGTCTTAAATCAAAATTCCGATGTAGAATAGAGTAATTAAAGGACCTCCATCTTCTACAAGAATGATCAATTTTATATAAAGTTTGATAACAAAGAAATATAAAATTTCTACATATATCCCTTAAGAAATTTTTTTTATAAAAAAAATAAAAATTTAACCTTTTTTTGGTTAAAATACACCCTTAAATTCAGATACCCTTTTGCTATATTCATGCTAAGTCGTAGATCAATTGGCCTAGCCGTTTACAGATGGCTGAGTTATTTCCAAAATATTTTGATTTTGCCCCACTTTACAGCGCATGGCATTTGAATAAAAAATAATAATTAATAATAATAAATAAGTAGCAACAATGAGCTTGGAAAGCTTATTTAACAATTTTAATCCCGTATTACATAATCGAGGAACTCTTATATTTTAGTACTTATAATTTTTTTCTCTGAGTGAATATAAGACATGTTGAAACAAAAATACACTTGTTAAAACTATTTAGACTAAAGTCTTATACACTGATATACGTGTACCGTTATATAAACTCTAAATTTCCAAAAGACTCCTTTGATTATTAAAAGTAAAGGAATTATAAATATTACAGAAGAGTATATGAGTGTTTATTTATTACACATAATAATAAAAATATTAACAATAAATAAATCAATTACCTTGTATTGCAATTTAAATGCATTTTGGTTTTCATATAAATATTGGGTAGAATTGATAGATAGTATCAGTCATTGTATTTGCCAGCATGTTGAAGTTCGTAGTTCTTTTTACAGCAATAACTTGTACTTTGGGAGCTGCTGTTCCTGAGGGTATGCTACCTCAATTGGATGGACGGATTGTTGGTGGTGAAGCTACTTCCATTGATTCATTTCCCTGGCAAATATCGCTCCAACGTAGTGGTTCCCATTCTTGTGGTGGCTCTATTTACAATCCTAAAATTATTGTAACTGCTGCCCACTGTTTGCAGTCCGTATCCGCTTCTGTCTTAAGGGTGCGTGCTGGCTCATCATACTGGAATTCTGGTGGTGTTTTGTTAAATGTGACTTCATTTAAAAACCACGAAGGATACAATCCTCGTACCATGGTTAACGATATTGCTGTCATAAAATTGGCTTCTGCATTGACATTAGATTCAAATATCCAAACTATTCGTTTGGCTTCTATTGCTCCTGCTAGTGGTGCCAATGCTGCAGTGTCTGGTTGGGGTACCACTTTATATGGTTCGTCTTCTCTTCCTTCTCAATTGAGATCTGTTGATGTCAAAATTCTAAATAGAACTGCATGTGCTTCATCCGCTTATGGCTATGGACCTGAAGTTAAATCCAGCATGATCTGCTCATACACTATTGGAAAAGACTCTTGCCAAGGTGATTCTGGTGGTCCATTGGTTTCTGGCGGTCTTTTGGTGGGTGTTGTTTCTTGGGGCTACGGTTGTGCCTACGCCAACTATCCCGGTGTATATGCCGATGTTGCTGCTCTTCGGTCTTGGGTGATTAATGCCGCAAGCTCACTTTAATGCAGTCAAATTTTTAAATAACATACACATTCTTTTTTTGTTTTTGTTTATTTAAAGAAATATTTTAGTAGGAAATAGATTTACCCACAAAATGGTGAAGATTTATTTTTTTATGTTTTATTTATTTCTTTTTGAAGATTCTGTTCTCATAACTAATTTGTCATAAAAAAATATTTTTTTTTTCAATTGTAATTAGTAGTTAAACAGGGTTACCATAAGTTAAAACAAATATGATTTAAATAAGATCATTAGCATTAAATGGTAGTTAAATTTGTTTTCATTGTCATTATTTTAAAAAATGCCAATAAAAATTCAATGTTAATAATAATTAGTGTTTTTATCACAGAATACCGCGTTCTATTGTGTTTTCGACATATTCCAAAACTGTTAAATATTTTATTTTAAATAAATATTTCATATATGTAATAATAAGATGAGCGTTCCACCTGTTTTCGTACTTAAACATTTTTAAATATGTGACTATTAAATAGAAAAATAAATAGCGTTAAATTAATTATAAATTGAACAAATTTTATCTAAATTTTAAAAATTGCTAACAAATTACAATAAAATGGAAACCTTTTTTGTTAAAAAAATTAACAAGTTATTTTAAAATATTTAAGGTAAAAATAAATTTTATCTTTGTTGACACAAAAGATAAAAGAAAAATTTTTTTGCTAAAAAAAAATATAAAAATTTATTTGTATTTCCCTAAAAAAATTTAAAAGTAATAACGTGTTTTTATATCTATATATACAGTATAGGTCTTTGCCCTCATTATCTATTATTAAAAACCTAATTGAGATCTGCATCTTAAATAATTTTTGAGATAACAGCAGTTGTGTCAAAACACTGTTGTCATATTTAAACGGCTTTCCTCAATTTCCAAGTGATTTTAGTTTCTTAATTTTTTACTAAAGTTTTAAAAAAAAAATATTACTCAATATTAGAAATATTAGAACTGAATTAGAAACTGATTACAAAGTAATTAAAAGTCGGGTGATAAATGTACATTTTTGAAACATTAAACACAAAAATATTTTTTTTTTCAAACAAAATAAAAATGGCGTATTTTAATAAAAGAAAAAAATATAAAACATTAAATGCTTCGGTTGACTGCTAAAAGTACATTGAGATTAGTCAAATATTTGATCAAGAAGAAGTAACCGCTAAATTGTGGAAACAAATTTTTGTCCTTCTCAACAATTTTTAAGAAATATAAGATGCTACTCAATGTAAAAGGTATGATATCACATTTATTATATTATAAATCATCATTCGCCATGATAAGATTCAAGAAAGATTGTAAAAAAATCTGTAAAACATAGTGGTCACGCACTTTTCTTTAAATATTTGACTAGTCTGACCGCACCTTTATATTAAACACAAAATGTGATTTTATTCTTTAACTACAACTGCACAAATATTTTTCTTTTTTTTTTTTTTCTTTATTTTGCAAAAAATTCATTTTAGTGAAATTCGAATTCAAATAGCTTTAGAAGTACGGATAATCCAAGGGCGCAGAACAGCAACATCAGCATAGACACCAGGATATTTGGAATGAGCGCAGCCAAAACCCCAAGAAACAACACCAACCAAAACACCACCAGAAACTAGTGGTCCACCAGAATCGCCTTGACAGGAGTCCTTGCCGATAGCGTAAGTGCAAATCATGGTATCCGTAAGTAAAGCACCGTAACCGAATTTAGAAGAGGCACATAGACTTCGTGTGAGTATCCTCATATCGACAGATTTTAATTGACTAGGAAGTGTGTTTGAACCAGATTCAGTAGTACCCCAGCCAGAAACTACTGCGGGTGACTCATCTTTAGGAGCAATGGAAGCTAATCTTATTGGTCTAGTGGTGGAGGAAAAGATTAGGAAAGTGCTCAAACGAATGACAGCAATATCGTTAACCATAGTGTTGGGATTATATTCTTCATGGTTTTTAAATTCTGCAACACTGACCAAAACTCCGCCTGAGACCCAGAAAGAAGAACCAGCACGAACTCTCAAAGCAGAAACAGATACCCGTTGTAAGCAATGAGCAGCAGTCACAATAATCTGATTGGTGTAGATAGAACCGCCACAGGAATGAGAGCCACCACGTTGAAGGGAAACTTGCCAGGGGAACGAACGTATGGATGTTGGTGAACCATCGACAATGCGACCATCTAACTGTGGTATCATGCCTTCAGGTATGGCAGCTCCCAAAACACAAGCAATAGCCGCAAACAATATTGCGAGTCTCAACATATTGATAGAGGTTTTAATGGCAACTGTCACATTTACCATTTATTTTTCCTTATTATACCAAAAAATTATTCGCAGATTACTGAACTAAGTCTTATAACAATAACATATTTATTGATAAAATAGCATTTATAATATCAAATTTGATAAGATTTTTTATGGATTTGTAGATTAAAACTTTTAAATATTTAAGCTTTAAAACTGAAAGTCGCAAAAAAGTTTGTAATCGAAAATTTCTTGAAAATTTCAAATTATAGTGAAATGTTATGAACAAAATTCATTATCTAAAAACAATAAAGTGTTAAATGTATTGCCGCGATAAAGCATATCCATATGGCCATTTTGCAATTACTTGATTCGTATGTCTTAAACTTACTATTTTTCGATATTTGGCTGATAATTGTCTACTTCAATTTTCATTTTCATATCAAAGCCCATCGCAATTGCTATTGTTTGCTATAGATGGAGACTACTCATGGCATTCACATCCTATATGCTGCCGTCTGCTAGATTGCAAAGCAATCGGTTTTAATATTTTGGGAATAATATTCATGAACTTTTTCGCCAGTTGCCTAAAGTCAGTCTATATATAATTTTATATAATAATGTCATCGGCTCCTAATGGGTTAAGCATTGTTAAAAACTTTTGGCATTTTCTGAAAGCTCTTTAAAAGCTTTTCAATGATACTCATATTGATATCTTAAAATATGTGCGTCACTTATCGCACTTTTCTATGAAAATTCAGAGGCCCGTAACTCTAAAAATATGGGCGAACGCCAATTTTTCACATGTTGCTTTTTTCTTATTTTTTAATTCTCTATCGCTCCATATATTTATATTTTTGATTGGAGTTTCTTTACTAAACAAGATTTGTTCAAAATGATATGGAAAAATGAAAGGCAGGCGTGTTATTTTAACTGCTCCCTCGAAGCACGTGGATCAATCTTGCTGATTTTCAATACAAAGATTGATCGAAACTATGTCTGATCGATTGGCGTTTTTAAATTTTCTCTGTCTCATTTAGTTCCTTGACAAAGTTGATTGCAACACTAACACGGGCGGACAGACGGACATCGCTTAATCGACTTCGCTATGCATAAGAACTCAGAATATGTAAACTTTATGGGGTCGTAAATGGATGTAGTAGATATTACAAACGGAATGCCAAGCTTGGATATATCTTTTTCCACTTGTTCTGAAGGTATAAAAGAAAAAAAAAACTAGACGGGCTTTATATTCGTGTTGGGTTTCGTTAACTTTTTCCCTCACAGGGAAGGCCGGAAATGGATTTTTTAGAAATTATAAGCGAAATAACAAAGTTAGATATTCCCATTTTCCACCTGTAGTGAAGTGTATAAAAATGTAATTACTTAATTTTGCAATAGATGACGTCCATACTTTCAATAAGAAACAAAAGCTGTAACTTTACTAAGTTTGTGATTGAATTCATCAATTCTCTTGTAAGCAAGTTTTTAAAACAGCGTTGCTAAGTTGTGTAATGTTCCGTTTATATAAACATTGACTCCATAATTTTTAACGGATTTATCTATGGTCATTGGAAAGGACAATGTCATTGTTCAGAAACATTATTAACTTTTTTTGTTTAAGTCCGCCTCTAGACGGGATAGCGAAAAACCGTCATAAAATTGTTATTTTAACAATATTTCATTAATAAACAATTCTAAAGCTTATTTTATCAACAAATTTTTATTTTGTGTCGCTTTGCAAATAGTACATTGCACAGTGGGGCAGAATCAAAATATTTTGAAAATAACTCAGTCATTTGTAGATGGCTAAGCCAGTTGATCAAAAATTTGAGTATACCAGAGAAGTATTTGAGCTTAAATTTTAATGCTGGGTATCATTCACTTTCCAGGGATGGCGCTATGTTGTTCCAAGGTTGTGCACCTCTCACCTGCAAATTTTTCTAATGCTTAACATTTCTTCAATTTTTATCTGATTTTTTATAATTGTACATGGTTTTTAAAGGTCCAATTAATAACTACAAAATGTAGCTTTAATTGCATATTTATGTTTTTAAATGATCGAGTCATAAGCATTTTTAAATAAAAACTTTTGATTTTTCGATACCCTGGTCCATTTTTTTCAAAATATTGAGTGCCAATTGTTAGCTAGCAAAATTAAAAATATTTTGGAAAAAAATTTAAGATTTTATTTTTTCTTGACGTCGAAATTAAAGTTTTCCAAAATTATTGCATTTTTGTGTATTTAAGCGTAAAAACGGGCATCACTCATATCATTTTAATGGAAATAAAAATTTTCTTAAAGAATATATAAACATCTTTTATATGTGTGTATGTTTGCACCAAATTTCGTATAAAATTGATCTCCTTTTAGAAAAAGGAGGTTCTTCAATATGATCTAGTTTACGTCGTAATATTAAATGAGATCGGAAAAAGACGATTACTATGAAAAAGCTATACATATGTACTTCGAATTGTTGCTAAAAGCATTTTATAAGTTAAAGTCCAATTTGGGGATTTTTGATCCTTATTTGGGAATAATGCGATTTCCTTTTCCTTAATGTTGCTTAGTTGCATAGAAGATTTTATATGATACGCTTAAATAATAAAAATTTTATATTATATTGATTGCTTTTTTCTTTCCTTAAATTGGACCGTTTTTACCATAATTTTTACCATAATTTTTGTTCCGGAGACCAACAACAAATATTAAAAATTTATTCATTTATTTTTTATGTATATAAATATGATGATGGAATTTCATATTAAGCAACAAAAAGATTAACTTCAGTGTGATTTTTACGTCTATGTGTCCTTAAATATGAGTGTTCCAGTGTTTATTTCATTTTTTTATTTTTATTTTTTAACAGAAGATAAATATTTGTACGCGCCTGTAAATTACTAAAATAGTCAACCGTTATTTAAAGCTTCAGATAAAAATTAAGTTTTTCGGTTATTTCTTATTTAAAAAATTTCTGAAAAGTATTTTTTTATTTTTTTTTTAATATTTAACTTTTATATAATAACCTGTTATATCATGGTGCATGTCCAAATGATATAGTAAATCCAAACAACAAATACATTTTTATGTTAAAATGTTAATGGGATATTGGCATTACATAATAAATAAAAAAGTAAATTCTTTTATTCATTTTTTTAATAAAATTGCTGTTTATTACTTCTGGGATTCTTCTGGTAATTCACCAAGATCATGATATAGGACGCCAAATACCTCCATAATTTATTCTCCAAATCAAGAAGAATTGATTTTAAGCAACCCATTGTGAATGCCAGTAATGCTTAAAGTTCTTTCAAAATTACCAAAAAAAATTCTTGCAGTATTCTACGTCAAAATTTATATTTCTTTAGCTTTAATCTAATCAAAGAAAACAATATTTTTGATTTATATTAAACAACAAATTTTTACCCTTAAAATGGGTACATAAAAGTTATTCGTGTTGTTAAAATGACTACAACAATGCCCAACTCCGCCTCAAGGCTGACTTTTCAGTTTCACCTCTTCTAACTGGTCAACAAGTACTCAAAAGAAAAAACTGAATTTAAATTCATGTTTCTTTGCCTAAAATAAGCTTCGTATGATTTTTTGATGTTAAAAATGTTGCACTAGAGGGTTAAGTTTCCATTCCTGTGATGTGTAAGTGCGGAAGTTTTCAATTAACTTTCTTTCTTATATCTTCTTTTTATCGATGTATTGGATTTTCTCCAAAACTTATTGTTCATCATTATATCAAAATAAAATAAACTTAGACTCGCCACTTAAAATACCGCCATTGTTTTGAAGTTTTGCAAATTGGAGCTGTATATTGTATGTATGCAGAGTTTATCGGGCAATTGCATTAACGTAATTTATTAACAAAATTTATGAAACGTCTATTGATAAGCTACATATATAAGCAGTAGTTTATATACACTGTTTCATTTTCTGTTTGATATTTTGTTAATTATTAGCGTTTGATAATAAAAAGTGAAAACCCTTAACAGGAAAATAACTAAGAGAGTGTTCTTTATAAATATAAAAGGGAGAAATCTATTAACAAAGTTATTTTAATTGAATTAGCGATCGTATACTGCGAAAATAAAGCAAACATCTACTGAAATTTTATATTTAAAACATGCGTAGTAAGCCTTTCTTAACATGTGTATCTTACAACAAAATTTTACTTTAACATAATGATCTAAATGATCAGTAACTTTACTAACAAAAATAGCAATCAAATTCGTACTAATTATCCCGACCGTATTAATTAAATCACCGATATTGACTATTGAAGGTGAAAGCACGTTTCGGTGGCCATTTCGCTACCGCTTACTTAGCTCTTCAGGAAACTTCTCACTTTTATTTTAAATAAACTAAAGATTTTTCTCCAAACAATAAAGTAAAGACAAAAATCAAAGTTTAAGCAAAAACAACAATAATCAAAGTATTACTCTCAAGTTATTAACAAGTAAATTTTTGTGGCTTTGCAAATGATGTGAAAGACTTAAAAACTGCAGATCGTACCATTTAATTTTTTAAGTAAATAAATTGTAGTAAAAAATATATACAAAAGCAAGTCAGAGTACCTATATTCGGCTATTCCAAATCTTATATTCCCTTCACCATTTATCTAAATCTAGTTTAGTGAAGTAACTCCAATCAAAAGAAAAAACAAATATAGAGTATACAAAAAATTTAAAAGTTTTTTAAAATTAACAAAAAATGCCATCAGCTCTTAATGGTTAAAGCATTAAAAAAAATAGTATTTCCTGAAAGGTCTCTTCAAAAGCTTTGTTGATTTTTTAAACATTTTGAAAATTTCAGAGGCCTGTAGCTCGAAAAACATAAGCGAGCGCCAATTTTTTCACTTGATGTGTTTTTCTTATTTTTTAATCCTCAATCGAGGTCCGCTGCCTCAAAGGATATGGACCGATCTTGGTGATTTCCAATAGCACATCTTTCGACACTATGTCTGATCGATTGGCGTATTAAAACGGATATTGTAGAAATTATAAACGAAATGACAAAACTAGTTATACCCTTTACCCACTTTTTGTGGTGAAAGGTATTAAAAGACAAAAAAAATTAAGAGGGTGAGGTCAGATTAGCCAAATATTTGAACAAAAGGAACGTCACCACTTTTTTTACAAATGTTTATTCAAACTTTCCTGACACGCCTTATTACGATTAACGATTTATGATATAATAAATGTGATTTTATATTGTGTAGGATCTTATAATTTTTAATAAGTACTTGAGAACAAAATATATTTTTTAATATATAATTTAATAGTTACGTCGCTTTGATTAAATATTAAAATAATCTGACCGTACCTTAAATAAGAGAATAGCAAAAATATGTACATAAATATTTTACGTTTTTATACCTTTCACTACAAGTTAAAAAAGGGAATGTGTAAGTTTGTCATTCCGTTTGTAATTTCTACAATATCTATTTCCTCTTTATGCATAGGCGAAGTCGTTTGAGCCATGTCCGTCTGTACGCGTTCGTATTGAAATTAAGCAAAGTCATTAGAAAATTAAAATACGCCAATCGATCAGACGTAGTGTCGAAAGAGGTGCTATTGGAAATCAGCAATATCGGTCCATGTCCTTCGAGGCAGCGGGCAAAACATAACACCAGCCTCTATTTTTTCCACATAATTTGGAACAAATATATTTAACTCCAATGAAAAAAAAAAAAACAAATATATGGGACGATAAGGAATTAAAAAAAAGAAAGACAAAACATCAAGTGAGAATTAGCGCTCGCCCATATTTTCAGAGTTATGGGGCCTCTGAACTTTTCATGGAAAAGCAAAAATGAGCACCATATTTTTAAGATCCCAATATGGGTAACATTTAATAGCTTTTATTTTTTATTTTTTAGGAAATATTTAATTGTTTTTTAAAAGCTTAACCCATTAAGAGCCAATGATATTTTTAATTAAATTTTTTTTATTATTTTTAAATTCTCTGTTGCATTAATATTTGTTTTTTTTTTAATTTGATTACTAACGAAGGTTTAGTAACTGTACAAATTAAATGCGAAGAATTTTTCTACAAAAGTTTTTTACACTAAATGCCAGCAAGGCGCATCAAACTGCTTCCCTTAAAATTAAAATACCCAGTCGTCACTCAAATTCCTCCGGATCCAAATGGAGTGATAAAAATATGGTCTTTGGATCTGAGACATTTATACAATGAAAAAGAAAATATAAATATATAAATCGCTTCTACCATTGCCACTCTTATTGGAGATTTTTTTAACACAAGAAATGAACAATTGAATAAAATGTGTTCAATTTACATGTGTTACCATTTCTGATTTTATTTTAAAAACTATTTAAACAATTCTTTTAAAATCGATTCATCATACACATACATATGTATATACTCATATGTAGCTTGAAATTTACACTTCATTTTCTCGAGCAGCCGAATTCCATAACCGACTTTTAGTTTTTGCATTCATTTTATCCTGTCTGGATATTGGTTTCAGATGTGCCGCATCAACTATATCCCTTAAAAAAACAAAATATTTATATTATTTTAAAATCAAAAACGTTTAGACATACATATTTAAGCTCAAAAAAGTCTACATACAACTTGCATATCACATTTTAGATGAATTCTCTTAGACTTAAATATTTAAGTCTATTCGGAAAAAATTATTACAAGCTTTTGTGAAGAAAACAGAAAAAATTAAATACTAACAGAATTTAGTACAGCATTTTCTGGATCACTACATCGCCACAAATAGCTTGTTGCTTTTTGTTGTGGAAAATTTTCTATAAGCAAAACTGCTGGAGAAAATGTGATATAAAAGATCCTTTATCAACTAATCTTACATTCTGTTCGCAAATCTATCAAACTTACTTGAATTCATCGTAAGTTTTTGTTGTATTTACGGCCCTCAATTTTGCATCGTTTCTTAATACATGTAATTCACCGCTTTTTAGGGTCTCCATACAAATTTCCTGCAATTTCTGTAGTTCTTCGACTGTTATTTTATCTTTAATATTATTTGAAAACATTTTTTTTTTTTCTTTAGTATTGAAATTATTTTCAATATTTTAAATAACAGAAATTTTATAAACATTAAAGTAGTATTGCCAATAGCAACGCCTAGTTGTTGCCAAGGCAAATTGAATACTAGGTAAAATTAATAGCTTAGGTGATCGAATTCGCTTTACATATTTTTCCTAACTAACGTCAAAATTTGTTTACATTTTGTTGACGCGCCATTTCAAATAATGAAAAAATGTTCAGTTTTAAAATTAAAAAAATATATTTAAATAATTAATTTATAGACGGATAAACTGTTGCGTAAAAAGTGAAAAGCGTGCATGTTCCCAAGAATAAAGTTGAAATATAAAGCAAAAGAAACAAAAAACAACATTTATTAAAAAGAAAACGTTTCTTTTGAAAAACATGTTTGATATTTTTTTATTTTTTCACAAAATATACATATGTATGCATGTATGTACATGAATAAATAATATTTAAATATTTATGAAGAAATATTTGTGCGGTTTGCAAAAAAGTACGAGTACGGGAGTGGAATTATGTTCGATATTCCGAAGGACACTAAAGGAAAAATAAATTGAAGTAGAGTTTGTTCAATAATTTTCTTTTTTTCTCTTTTTTTTATATTACTCGTCACTGTTTATTGACGCGTACAATTAAATTTATATAAACAAAGACACGCGTGTTTTGTTTTTGTCCTCATGCGATTACCTAGCATTCAATTTGCCTTGGTTGTTGCCGAGGAATTTAAATATTATTTTTTTCAAGACGAATAAATTACCAGGTGGCAGCGTAGGCGAATTCAGTATTTTTTGCTGGTATACACGACTGTCAAACTCCGTATATAAAAAATATACATAAATTATAAAAAATATACATAAAATATACATAAATTTTTTATATATGGAGTTGACAGTGGTGTACGCCAGCAAAAAATACTGAATTCGCCAACGCTGCCACCTGGTAATTGATGCGCCTTGATTTTTTTAATAATGTAAAATTTATGGCGAAATAAAACTCGGTGGTCTCGATAGCGAATTCATTTCATTTTTATTCATTTATTCATTTTATTTATTATAATCGAGCCTATAGGGTCATATTCAGTAATTTTCGCAGAAAAGTTAAGTGTCAAACACCATATAAAAAAATATACACATTTTTTATTTATATAGAGTTTGACATTTAAGGTTTTGGCGAAAATTATTGAATTTGCCATTGCGATCACCTAGTATTAGAATGTATGGATAAAAATATAATAAAAGAGAAAAATTAACTCGCACAGACTTAAGAAATTTTAATGTTATTTTAAACATGATTTGATAGTAAAAATGCAATTTCAAAATAGTGTAAAAAACGTATGTGTAAAAAACGTATGTTACATCTTAACCTGGATTATTTATTTTTATCAAGTTTTTTTTTTTTTGGTGAATTATTTTTAAGCTTATCTTCTGGACTGTCCAATTTAAAATCCTATTTACAATCCTAATCTAAAACGACTTTAATATACTTTAAAGAATATTAAATTTCTAACATTGATACGACTGGAAAATATTTATTTTATTTAATAAAATAATAAAATTAGAAACCGACGCCGCCCCCCAGGTGGAATCGAACCACTTCGACGCTAATCGACTACAGGTTTGAAGCCTGCACCCCGGACCACCGAAGCTCAGTGGGGCAATTTAATCGTTATCATACAACGTTTATAACACAAATTTAAAATAAAAAAGAATACGGGAATTATCAATTATCATAAGCAGAGTCAAGTTCAAGACAATTGTTTTCGCTTAAATCCAGGGAACGAAAAAACGACATAGTTTGTTAACAAAATATTTTATGTTTATTAAAAAATTCTAAACGCAGTACAATATTCTGTGGCCAGATTACGGCATTCGATATCGAACGAAATTTCAATAAGATTTAAATGGAAATTTCGTTCGATATTGACTGTCGTAATTTGCCCTCTGATTTTTTTTAAATGCTGCTGTTTTAGACTTAAAAAAGATATAAAAGTAAATAAAAGCTGAATTTCAAAAAGCACATTAAGAAAACAAATATTTATATAATTGTAAGAAATTAGGAATGTTTTTTTTTTTTTGCTTTGTAGTTACTTGTTTACAAAACAAGTAAAAAAAGTAAATCTAAATTCCGAAATTCTCCAACAATTACGCCATCTCTATTAAGTACTGAAGATATGTGTTCATTTGCGAGGTTGTTGAATGTTAATGTGAGGCTTTGTAGCAACATGTGCTGGAGGCTTCGGAGTATGGGCAACCTGAGCTGCTTGAGGTGTATAATCAGAATTACCTTTGACAGGGGCGCCACTAACCGACATGGCGTTTACATTAACAGGTTGCTTGAAATAAAAAAAGTTAAAAAAATTTTAAACTTTGTATCTTGATATTATTACAATACTAATCTTACTGTCAAGCCGGTGCAATCTTCCGCATCTTTAGCAGGACGTTCCACATTTGGTGATTTGTGCTGGACAATACGCATACCCCCAGCTTTAACTAAAAAATTTTCATTTTAATATAAAACAATAAACTAAAAAGAAAGGCAATAATAATCATTTGAAGGTCAAATCTGATTAAAGTATTTCAAAAACAAATCACAAACTTATTAGTTTACTGCGCATATTATTTAACCATCAAAAGCAAAACCTACCTGCCGGTGGATGTCCAGCTAATAAATTGGGATGTTGGTCATCAGCCATTTTTATATTTTGTATACTTTTCCCTTTTAAAAGAAATCTACAAGTAGACACCAACGTATATAACTTATTTCGAATATAAACTTTTAATCCGGACCTTTTAAATGAATCCTCTCTGCTTCTTTTATCGCTTTTGTTTGTGACACGACTGCAATTTATATAGCTATTATCTTTTAGAATTTATGTACTTCTATCTTTTATTCTCAATGTTGGTATATTTGTCTTTATTTCCTTTTAACATTCCTTAATTTTTATCAAGACTTCGTTGCTTTACAAAAACAGTGATGTATTTAACTATTGTTTAACCCATAAGTGACAGAAGCAACTTTCACAGCACAAATCGTTTTTTTACACTCTACAGGTTTTTAATTTCTACAATATCTAGTTCGGTCCAAAAACTTTTGAAAATGAAATAATATTAAGTGTTACGAAATAAATGCATTTTCCTTGCAATATTAATGAGCGCAAACGAAAACACGAGAAACATTAACATTTTAACGAAAGAAATCAAAACTTCATAACTTGGATTCTACATTAGAGATAACATCTGAGATGAGAACGTCAAATTCCATCGCTGAGAGAATTTTGTTACGTGTTTAGGGGTATTTAAATAGATTTTTGTCTTATTTTGATATAACTTTTTATTTATATTTTTTTTATTAAACATAGTCCATATATTGTTAAAATTAAAAAATCAATTTAAACCTTATAAATTAAAATCATTAATCAAGGCACATTTATTTTACTAGGTAATAGGGGCTCTACAACAAATACAACATTTGTAAAAACAACATGGCATTTTTTTGTTGCTTTGGTATTGGAAATGTCAAAAATAGAAAAAGAAAATAAAAGAGAATTGGTCTAAAAACAAACGCTCTCTTTGTTCTGCATATGCTTGTTGTTAGTGTTTTCTGAAAATCGTAAACAAAAGTAGGAAAATATAAACAACTTTTGACATGTCCAACTACAAACCAGCTGGGCGGACGACACTACCTAGTAAAATAAATGTACCTTGTCATTAATTATGTCTTCATACGGTCTACACTTGTAATGAGATATGGGATATTTATCTTAACAAGCATTCAATTCAATCTGAGATAATTTCCGCGGATCTCAAATTAGTGTATGCAGTGCCATTAAATAAAATTAAAAAAATCATTAAAAAAAATATTTTTTCGTGATGAAAGAAATAAAATATTTTTATATGTTCACTGTAACAAGAACAAAAGGAAATCGCATATGTTTATTGCACAACTGCCAGATAATTGCGAGATGTCACAAGATCAATATGAGGACGTATACTGCAGTTTGGGATTGAGACTAATTGCACCTATCCAATATCTATACGATCAGATTTGCTTTTTGAATTGCATCTCTTTTGATATCTAAATACACTTTCTTTGCGATTTTTCTGCAGGACAGAATTCTATCAGATTTTCCTGTGAATTAATAGTACGATTGTAAATAAAAATCAGTTGCCGCTGAAATCAGACAAAAGTTCTAATACATAAATAAATTAAACTAACTGCCAGTCCCACGATGTCGCAATCGTTCGTTCGTTCGCATAATTACATTCAAAACAAAAACAATTATCAATAAATTGGCTTCGGTTTCAATTAAAAAAGTAGACAGAAAGCTTATAAAGTAATTTCGTTTCCTTCCTTCACACAATCTAGTTTTATTTATTCCATAAACAGTTTATAGTGTTCATTATTAAATAATTAACTCTTTTAAATAAAATATGGATGTTTTAATTAGCCTGCAACTCATTATTTGATATATGCCAAATACCGTTTTAAATCGTAAGAGCATCAGTTCGCCTTAGTATATAGTAACGGATTGATGCCGCCTAAGGTTAGGCAAATATGACTTACAAGCACCTATTCAAGGCGAATCAATTACAGGTTGCAGGACAGGCGAATTCACTATTTTTTGCTGCTAATCATTACTGTCAAACTATATACATAAAAAATCTGTTTATATTTTTTATATATCTTTTTAAATTATTATATTTAGTTTGACAGTAATAATTGGTAATTGCTTTGCCTTTCATCTCTTTTTCCATTTCAAATTGTAATTATCTATTTATGCCATATTATTATTGGTGTAGACACAGTACTTTGATTCGAGTGATTTAAGGTTAATCGACTACTGTGAATTATCACACCGGTCAACAAACCTTTTATTCTTTTATTAAACAAAATTGTAATTTTTTATTAATTAACATTAAGATTATAAATATATATTTATTCAAGACTTAACACGTCATATAATATGAAAGATGCAAAGGTAAAATGTAGAAAAACTTCTGTGCAAAACTAAACGGATTTAAAATTTGGAATTACATCACACACCAGAAAATAATTTTACAATATGAGGACGACAAAACTTATAATTCTCATTATTAAACTTCAACTAAATTTATGCGTTTACTCAAAATTGCAGAATTTTCCACCTTTAAAAAATGACAACTTGTTAAAAGCTGCACTTGGCGAACCAGTAGATCGTGTACCCGTTTGGGTAATGCGACAAGCCGGACGTTATTTGCCCGAATTTCAGGAAGTTCGCAAAAAGCATGATTTCTTTACAATATGTAGGACTCCAGAACTAGCATGTGAAGTTACCATGCAACCATTAAGAAGATTCGATTTGGATGCTTCAATTATATTCTCTGATATATTAGTTATACCCCAAGCATTGGGTATGACAGTTGAAATGCATCCGGGAGTGGTAAGTCTTTTATCAATATTTGTACTCGAGAGAGTAATCAAACGCTGTATATCTGATAATACCACTTGGTATATTAAGTTTTTGATTGATTTGTAATCCCTTTCTAAAATTTAATTTTAACATTAATACGAATGAAAAAATCCTTCTAATTTTTTTTATACAAATTTAAAGTTGTCGTCTTAAAATCGATTTTTTATTTTTTCTAACGGAACTTCTTTTATTTCCTTCTTTACTAAGTTCATATGGGTTTCAAATTAGGACATCAACCGGCTAAAATTACTAACAGTAGATAACACTCAGATGTTCTTAGAATTTTATCTTAATTGATGAACATTTTTTAACATTTCAATTATTTTTAAGGGTCCTGTTTTTCCAGAACCTTTACAAACACCCGCTGATTTAGCCAAACTTACTACTGAAGGAGCAGTAAGCCGTTTAACTTATGTAGGTGAGGCTATTACTATGATGAGACATAAATTAGAGGGCAAAGTACCACTTATTGGCTTCACTGGTGCTCCGGTAAGTTCAGTTTTTCTGAAAGTTTCTTAACGAAGATAATAAAACTCTTATGTTTCAGTGGACACTTATGGGCTACATGATAGAGGGTGGTGGGAGCAAGACAATGTCCAAAGCAAAATTTTGGCTTACGAACTATACAGAAGATGCTAAGAAACTTTTAAAAATCCTTACAGATTCTATAGTAGACTATTTGGAAATGCAAGTGAAGGCAGGGGCACAACTTTTACAAGTATTTGAATCATCTGCTGAGCATTTAACGAAAGAAGAATTCTTAATATGGAGCTTGCCATATACTAAAGCAATAAATGACAAATTAAAACAACGTTTAACTGAACAGGGAATTGCATTAGTACCCATGGTAAATATTAAACATTAAAATTCTACATATGTTAATAACAAAGGCCCTAATTCCATTGTGTTTTTTGATATCTAAGACTTTATTCGCTAAAGGTGCTGGGCATTCAATAGCCGAACAAGCAAAAATTGGATATGAAGTTATAAGCCTTGACTGGACTGTGGATCCTGAGGAAGCCCGCAGACAAGTCGGCCCTAATATTACTCTACAGGGCAATTTGGATCCCCAGGATATGTACAAAACTCCAGAAGAAATTCGAGAATTAACCACAACAATGGTACGCAAATTCGGAAAAACTCGTTACATTGCCAATTTAGGTCACGGTATAACGCCACTAACTCCCATCGTTAGTATGGAAACGTTTGTTGATGCTGTGCACAAAGCCTAAAATAAACCGTTCGAATGTATAATAATTATATTTTCAATAATTTGGAATGTAGAAAATAATTTAAATAAACTCCGGTAATGGTTGTTAGATTTGTATTATTTTATGTCTGATTCACATCAGCTTATTTTCAAGCATCTTTTATTATCTGATCGTAAACCATCAAAGAAGAGCCAACGCAGACTAATATAGTGCCAACAATTACATCTATAAAAGAATAGAAAGGTTCAGATAACTAGCATAATATTAAAAAAAAGTTGAATCTCACTTCGCCCAGGAATCTTTTCCCCTAGCATATATCCAGTTATAGCCGTAAAAACAAAAGTCAAGGAGTTGGCAACAGGCACTGCAGCCGTTATATTACACGTCTGTAAAGTCCAAACGTATAAGACACTACCCGACTGATTAAGCAAAAACGGTACCCAGTATTTTAAGCGCAATGCAACAGTTTTCAGTTCTAGCCAAACATTTTTCGTAATAGAACCACTATTTACTTTTTCAATGCCTTGACTACCCACTCGTATAAACGGGTTGGAACAGCCCCACAACGCACCAACAGCAATTAGTGATACTGAAGAAGATGTATATTAATAAGTTATTGAGATATTCATCAAAACTTACGAATATTCAAAATCATCGCAACTAAATTGACACAGGAACGGTTGATACAAAAATATGTATTTCAAGTACGATTAAAATTAGTAGCATTAATACAATTTGAGACTGTTTCTTTAAATCTATTACCAATTAAATATTGTATTTAACTAACAAAAAAACATTAAATATTTTTTTGTTGCACTTAGAAAAAACATTATTAACTGTAATTATTTAAGACATTTCAATTCTATTCTTATGTTATCAGATATAAACAACTTTTCATTGTTAATCCCGATCAGCTTATAAATCAGCAAAGGCTATAAAATTAGAGTGGGTGATGTTTATAGAAGTCTAATTAAAATCGTTTCCCATTTCGATACAGATGACAACTAGAGGCCACTAGCGACATAGTTTTTCATGACACATTATATAATTAGGTAAGTACAGCAGCCATGGCGAAATAATTTACCAGGTGGTGGCAGTGGCGAATTTATTCATTTTCGCCGTTGCAGAAAATGTCAAACTCCATATATAAAAAATCAGCTAAAATTTTTTTTATATGAAGTTTGAAGTTTTCTGCAACGGCGAAAATGAATGAAATTCGCCACTGCCACCACCTGGTAAATTATTTCGCCATGACAGCAGCTATTTTTTACATATAACTTACAGTTTGTCATAAGGCAAATAAATTACCAGGTGGCAGCATAGGCGAATTCAGTATTTTTTGCTGGTATACACCACTGTCAAACTCCATATATAAAAAATATACACAAATTTTGGTAATTTATTCGCCTTACCAGATACATCATATTGTATACTGATTCGCCTTGTTGCAGACTAAACAAAAGGAAGCCGTATTTAATTTATTCTTTTGTAATCAGTACTTTAAATTAAGTTGTACTAGTTGGTTTCTTTCTCCTGCATTATGCAGTAACACCTCATATATTACTTTATTTGGGTTTGAAATTAAATTTTATAAAATGTTTTTACATACTCAAATTGTTTACAATTTTTTTATTTTTAAATTAATTAAAATTTTGACAAAAACGTCAAATATTAACAAAAATCAGCTGGGCTATTAAGACCACCTGTAATTTGCTTTTGTAAATTTAAATATTTCATTAGAATATCCTTAAATATTTATATTTATAGGAATCAAGTACGATTAAATTAAATAAGTAAATTAAAATACATATTTTTTATATACGGAGTTTGACATTTAGGGCTTCGACGAAAATAAACGAATTCACTATGCGGATTGATACGCTTTGGTATAGAGTTTCACATTTCCAGTGACGGCAAAAATGTATGAATTTAACACTGGCTAAAAAAAACTGTAACCAGATTTTTTTATGTGTAAAACTTTGCATATCCAGCGACGGCGAAAATGTGTGAATTTGACATTGCCGCTACCTGGTACATGATTTCACTACTCTTCGTCAAATCGACAAATAAATAATTAAAGTTACTTTTTAAAAGATAATTCCTGAAATATATTTCATAGTAAAAGCAATATATATGTTAATTGTTTTTCTTTCTTTAACAAGAAAAATATTTGTTTGATTGTATGCAGTTAATATGTTCAAAAATATTTCAAAAAATATATATACCGCCGGAACCAAGGCAAATTGAATACTTGGTAAAACTAATAGGGCAGGTAATCGAACGCGCTTTACAAATTTTTCCTAACCAACGTCAAAAATTGTTTACATTTTGCTGACGCGCCACTTAAAAACATGAAAATTTTTTTCAGTTTTAAAATCGGATAAAAATTTTTAAACCGTTATGGTTTTTTATAAAATAGTGAATGTGCAAAAAAACCGTTGTGGATAAGTAAAAAGAGTATGTATGCCCAATTGCAGTTAAAATATAAATTAAAATATATAAAAACAACATTTATTGAAAAGAAAACGTTTCTTTGAGAAACATTTACAAAAATTGTTTATTTTTTATCAAAATATGTGTATGTATGTATGTACATTAACAAAAAATATTTGAAGAAATATTTGAGTATTTTGCTAAATAAGAAGTGCCCGAGTGGAACTTGGTTCAATATGCCGAAAGACACCAGAGGAAAAATAAAATAAAGTAGAATTTGTTCAGTAAATTTAATTTTCTTCTCTGTTTTTTTTATGATGAATAACTGCTTACTGACACGTACACATAAATTTACACAAACAAAATACACGCGTTTTTTGTTTTTGTCTTGATGCGGTTACCCAGTATTCAATTTGCCCAATTTGCAGAGAATTTTTTAACAACAACTAGTATTTCTTTTCACCCTAACACAGAGTTTACAACTGCGATTAACTCTGATACAAGATGAGAGAAAACATCGGCCAAGCATTTCTCCATCTTAATCTTAATATCGTACAAGGGGAACACGTATTTCTCTTAATATCTTAAGAATTCATAAGTCACTGATAGCCGCGTTGAAAACACTAGCTTGCAACTAATTGAAAATATTCTTATATATACATGTTCATGAGTAATTTGTGACAAGAAATAATTTATTTGTTGTAGTTGAACGAAATTAATAAAAGTTTGTTTAAAAACTAATTATTTTTAATAATTTGTGCATCAGATTTGTAATGGAGTCATTTTTTTTAACATAGTTGCTTTTTTTACTATTTGACAATTCATCTCATAAAATTGTTCCTATGAGATATCTCGTAACAACGCTCTCACAAGAATTCTTATAAGATTACAATAACACTAGTTTTAAGTCCACACGTAACAGAATTCCCTCAGCGATGGAACTTGACGCTCTCATCTCAGATGTTATCTCTAATGTAGACCCTATATAACATGGATGGAACTAGACGTTCTCATCTCGGATGTTGTCTCTAATGTAGACCCTATGTAACATTTTTTACAACACCTGAAAAAATCTCTCGTAATACAGTTCAACCCAAGGCGAATCGATTACCAGGTGGCAGCGTAGGCGAATTCAGTATTTTTTGCTGGCGTACACCACTGTCAAACTCCATATATAAAAAATTTGTGTACATTTTTTATATATGGAGTTTGACAGTCGTGTATACCAGACAAAAATCCTGAATTCGCCTACGCTGCCGCCTGGTAATTTATTCGCCTTGGTTCAACCTTAATTGTTCATATCATCTACTAGTTTGTGCTGCAATAAGCACCAATATCCTAGAAATAAAACAAATTGAATTAAAAAAACAAAAGAAATTTTGACGTTCATTCGAACAGTACTTCATGCGACGACATCACTTGAGAATCAATTCCCCTTGAATTATGAATTTACAGTTTTGTTTTTTTAAGTCCACATTCACACAGGCAAATTTTACTTTGAAAAAGTTTTGTTAATTTTCTTTTAAACTTTGTTTCGTGTTCATACACACAAAGTTTTCTTTTACAAATTTTGTTTCCTTCTGTGTGATCGTTCTTAATTTTTGGACGTTTTGCATTTGATGCTTAAGCACAAAACTATATGTGTGCACATATATACAACTGTGTACAAGCAACGAACGAAAAACAAAGCAACTTTGCGAGTACATCAAAGTCATTATCATTCTTTCTCCCTCTCTGGCACAGAAAATCAAAACTTTGCCAAGTAAATTTTCCTTGTGTAAATGTACTCAAAGTGAACTTTCCTTGTGTAAATAAGGTCTAACAATTTTTAGATACCCAGCAACGAAAGCAGAATTTCACATCTAGATGTCGCTCAAAAGTAATGTCAAATATAAAATAACATTGACGTTTGACATTTCTCTCTTTCTTTTACGTCAGGCTTTCATTTCCGATAGGTTGGTTTTTATAAAATTTTACAAAATAATTCCAAAATAATCAGAAAAATCCTAAAATAATTAGTGAAACGGTGCACGAAATCTAGTGGTCCTTATAGTTATCTATTGATTTGCCATATAATTATGCCAATTTACTTACAATAAATAAGGATTTCAATAAAAATTGTTAATGGGGCAAAAGCTTCATTACTATCAAATTGCGTTTGTTTTATGTATAATAATAAATATTCTTTTTTTAGGACTTTGAATAGCAGATAAGCATTTTCACAATTTGGAAAATGGCCAAAACTAAAGGCGAAAAACGTAACAAATCCGCCATCAATGAAGTGGTAACCCGTGAATGCACCATTCACCTGGCCAAAAGGGTTCACAATATTGGTTTTAAAAAGCGTGCCCCTCGCGCTATAAAGGAAATTCGAAAATTTGCTGAAAAGGAAATGGGTACTAGTGATGTGAGAATTGACACTCGTTTAAACAAACACATTTGGTCCAAGGGTATCAGGTAAGATCTAAAATATTGTTTACTTTTTGTTCCTTTGTTGCTAATTTACTTTTTATTTTTGTGTGTTTAGATCTACTCCTTTCCGTGTACGTGTACGATTGGCTCGTCGTCGCAATGATGACGAAGATTCTCCCAACAAGTTATACACTTTAGTTACCTACGTTCCCGTTCCCACTTTTAAGAATTTACAAACCGAAAATGTTGAGTCCAATGAAGATTAACTTGTACGTATCCTTTCCAAATATTGTTGCCTGCCTTGGCAATAAGTTTTGGTTGGATTATGTTGTATGTGACTGTCAGTTGTTTGTTATAAAACGGGCTTAGAAGTTAATAAACTAATACATCCTTTTTGAGGATGGAAATAAAAGTTATTTTATACACAAATCTGTTGTTTGTTGTTACTAGTGGATGTGGGCTGCTAAATTCCTAAATCGTTTTCGTTTATTTTCAAAGAACGTTGCTTTGTTTTGAAATCAATTGATATATCTTGAAAAATAACCATTTTCAGCTTGGTAAAAGTTCAGTCACACGAAATTCTATTTTAATTTCGATGGACATCGAATGCCTTAATTCAGCCCTTGATTTGACCTGAATAATTAAAGAAGTGGCTTCTCGCTTAGTCTTTTCAGTACCATGGACAATAATAATTTTTCTTTAAAAACAAATTATTTTTTAAAATCCTAAACTTATGACATCCTTTAAATCTATTAATTTCCACATAAACGCATTTGATAATAGATACAGAATTTTAACAGCTTTATTTTGTAAAAAAGACTACAGTTTTATTGAATTTGGTTTACAACTATTTCTATCAAAGTAATTTTATGTTCACCATTTAAAGCCACTAAATGCTGATTGCTTGAGTAAAGCTTTATTATATTTAAATCATTTGAACTTGCTGGTAATATGGAATCCGACAATATTTCTCTGAAACCCATTACACCCTGATACTGATATATTAAATAGGGTTTGGTCGACGAATTAGTTAAGATGTGTATAAGAAAATCATCTGATTCTTCGATAAAAGAAAATTGAATTTGTAAAGGTTCCGAACATTTCAATGATTGAAATATAGTAAATGCTGATGAATTTATAGACCTGAAATAAAACAAAATGTTGAGAAATGTTTAAAAATTGTGTAATGAATTTTTTTGTACCTGTATATTTCCACGAAACCGTTATTTAATGCATTTGATTGTCCGCCATTTATAACAGCTATAAATGTATAATTTTTTAAAGATCCAAAAGCTATTTGTTTCGGCTTTGGTGTTGACAATTTTTGCAAAAGTTTAATAGAATCAAAACTTATATCATAAATTAATACGGAATTGTTGGTAAGTGCAGCCATATATTTTGGTTCTAAGCTTAACACCTGAAACAAAGTGTTATTAAAAAATTTCTAGCAGTAATTAAATTTTAAGTGCACCAACCTGGTGTAATTCATCATTTAAATCTAGTAATTTTTTTGAACTTTGTTCATTAAGACAAAATTTGCGTAGTTCCAATAATGTTGACAGATTAAATTTATATGCTATACAAGTTTCATTTAAAAACTCAAAATAGTTGATATTATTATTGGACAAAACTTTGTAAAAAATGTCTAGGTCCTGGTTAATAAATATTTTCAGTTTTCCAACATCTATGGGCTGTTGAAGCCTTTGAAATCTTTTATAAATAATTTTTATTAACAACGCATCATGTGGCAGCCAATCAAATTCTGTAAAAAAAGTTTTTAAAATAATTTGATGATTTAACATTAGAAACTAAATAAAAAACAATAATAATATATTGCAATAATTAGAACTATATATTTACTTGTAAATTATAAATAAAATTTCCTATTTGATTATTTAAATTATAATGCTGGTTTCTTATATATAATTTCAACAAAAGTTTGATACCATTTGTAACTTGATATTTATTAATTCCACCAAATTTTTATTGAAAATAAATTGGTGAAAATTATATAATTTCATTTAATTTAATATTTTCATATGGCAACACCCTCTTATAAACTTCTGCATTAACAAGATAAAATTCAAGGTTAATTGATAACAATTTTGTACTTAACAACGGTCTTATTAATTTAAGTCACAATATTTTGCTGCAAAATATAGCAAGTTATTAGTCCAAATGTCCGAAATTAATAAACATTTAAAGTTCATTTTATATTGCACGCTATTTTTTATAAGAATTTTTACAATTTGTGCTAAAGACAAACTTCCATTGGTCATTAATACTTGGGCTTTTCAAGAAGCCAATGAGGCAGCTTGGTCTTCATTAAAACAAGGCAATTCGGCTTTGGATGCTTTGATAGTCGGATGTACGACTTGTGAGGAGCTGCAGTGCGATGGCACGGTGGGTTATGGCGGTTCACCAGATGAAAATGGAGAAACTACATTAGACGCAATGGTTATGGATGGATCAAATATGAATATAGGGGCTGTGGGAGGGTTAAGACAAATAAAGTCCGCAATTAAAGTTGCCCGAATGGTTTTGGAACACACCACTCATACTCTCTTAGTAGGCGATGCAGCCAGTAACTTTGCTGAAATGATGGGATTTCGTCGTGAGTTCTTAAATACATCAAAGTCTGAGGAAATGTGGACAAATTGGCAAGAAAACCATTGTCAACCAAATTTCTGGCTTAATGTGATACCAGATGCAAATAAACAATGTGGTCCGTATAAACCTTATGATAATTGGCACATGATTCAAAATGAGCGTTACAGCTATAAAGTTGATAAGTGGAACCACGATACTATTGGTATGATTGTAATTGATTCGAATGGTCAAATATATGCTGGGACTTCAACAAATGGTGCCCGCCATAAAATTCCAGGTCGTGTAGGTGATTCTCCTATTCCAGGTGCAGGTGCTTATGCGGACAATGAAGTAGGAGCAGCTGTAGCTACTGGAGATGGTGATGTAATGATGCGCTTTTTGCCGTCCCTGTTAGCTGTTGAGTTCTTACGTACGGGCTTAACGCCAGAGGAAGCCGCTAACAGAAGCATGGCCAGAATAGTGAAATATTATACAGATTTTAAAGGAGGTTTAGTGGTGACAGATCGTTGGGGCAATTTTACGGCTGCCTGTGTTGGCCTGGAAACATTTCCTTTTTCTGTTGCACATGGACAAAATAATACAACAGTTTATTATAAACAATGTTTAAAAAAGAAACCAAAAAGAAGTGATTTAAAATAATTTTAAATGCAAAGTAACAATAGGAGTGCTATTGGTGCAGTTTGTATATTTTTTAACTCACCAAATCGTTATGTATGTTTTAAAGTTGTGATTTTTTTACTTTCAAAATATTAGTTGGGCTTTCCTTTAGTATGTGGTCTTGAATAAAATCTAAGAACAAAAAAAGCGTCTTTTTGAATTTTTAAAATTTCTAAAAGGCATTTGGTATACTCTGCCCTTAGGTTATTTTCTTATTCGATTCCAGTATATAATGCTTTTAAATTGGTTTTCTGTGCACATATAATGTCTCTTGCATTTAATGATATTCTCGATTTCCCTAATATTCCTTACTGTAATATTTGTTTGGCTGGGGAGCCTTTTCAAGAATAATTGCGGTACAAACATAAAACTGTATTTATCACAATAATAATAAAAATATTTGTATTAAAAAATTAATTTTGTGATAAATACAGTTTTAAGTTTGTACCGCAATTGTTCTACATAACACCAGCTAATGTTACTGCGTTACTCAACAGCTTTTTGCTAATAACATATATTGTTCTAGATATCAATATACTTAAGATTATATATGGACGTATGTTATATTTATTTAATGAAGTCCCACAGCAGTGTATTTTTTTTTTATTTATTTATTCGCAATACAAAATTAATTGTAATTAAAGTGTAATTTATCAACTTACTTATATATATATATATATATATATATATATTTATGGCTGCAGAGCCTATTACTACAACAATCTAAAAGGGTACCTAAAGAGATAAAAAATTAAAAATAAAAAAATGATAAGAAGTTGGCGGTAACTCACATTTTCCGACTTCTTTGATAATAATTGTCAGAAGGTTCAAATGTCGAAGGTACGATATTTTTCAAAGAATGGAAATGATAAAACTCCCTGAAACTTGAAAAAAGTAGAAAATATTGACATGTGTAAGTCTAGCGTAACTATCCTGTTTTTTACAATATATCTTAACTTGGCAGCACTTTTCTTAATAATGCAACCTACATTTTTGTCGTATGCCGCGAAAAAATACAAAGTAAACATTGCAATAACAAAGCGCAAGGAAAAAGCTGTGCTGCTAATATACGCTTTTCAGAAGATTCAAAAAATGATTAAAAAAAAATTAAAAACGTCTTGTTTTTAGTTGCGGCTACCTTCTAAAAATTTAATATTAACTTTTGTAGTACTTTTTTTTTGCGTTTTACTTATTCTAAACTGTTGACGTTAAATATAAAATTATATTTAGAAGTTAATTCTGAAATACAAAAAAAATTAAATATGTGTAATAAATTTTGTAAAATTTATTAACTTTTATATTTTTATGTTTAGGTATCGTTTAGAACTAAGTCATTTATAAGTTTGGTCTTATTACTTCAAGGAATGAATATGCATAGAATAAATTTAATAAAAAAAACGCAAAAATTTAAAAGCAAAGCGCTAGAACAGTAACATTTATATTCATTTTCTGCTGTGAAGCTTTAAATGTTTGATCAAACCAATATGGCCGACATGTTGTAGTTTTCTAGCAGGGATGGTAAACAATATTTAAAAATTCTACAAATTGCTTTTAAATTTGTTCAAATTGTTTAGAACTATTCCATGCATTAACAAGTCATTTGTAAAAATAATATGTTACAACTAATTTTTTTACAGTTATGTAAAAAGCATTATTGTTTCATAAATTTAACATATCTTAAAAATAAATCCTTTTTCGACTGCTTGTTTATATTCATTTCAATTATTCTTATGATTCAAATGTGCAATGGTCTGTTACAGCTTCTTACCAGGAGTCTTAAAAACTCTTATAATAATTTTCTGTAAGAATGTTAAAACACAATCACGGACATTACAAGGCAGCTTCTGTCCAATTGCTGTTACTTCTACCTGTTTCTTAATTATACAAATCTAAACTCAAATTTCTATCATATTTTTCTGCAGACAATGCAACTGGCTTCTAAAAAAAGCTGTAAACTTTCGGCATTTGAAGTACTGTTTAAAATTTGAGAAATAAAGATAAAAAACAATGAAAACTGAAGTAACAAAAGTAAATTTAAGCACAACAAAATCTAAAAAAAAAATCTACAACAGTAAACTGGGAAAAAATTTCTAATTCGAGTAAGTCGCATTTGGAATACTCTGCCCTCTGCCCTTAGGTTATTTTCGTATTCTATTCCAGTATATAAAAGAATGCTTTTAAATTGGTTTTCTGCGCATGTATAATGTCTCTTGTATCTGATGATATTCTCGATTTCCTTAATATTCCTTAATGTAATATTTGTTTGGCTGTTGAGCCTTTTCAATACTTTATTATTTTATAATAATGATAAATAATATTAGCTAATAATAATAAATAATACTTTATCTTTTAAGTTGATAAATTACACTATCAATACATGTATTATTGGCCTTGGAGGCTTTCTATGTATTGTAAATAAATAAATAAAATAAATTGTTAAATTGAGTTATCTGGGAACTATGGTACTTTTCAGGCTTGAATTGTACAAACAAGGATATTTATGCAACTTATACAGCCCTGATTCCCATTAGCAGTTTCACAACTAAAGAGTTGTCTGGAATCAAGTTTGATTCGAACTTATGCAAAACATTTGCGATTATGTGTGAGGCTTGCTTGAATTTTGATTATAGCAGTAGCAGCGTGATTCTTCTTCTTGCAGAAAAGCATCACAAAGAGTAAAAAGCAAAAACGAAGCGCAGCGGCAAAAATTGTATTTTTTGTTAAAGAAAAAGGAGATTTGTTGCAAAACTTAAAAGCTGTAAAATCATTTACAAACAATAAAAACAGTGTATTTAAATTTAAATAATAATGCCAATACAGCTGGATAAAATTTTGGGCGACATAGCCAGTGAAAAAGTACTACATCCTAACTATCAAGGCGCCACAAAAAAGGAAATTGATGATGCCTGGGCTAGAGTCGGAAAGAATAGTAATTTGTCGGGTTAGTTTTATATATTTTAAATCTTGGCATTTGTGAACAAATTTCTAAACCTTTTCTTTTAAATAGTTCACGAATCTCGATCAATTTTCAAGGTATTGCAAAAAAAATATGAACAAGAAAAATTGAAGGAATCCTCCGCTTGGAAGTTGTTTGGTCTAATGGATAAAATACACAAAAAAGTGGAAGCAAAGGCTGAATCGAAGGAAGAGTGAGTTGTTGTGCATAAAAAATAATAAAATTTATAATTTTCTTAAAACAACTTTTTAAAGTGAGTCCAATGTACCCATGGAAGAGGATGAAGAGTATGAGATGCTGGAGGTTCAGGAAGAGGAGGATAATGCCCAGCCGGGCCAATTAGGCGATTCGACTTCAGAAGGCGAAAGTCCAACTAAATCAAATATTTCTAACGCTTCGCCTGATAAAGAAGAAAAATCTGTTACAAAAACTATAATTCGTCAGCATGCAACACCCAATATTAATAATAATTCTCAACAGGGTGATCACAACACACCCTCCACAAAATTGCTTAATACTTTAGCTGGTAACACACCAAAAAGTAGTGCGAACACGATAAATTCACAGTCTCCTTCGGCTACTGCCGCCGCGTTGCAAAAGAAGGGCATAACTATGAAAAAAACTGCGGGAAACCAACAAGGCCGCTCCTTAATAAATCAAAACCTTAAAAATCAACAAGGTAAACTCAGTGGTAAGATTGGATCAAAAATAAAGTTGTTAATACCCTTTTAATTTAAACTTGTATTGCCAATATTTGCAAATTTTTTTAGTTTTTTTAAGTAGTTCGTTCTGATGAAATGATAGAATTGTTAAAATCCCTTCTTATGGTTTTAACTTAAAAGAAATTGTCCTAAAATTTAGCAACTAAAAAATTAAAAAATAAACTGTAACAATATTCAATTGAAGTTGTTTTTTCATTTTAGGACGCACTGCCGCAAATGCAGGAGCTGTACATGGCTTGGAAGTTGGAAAAACTATACAATTGCCCGATTCTTTAAAACGTAAGCTATCAGAAGACCAACCCTTAACACCGACACAATCGAAAAAAGCAAATCAACAGAGTACACCACAGTCGTCTAAAAATGCTTCTCCTTTAACAAAATCTTCTTCACCGCAAGGACAACAGCACACAACTACAGCTCAGCTTTTGCAACTTAAACAAGACCGCAATGATCAACAGCAATCTTCAGTAGCAAATGCTACAAACTCCTCTGGCATAAATCTTATTACAATTCCAGGTAATCCTTCAGGCAGTGGACTTGTTAACGGACTTATATCTGCCGGTGGTGGTGGACCTTCGTCATCTACTGCTGCCACAGTTGCTTCGACTGCTTCAACAAATGGTTTTTCACCCCGTATTGAAGACATTGATTTTCGCAATGACATTATTTTTGAAGCTAATAATGGTGTCAATGGCGCTTCTCTTGCTGGCAAAGTAGCCAATACATCCGAAATAATAAATCTGGGAAATTTTGATAATTCATTACCGCCAACATTCTTTAAAAACCTTTGCAATTCTTCACGCCATGAAGCCTTGGGTCTATACGTTGCTAATGTTATGAATCGTTTACGCCCTCGCTCAGCGGCTAAATTAGAAGTGGGCATTTTAAGAGCTATTTTAGACATTCAAAGTGAAGAGCTGGAACAGTAGTTAAGACGTAGTAATAGTTCAGTAATTTTTAACATTTTAAACAAAAATTTCTTCGTATTACAATTTATTTTAAAAACATTTTGTCCGCCTTTTTGTATTTGTTTTTTTTTTTTTTTTTGCTTATTTCATTTTAAAAGTTTGAAAACTGTTGGCAGAATTAAAAAAAAAAATATAATTATACAAATTCTTTAGTTATTAAGTTAAATTTTCTTTTAAAAATAAACCATTTCAACTGAAATAATATCATGTTTTGTATGTTTTGGAAAGAAGACATATTGTTTTGTTAATAACTTCGAATATTATACATACGAAAAATAATGGAGTTTAATTTGCTAAAATTTTACGAATTTTTAGATTTATGTTTCTTTTTTATAATCTGACAGAACAAAAAAATCCGGAATTTAAGTTTGAATGTATGACACTGTCCGTATTCTGCCTCTGTTTTATTTTATTTTTCTCCCGTTAATTTTTTACGTGATTTTCAACGAAAATTGAACATGTCCCTTTTAGTTAAGGTTATTTAAAAATCGTGAAGCTGCTTTTTCGTAAAACTTCACAATTAAAAATTAAAATAATATTTATTTGGCTTAAAAACAAAAATAGTTGTGTATTGTGTAAAGAAAAAGATTTTAAAACATGTTTAAATTATCTTTTCATTCGTAATTGATGCCTAAACTAAATTACAAAGATATTTGTTATACACATACCTTTAGTTTTTCGAAATTGTTTTACTTTTGGTATCCACTTATAAATTGTTACAATCTTGTGGGGCCTTTCGGACACAGCTAGGACATCAACAATCAAAGTGTTTAATTTTACGCTTAGAAAAACAAGCTCTGCAGAATTGGCCTCAATAGTTTGCAATAAATCAAAATGATCTAGTTTATAATCTTCATCTAAGCAAATAAAAAAATCAAAGTATGAATAATCTATTACAAACATAATTATAAACGATATACGCACTTCTGGTAATATTATTTAAATGATTTCTAATGTGCTTATATTCCTGCAAAATTTGGCCAGTTTTATATATATAGTGCCTGTGTAGTTGCCTATGCTCATCAGTATTGCGTTTCACCCATTCATTTTGAGTTAGGTATCCTTCGGGGCCCTCATACATTTCAACCTTTAAGGCATGTTTAAAACTTAAATGACTTTTGATTTCTGTATAAGCAGCTGCAGGAATAATATTATCCATAAATTCTGACATATATTGCCCATTAATGTAGTCAGTGTGTAAATGTTCTATGTTGTTTGTTAGAAAACGTTTCTCGTGGGATAAATGGCTAACAATTGTTATATTTCTTGGTAGATGTTGATTTTGATTTTGAAGTAAAATATTATGCTCATTATAGGTTATGTTATTTAATTTTCCAAAAACCTTTAAATTGTTGTAGACATTTAATGATTCTATGGTGGTGATTCCTTTTATTGTATAGTTTTCATACATGTAAACAGCATCTTTTATCCAATTGCCCACAGGAACTTTATTAACTAAACTTGTGGCGTCAATAAAGAGATTTTCTATATTCACATCTTTGAATAGTTTATCGGCAGTTAGCTGATAAGTTTGCATTGGTTTAACTTCGTGCAATATGTCGTCTACAAATTTTAATTTATTTAATAAGACTTCATTTAAATTTCCTTCTACTATTGCCTCTAGTAATGACCATGTTCCTGATATTATATGTGGTCCAGAAGTTTTTAAAGTATTTTGCACAAATTCATTAAAATTAAATGAAATGCCGCTGTTTTATAGAATAAAAGGAAAAGGATTAACGGTTATTTAACAAGTATATGTGTACATGGCAATGCTTATATATATAACCTTTTCTTTTAAAAGGAAATATTTCCATCTGACAATACTCAAAATTTAATTTAAGTCTGGTAGCTCAGATTTTAGTTTATTTTTGTTCTTATCTTTGTAAACATTCTTAAAGAAAAAAGTTTTTTTTTTTATATTTTCTTGTAAAAAGTGTACTTAATAAAAGAAATTATCCATGTTACATTTCTTTAATGCAAAAATATTACCTCCAACTAACTAAAAGGAGCTGCTTAATAAATACATTGGAATAATATTTTGTTCGCAGCGATCAGTCGATCCGTTTTCAAGGTAGTTATTCCTAGGCAAACGAGAAATAAAATTTATAGAAGTAAAAATCACAGGATATAAACCCTGTGGTAAAAATTGCTCTAGTTCAAAGGGGGTAAGTCTGTACTTCGGTTCGAAAAGAAAATCTTTCGAAATAGAGATTAACCCCCTTAGAACAAGCACTCAAATGTAGATCACTACTTAATATCCAACACAGAAATAAGATCGCTGTCAGTCTTAAGTCGCCGACAAAAAAAGTTTTCAATAAAATTCTAAACTTTTAAATTTTGAAGTTCGTAAATCTGGATAGCTTAAATTATTTCTTTTTACCTACATTATTTTGCAAATGTATGTATTAAAAATTATATTCGAATGAAAACTGTTAAACGTCAAATGAACGAAGAATTAAATAGTTAAATATTGAATTAAATATTTTATACCTACGAAGCGGATAAAAACTTTACAAAATATGCAATTTTAATCACTTCGCAAGTAGTCAGTTTTCTATTAATTATACGTTAAAATTAGTGCCTCCTTAAAGTCCCTTTTTAAATAAATATAATATGTACACATTTTTAATCTCGGAATTGGTTTTTTATAGAGAAATTTTATACATATAGTCTGAGCTTAGACGAGCGATCATTTGAAAAAAAAAAAACATCTAGAACTCTCATTTATAAAGTTTCCCTTCTCAATGTTCGCTCGACTTAGCTTGAACATATGCATTTACATATATGCTAATTAATAAACAGTTTTGGTGAAGAAATATTTTAACTAAATAAGCACATAGTGTAATATAAAAAGATCTTACCTTTTACTTTCATTAAGTTTACCGAAAACCTGCATATTATTCATATTCATTACATTCTCACATTCTGCACCTTTGGAAAAAAACATTTCTACGGATACTTCTTGAGGTTTGGATTTACTAAAATAATTTTCTTTTAAATAATCTAAATTGATATTATTAATGGGACCCTTAAATAAAATATAAAAAAAATTAATCAAATATTTAAAGACAGACGTTTTTTACACTTACTTCGAATTCCAGTAGACCCTCAAAATTAGCATTTTTTATTTCAACATGATGCGGCAGCACTACGTTTTCATTGCCCAACCAAACTGAATCTAAAGTTCTCTTTATATAATGGCTATTAAGAGTTTTGTAAAATGGAGGTGAATGATTGAAGTAGGCATTCTCTACATATAAAATTTTATCTTTATGACCATTTAAATATTCTTCAAGTGCTTTGATTTTGACATTATTTATAGAAGTCAGATTGACAATACTGCCCTTAACAATGACATTTTCATCCACAGTCATTGAGTTTAGAATAATTGGATTTTCTTCAGAATTTTTACGCAAGATATCCTCTGTGACTAAATAGTCGTTTAGTGTCTTAGTTTTTAAGTATCCGGTAATCTCGATTGGGTTTTCTAAAGTAGTTGATTATATCAAAATGAATTTTGAATGCTGAAAGTATTAAAAAGAAAAACTTACCAAAATGTGCACATTGTATATATTCATTTCGATTTATCCAATATGTGTTTTTGTTAAACTCTTCCATGGTGAAACCATTTAATTTTCCCTGCGACTGAATGCCCTGTACTGCATTAATTGTTGCAAACGTCTGAGCTGCTGTAAACACTTGTGTCTCAGCCTTTCTTTGCAACCAACATTTACCAAATTCTTTGGCTTCTATGCCATTTAGTTTTCCTTGGAATGTCATATTGGTAACATTCATAGGGTAGTTAAATTTAAAATTTCCTACATATTTAATGTTGCCTTCTAATTGCAAAATTTGATTTTCTATCACTTTTACTGGCTGGTTATTGATTGTGGAATTAAGTATAAGATTTTGTGCATAAATCGACCCATGAAATTTTCGTTTGCGGTTAAATATATCATTCGGTGGTTTATTGAAAGATTTTTGTTGATAGATATCTTGCAAATTTTGATTAAAGATTTTATTATCGGTATTCAAATGTTCCACGGTAAGAAATTGTGTTTTGAGATTTTCAACTATTAGAGAACCTTGAACAGACTGATGGCCAGTTATGGTCAAATAATCGGACAGGTTTTTAGAGTTTAAAACTATTAAAGGACTTTGTATGCTACAAATAAAATAATTTAAATGAATATATTTTAATAAGAAAACAAGTAGCTGAATTTGTTAGAAAAATAAAAATGCTTGAACATATATTCATACATACGTAAACTAAATGCATGTATGTAATTCTTAATCTAATTTAAATTACTTTTCATATTCATACCTTTTTGCTGTAACTTTACCAATTTTCATTGACACTGTAATGGTTTGATTGTTATTTTTTAAGAATGCGTTATTTTCTAGTTTTTCCATGTCTATTCCATTAAGATTTTTAACTTCACTAAAGCCGTTCCTAATTTCCAAAGATTCATTAAATATTTTAGTGCCTTCTAAAACCTGTATATCATTTTTATCGAGTTTGATTAATCTCTGCAAATCATTTTCATTTGCAAAACTAACAAACGAGTTGTTGGCCTTTAATGGCTTAAGAAACTTGAGATTAACATCTTTTAAGCTTTTATCCATACGTATGCCAAATTCCAAGGCTTGTTTCGCCGATAATTTTTCGTTTAGATATATAAAATCCAAAGCATTAAGTTTTTGGTTAATATTGACTTCACCGTTTATCATAAAATCACCTTGTAATACTAATGGTTCTGATATGAATTTATGAGGCAATATGGCTTCTAGCTGAGGACCCAACATTTTACCCTTAACAAGTAAATTTGAAAGTAAGCAATACAACTTTTATACCTTCTACTTTTTATCTTACCGCTATTGTTATCGGTTCCATAACTTTAATATTGGTGACATTTTTCAAGCCTTCTATCACCTGAGTTTTATTCGCTTTTTTCAATAACACATCAAGCTGACCATTAAATACATGTAAATTATTTAATCTTTCAAAGATTTGTAATTTATTGACTGTAATTGGTGCAGCAAACTGTATATCTTGATTTATAATATATTTGCCACCATCTATGGGTATCAGCGTTTGTAAATTCTGTTCATTAATTTTTTTATTTTTTACTTCCATGGTATCAGTATTTAAATGTTCTATTTGAACGGGTGCTTGGAAAAACTGCATTTCTTCTTTACGTTTCAAGGTGTTATTAAGCAAATCCATCCATCCGTAATCGTTTAGCTTTCCTTTGATTTGTAAATTTTTAATTATCATCATATCATTTTCATCCTTTAAATCTACACTTGCTCTTTCATGGGCAGGTCTTACGTAGTTGCTTTTAACTATAACTTTTTTGGCTTTGATGTTTTCAAACTCCGGTCTTGCGGATTTTACTCTATTTATAATTTTTGCCTTTAGATCTTTATTAACGGTCAACGTTTTTACATTTAAAGTATCATAAACATATTCTGAGTTTTCAGGCGATGTGGAGGGGAAAACTGTATTGCGTTTTAATCGCGGCTTTTGTTTCAGCATTGTTTCCAATGCTTCTAAAGCTTGATTAATATAATTTAAGGCCTGCCAATATTCACTAGACATTTTTAATTTTGGATATACCAGCTAAAAAAAGTTTTTATTTTTTAAATTTAAATTGATTAAGTTGTAATAGTTATAATAGTTTGTATTAAGTTTAAATAAAGCTACTTTTTAAAATTTGAATTCTCACAACAAATTGTATATGAACGCTTCAATTGTCAAATTGGCTAACTCCATTTGAAGTTGTTAAAAAAAGATTAAAAGAAACGGTTTAAAAAATTAAGCAAAAGTGCTATATTCGGCTTTCCGAATCTTATATACCTTTCAGCATAAATGTATAACCACTTGTACATATAAATCGGCATAAGAAACTCTTTCCAACCATTAATTTTTTATGTTCGTAGGGTTGTTTTCCCAGTTATAATAATTGTAGAAGTGACTATGTAGTGAAGACAACCACCTGCAAACGAAAGTTATAAAAATATATGGAAACATTAGAGATAGGCTTAGTGTTTTGCCCGCTGCCTCAAGGACCATGAACCGATTTAGCTAATTTTCAATACCAAAAATATTCGAAAATATGTCTGTAGCTCATATAGTGCCGGACGGACAAACGGATATCGCTCCATCGACTTCACTATGCATAAAAACTCAGAATATATATACTTTATGTGGTCGGAAATGGATATTGTAAAAATTACAAACGGAATGACAAACTTTAATATATCACTTTTCATCTATCGTGAAGGGTATAACAATGTAAATAATTTTTATTTTAATTTAAATGTTAATGTTTTGAAGAAAAAGATCTTTGAAATTATCTCCTACAAAAAAAAAATGAAGTTGATTTATTCGGGTGATTGTTGTAATCTCCAAACAACTCTTGTTTTTAAAAGGGATAAAATTTTAAAACGAAACTTTTTAATCCTTACATTACAATAATAATTATACTTATTAAGTGTTTTACAATTTAATTTTATGTGAGAATTCTGATATTTTAAAGTGGCTTTTAAAGATAATAAAAGAAATCTTTATTTTGTATAACTACCGATTCCGTGGTGACACTTTGAATATTTGCTTGTGATATATTATCTATTTTTGGCAAATATTTCAATTGTTCTAAATCCTTAATTTTTTCCTGCAAATAGTTTAAAAGAAATTAACAAAATTGTAATTATCTATTGAATATTAATACCTCAACTTGTTTTTTCAAATGATTGGTATTGACAGTCATCAAACGTTGGGTTTCTGCTTTTGCCCAATCGATTATTTCTTGCCTTAATGTATTGGCGTGCTGTTCTTGTTTAAATATGGGCAAAAATATATTTGTTTCGTTTTCAGTCATAAGTTCATTGGATATTATTAAATAACTTTTTTCATTATCGTGATAAATGCGCATATTTGATACGCCTTTGCCCAATGCACCCTCGGTAAATTGAACGTCTGATTCTTCGAATTTCCAATCATTAAAATTATAAATTTTTATATCTTGATCAGTGCTAGCTACCAATAATATAAACTTTTCCGTTTCTACATTCTGTACAAGAAAGAAAGATGATATGAGAAGATAAAAAAATGGCAAATATGTATGTATGTATATATGTATGTTTCTACACAGAAAACATTTGAATTAAGATATTTTTATAATTTTAAAAAACTATGTTATTATAATTTGATAATACGGTCTAATAAATCGAATGACAAACTTAGATATATGAACTTCTTTACTGATATCACATATGAGGTCTGTCTGCGTACACATATTTTGCATCATTTTTTGCAAAATGTTGCAAAATGTTGCAAAATGTTGTCTGCGTACTCCAAATCTCTTGCAGCGAGAGAGCCAAAAAGAGAATTTTTTGACAGTTGGCAGTTAGAGAACTTGCAAAATGTTGCTGGAGAAATTTCTGCTTGCAAGATTTTGCAACTAGTTTGAACAGCTGTTTTTATTTACTTTTTTAATGAAATAATTTTTGTTGAAAAAATAAAAATTGAAATTTAACAATCGCAGAGGTAAGTAGTTAGAATTGTGTTGATTTTTAATGTTTATAATAAATAATAATAAACAAAACATTTTATTGTATGCTAGAAACGTCCAAATATACAGTGCGACTGTGATGTTAGTGAATTGGAGATGGCAGAACCGTGTAATAAACAAGTGTAATAAACAGTGTAATAAACAAGTTTTTTTTTCTAGATTTCCAACACTTTTTAGGCGCACTTTAATTAATAATTTTTTAAATTACCGCGAAAATTTACTTTTGCGCATTTCTTTTGTTTTGTTATTTTAATTGTTTACCACCATCAGCTGTTTTCTTGCAAGATTTTACTGGATACTGTCTGCGTACTTTTTGATATATTTTCAGCCGACAGAGTAAAATTGGTCTTACTCTCCCAAAAAATATTACTGAGTATTAGCTACTGGAAAAGTACCCAGACAGACCTATGGTCAGTTAAACATCACTAAATTCTTTTATATTTTTTGTGATCTTTTCTTTGGCGAGTTTTCTATTTTTGTTAAAATATTGACTTTGTGAGACTTCGTTTTTAGTGAAATATCCTTGTATGACGGAACTAAGAAGTTTTTAATTTGAGAAAATAATTAATTTAAATGTAGTTGTTTTTAATAAAATTAAAAAAAAATTGTTGTGAATTATTACTGAAATATTTCTGTGTCGTAACTGTTGCTATTTGTGGTGAAGAGTAAAAAAATAAAATTTGGTTTTATACCTGTACAGGCAAAAATTTCTTTACTGCATAAAAGGATAATTTTTGATAAGGTATAAATTGTCCTTTTTCAAATAAATAAAACACCGAATCAGCTTCCAAGTTGTTACCATCTTTTGCAGTCTTTTTCCTCGTACTGATGGTGTTGCCAAATATCAAAAAATGTTGCCTTCCCACTTCATTCTGAAATACATTAAAATATTCAACATCCACGGCTCCACTTGTTTTGATTTTTTGAAACAGGACAAATTTCTTTTTATCACGAGAATATTTATAAATTTCTGAGTTTGTAGAAGTACGACCTTTTTGATCAGCATAATTTGCTACAGCAACATAATTTTCATCATCAATGGAAAAAGGCGTCAGACGACGGGCATTACTACAGGGTATGTGTCCTATCTTATTAAACGTAGTACCAGACCATTTAAAAAAGGGACAACGAAGATTAGGTGTGTCTTTCGAGTTGGCATATGTATGCAGTAGAAAGAAATCATTTCCACTGGCATGTAAATAAACGGATATTAAGTTGGGTGCAGCAAAATACTGTACAGCTCTGATTTGATTGCCAGCAATCTCGTAAATCGGAGAGCCTCCTTTAGCATGCTGTATTGGTTCTGTTATATTTAAGGCTACAGCTACATAACCTTTATTGTTGTAGTCAATACAATCCATGGCAATTCCATAAGGACTGGCTATATCAGCTAATATCTCATAAGAGCCATTCTAAAATTAAACGAAAATAGAAAATAATTAAAATATTCAACCTGCATTGTCTTTAAAAATAAAACGTAAAGGCAAAGCTTAGTTTTAAAGTGTTTTATACTTACATTCATTTTTAAAATTTGCAAATGTTTGGTTCCATTTTTTTTCATATGCAAGGCAGTAGCATATTTGGAACCCTCCAAACTGAAGACACATATATCGATGGGAAATAAAACCGGTATCGATTCAACTTTTTCGAAGCCGTTGAAATAGAACGAAGCTGAAAAATGAAATAGTTTTTAAGGTTTTATTTTTACCCACTTTTTGTTTTACGATCGATATATTATCGGTATTCTATTTATTCTTTGTTGAACATGAAAATTAGTAGCGAAATAACGATAATTAAGTTAAAAAAGACAAAGCCTAAATAAATATATTTGTAAAGCTTTAACTTTATCTTTATCTATTCTCTTTCAAGACATATGGTGGATCAGTTAGAATTGTATAAGAGCTGCATTAGCAAGCAGCTCGAGGAGCTGGATTTGTTATCTTCCATTTATTGCACACCAGGAGAAATGCATATTTTTGATCCTGGTGTCATCAGTGACTTTAATGAGTTTCTACAACAACCCACTATTGAAAATATTGCTAGACTATTAAAGTCTCAGCTGGACTATAGTATCAAGTTGGAATTACCAGGTGCTCAAGTTAAAACTAAATTGGATGTGCTTATTGAATTGCCACATTTGTATCCAACTTTAGAAAATGCTATCATCATGGTGCATACGCCCCTGTTGAGCAAAAATAAAGAAACTTATTTAAAAGCAAAAATTGAAAAATTTATCAATACTATGGATAAGTCCGAGACGTACATCTTTCAAATTTTAAATTGGATACAAGAGGAAATCGAAATGTTAATTAAAAGAGATGCTAGTGAATTTGAAACGAGTAATAAGAATGGGCAAATTAATGTCAAACCAGAGTTAGTGGATTTTGAAAGATTGTGGATTTATTCGCATCATATTAAATCCAAAACAAAAAGGCAAGAAATCGTTAAGCAATCCCTGTTTTTAGATTTAAGCGGCTTTAGCCGGCCAGGAAAGCCTGGTATAATTTGTGTGGAAGGCTTAAAGGAAAGCACCCAGGAATTTTGGCGTTTTATTAAAAATATGCATTGGCAAAAAATTTCTGTATGTAAAATTGAAGCCAGTCGTACCCTTCGAAAAGATGTTGATAAGTTACGAAGATTTGAGGGTTTCAAAGAACAACTATTCTGTAATGATCTAGAAAATGAAGAGGGTGTAATGAATATGCGTTTGTTTTTAAAATACTTGGAAATGCATAATTCCGGCTATATGAAAAAGGATCTATTTGGCCTGGAATAAAATTAACAAACAAAAAAAGTAGGATACAGAATCAAGACCAGATTTTTGCTGCTGAAAAGTGCCATCCACCGTTTTAGGATTATTTTTAACACCAAAATAAAATGTAAATAGATTTTGTTTGTACAATAAATTGTTTTATATATATTTTTTTAAACAAAACTACTTGAGTTCTTAATGATATTCTTATAAAATATTTTTTATTTAAAAAATACAAAACGAAATGTAAAACTTCGGGAAAGCGAAAGCATATCCATTTAACCATTTCGCCTGGCCGTTAATATAAAAAAGATTCCAAATAAATTTTCATATTGCTATTTTCAATGCTTAAATTATTTTTACCTTTGTCGAAAAAATGGTCTAATTCCCTTTTGTAGATTTGTGTAGTAAAAGGCTCCACTTGTAAATTATAATTATAATTGAAATTTACAGCAAATGTTTTTACACATTTTAAATTTATTAAAAGTATTATTAAATAAAACAAATAATTTAATTTGTAACACATATTTTTAATTATAAACTTTACTTTTTTTACATTTAATACATTTATACAATAAAATTTAAATTGTTTAATATTTGGACAATGTGAGCTTGTGCTGTGATAAATCACTACTGAATATTAAAACTTCTTTTAACTCATTTTACAGTTAAATAAGTGACTGAATTGTTAGGTAGTCAGAAAATTATAACTGTTCATTCATAATTTTATGCATTCCATTGTTATAATTAGGGCATTCCCTTTTTTTATTTGGTAAACACTTTTAGTTTTTAGAAATTCTGCTCTGTTGTTTTTTTAAGGCTACAATTTGTCCCAGAAAATTATGTGAATTATCAATATCCATGAAAAGACAAAGACAGGAATATGACATTAATACAAATATATAATGACTATTAACGATTAAACAACACCAAAAAGACCCGATCTTAGCAGCTATAACTCTTCTTAATAAACTATAAATATACCATGTGGGCTTTGACTTGACAAGGTTTTATAATCAGCAGGAAATATACCCAGTTTGTGACGATCATTTTGTCTAGACTTTAGGATTAGATTTAAAACCGGATAATTAAGTATTCGTAAGTTACTGGAGACAAAGATAAATATAATTTAATAGCTTGAGTTTATTTATAACGCTTATAAATGTGATACATATTAACGTGAGTACCTGGCCGTGAACCGCCTAGCGCCCTTCACGTAGCCAACGGACAGAGACTATTCAACCCGTCTGTTGAGAGTGCAACATCACACCTTTGTCTATTCTGCTTCTTCCCCGCAAAAATAGACTTAAATACCACAGCCGTCACGTGTACCGTGAAGGAATTTCATTAATAACTGACTACAGAATTTTGCGCCTCCTTATATGGGCTGGTCAGTCCTTCGACAAGTACCCAAATCGTATATCCAGATTTGGTGCTTGCACACTGGGAAACTGGTTCCCCCTACACGCCGAGAGTACTTTGTCTGAACCTAGATTACTCAGCCAGACCTTAAGTACTTCGGGGGGTTAAAAATGTATGTATGCTGTAGTCGAAGTGGTAAACAAGTTGACTACAAACAAAAATATAAAAATGTTTTTTTTCTGCTTAATGTCAGAATTGATATGAAAACGTGCAGCCTCCTTCGTCGGCACTTCTTTATAGCATATTCGCCGGCGAAGTTAAATAACTAACTCTCTCCTTTCACCACTCCTAAAGAAGTAAGGGGGAGTTTCTGGGTAAGTCCCCAAAGTTGGATACCTCGGGTAGCCACTTTTGTAATAAAAACAGTCTTCTGGAACATTTTTCCCCGTTTCGGGAATTTATATACTAAAATTTTTTTTAAGTTTATTTTACCATTTGCTTAAAAGCTCTTTTATCTATTTAATTTCAAAATTTTGTAAGAATATCTCGATGCGTTTTGATTGGCGTTGGCAATTGAAGTTCTATATTTTATTTATCAAAAAACCACTTCAACGTATTTTTTTTTTACTTTTTGAGGTATGTGGCAAAGTTCTTTAAAAACAAAGTAATAAAAATCCATATAACAAATTAAATCTATATGAAACCGTCATCAGCTATTGTAGCTACAATACCATCAGATGATAAACTCTCACAAATATTCTCATTCTTGGTGGATTTTATTGAACCCATCATTAAATTTGGATGGGCCTTCCCAAGATTGTAGGTGTTTTGAGATTTAGAACAAAAACAGCAATTTTGTAAGTTAACCCATTTGATGGAAAGTTTTGAACAACATTTATTTTGCTTAAATAAAAAATTCTAATTATTTCATGTATAAAATTTGCTCTTTGACAATAACTTACTTTGGAAACTTTTGGTTCGCATGTTGCTGTTTTGCACCAATTACATAAAGGCGTCTGATCATAAGCTCGACGAAAATTATCATTTTTATAACCATAAATAACAGGATTAACAGCTGCATTTAAAAACATTAAATATTGTGAAATATACCACAAAGTGCGGAAACTGTTATTAACAGTATTATTGTTGTTGGCTACAACTTTATCACGTAAAATTACCAAAATAGTAAAAGGTAAGCGTAGGGTGACAAAAATAATTACTATGATGAAAAGAGTTTTGGCCACAGTTTTCTTATAGGAAATCATTAAAGGATGTTCACGACTTAAATTGCGTTTTTCATAACGATCCAGCTGTAAAAAAGGTAATCGTTAAAGTTAAAATGCATAAATAATTTGAGAAAAGGATATAAAATATATATATATATTCTGCGTTCTTATGCATAGAAAAGTCGATTGAGCAATGCCGGTCTGTCTGTACGTGTTCGTGTTGAAATTAAATTTACCAAGGCACTAGATTAACTATAGAAAAATTTATGTATGCCATTCGAATAAACATAATTTCGAAAATTTCGTGATTGAAAATCAGCAAGATCAGAACATGTCCTTTGAGGCTGCAGATAAAACACCATGCCTGGCTTTAATTTTTCTATATTTTTTTTTCGTTTGTATTTTGCAGGTTTATAATAAAAAAAATTAATGAAAGCGGTAAAAAGAATTAATTAGTGAGCTTTTTACCACTTACTACTTATTCACCACTGAACATTGTACATTTATGGTACAATGTTCAAACGGGTAATTACTCGTTTTTTCTAATGTCAACTCTAGTGCTAAAATTACCTTATAAAATATAGCTGAGTAGCAAATGAGCATAACACCTAAAGGCAACCACACCAAAATAGTTATCAAAACATACCAGTACTTGGGTAAAATATTTGTATTTTCCTTACAGTACATTTCCATAAAATTTTTCCATTCGCGCACCTTAATAGAACAATAAATGTTTCCCAAAACTTTTATTATTAAAAAAAAAGAGAAACAAAATTTTTTATTTACCTTAAATGTTCTGTATATAGCTAATGGCAAAGCTATAAGTATTCCCGCAAGCCAAGTTACGAAAATCACAATTTTCGCCCCTCTCATGGTAAGTCGCTTCTCAGAAGGCAAGACAATCGCTGTTAAGCGATCATAACTAACAGCCGATAAATTAAAAACAGCCGTTATAAGAAAAGCACCCTCGAGAAATGCCTCCATTTTACAGCCCACGGAACCCAGCACATAGTTTTGATAGAAATCATTAATCATAAATAAAACTGGACATATTAATAGAGTTAGAAAATTAGCTATGGCCATATTGCCTATAAGAAGGTTTGTGGGGGTTCTTAATGCTCGATTTAGTATAATTAAACGTATTATCACATAATTGGCAATTAAACCGAAAATTAATACTGGCGAAATGGTAGTAACTTTGACTATCATATTGCCTTTCGATATATGAAGCCAGATTCGATCTTCTGGAAAATTCCATTTGCTAAAATTTAACTGTATTAAAAAATATATTTTTTTTTTCAAAAATTTAATTACATATGTATATTTTACTGTTTTTATTTACAACAATTTTAAACATTTTATGAATTAATATGTAAAAATATTTAATTTTACCTGGCCATCATCATCGGACATTTTAAAATTTGTTTGTTTGTTTGTTACCAGTTCTTAATTTTTGTGAAAAAAAAGCTCTTAATTTCATTTTAATCCTGATGGTTGAATAGTAATTTGCTAAATAAGTAAAACCTTAACGTTTTACTTAATTTTATTAGTTCTTATTTGAAACCTACTGAGTAACTGATAAGATTTTGTCACTGACACCCGCATATTTTCATATAATTTTGTATTTAATAAAGATTAATCATTAGTTGAGAACATTTTGAAAAGCATTTCCATTAATTTAATGAAATGTTTTTGATGTATTTTGCCAAACAAAATTACAGTGATAAGTGACGCCTAATCATGAAAAAAATCATTATTAACAAAACGCCACTTTTTTTAAATATAAAATACGGTAAAAAAAGCTGTATAGAATAAGAGAAGAAAAGCACATTAAATGCTGCTTTCAAAATATCGCTTTATTTTAATAAATTCCCTTTAAATTAAAAAGATCTTAAAATCGCCAAATATTTTTTAATGACAATTATGCAGGAGAAGATTTTTAATTATGCAGGGAACGGATAAAGTTTAACCATTTTATCTTTTTTACACTTGGAAACTGACAGGGAATTTCTTTGCATGAATTTTGTTCGATCTGTTTGGCAGTGTGCAATACGTCTTAGTCGACTATTAATGATCTTTGAAATATTTACAAAATCGAGCAGGTTTCGGAAACACATTTTCTGTTTACGATATGATTCCAAAACACATTTTGCAGTTCCTCAATGATCCCAGTGACAAGTTTTCAAAACCTAGAAAATCTTGAAAACATTGGACTGTGAAATTTTGCACTTTATTTTAGCACAACTTACATCAACAGACCCTTTAGATAAAAAGGAATTATATGACGTTGGGTCTTAGAAATAATAAAATCATTTTTTTTTTGCAATGTTTCATTCAGAAATTGTGCTAGATCTTAATTAATGTTTTGTATCCTAACTCTTCTATTATCAAACGAATACAAATGCGAAATGAATCTATTCATGTGCGGTATGGTGAAAAAAATTAGGAGCTTAAGAAAATTCATTTAGAAATGAAACTAGGAACCTTTAGCCCTATTACGTCTACAGAGTATTCCTTGAAGTTCACTTTCCTTCTGGGGTTCATTGTCTACTTCCTTATTTCCATTGATTCCTCTTATAATGTTCCATTTATACTCCAAGAAAACTCCGAACACTTTGGGTTTCCTTGAATACCTTTACTGATCTTATATAATTATCAAAGTAAAAGAAAGCATAAAAATCCGAAAAAGAGAACTAAACATTAGTCACACAGGGGCATCGTCAATTTCGAACAGTTTATTGGCTTATTAGCCACCCCTAGAAACTATTTCTGGCCTCTGTGGTCCACTGGATGCTTAAAAATAAAAACTAAATCGCTAGGATCACAAAAGCTTAAAAAATAAATAGGAACCCAGGTGAATCAACCTTACTAGATACACAAATTCTAACAATTTGTTAGTTTAAACAAGAACATACTTTTATCGAGAGTTTATCTTGGGAGGAACGGATATCTGTAAAACTGAAAAATATTACTAAAATCTATAGAACAAAAAAGAAAATAGTGGACTTGGGTATCTATTATTAATAACCATATGTATATAATACATAAAAATTTATATATTAAACTTAGAAAACCTTAAATATACAAGGGTTTCAAAACAATTTTTTAAACAGGACTATTCATCATATTATTACATAACAATAAAAAATGAACCCCCATGTGAAAAAATTATTTGCTTAAGGTTTAAAATAATTGAGTTACACAATATGGCAGCCTCTTAACTTTTTTTTATTAAAGCTTTTAGTATTAAGTGATCAAGAAAATAAAGAATACACGAAACACAATGAAAGATACAAAAGCTCAAATTGAACTTTAGAATTATTGATTTGGTTCGAGCAGTGTTGTCGTAACTAGCGTTTTTAAATAAAAAAGAGCAATTCTCTAAAATAATGGGCTTAAAAAATATTAAGGTTAAAAAACCTAGATTTAAAATGTATTTCTTTACTTGAAATAACTAAAAATAATTTTAACTTTATTTTGTAAAATGTAAAGAGAAATATTGAAAATAAAAACAAATTTAAACCGTTTATTGTTTCTTTTAACATAACTTTGAAAAACGTATTTTGCATTATTATATTGTATTATTTTTATTATTATCGTATTGTAAGATTTTCAGTTTTGGAAAACAATGGCTCATATTCAAAGTAATAAACTAAAGTCGACTCTGATAAAGCATACTTTTCTTATTAACTTATTTTATTTAATAGTCAGTTCTTAAACGTTTTTATACATTTTGAAAAGGTTTGTCTATACATACATATTCTATATATCATGTTAGTGGTATATAGTCAGTTACAGATTTGTTTATAGACTCTAAAGAAAGTAAAATATAGAGAACCAAACTCGAATGCTGCAGAACAGAAATACCTGCGTATAAATACGGTTGAAATTATGTGTCAATGATAGAAAAAAAAGTCAAAGAAACTAATACAATTTTTAGCTTCAGTTCTCTTCCTCTAAGAGTTAAAATGAAATAAAAACTGATTCAGCTACTTTTATTTTTATAAACGACTTAAAAGTTGACTCTATAGTAAAATTGACTTCAGTTCTTTTAGAGTGCATCTTATGATTATGAGTATGAACATTTAAAAAACTATATTTTTTGTACAGATACAAAACAAATTTTCTTTTTTATCATATCATACTCTTAAAATATCTTACGTTTTTTTTTAACAATTATGTTGATTAATATAAAAAATTCATATAAGAACTGAAATTACATTTACATTTTCACAAGAAGCGATTGCACAGCAATGTTATCAAAGTGTCGTTTTACCTTTAAGCCCATATCCAAAGGTAAGCAGAGTACTTTATATGCTGCTTCAAATCTTTTCTTTGCTTGGTTTGTAGAAGAGAATATATTTAGGCCAAAACCTTAAGCATTTTTAAACTCTATTACAGTTAAAGCTCTAAATCTTATTTTATTTGCCTTAGTTTTTATTCCCTTCACCACAGATGGAATAGGGTAATCTAAGTTTGTCATTCCACTTGTAATTTTTAAAATATCCATTTTGACTCCATAAAGTGTATATTGAGTTCTTATGCATAGGGAAGTTTACTGATCGATGTTCCTCTGTCCGTCCGTGTTCGTTTTGTAATTAACTTTGCCAAGGCACTTAATGAGTTAGAGAAAAATTAAATCCGCTATTGAGAATTAGAAAGAAATACCATGCCTGCCTCTAATTTTTCCACATATTTTTTTAACTGCAGGTGATTCTGTTTATGATCAGATTAAAAATTAATAAAAAAAAGATAAGAAAAGAAGCTTTTCTCCTTTTACTACTTATTCACCACTTAATTTTGTATACTACGATCTGATATCTGTTTCATTTACTAAGCTGGTACAACAAAAAACCTAAGCAGAACTTACAACTTAAAAAAAAGGTTTTTTTGAACGAAAAAACTTTATGGTAGGAAAGAATTTTCTATGCCGATTTATGGGGAAGGGTATATAAGGCGAAATCGAATATAGCTGTAAACTCTAAGGTTATATTCTGAGAAAAGTAAATATATACATATGTATTTTGTTTTATTTAAAATAAAAAAAGCTTTTTCTAGTCAGAAAAACGCTAAAATGGTAACGTTGGCTTAGGGGCTGTTAATTAGTTTTAGTTGCTGGATAGTATGCGGTAGTAAGATAAAAGTGTTTATAAATTGTAAATATTGCCTGATAAAAATGTCAAAACTGATAAAATATTATTATGATTTAATGTCCCAACCCTCAAGGGCTCTATGGATTGCTTTAAAAATGAGTAAAACTCCTTTTGAGGAGTGTCCAGTGGCCTTAAGAAAAAGTGAGTCTTTTAGTTGTATTTATTTATTTCTTCACAAAAATGTAATGGTGTATAAAATTTTTTTCCACTTACATATGAACATAGAGGAGCAACTGACAGACGAATTTAAAAATATTAATCGCTTTCAAAAGGTACCTGCTTTAGTTGATGGTGATTTTCATCTATCAGAATCAGTAGCTATAATAAGGTATGTTATATACGTTTTTTAGTTCATTTATAAAACTGTAATTTATTTTGATCATATAATTTTTCAAAGATATTTGGCTGATAAGGAATTATTAAGTGCGCATCTATATCCGAAAGACTTACAAGATCGTGCCCGAGTTAATGAATTTTTGGAATGGCAACATTTAACTTTGCGCGCAGGTTGTGCTTTTTATTTTATGCGCTGTTGGCTATGGCCAATAAGTGGCTTGGCTCATATGCCTTCTGATGATAGTGTCAATAAACTTATTAAGGAAATGGAGAATAGCTTAAATTTGGTTGAGAAAGTTTGGCTAAAAGATACAAATTTTTTAAGCGGTAGCAAATTGACTGTAGCCGATTTAATAGGCGCCTGTGAAATTGAACAAACTAGTAAGTAAACTCTTATTAAAATAAATTTTAAATAAATAATAAAAATTTTTTAATAAATTATAGAACTTTGCAAATATAATGTTTCTGAAAAATTCCCTAAAGTGTCTGATTGGTTGGCTAGAGTACGTGAAGAATCCAATCCTTATTATGATGAAAGTCACAAGTTTGTTAACAAAAAGTCAGGCTTGTAAATTTAAATAAAATTATTATGTTTATACGACAGTCACAACCTGCAGCTTAAGTAAGATAATGCATTTGTTATATGAAACATTTTTATATTTAAACTTATTTTATGTTGTATAAATACAATAACTTGTACTATTTTTTGTAAATTTGTTGTCTTTTTTTGTTGAATAAAAATTTCGTATCTGCAAAACTCTGCTGTGTACATACTGTATGTATAAAAACTTTATCAACATGAAAAATGCATTTTGCTGATAAAATATACAAGATTCATTTTAACTTTAAAATTCTGCAAAATCAATCACTTCCCAGGAAAGTATTTTTAAATAACCAGTCATAGTAGAAACAAAAAAAAAATAATAATTACAGTTCAACCAGCGATTCCCCGACTTTTTTTCGATGAATAAGTTGTTGTTGTAATAGCTTAGCTGCTGTCGAGAGTTTTTCCCTGAAAAGATATTAAAGAACTTAATTACATGCGCATGTGTCATCAGGTGGTACAGGGAGATCTAGAAATTGCACAACTTTAATCGGTCGTGTCCATAGGTCTGTAGGGCGTAAATTCGTAGGCCCATTGTGATAATTAAATAAATGCACTGTGTAGTGAGGGCTTTGAAGACAGACTGAACAACAGTTGAAAGTTCCAGGAACTATTCGTCCATTATAACAGTTGAGAATACAGCACCAACCGGCTCTTAATTGTGGTAGAACTGATCTCATTTTCCGAAATCGCGGAGGAGGTGTTCATTAAGGACTTATTGCATCTATAGCCATTTATATCTCCTGAGACCGCATGCTGATTTAATAGTTTTTTGGTATCTGGAATGGTCATCCAGTTAATTGTAGATATAATAATAACCCGAATGTCATTCCCACGTTTCTATGATAATTTGATTTTCGCTTCGGAACGACTTGTGTCTATCTCGGCCAAAGATTTTCAACCCAGCAACAGCTGTACAAATCGATGAGTTGGTAGACTCGAATGCTTTTCATTTTAAACGATTTATTTAAATTTAGACTTCGGATGCTGGTACAGTTTAAAGCAAAATTAAAATAATAAAAAATGCAAGTATGCTACCGAATGCTATATCGTCAGAAACTTAAAATAATATGTTAATTTTATTTATGGTTTCAAGAAAAACTTCATCAACTGGATGGCATTCTTTGGTTCAATATCTTTCCCTTTTTAAAAAACAGCAACAAATGCTGTAAAAAATATTAAATAATCTAAATAAAATTTCTTCCAAGATGATTATACTAATACATAAATACATCAATACATATATATGTAAGTATTGAATTACCCACTTGCTACTGTTGCATAGATTTTAGTTTAAATAAATTTCAAACAAATAAAAAAAGAAACATTTGAAATTTTGAAAAGTGTTAATTTTGAAATCAATTTCATTTATAATTTATTAATCAATATCTAATTTTCTAAAAGAACCTTCCATGCCAAATAGTGTCTCAGAGTTAAGCGGTCGACCAGGTCTAAGTTTTTCATTTGTACAATATTGAGCCTCTTCTTCAAAATAGAGTTTGTATTCCAAAAGTTTTTTCTCCAAAGTGTTAATAACATCCTGTATAGTACCATTGCTGCCACCATATTCAGCAGGCAAGCAGTCTTGAGGTATAAAGTCATATATATTTTCATACTTGGAATGAATATGAAACTATAATTAAAATAAAATTAAAAAAAATTTAAAAATTTTTCAAAAACAAATTATGAGCAAAAATCTGTTGTAACTTACTCTCTTTTTAATTTTTTCACTCATCAATCCCTTAGCTATGGACAGCAGCTTTTCGGTACCCGAAGGAGCATTTACAAAGTGAAAACCTTTTGGTCGATAAGGCATAGCTTTGTCACCCAGTACGGCCAGTTTTTTAATCAGTACAGCATCAAATTGAAATATGTGACTGGCAGAAATACCTTTGAGATCAATTATTTCTATAAAACCCATAACCATGGCATTGTCATCTTCACGAAATTGAATTTCGTCCAACATAGAAGCAACTCGAACTACATCGCTTAAACTATATTTATCTGCATTATAAAGACCATAGCGGGAAATATGTACACGTGGACCGTCTTCAGTTAAGGGTTTAGGCAGACGCAAAAAACAGCTGTGATAGTAAAAAAATATAATCAAAATATTTTACTAGAAATACATAAATAAAATAAAAACATGAATTTGTTGTAGATAAAAAAAGCTTAAGTAAAACTTCCTTAATTTTATTAAAAAAATTGTGATAAAAATTTAACAAAAAAGCATAATGCATTAAAAACACAAGATACCGAAAATAAACTTTTTTAAAAAGATTTTTGTGAAATTAAAAATATTTCTAAGAATTTTCTGATTTTACACAAACATTTTTTATTTTGGAGAATGTGATCCAATAAATGCTTGAAAAATTATAAGCTTAAAGAAAGAAGTTGTTTTCGAAATTGATTTTAAAAATTCTTAAATTTTAATAAAACAAACCTAAATAAATATTTTTTTTTTGAACTGAGTCAATTGAGCAATGTCCACCTGTTTGTCAGTGTTTGTCTTGCACCCAACATTGTCAAGTCACTATATGAGCTGCAGAAAATTTAAATACGCTAATCGATCAGACATAGTTCTGAAAATTTTGCTATTGAAAATCGGCTTGCCTTAAATTTTTCAATATTCCCTTTTCTACTTTCATATGCCTTCCTGCAGAGGGTTGTGTTTATAATAAAATATTAATAAAAATGTAAGAACATTTTTGTGAGCTTTTCACCACATACTGCTAATTCACCACTGTATTTAACTTTCATTTACTAAGCTCCGACAAAAACAATCTTAAGCAAAAGTTTTTTCTTGAACAGTAAAACTTAATGGTATGAAAGAATTTTTTATTCCAATTTATGGTGAAATGTATATAAAATTCGGATTAGCCGAATATATCACACTTACTTATTAAACTTACCCTTGTCTTAAAATATCAATTGCTTTATCATTAACAAAGCGATCTTTATATAATTCAGGCACTGCATTTCGCATGGCATAAAAACAATCAATCTTTTGTTTAGTCTTCTCTAAACTGTATTTGCAACCACGTAAAAATGCCACTAACAATTGATCATCTGTACGTGCTTTTAAATGAGGCTGCTTCGAAATCCAATCACGCAATGCCCTTATATCATCTTCAAGGCGTTCTGGCCTTTCGCCCAATTCTTCTTGCGCTTTTATCAATAATTTTTCTGATAAAGGGCGAACTTTTGACATGGTTAAGCTAAAACTACAAAAAAAAACTATTATTAATTATTAAAAAATAAATAATTTAATGGTGAATTATTAATTTTTTTTTCAATTTGCTTGTCTAAATGTTTTTTTTTTAACACAATCACCGGATGACTTTTTCTTTTTTTCCAGGTACTTTTATTGTTATATTTATGTCAATTTGATAAGAATAAAATAAAAATTGATAAGTATGAATAATAATTTTATCTATTAGAAAAATTAAAGGTCAAAATTATGATTTTATAAACTGTAAGCCCCATAACACGGCACCATAATTCAAGTTCAAGTGAAATAGTTTTTATAACATTTAAATTACAATTTTTTTATATGACATTTCAAATCAAAAAAGTTTATATATAAAATATAATCAGCTGTCAAACCTCAGTCCTCTGATAAATTATTGCCCAATGCCCTCTAAATTATTTAATCATATTTAAACAGTTTTATCTATAAATTTTATTTTTTTATTTGATATAAATTGAAAAGTATACGTGTAAAGTACAATAAATTTGTAAATGTTAAAATTTTTGTAACTGACATTTAAAAAAAAAAATTTATTTGAAGATATTTTCTTTATTTTATAATTCATTTTTTTAATTTGAATCTTTTTTTGCAAGTAATTAAAAAAAACAAGTTTTGGTTCATTTAGTTAAGTAGCTCCTATCAAAAAATAAATATTGCGGAGACAGAGAGTTAAAAAAATAAGTATTAAGTATAATTTTACATAAAAATGTCATCGGCTTTTAATAGTTTAGGAATTTTTGATAAATTTTAATATTTCCTGAAAGATCTCTTTAAAAGCTTTTAAATGATTCCCATATTGACTACATTGACAATCGACCTTTTTTATGAAAATTTCAGAGGCTCATAACTCAGTAAATTGGGCGAACGCAAATTTTTTAATTTAATATATTTTTTTTTTATTTTTTAATTCTTTATCACTCCATACTTTTGATTTTTCGATTGGAGTTACTTCATTGTTCCAAATAATGTGGTAAAAGTAGGGACAAGAGTGGTGTTAGGCCCACTTCCTCGAAGAACATACCAATCTTGCTGATATTAATAGCGCCTCTTTCTTTAAAATATCCATTTCCGACCCCATAAAGTATAAACATTCTGACTTCTTATGCAAAGTCGATTGAGCGATGTCCGTCTGTACGTCCGTTTTAGTATTGAAAAGATTGCCGAGGCACTAGATCAGCTAGTAAAAGTTTAAATAAGAGGTGCTATTGAAAATCAGCAAGATCGGTCCAGGTCCTTCGACGCAGCTGATAAAACACTAAGCCTACCTCCATTAAAAAAAAAACAGAAAACAAAAATATGGGGCGATAGAGTATTAAAAAATAAGAAAAAAAACTTCGAGTGAAAAAATTGGCGCTTGCCCATATTTTCCGAGCTTCGGGGCTCTGAAGTTATAAAATTTTTTAAAATATCAAATGGGTATCATTTTAAAGCTTTTCAAGAGGTCTTTAAGGAAATAATAAAATTTTGTAAAAATGCTTAACTCAATAAGAACTAATGTCACTTTTATGTAAAATTATATATATGCAGTACCAGTTTTTAATTTTTTAATTCTCTGTCACCCCAATATTTGCGTTTTTCACTAAACTATATTAACATAGATAATGAAGGGTTTATAAGATTCGGCATAGCCGAATATAGCATTCTTACTTGTTTTAAATATTATTAAATATTATAGAGCAGACGGCATTAATAAAAAAATGTTCAATAATATTTTAAAAAGCATGGGCCGGTTTATACTACTTTAGCAAAAATATAAAAGAGCAGCACTTATTTATGTTCTAAATATTTGTAACTGCCATTTAACTTTCCAAATTTTTTAACATAATTTTATCTGTAACTGTTTGTAATTATTTTCTATCAAGCAGGTGTTAATCAATTTGAACTTATCAATAATTCAAATTCGTGCTTGTTTTTCTTTAATTTTTTTTTTCACTTTCACACTTTTGTTTTATTATCTTTATTTAACACCACATACATAGATATTTAATAATTAAAATTCTATTTTAAATGTAGTTTTTTTACAAATAAATGCACAACTTACACCTTGTCTAACAGATGTACAACTGACTGAGCGATCAATACCTTTAACTGTTTCTTTCTATATTAACTGAGGTACGTTTAGGTGTACACACAATCTACATTTGTATAACAAATTCAAAGAGCTAGTCAATTTTTTCTATATCGTGCACTTAATTTAACTATATTTATTATTATTATATCAAACACCACCACAAAAAAAAAAAAAAAAAAAAAAAAACATGTTGGGTCTGATAGCTTGCTCTGTTCGTCACTTTATTAGTAAAAATTCAAATATTGATCATATATTTTCTTGAGAATTATTTTTGGGTCTTTGCAAGGTAAATATGTACATGTGTATCAAACACCTCGTTTATATCAAACAAAAATTATGAATTTCTCAGTCTATCAGTGCAAAAAATCTAACTGTGCCATATTAAAAAAAAAAAAGTTATTTAATCTTTTTAACAAAAGTCAATAAAATACAAGTGATAAGAAAATTAAATAAGTAGAAAAACGTTCACTCTACGCTTATATAGTCGTCGTTCTTCGACGTTAAAAATAAAAATAAACATAACGTATGACGAATTTCGTTCGGCACACTAATTTTGCGCTTTTTCATATACACAAATATGTTTTAATGTTGACGACATTCGCAACAAAAAAATCGTCGTTTGTCCTAAATGTGTTTACAGCATTTGAAAGATTGTCTGACTTTGAAAAACTTCACGAAGATCCCGTTTGCATTGATTTGGACTTAGAAACATTAAGAGCATGGACACAAGAACAACCTCATTTAAGAGCCCGTACTGATGATTAATTCTTGGTGGCATTTTTACATGTCTCTAAATACAGTTTAGAAAGGGTAAAATCTAAAATAGATAATTTTTTTGTTTGCAGCTTGCATATATTGTTCATTAAAGTTATAAATGTTACAAACAATTATTATATTTGACTCACAGAGAATAAACAACACACAAATTCATTAAATTTTTTATTTGCAGTTTAACATGTAAAATAAAAAGTTTATTAATGAATTGAAATTTACTTTTTTCGGCTTAGGTTCATTTTTAAATTTAATATCAATAAATATTTTAATAATTCGGCAATTGAAAAAAAAAACTTTAAAGTGTGGAGGGGTGTTAGGAATATTTTTTTCGATAGCAAATTACTCAAAGCTACTTGTAGAACCTGATCTGGTACTTCATCCTTTGGGCACGCCTTTTTCCGTAGTACTTTCTTCTAATTTACTCTTAGCTACATGTTGTCATTAAAAAGTGTACTTCATAAATACATCTTTTAGTATTTTCTGACATTTGGAAGTTTGCCCAGACAATTGTATTAGAAAACTTGTATTTTGTTCATGACGTTTGTGAGAAAGTGAATCGTCTAATACACATTTTGAAAGATTGTTAGCAGTCAACGATCAAAAGTGACTTATGTGAATGAAGCATTTGCGAGTCATTTAAATGTTTGTTGCATGATTATTTATTATTAAATTCAACAATCGTAAATAAAACATTGTGACGATAGTGGGGCATTTTTATTTTTATTTTATTTTTTAACTTTATAACCTTTATTTTTTGTTAAAGTAATATTTTTCGGTTTTATTTTATATTTATTTTTTTGTTAATATTTACTTGGATCCTGCCTAATTTAAATTTTAGAGATTTTGTCTTTTAATTTCCCTTTATGTTTTTGTTGTTGTAATATTTTAATGAAATTAATAATTATTGCTAACATTATGTTATTTGTTGCTTTTTTGTTATTTTTCATAATGAAATTAGTTATTTATTTTTACCGTTATTTATAATTTACAATAAAAACTCCCAAATTCAAAGAAAAAATTAACAGTATTAAATATCTTTTGTAGCATACTTTTAGGATGAACATGAGCTCTTTATAAGGGCGATTAGTTTACTACTCGTTTAAAGTATGAATTAAGACGTTCGGTGTAGGCATAAGTACTTAAGGACTCCAGAAGTATGTTTTAAAATTTCGTATTTTTAAAAAGTTGCTGGATTATTATTGTGTTCTTATCCAGAGTATATAACAAGTTTTTAAATATTTTTAGAGGTAAAATATATATATTCAAAAATTCGTTGCTTTATTAACGATGATTAGCACAATGTATAAGTTTGCTTTCTACATAATCTTATCAATTATTTTTTATCAATAAATCGATAGTAATTTGCAAAAAAGAAAACTTTTAGCAGTTTCCTAGGCAATGGTCAACGAAATTATTTTGAGCAAATATGTCCAAATTACGTTCTTTAGCACCAGCTTTACAAAAAGTATCTATCGAAGAACTTAATGAAGATCCAGCTCGCATTGATTTGGACATAGAAACATTAAGAGCATGGATACAACAACAACCTCATTTAAGAGCCCGTACTGATGATCAATTCTTGGTGGCATTTTTACGTGGCTGTAAATACAGTTTAGAAAGGGCCAAATCTAAAATAGATAAATTTTATACACTACGCTCTAAATATCCTGAGCTGTTTACGCTTAAAGGTATGGATGATGAGACCATTAGAGAATATATACGTTTGGGAGTGGCAGTGGCATTACCTAACTCCATAAATGGTAATGGTCCTCGCATAATTTTAATGCGTAGTGGTTGCTATGATCCAAGGAAATATAATTTCTTAGAAATCATGCGCGTATATCAAGCTGCTTACGAAATTTCACTACTAGAAGATGACAACATAATTGTCAGTGGCTGCATTCACATAACGGATTTGACCAACTGGACAAAGGAACATTTTTTTCACATAAATTTGAGTATGTTGAAAAAATTTACTGTGTTTTCAGAAGAAGCACTGCCAATAAGGCCAAAAAAATTTATTGCCATTAATGCTCCGACAATATTTGAGGGTTTTTATAATCTGGTCAAACCGCTTTTACCAGAGAAACAAGTAGCACGTGTAAGTTGTTCTTTCCTAAAATTGCAATATTTAAATATTTCTATAAAAAAAATTCCAATTTTCATTATAGACTGTTATTTATGGTACGAATTATGATGATGTTTATAAAACCATACCCTTGAAATATTTTCCGAAGGAATATGGTGGTGAAAATGGCTCTATACCCGATTTAATAATTGATTTTGAAAAGAAATTTTTTGAATTTAGGAATTATTTAAGAGAAAGTGAAATTAAATATGGCACTGATGAAAGCTTGAGGTTGGGCAATCCAATTGATTTTGAAAGTATATTTGGAATGGAAGGTTCATTTCGAAAACTAAATGTTGATTAGGAAATAGGAAAGTATACTTTTATATTTTTTAGTATTAAATCAATTGCATTTATATATTAAAGTTGATGTATTTTGAATTGTAAGAAAAAATAAATACTTGTTTAGCGTTTATGTTATAAATATAAATAAGCCTTTATTTGAATCTTCAAACCTTTTTGGAATGTTAAAATTAAAAGCAATTTTCGTTTCTTTTTAACAATTTTCAAAAATTTTTAAATTTTCTGGAGCTCTCTCTTATTCGAATCGAAATACAACACTTTCGTAAAACAATGTATAAGTCCTAGAAATTCGAATGATTTTCCTTTCGAATCAAAATACAGAGTAACCCCCTGATAAATTTTAAACTTTATGTAATTTTTAAATTTTATAAGTATTTTCTTATATCTGAATTTTTTAATGGGGAACAAAACCACAACGTCAGGATATCCCACAAGATTTTAGATAAATGTAAATTCTCTCCAGGAACTACACATCGACCTATTCCTCCGTATAGCAAGTGAGATATCATGAACAGGATATTAAAGTATAGACACTTTTAAGTGCCAGTTGAAAAACGTTCGCGTTGCGTTTTTGATTATCACCGTACTTTTTTAAAAGAGGAAAATCTGCTCGCACATAGATGTTTCTCCTTTGAGACCAAGTAATAGTGTTTATTAAAATTTTATTTTTTTGTCAGAAACTTTTACTGAATTTCTGATTTTTAATAAATATTTGACTGACATTTTTTAATTTCGCTTTGTCGATTTTATTATTTAAATGTTTCGTTAAGTTTTCAGTAAATTTTTCAAGCATTTTTGTGTTTTCGTAAAAGATATTTTTTTTATATTTTCGATTATTAAGGTAAAGTTGCCATAGAAATCGTTTATCATTTTTTTTTTTTAAATAAGACTAAATTCCATCTTTTTGGTAAATTTTTAGTGTGATTTTTTTTAGTACATTTTATTAATATAAATATTCTGTGATACTCTTTCCATCATCTTTTTTTTTTTTTAATTTTATTCAATCTTAAGTTTTTCTTATTCCTATTTAATATAGATTTAGTTTTTCTTGATAAATTTTAAAGTTTTTATTGCCCGATTTTGATTTTTAAGCGCCAAATAATTTCAATGCTTAACCAAATTAATTTGTTAATTCGCCATGTTATTTAAATTGAACCAAGGCGAATTAAATAAATCCAAAGCAACAAAGCGAAACATATAAAAAAGCTTTTTCTTTTACAAAAGCTTTTTTAAATTTGATAGCTGTCAAGTTTTAAACGAATGCTTTAAATTGCTTTTGACATTCCAATGAAAACAGTTGTTTGAAACACATTTGGCGAGTGATTGCAATTTTTTAAGTTCAAAAACACATTTTAATAATAAAAAAATGCTGCGCATAACAAAGGCTACAAATATTTTAAAAAATTGTGGAAGAATTTTGACAAATTTGCAAAACACAACGACTGCTACTGCAAATTTTTCTTCCATGCCAGAACCAAAAACTAATCCTGAAATTCTTTACACCGGCGTAAGTATTATTGTACAGACATTACTAAATGAATGCGTATGTTAATATAAGATATTGTGTAATTTTAAAATTAGCAAACAGTAGTTAGTGCATTATTTCTTTTAATGATGCTAAGAGAGTTTGAAGGCCAAACCAGTTTCCTTATAGCAGACGTACCGTTCTTGATTTTCTGCATTTTCGGCCTTTTACTTTCGAACCTGTACCGGCTTAGAGCTTTTTGTTGCCTTTCTGTAATAATTCTTAAATTTTAGAGAATAATTAATTAGTGATATGGAGATATGGCAGCAAACAAGCAGATCACTTATTGTTGCTTTTATGTATTTATTTTGCCAAATAAAATGCTAAGCCATTTAAGCACTGGGTGTTTCCTTGTTTGGAATTTATTCCGGCAATAACAAATGGCATGTGAAAGTCACAGCACACATTATCAGACGTAAAGTCAGTACTGCCAGATTGGTCGATTTTCTATTAAATTTTGGCGATTTTTTCCAGAATATATTTGGGCTTTAATCTGATTTAGCCAAGCTACTTTAATTCACAAAAAAGTATTCATGGTATCTTGAGTGTTACACGATCAAGTTTTGCCTTTTAAGTTTTAATTTAGGAACAAATCTAGTTTACGGACGCAGCTTAAAAATGAAAAAAAAGTTATCTACCGGGTGTAAAATTTAATTTTAAGCAAAAAATGTAAAATGAAAAATTTGGCGGCGACGCTTGGTTTCCGAGTTATGGGCCTCTCAAGTTTGTGTGGACAATATGGAATATATCGAATATTTTGTGGTGAAATGTGGCAATATGGGTATCATTGGAAAGGTAATTTCAATATCTATTCAATTTAAAAGGAAAATATTAAAAATAATAATAAAAAAATTTTTTTTTAATTTTCCGACCAACTCTTAGTTTTGGAGCTACGGACCTTTAAAATTTTTAAGTATAATATGGCATACCTACATTAAAGAATTTACGGCAAAATGAGATGTAAAAGGTATCATACATATTAAAAATTTATTTTCTTAAACAAAAATTAAAAAATTAACAAAAAATAGTTCAAGTCAAAAAATAAAAAAAACAACTTCTTTACAACAACTTAAATTACTTTATCATTTTATCTATAAAAAAATACAATTAATAGATAATTAATAGATAATTAAATTACCTTTTCAATGATACCAATATTGCCCCATTTCACCACAAAATACTTCATATATTCCATATTGTCCATACAAACTTGAGAGGCCCATAACTCGGAAACCAAGCGTCGCCGCCAAATTTTTCATTTTACATTTTTTGCTTAAAATTAAATTTCACACCCGGTAGATAACTTTTTTTTTCATTTTCAAGCTGCGTCCGTAAACTAGATTTAAGCCTTAATTTATTCACACTTTTTTACCAATACAATCATACTTTTAAAAATTGCTTTCAATTTTTCTTTCAAGTTGAGTGTTTTAATTTACATTCAAGAAAACAGCTGATTAAAATTCTTTTAAACTATTCTTCGTTTTTTTTTCTATAATTATTTTTCCGCCATAAGTTTTTACCATCCTGAAAAAATTGCTTTGTAGTTGCGTGCAGCCTACGTCACAGCTGTCAATATAATAAATTTTATAAAGGAATATGTGTGAAAAACATCAAAGAAAATCTTCATCGTGTGGCTTCAGGGTAATGGAAATCATTAAAAGAAAAAATGTAAACTAAATAAAATTGGCGGTCGCTTGAATTTTTAGAGTTATTGGCCGATTTCGATTGTGCACAACATTTTTAAATGTATCAGGTCAATATTGGTATCATTAAAAAGCATTAATATAACTATGAACGTTTATAGCTATGGCGTTACCCTATGTCTTGACTACAAATTGTTTTATCATATTAACTAACAAAATCTTTTCCAGACATAAAGTTCCCTTGTCTGGACCGTCAATATTGCTATCTTGTCTTTGTTATCGGTGTCCAGACGAAAGAGTTTCATGTCTTGATAAGATTGTAAGTCATCATGACAAAGCAATTGCTAGTCAAGACGTAGGATTAAAACATGTCACTAATGATCGAACACAGTGTTGCTATAAGGCTGATTTTAACAGCTGTCTAACTGAACTTAAGTCTGAAAATGGTTTTGTGTTTTACAAATTTAGATAGAGTGTCAAAACTGTATTTTCCATTCCGTAGTTTCCATTAACATAAGACCTTAAGAATTGGTAAAGAACACTTAATCACAGAATCGTTTAGATTGTTTTTTCGGTTCATCTGATAACTTTGTTAAAATACATACTTCACTGATAACGCGAAGAAGCAATATTATTAATAGCTGTTTGTGTATTAACTGTTTATTTTAAATATATTACAGGGTAACATTTCATTTGTTTGGATTTTAAATTAAAAATAATAAACTTCAGAAAGTGAAAACAAAAGTTATCATATCAGTTTGAGATCGTTTTGAATTAAATATTTATTAAATCTTATTCTTTTTAAATTTTTGATATTTACTTTTTGAGGAAAAAAGAAATATTATTTTTTGATTAATTTTTTTCAGCAAAAATATTTTTTGTTATGTATTTTTATTCAGAAATAAAGGTTTTGTTTTAATTTTTATTCTTTCAAGCATAGGTAAAAGTTATAAATTGTTTTTGTATATTCGAGCAAAGTAAATTTTTTTAGCAGAAATAAAGGTATTTTCAAACAGAAATAAAAATTTTTTGATTTTTATTTTTTTTAAATAATTTAAATCATGACACCTCGTGATTAATTTTTTTCGTTATTAGCTTCTCTGGTATTTAAACAAAACCTATATGATATTCTTGCAACACGACACATATTTGTTGCCATGTTGACGTAAAATAGTCGTGAGATATAAAAAAAATCAGCCATGCGAAATCAGATCTTGCGATATTCCACAAAAGGAAAGTTGACTTCGAATAGCTTCAAATTTAAAAAAATATAAATATGGCTTAGATAGCTTGCCCAGTTCAACGATCAAATAACCCACATAATGGCCAGAAACAAGAAGTGAATTTTGGAAACAAAGTTTATATTGTTTTGTTTTTAACTCTTGCAAGTGGAAGATGAAACCAAATGATGGTATTGAACTTAATTTAAATTTTATCACTTAGGAATAAAAAAAAAGAAAAGGAAATACGTTAAAAAAATTACCCTATAAAAACTGTGTATGTGTGTATGTGTGTATGTTTACTGTTTGTTCACAAATTTATTTTTTTTTTTTTTTATTATTTTAGTGAACTTAGAAAGTGCCCTGTAACGAGCTTTTAAATAAGGTTCTTTTATATCAACAATGAGAAAGCAAATATTTGCGAATATCAATAGTTTGCTTCCGATGTGATTTATGTAGTTGTGAAATTTTATTGTTTAACTTTTGTTTTTTTCTTTTTTATACAGACCTGTGACATTTTAATAACTAATGATGATATTACTTTAATGTAAAAATTCATTCATTTGTTTCTTTACGATTAAAGATTTAAGGAAATTTGCAATTACTGCGTGGAGATAAATACTTGAAAGTATCTATAAAATACAATTTATACACACATGAGCAGCTTTCTTTAGAATTGCTTTAAGTCCACTTTTTATTTCAATGGTTTGAGGAATATGGGATCATGTCAATAGGCTTATTTACTTAGGAATATTTTATACTATTGCTCTTCCAACACTTTCAAGGCCACCGCAATATAAAAATCATACCTATATCGATGGAATATTAAATGTGAGATTTCAAAAGTGCTCTTTTTTGGAGGTTTTTGTCTTTTTGAAACTTTAAAATTTTTTTAACAAGTTAAAGTTTTCACATTTTGTTTCGAAGTAAAACGGCAAAGTGCACAATTTATTTCACCAAGTGTTTTTCAAAATAATATGCAGAAAATGTAAGAAGCAACGACTCAACTGTCGTAATTATCTTAGTCTAGATAACCTTGCACCTCTAAAAAAAAATTTGCATGTATAACGGTTAAAGCTAACAAAAAATGTGAGCGAATTTTGTCTTTATTTTTTGATATATTTTTTTTTTTTTTTGTGAATGCGACGTTTTTGTTTTAAAGTGGATTTTTTTTTACTATTTGCGAAAATTATATATTTTTTTCAAACATTTATTTTTTTTTATTAGATTTTCATTAATAATGAGTGGTATAAAAGTAAATCGGGAAAAACTTTTGAGACCATCAATCCGGCAACTGCAAAACCTATTGCTGAGATCCAGTGTGCTGGCAAAGAGGATGTTGATTTGGCCGTTAAATCAGCAAGAGAAGCATTTAAGTAAGTAATTGCACAAAAATGAAAACTTTCTGCCTTTTGATTTTAGTTATTTTTTGGTTTATAATAAAATAGATTGGGTTCTCCCTGGCGTCGTATGGATGCTTCAAGTCGAGGTGATTTAATTAATTGTTTGGCAGATTTACTGGAACGTGATCGTGTTTACATGGCGGTAAGTTTTAAGAATTAAGAGTTTTGTGTAAAATGTTACAAAACTATATTTTGCCTTTTAAAAAGAGTTTGGAAACTTTGGACAATGGTAAACCATACGCCATGTCTTATAATGTGGATTTACCCATGGCTATTAAGAATTTACGTTATTTTGCTGGCTGGGCTGATAAAAATCATGGCAAAACTATTTCCATGGATGGTGATTTTATGGCTTACACACGCCACGAACCTGTAGGTGTTTGCGCTCAAATTATCCCCTGGAATTTTCCTGTACTTATGATGGCTTGGAAATTAGGTCCCGCCTTGGCCACTGGCAATGTGATTGTTTTGAAACCGGCTGAACAAACCAGCTTGACCGCTTTGTATATCGCCCAGTTAGTTAAGGAAGCTGGCTTTCCTGAAGGCGTTGTCAATGTTTTGCCCGGTTTTGGTGATGCTGGTGCCGCCCTGGCCAATCATATGGATGTTGATAAAGTGGCTTTTACCGGTTCAACAGAGGTGGGTAAATTAATTCAACAAGCTTCTGGCACATCCAATTTAAAACGCGTTACCTTGGAGCTGGGCGGTAAGAGTCCCAATATTGTTTTGGCCGATACTGATATGGATTACGCTGTAGAAACTTCTCATTTCGGTTTGTTCTTCAATATGGGTCAGTGTTGTTGTGCTGGTTCACGTACTTTTGTTGAGGATAAAATCTATGATGAATTTGTTGAACGCAGTGCTGAAAGAGCTAAAAAGCGTTCTGTGGGCAATCCCTTTGATTTGAATGTAGAACAGGGTCCTCAAGTAGATGAGGAACAAATGAATAAGATTTTGGGTTTTATAAACACAGGCAAACAACAAGGCGCTAAGTTGGTAGCTGGTGGCAAACGTCCTGATGGTTTACCGGGCTATTTTGTTGAACCTACAGTTTTTGCTGACGTCAAGGATGATATGACAATTGCACGTGAAGAAATTTTTGGACCTGTCCAACAGATTATTCGTTTCAAGAAACTAGATGAAGTTATAGAAAGAGCTAACAATTCTGATTATGGTTTGGCTGCTGCAGTATTCTCCAAAGATATCGATAAGGTCAACTATATTGTACAAGGCTTGCGAGCTGGTACTGTATGGGTCAATACTTATAATTCCCTCGCCGCTCAAGTTCCCTTCGGTGGGTACAAAATGTCTGGTCATGGTCGTGAAAATGGTGAATATGCTTTACAGAATTATACCGAAGTCAAGAGTGTTATTGTTAAACTGGCTCAAAAGAATTCGTAAATATCTGGTCTCGATTTTTAGCTTAAGTTTTTTCCTTATTATGTAATCCCAATATTATTTTAAACGTTTAGTAAAATGTTATCTTTTTTGTACATGAATTTATGTGTGTAATTATTTTAAGCGCGTACATCATCAATATCTGTAGTTATATTTACTCAACAGATAGGTTTCTGTAGATACCCAGCAAGAAATGAGTGAGGAAAACGTATACATACACAATTATCTACAAACACATTTGCAATAATTTTATACTGAAACAGCGTTGCCGTTGTATGGCTTTTCGTATTAAATTTAAATGAATTTTTTGTTTGTTAATTAAATCTAAGTTTTTGCTCAAAATTGATTAGCAAAGTTCAAAATATAGCGTATAAAAAGTTTTGTAATTAAATATGTTTCAAAAATCAAGCAATATTTTGACATCACACGTATACAAATGTTTACATTAAGTTTTTTATTTTCCCTTTAAGAAGTGATAGAAACTTTGTTCTACGCAGTGATGGATATTTCAGTGATTGTCATTTGATGGATGAAATGATGGTCACTGTTCTTGTAGGGTAGATAGTTTATCAAGGGAACCATTGCGAATTTTCAATTTTTCAGTATATATAAATAATTTCAATAATAATAAAAATTTTTTATTTTTTTTTATTTTTCATTATGGCATAATTTATTAGTTGTGATTAATTGCTAATAGACCTGTAAAATTTAGACACAATCAGAATGAAATGCATTTGCTGATTATAAATAGGATTTAAAAACAGAAAAATTTACAATCGAGAAGGATACGTAAAATGTTGACGACGGTTGTAGCGAATCAGAAAGTGTACTTCATTCTGCTGGTACCTAAATTTTACTTTTGTAATAACGACTAAGCCAAACTGAAAAATAATAATTCAATTTATTTGGATGAAATTTAAAAATGTGAAATTTCTATTACTATAAAGAATTCACAACGGTCGGATGAGGAAATTGACTTAGTTTAATGTGGACTTAAAAAAGTCGTCAGATAGATTGTTTTTTTTTATAGTAACTAGTTTTAACTTTAGAGCTTTCTTTATTACAGTTAAAATATTTACAATTTCTTTTTCAAAGGGTTATTATATATTTCTTTTTAATCTACGTCCAATTTTCGAAATGAACCGTCCAAACCGAACATACTCTCAAAATCGATAGGTTCACCGGGTCTCAAAAGCTCATTGGTGCCGTATTTTGCATTTTCCTTAAAATAGTCGGCATACTCTAACCATTTTGTATCAAAGTCCTGTAAAAGTTGATCGAATGAACCATTATCTCCTCCTAAATGATTGGGTAAATATTTCAAAGGTATTGCATTCATTAAATCACTGTAATCTTCGCCATAAACAAAAACCTAAAAATTGAGAAACATTATTTAATACTTGTTTTAAGTTAATACGGTCTAGTTAAATTAATGTGTTTCTTAAACTTACTCTCTTTTTAAGTTTTTCCGATAATAATGGTGTGAATATATTTAAAACAGTTTGAAAAGAGCTCGGTGCATTTATCATGTAATAGCCTTTTATCCGAAGAGGTAAAGATTTTGTATAAAATTGTACAGCTTTTCTTATAAAGCTGGGTGTGAATTTCATCACCATATTTAAAGAAATTTCCTTTAAATCAAATATAAACAAAATGCCATTAATGCAGGCATAAGGATCATCCATTAAAAAGATTTCGTGCATTGCATTTATCACACTATAAAGTTCTTCCATGTCAATCAGGCCTTTGGCAATATCGCCATCAAATTTAATGAAAAAAATACGGGGTCCATTGTCATTTAAGGGTGTAGGCAATGGTAGGCCATAACTAAAAATTTAAAAATAAATGTAAGTAATTTATTTTTTTTATTTAAAATTTTTTTTTTTACTTGCCCATAGTTAAACATTTTTTTAAAATTTGCATCGTTCACATCGGTGGCATTAAACATTTCGGGAAACTTTGATTTTAAAGTAAAGAAAAGATCGATTTTTTCTTTAGCTCGTTCCAAACTGTATTTACAACCACGCAAAAATTGTATTAGAAATTGATCGTCCAGGCGGGCATTTAAATGTGGTTCTTGTTCTATCCATGTTTTTAAGGCCTGCAGGTCGCTGGGTATTCTTGATGTTACTTCACCCAATTCAGTTTCGGCCACTTTTTGTAATTCACTTGGTAATGCTTTAATATTTGCCATATTAGACTGCTTAGCTCAGTTGGCGTTAAAGTTTAAATTGAAACTGAATTGAAAAATTAAGAAAAGTATTTAAAATAAGAATAAATTAATTTGAATAATCATTTTACAGCGCTTTTCACATACATACATAATTATAATTATAAAACAAGTATTTTCAATGGTACGACATTCATGATTATTAAACATTTAATGTCAACATTAAATTGCATAAATTAAATTAAAGAACAAATTTATTTGTTTAGATTGCAGCCTGACAAGTCTAAAGGGCATATAGATTAATGACAATTTTTTGCCATCAGAAATACTCAGCAAATTTTCATAAACAAAAGTTACTCCATGTCGCATGCAGCTTAAGAAATTTGCTCAATGCTTTTGTTGTGATAAAAAAAAGAAACATAAATTGATAACAGTTTGAACTAACGGGCGGGCATTAAACTCGTTGCCAGATAAGTTAAACAACAAAGGACATTTGTTTAAAGTATTTCAATTTATAATACTTTCATAGAAACAGCTTACTTACATAATAGAGAAAATAGCTGCAATAAGGATATGAGTGTGTGGAATATAAAAATCACTACAGTCTTGATTACTACGCTCATTAATAAACAATTTCACTTTAAAAAATCGGCAAATTTCTTTGCTAATATAACGAGTGCTTGTTAAGGTTTGTTATATTGTATTTGTAAAAAATGCAGCCCTAATTGAATGTGATAACAAATAGGATTTAAAATTAAATATAATAAAGTATTTTTTCATAAATGTGCTATAAATACTTAAAAACAATTTTGAAAATAAAAATTAATAAACAAGAGTGCTATACGAGGGCTGCTATATATATTTCTGGCCTGGCAACACTGAGTGCTGCCAAGTGCAATCTAACATTTCCATTGAAAAGTTTGTCATATTTAAACATAATCGTACTCAAAACGTTTTGACGTACGACCATTATTTGTGTTGTTTACAGTGATTTGAAAAAATTAATATAGAAAAAAATGGAATTAACTCGTGAACATTTTCGTGCCATAATTTTTCACAACTTTCGACGTGGATTATCACGACAAGAGTGCATTGATGAACATAAATCTTTGTATGGCGATGAAGCACCATCCTATAGCACTGTGAAAAATTGGTATAATGAATTTAATCGTGGCCGAAGCTCGCTCAAAGACGAATTCCGTGAAGGTCGTCCAAAAACGGCTGTTGTGCCAGAGAACATTGATGCCGTGCGTGAACTCATAATGCAAGATCGACATGCGGCATACCGAGAGATAGAGACATCCTTGGACACTTCTTTCACCAGCATACATTTGATACTGAATGAACACCTGGCCGTAAAAAAGGTTTGTTCTCGTTGGATCCCGGACAATTTGAAAGTCGCTCAAAAAAAGGCTCGTGTCGATTGGTGCAAAGAAATGTTGCAAAAATACGATTGCGGTGCTTCAAAAGACGTTTATAAGATCGTCACAGGTGACGAATCATGGATCTATGCGTATGAGCCCGAAACGAAACAATAATCGGCCGTGTGGGTCTTCAAAGACGAGCAAAATCCAACGAAAATTACTCGTGGAAGAAGCACTTCGAAGCAAATGGTCGCCTGTTTCTTCGGCAAAACTGGTCATGTTGCGACTGTTCAGCTTGAGCAACGTAGGACGGTCACTTCTGAGTGGTACACTACAATTTGTTTGCCTGAAGTCATCGGAGAAATTCGAAAAACCAACAAGAGAAGACGAATCATTGTTCACCATGACAATGCGAGCTTTCACATATCGGCTCAAACCACAGCGTTTTTGACCGGCCAAAACGTCGAATTAATGGGTCATCCGCCGTACAGCCCTGACTTGGCACCTAATGACTTCTTCTTGTTTCCGCACATCAAGAAAAAAAATGCGTGGCCAACGATTTTCGTCGCCAGAAGAAGCTGTTGAAGTGTTCAAAAACCATGTTTTAGAGGTGTCTCAATCGGAGTGGAAAAAGTGCTTCGACAACTGGTTTGAGCGCATGCAAAAGTGTATAAATCATGCTGGAGAATACTTTGAAAAACAATAAAACCATTTTTGATTATAAATATTCGCATTTTCACTATTAGGCCAGAAATATATAGAGCAGCCCTCGTATTAGGCTATGCCGAATCTTATATACTCTTCAACATATATGTAAATCTAGTTTAATGAAGTAACTCTAATCAAAAAACAAATATTGGGGTGACAGAAATTTAAAAAAAAATTAGTAAAAAAATGTTAAGTACGATAAATAATTTTACATAAGAATTTCATCAGCTCTTAATGAAACATCTCTTCAAAAGCTTGTAAATGCTATCCATATTGATATCTTAAAAAATAGGGTGCGCAATCGTACTTTTTTATGCAAATTTCAGAGGCTCATAACTCGGAAAATATAGGCGGGCGACAGACAATTTTTTCACTTGATTTTCATTTTTTAAATTATTTAATTCTCTATTGCTCCATATATTTGTTTTTTTTTTTATTTGGAGTAAATTCATTAAACTAGATTTGTTCCAAATGATATGGAAAAATAAGAGGTAGGTCCGATCTTGCTGATTTTCAATAGCAAAATTTTCGACACTATGTCGGATTTATTGGCGTATTTAAATGTTCTCTAGCTCATCTAGTGCCTTGGCAAAGTTGATTTAAATTCAGAAGAACAGACGAACATCGCTTAATCGATTTCGCTATATATAAGAATTCAGAATATACAGTAAGGGACAAAATTGTTTACGATGTTATTTAATAAGTAAAGCCACGTGTGTGAACTTACTGAGCGTTAATTTTCTTCAAAAAGTTTTAATAAACTTCTGGTTTTTTCTGTATGATTTTCTTTTAAAGTAAGTAGAATTGTTTAAACATAAAACTAAATAAACAAAGCGTCATACAAAATTTAAAAGAAGGAGTCTCATATCGCGAAATTGCCAAAAAATATATCAGTGGGCTTTGTGTGTAAAATAAAAAAACAAAGTTATATACAGATCACAAGCAATAAAGCAGGTCGCCCAAAAGAACTTTCGCCAGCAGATTGTCGCTAAGCTAGACGATTAATCGTTACTGGTGCAGTCAATACCGCAGTTGAGGTCAAAAAAATGCTACATGAAGAACATAATTTAGATGTTAGCACCAAAACCGTCCGAAGATGCTTAGAGTGGATTGAAAGCCACAGCAAAAGTAAAAAAAACGCTTTTAAGCAAAAATAATCGCAAAAACCGTTTAAAGTTTGCAAAACAATTGAAGAGAATGGAATTAAACTCTTAGACTGGCCTCCTCAGTCACCGGACTTGAACCCCATAGAGCACTTTTGGTCCGTTTTAAAAAGAACAATTTTTGCCGCAAATACCTGACCTAAGACCGTGAATAAACTCTAGGAGCGTGCCGTCGAAGCCTGAAATAAAATTGATCCGAAAATGCTGACAAATGTGGTAAAAAGCATGCCAAGAAGCATAAAGGCAGCACATGGAAGACATACTAAATATTAGAAATAAAAAAATAATCAAGTATTTCTATTGCGGTCATAATTGTTCACATTTGGAGTTCTACATTAATAAATATTTTAGTATAATTCACATAGAGCTTTTTGAATTTTTCTTATTTTTAAGTTCTGAAATGCTAATTGATTTGAAATGTTTGAAAAAATTAAAATAAAAACATCTTGCAAAATTTGTTAGTAGTAATAATTTCGTGAACAATGTGTCCCTAACTGTATATACTTTATGGGGTCGGAAATGGAAATTGTAGAACTTACAAACGGAATGACAAATTTAGATATACCCTTTTTTCGCCCATTGTGAAGGTAAAGTAACTAAATTCCACTTTAAAATTTAAAAGTGATTTCGATGCGAAGATTCATTCTGATAAAGCAATTTGCAGAATGTCTAACTAATTAATCACAATTCTTTTTCAAAATATAAAATTAAAAAAATCTAATGTGTTTTTTTCAGCTGTTCATTTATAACAAACAGCTCTCTTACTAAATCTTAAAAAAAACTGCAAGCTGACGATTAAAAAAAATGTAAATAAATAAATAATAATTATAAAATTCGCAAAAAATAAAATTTGAATAAAATTATTTCCACTTTGGAATTTAATAATGGTTTCATTACGAATATAATTTTCTTTTTCGAAGATCCAATTTGTAGAATTAAAAAAATTTTCAATCGGAATGCAGTTCTGTGATATGCCGATAAATTTATTTTATTTATAAAATGACAGCCGATATTAAAAATTTGAGCGTGTAAATAAAAGCAAAATAAAGTCACATAAACAAGTTTGTAGCCAACTTCTTTTATAATAGAACAAATTTTTTTTAAACATTTGTGAATTAAATCTAATTAATTCATATTCAAAGTTGTTTAAAATAAATTAAATACAATTTATTTTCTCCACTACTTAATCCACATCCAATTTACGGAATGAACCGCCTAAACCATATATGCTGTCAAAATCAATTGGTTTGCCAGGTCTCAAGAGCTCATTTGTACCATAATTTGCATTTTCCTTAAAATAACTTTCATATTCTACAAGTTTCTTTTCTAGATCCCTTAAAATTTCTTCAGTTGGACCATTTTCTCCGCCCAAATAGGTAGGTAAATATTTGATCGGTATGTTAGTATCTAAATTTGTAAAATAATTTTCGCCATGAATAACAATCTAAAATTATGATGAAAAAAATTTTTATTATAATTAAATTATTATTTTATAAGTTCTCTGACATAAATTAAAAAAAAATAAAATTTATATCATACCCTTTGTTGAAGTTTTTCAGAGAACATTGGTACAAATATATTTATAACAGTTTGAAAAAAACCAGGTGCATTTAACAAATGTAATCCCTTAATGCGAAAAGGCATAGATTTCTCGAAAAATTGTATAATTTTTTTCAGAAAACTAGGCGTTAATTTCAACACAAGATTTAATGAAATATCTTTTAAATCTGCCATAAATATAATGCCATTTATACAAGCATAAGCATCTTCCATTATCATGATTTCATGCATTACAGTCACCACACTGTACAGATCTTCTAAATCAATCAAACCTTTACCAATATCACCACAAACATTCATGAAAAAAATTCGAGGTCCATTGTCATTAACAGGTCTTGGTAGAGGCAGACCATGCCTGAAAAGTAAAAATATTTATTTATTAGATTTATGTACGAGTATTCATCAGATTTTATATTTATATTAAAAAAAAAATTTTTTTTATCCGGAATGGTTTTTATTCCAGTATTAACCATTTTGATCGATATTGTTTTACATTGTTCAGAAGTTTAAATTATCCATTTTTATATAAAAAAGTTTTTTTATTTTTATTTAAAAAGTTTTTTTTTCAGTATTCTTTTCCAATCGTTTTTTAAATACAAATTTTCTAGTAAATTTTAACATAGAAAGTGCAAGGCGAATTCACATAAGGTGGCAGCGCGGCTACAACAATACAACAATAAAAAGAAAAACAGGCACTTAAGTGTATGATAAACTTTAGAACACAAACAATTACTACACTTTTTTCTTACCCTTTTCAATAATGTTTTTACTAAGATTCGTTTTTTAAATTGATTTAAAACTCTTCTTACAATTCTTTTTTAAAGAATAATAAAAAAAGAAATTTTGTGATATAAAATGATTCACTTTTGACGGCCATTCTACACATTACAAAATTAAACAAAAAATTGTCAGCTGCCGCAACGATGCCAAATTAATTCGCCTTGAGAAAGTGTTGAGTTGAGCTGTAAAAATTTCCTTTTTTAAATTAAAAAATTTTATCACTCACAATGAAATTCTAAAAAAAAATCAGCCACGTGTGATTTGGAGTCACACACAAAGGATTTCGGATCATGTATGGACCACAAATTAATTTTCAGTTTTATTTATTTATTTTTTTATATGCTTCACCATAAAAAGTGGAAAAAGGATATATCTTAGTTTGTCATTCCATTTGTAATTTCTAAATTAAAAAAAAAAACAATACCTAACTCATTAAGAGCCAATGATATTTTTTTAATGGTAAGGTGGACCCTAATAGTTTTTGTTTTTTTTTTGTTTTTTTGATTGAAGTTACTTCACTAGATTTACATGTGTGGTGAAGGGTATATAAGATTCGGCATTGCCAAATATATCTGTTTATTGTTTTGTTTAAATTATATTTTGATTTTTGTTTTCGTTTTGCTGAATAATTATGATTGCGTCATTTTAGATTAATAAAAACGATATTAATTGTATTTACCCAATATTAAACATTTTTCTAAATTTAGCATCATGTACATCGGTGACATTAAATAAGTTTGGAAATTTTGATTTCAATGTGTAAAATAAATCTATTTTTTCTTTAGCTCGTTGCAAACTATATTTACAACCACGTAAAAATTGTATTAAAAATTGATCATCCAGTCGGGCGCTTATGTGTGGCGCCTGTTCTATCCAAGTTTTTAGAGCTTGCAGACCTTCGGGTATTTTTGCTGGTACTTCACCCAATTCACTTTCAGCTATTTTTTGTAATTCTATCGGTAATGATTTTATATTAGCCATACTCTTCTGTTAAGGTCTTTAGATCTTTAAACGTTAAAGTTTAAGTTAAAACTGATCAGATGTGTTTTCTATGCTTAATTTAATAATCATAAAAAAATCAAACAAATTTTAATATTAAGATTAAAACAAATGCACTTATTTATAAACTGTTCTGAAAAACAAGTATTTTTATACCCTTCACCACAGGTGGAAAATGATATATCTTAGTTTCTCATTCCGTTTGTAATTTCTAAAATATTCATTTCCGTCCCCACAAATTATATATATTCTGTGTTCTTATGCATAGCGAAGTCGATTGAATAATGTCCGTCCGTCTGTCTAAATGTCGGTGTTCCTTTTGAAATCTATTTTTCCAAGTAAGCCAATAAATCAGACGTAGTCTTGAAAATTTTCTTATTGAAAATCAGCAAGATCGGTCCATGTTCTTGAGGCTGCGGGCAAAACATCACGCCTACCTCTAATTTTTTTGTATATTTTTTTAACTTTTTTTCAGGTGGTTGTCTTTACTATTCACCCTACTTCACTTCTTGCTACAATTATAGTAGCTGGTACAACAATTCCAAGCAAAACTTACAATTTTCGCTGCTTATTTTGAATAGAAAAACCTAAATGGTAAGAAAGAATTTCTTATGCCGATTTAAACGTGTAGTAAAACATATATAGTGAAGGGTATATAAGATTCGGCATAGCCGAATATTGCAGTTTTGCTTATAAATAAATTCATAATTTTATCAGACTTAAAGTTGTTTTCTTGTTTTGTCTAGAATTTTTTTTTAATTAAAGTTTAATAAACAGCTTTACGAAGTTGAGAAAATGGTAAGTAAAGAAAGTTACTTTCTTTTAATTCAAAAACGAATCTAAATACGATTTTCGCAATATAAAATAATGATCTTAATAATATCTTTAAAAAATATTGTTGATCTAGTCAAGCTAGCAGATCAAAAACGAATACACTAGAGCCCCGAATTGCTTCGTCCCGATTTGCGTCGCTTTTTAAAAACTGAAAAAATTAGATTTGTGTCGTTGCAATTTCAAGTTGCGTCGTTTTTACCGCGATTTGTATAACTTTGATTTCGATTTGCGTCGCTTTTTAAAAACTGAAAAAATTAGATTTGTGTCGTTGCAATTTCAAGTTGCGTCGTTTTTACCGCGATTTGTATAACTTTGATTTCGATTTGCGTCGCTTTTTAAAAAGTGAAAAAATTAGATTTGTGTCGTTGCAATTTCAAGTTGCGTCGTTTTTACCGCGATTTGTATAACTTTATTTTCGATTTGCGTCGTTTTGTTTTCGATTTGCGTCGCTAAAAACAGTAAAATTTTTTACTCCAGCATTGTGGATTATCATTTTTCGCATTTTTTGTACCTGATTTAAAATATTTTCTGTCTTATAGAATTTTTACAACTTCTGGCAACACTGATCGTCAGCTGTTCGTTTAAAATTTTTAAATTGCGTAAAATAAGGGGAATTTTTTGTTTTTTTTTAAATGTTTTTTCTTAATCTTTTGTTTTGTTATTTCTTTATAATTATTTTAAACATTTATTAAAGTAACTGAAATAAATAAAATGTATTCATACTTGTGTTTTTTTTTATCAAAAGTAAAAATTTTCCGCATTAACGACGCAAATCGGGGCTCTGGTGTAATTGTAAAGAAGAATACTAAACTTGCCTCGGCTTGCTTACTCTCTTATTAATTTCTGATTTGTAACTGATATCACAGATTTTATTTCTCGTCTTTAAGTATTTTAAGCCAATAGGACATCTTTATTCATAATATGGCTGCAAGACTAGGTTTGAGTGTATATTTTTTCATCCATAAATCACTTTTCTACCACCTAAAGGGGTTGCCTTTTTTAAAGCTGCCTAATTTTTTGTGAGAATTATTTAGTAATCCTCTCTCTTAGAAGCCTTCAATCTCTTATTAGAACGTTTATTCACCCTTCTGACAAAAAGTCGAAATTCGGATAAAACTAAAAAAAAAATTATTAAAATCTAAATTTCTTCGTGTTTTTTTTAGTTCCTAATCCAGCAGGAATACTTTTAACAAATAATTTTATATATTTAAACAGAACAAAAAAAAAAAAAAAACGATTTTAATCATTAATGATGTTGAAGTTTGAAAACCTTCTATTATTTTGTGGGTGACGTTTTCAAAAACTTTGTCTCATAGGCTTAAAGTAGAATACTAATTGGTTGGCATTTTAGGATCTTTTCCATATTTAAATTAAAAACAATCAGGCAAGTTTTTAAGCACAATGGCATTAATTTCATCTTAGCCTGTGGCTTTATTAAGGCCGGGGCACATAGAATCCGTCATACGTTAAACTTTGACAAATTCAACTGACAAGTAAGTTAAAATACATGTTTTCTTATGAGCGCTGTCATAATCAATACGTGTCCGTCAACGCAAAGTACGAAAGTTGGTCAACTTTTAACTTTTGAATTCTTTGACAAATATCAACTTTCTTTTAACTCTTGCTATATTTCAGTTGTGTTTTGTGATTTAAATAAAACAATTTTGGTGCCAAACAATAAAATACAAATTTAATTAATTTAAAAAGTAAATAATATACAAATTAAATTTAAAAGTGAATAAAAATAGAGAGCAAGCTTTGGTTTAACATCCGTCAGCGAAGTATTCATTGTGCCAACCTCATCCGTCGTTACATTAACTTTTGTTGAATTTGTCAAAGTTTAACGTATGACGGATTCTATGTGCCCCGGCCTTTATTTTCTAATGAAAATACGTATGACTTTACTTCAATAACATTTTTGTTTTAAAAATATTACTAAGTTGATTATATTCAATTAATTCATATTTAATGTTGTTTAAAATAAATTACATAAAAATAATGTTTTTCCCCTCCTCTAGCACTTAACTCAATCCACATCCAATTTACGGAATGAACCGCCTAAACCATACATGCTGTCAAAATCAATGGGTTTGCCAGGTCTCAAGAGCTCATTTGTGCCATAATTTGCATTTTCCTTAAAATAACTTTCATATTCTACGAGTTTCTTTTCTAGATCCCTTAAAAGTTCTTCAGTTGAGCCATTTTCACCGCCAAAATAAGTAGGTAAACATTTAATCGGTACGCTAGTCTCTAAATTTGTACAATAATTTTCGCCATGAATAACAATCTAAAAGGGAAAAAAATATATAAATAAATAATTATCTTATAAGTTCTCTTGCAAAGATTTTAAAATTTGAACTTACCCTTTGTCTGAGTTTTTCGGAGAACATTGGTGCAAATATATTTATAGCCGTATGAAAAAAACCAGGTGTATTTAACAAGTGAAACCCCTTAATGCGAAAAGGCATAGATTTCTCAAAAAATTGTATAATTTTTTTCAGAAAACTTGGCGTCAATTTAAACACAAGATTTATTGAAATATCTTTTAAATCTGCCATAACTATAATGCCATTTATACAAGCATAGGCATCGTCCATTAACATGATTTCTTGCGTTACAGTCACCACACTGTACAGATCTTCCATATCAATCAAACCTTTACCGATGTCACCACCAACATTCATGAAAAAAATTCGAGGCCCGTTGTCATTAACAGGTCTTGGCAGAGGCAAACCATACCTAAAAAGTAAAAATATTTATTTATTAGAATTATATACATACATAAGTATAATCAATTTAGGTTTAGAGTATTGTTTTGAAATTGTTTTCTATCACAAAATATGTTATTTCTATACATTCATCTGTACATCAAATCACTTGAGTTCTTTTTAAGACATAAAAAATGGAAGTAAAAATTAAAATAAAGGCTTTGAGGGCTATTTCAGTTTATGAAACAAATTGAAATTATAGGACATTAAGCGTTTTTTTTCGGCCTTTGCAGCTTTTCTTTGAAATTAAACAATCAAGATAAAAGTCATTAAAAATCCCATTTTAAAGAAAGACGAATAGTCGAAAGGAAGCAATAAAAATTATTTTTTAATTACTTGACAATACAATAAAACAGATTTTTCAGCATTCTCCTCTGCACGATTTTTAAATACAAATTTCATGGCGAAATTATGTACGAGGTGGTGGCAGTGGCGAATTTATTCATTTTCGCTGCTGCAAAAATATCAAACTCTATAAATAAAAAAAAGGGGAACATTTTTTTTATATAAAGTGGTACATAATTTCGCCATGATAAACGTTCTAGTAAATTGTAACGTAGAAAGTGTAAAGTCGGATTGAGATTTAAAAATTTTCTTTTTTAAAATGAAAAAATCACTCACACGCCACGTGCGAGTTGCAGTCACACAAAAACATTTCGTATCATATGTGACCCACAATTTAATTTTCAGTTTCAGTTTTATGCTTTTATGCCCTTCACCACAGGGCGACAGAAAATTAAAAAATAAGAAAATACATCAAGTAAAACAGTTGGTGCTCGCCCATATTTGCCGAGTTATAGGCCTCTGAACTTTTCATAGAAAAGTACGAAATACTAAAATGAAATACTAAAATTTTTTAAAATGCTTAACCCATTAAGAGTCGATGACATTTTGCTGTAAGATTATATATAGTAATTAATTTTTTTAAACTTTCTTTGTTTTTTTGATTGGAGTTACTTCAGTAAATTAGATTTACATTTATGGTGAAGGGTTTATAAGATTCGGCATAACCGAGCACTTAATTGTTTGTATAAATTATATTTTTATTTTTTGTTTCCTTTTTGCTTTAAAAAAATTCAAATAACATTTCTTGTTTTAAATATACGTTAACTTAATTAATTGTGTCTTTTAAGATTAAAAAAAACAGTATTTATTGTATTTACCCCATATTAAACATTTTTCTAAATTTAGCATCATGTACATCGGTGACATTAAATAAGTTTGGAAACTTTGATTTCAATGTATAAAATAAATCTATTTTTTCTTTAGCTCGTTGCAAACTATATTTACAACCACGTAAAAATTGTATTAAAAATTGATCATCCAGTCGGGCGTTTAAGTGCGGCGCTTGTTCTATCCAAGTTTTTAGAGCTTTCAGATCTTCGGGTATTTTTGCTGGTACTTCACCCAATTCACTTTCAGCTATTTTTTGTAATTCTATCGGTAATGATCTTATATTAGCCATACTCTTCTGTAAAGATCTTTAGATCTTTAAACGTTAAAGTTTAAGTTAAAACTGATTCAAATGTGTTTTCTATGTAGAATGAAAAAATCATAAAAAAATCAAACAAATTTAATAATAAGATTAAAAAAATTTTACTTATTTACAAAAACACCTAAGAAACAAGTATTTAGAAGTCAGTTAATAATTATTTACTAGACTTGAAGTTGTTTTTTATTTTTTTTTTTTTTTTTTTTTTTTGAAAGAGTTTAATAAACAGCTTAATGAAGTCAAGAAAATGTTGAGTAAAGAAACTTACCTTGTTTTAATTCAAACACAAATCTAAATACAATTGTCGCAATATAAAATACTCGTAATGATCGTAATAATGTTTTTAAATAAATAAATTTGATTAGCCAAGCTAGCAGATTAAAAATGAAAAATTATAAAGAAGAATACTAAATTTGCCTCGACTTGCTTGCTCTCTTATTGATTTCTGATTTGTAACTGATATCACAAATTTTATTTCTCGTCATTAAGTATTTTAAGCCAATAGGACATCTTTATTAATAATAGGGCTGCAAGACTAGGCTTGAGTGTATATTTTTTCATCTATAAATCACTTTTCAGTTGCTCCGTTCTACCACCTATTGCCTCTTTGCCTTTTTTAAAGCTGCCTAATTTTTTGTGAGAATTATTTAGTAATCCTCTCTCTTAGAAGCCTTCAATCTCTTATTAGAACGTTTATTCACCCTTCTGACAGAATACATCGAAATTCGAATATAACTAAAAGAGTTTTGTTTTAATTTATTTAAATATAATTTATTTAAATATAATTTATTTAAATTTTAATTTCTTTATGTTTTTTTTTAATTCTTAACCCAGCAGAAATACTCTGAATAAATATTTATACATAATTCAAATTAATCGATTTCAATCCACATCCAGTTTTCGAAATGAACCACCCAAACCGTATATACTATCAAAATCAATGGGTTTGCCAGGCCTCAAAAGCTCATTGGTGCCATAGTTTGCATTTTCCTTAAAATAACTTTCATATTCTAACCATTTTTTATCGAACTCTTTTAAAAGTTGATCAGTCGAACCATTCTCCCCGCCTAAGGAGGCTGGTAAATATTTAATTGGTATAATTTTCTGTACATTGTCAAAGCTTTGTCCATGAACAAAGATCTGGATAGAAGAGAAAAGAAAACATTTTTTTAAACTTTTTTTAAAGTAAAGTTTTGCTTCTTAATAATAAATTTGTTTTCTTCATAATTCTATGCAAAATTTAATTTAATGCAATAAATTAAGTAAAATTTTTGTTTATAAAAAATATATAATTGTGATGAGAGATAAATATGCAAATAAATTAATTTATAAAATTAAAAAAAAAATTAAAATTATAAATTTATTCTAGGACTCAATAAAAACAGAGAAATGTTATGATAATAATACACGATGCTCTATAGTAAACTAAACTTTTATATAAGCCAAAAAATATTTTTCCTTAAGTACATAAACTTCATTAACATTATGAGAATTATTTTTGAAGCCCACAGATAAGTTTTCAAGCTTTCAATCAAAAACAAAATTAATAGCTTTTTCAATCTTACCCTTTGTCTTAGCTTTTGCGATAATAATGGTAGCAAAATACTCAGAACACCGTGGAAAAATCCCGGTGTATTTATCATATGAACACTTTTTATGCGCAAAGGCAAAGATTTCTCATAAAATTTAACGATTTTTCTCAGAAAACTTGGTGTAAATTGAGACGCCATATTAATTGTTATTTGCTTTAAATCTAAAATGTATACAATGCCATTTATGCAGGCATAGGGATCATCCATTATTATTATTTCATGCATGGCATTTGCTACTTGAAATAAATCTTCAATATCAAACAGACCTTTGCCAATGTCATCATCAAATTTCATTAAATATAAACGAGAACCAACATCATTTAGGGGTTTGGGCAACGGTATTCCAAATCTTAAATAAAAAATTAATTTTATAAATATTTGTTTTAACACAATATATGTATTTTCTTTAATATTTACCCCTGTTTGTAAATTTTTCGAAATTTTGCATCGTTTATATCGGTGACATTAAATAAATCAGAAAATTTTGATTTCAAAGTGAAAAATGAATCAATTTTAGTTTTAGCTCGTTCCAAACTATATTTACAGCCACGCAAAAATTGTATTAAAAATTGATCATCTAGGCGAGCATTTAAATACGGTTCTTGTTCTATCCAAGTCTTTAAAGTCCACAAATCGTTAGGTATTCTTGCTGTTACTTCACCCAATTCAATCTCAGCAACTTTTTGTAATTCAATTGGTAAAAATTTTATTTGTAACATTTGTACAAGTTAAACGATTGTCTAACGTTTACTTTAAAATTATTACTAAATTTATTTTTAAGTAAAATAAGTGTTGAAATTTTAATTTAAAATAAAGTAAAAAAAAATCAAAAACATTATTAATTTTTTTACAAATACATATTGTTCCAGTAGCGTTTAAAAAGAAGCTAAACTTTTAATTTTTTCACTTACTTAAGAAGTAAACATAGAAATTTACTGATAACGCTGTAACGGTAGCTCGAGGAAAAGTTATTTTTTTTATATATAAAATATTAAAATAAAAAAATATTACTGTCACAATTGACAGCCAAAAATAATTTTTACATGTTTAAATTTTTATATTGTAAGAAAGCATTTTAACAGGAGACAATTTTTTTGTGGTCATTAACGAAGGAGGAATAATTAAAAAGGAGTGACTTTAAGTAGTCATTATTGTTAGAAACCGGTTGTGGTATAATACTCGCTTGTTACTTTGTGATAGGTCTCTCTTAGAAAACGAGTCATAAAAATTGTATTAAAATTTTGTCTTGAAAAATTTCTAAATAAATAGGCCACAGAAGTTTAAAACTTGTAAAATAATAAACAATTATTTTTAATAAAAATAACAAAAATTATGGTGCAATTCTTTTTTATCTTTTACACAAAAAAAAAAAAAAAAATAAAAACAATTTTTATCGTTCCTGTTTTTTTAAGAAAAGTTGTTCTGTAGGAAATTTTAAGACGAACGATTAAGATTTTCTTATTTTCTTATATTTGCAATTCTAGCTTAGAAGAGATATTGAAGAAAAATTATTGTCGTGTAAGAAAAATGACTGAACCAAGGCGAATTAATCTTACCAGGTGGCATCGTTGCGGCAGCTGACAATTTTTTGTTTAATTTTGTAATGTGTAGAATAGCTGTCAAAAGTGAATCATTTTATATCACAAAATTCCTTTTTTTATTATTCCTTAAAAAAGAATTGTAAGAAGAGTTTAAAATCAATTTAAAAAACGAATCTTAGTAAAAACGTTATTGAGAAGGGTAAGAAAAAAGTGTAGTAATTAATTGTGTTCTAAAGTTTATCATACACTTAAGTGCCTGTTTTTCTTTTTATTGTTGTGTTGTTGTAGCCGCGCTGCCACCTTATGTGAATTCGCCTTGAACTGAACTAAAAGGATAAATAATAAATTTATCTTTAAATATGGCAGCGCTGCAAATTTTAATGTTGGTGTAGATAGTAATCGATATGGAATACAAAACACCTTTTTTTGGAATTTTGTCTGTCTGTGTGTCTGTCTGTTTGTGTTCGCATCACGTAAAAACTGTTGAAGGGATTGATTAAAATATAGAATATTTTTTTTCATAAAAAAATTTTATTTCGTAAAGAAACTTAAAATAAAAATGTGAAAGCACTAAATTTTACCGGTATAATGTTACCAGAAGTTCTGGTCCAAAACAGTTGTCAGTACATTTTATTTTTGTTGATATAAAATTTTAACCTTTGTTTACAGAACTTAACAACAAATGATTAAAAACACATTTTTCTAAATTTTAATTTTAAGAAAATTAGAAATTATACGCAGACACTACTAGTCAGACATAAAATATATTTCAAAATCTTAAACAATTCATTTAAGAAAACCGCTAGTTTTTCTAATCGTTTTAATAGCAAATTTTCAACTATTGCATTTTTGCGTTTTCTGTTCTTGCTTTGAAATCATGTTTTGTATTTTGAACTTTTCAATGAAATCAACTTGAATCATTTGAAAAAAATAAATAAACATTGAAAGCTGTTTTTTCTACAACGTATAAATTTTGTTAATCAACACTCAACGTTAAAGTAAATTGCTCGTTAATTTTAATTAAAACTTATTTGCATAATTAGTGATTTTAATTAAAAATAACAAAGTGATTTAAATATTTTTGGCAAAAAATTGCAAACTAGTGTTAAAGTTTTAAGCATCTGAATGTAAAGAAAAACAACAGGTTTGTTATTCGACTTTTAAATTAGATTTAAATTTTTGTTTAATTATCATTTTTAATAATAATAAATTAATTAAAACTTTTAAATTTCCTTTATTATAGTTTTTTTTTCATGTTTGGTGTTTGTTTTTAATATAAGATATTTAATAATAAAAAGACTACTTGTTTTTTATTGAAGGTAATTTATTTTATTTTAAGACACCAGCAACTTTTTATGAAACTTGCGATTTATATGGCGCATGTTTATTTCTACGATATCAGTTATTTTTAATCTTGACTAGAAACCAAAGCGTAAATTAAATTAAGGTATTGCAACCTTAAGAAAATAATTAAAACAAAATGTCTTTCTCCATTAATATTTAGAAATTCACTTATTTACCGTTTTACGGTACCTTCCGCTATGCTTTAATAAAAGTGTTGTCAACCATAAAATAATTTAACTGCTGTCTGCTTTACATTTTTATAAAAATTATGCATTACAAAATAATAAAAATTTAGCAGCTGATTTATCGAGAAAAATTTACTAAAACAGTGAAACATGTTATTATCATGATGACTTTTAAATCGCCAAAATTTCCACATGTGGCGTTTTAGTTTTTTTTAACTTGATTAAGCTTTGAAAGCAATAAACTTATTTTTGCTGAATTAAAGATTTAGTATTTGTTGAATTGTATGAAACTTCGCTTTTTTTTGGTAAAGATTTAAATTGTCGACTACATTGTCATTTTTACAAGATATTTTTTTTTTAACTGTTTGATTGCACATTCTTGTTTTATTTTTTGTGTTTAAAAACCAAAAAATATTTTATCCATAAAATTTTACGCATGCAAAAGCATTGTATTGTTTAATTGAGTTTGAAAAATAAAAAAATTCTCAAGAATCTACACGAGATCAGAATATGTTTAAATTTTGTGTTTTTTTCTGCAAAGTGCTCTTTTTTCAATTGTCATAGAAATAAAAAACCTGTTTTTTTTATGAATGTTTTGGAAAGAAAAAAATTTATTAAAAAGTTGTTAATTAATTAGATTGAAACCATAAAAACAATAAAAAAATAATTATTGTCATTCTACTAAAAGCATTTATATATTTATTTATTCTTTTTTTTTTAATTTAATTTTTCTTCCAGAAGCAAAACAGGCGAGCAACCTAGAGGTTTCAATTAAACATTCATTTGCAATTTTATAACATTTAAATGGCAATGACTTGTCCTACAAAAATAATTAAAATATTCCTAAAAATTTTTATTTTGTAGAAATATTGGGATTTTTAGAACACAAACTTTCATCAACACCAAATTTGTCATTATCGTTAAAATAATCCACAAGCGAAAGCACCATTTGTTCCCACTGATTAATTAACTCTTGCAAACTTTCACACTTGCCACCATATTCCAAAGGCAAAATTTCTTTGGGAACAAATTTATACAACTCTTCATGATTATAACCGTTTACATGCATCTAGTGAAAGAAAAGTTTATCGAAAACTGAATACATAATATATGAAAATATACTTTGTTTTGTGTCTTTATTGGCATTAAAGGTTTTGCCAAATTGTACAAAGTCGTAAAAGTACCAGCCGTATTTATGAAGTGATTAGCTACAAGATTTAGGGAAACTGCCTCCTCCATGTATTGAGATATTTTTTTCAAAACCATCGTACTAACTTGTAAGTATTGTGAAGCGCTGACATGATTAAAATCCATAATATAAATTAAACCTGATACCACGGCAATATCATCGCTTAAAAATAGAATGTCTTGCAGTAATTAGAGAAATTGTGATATTTCGGCAAAAGTGAATTCTTTGGAATCGTAAACACCATTTCGTACCAGCAAAACCCGAGGGCCCGTCTCAGTAACCGGTTGGGGTAGATAAATCACAGCTCTGAAAATAAATAATAAATAAATAAATTTTAAAAACATAATAAAATTTAAGGTTTATGCCTTCTCTCACCCACACTTAAATAGTTTACGAATTCTTTTTTCCTTTAAGTTGGGCCGCTTGAATAATTCCGGATTATTTTCTTCGTAAGCATAATAATTGTTCAATTTTTGCTTGGTTTGTTTTAAATTATATCTGCAATTTCTTAAAAATGCTAAAAGAAACTGATCATCAGTTCTTGATTTTAAATGCGGCTGTTCAGCGATCCAATTTTTCAATGTTTTTAAATCTTTATCAATACGTTGTGGATCTTCGTTTAGCTGTTCTTTTGCCATTTTTTGTAGAGTTCCAGTCAAGGGCCTTACCACCGTTATATTTTTAACAAATTTGTGTTTTTATTTTTTAAATAAGTGTTTACTGGCTTAGGAAAATGTTTTAATTGAAAAATATAATTGCTTTTCGAACTAAAAATTACTTTTTTTGCAATTCATTATCATTATGTGAGTTGTATTTTTTTTTGTTATCTAATTCATTTTTGTTTATTTATATTTTGTAAAAACTTATCTAATAGATTTAACAATTTAATTGTTTACAATGAAATCGTTTATACCCTACATTTGTTTCTTATCAATGAATGCATAAAGCAGAGATGGAATTGTGTGATTTTTGCATAATTAAAATTTTTTAAAAAGCATATACATACATATGTATCATTTTCACTACTTTTAAAAGACTGTGCAATAATTTATTTTAATATGAACAAAACTTTTTCGAGCCTTATTTTATTTATACAAAAAAGGAAATGTGGCTTAAAAGTTAAGAAAATCACTCATATTTTTTACGGTACAAACTTTTTGTTATTGTTCTTCATTTAAATCTGGAGTTCATTTAGAAAGGCATTAGAGTTAGTGCTACTAACATTGAGTCGGCAACCCTGTGTTTCTCAAAATGATTTTAAAAGCTGACCTTGATTTTTTCATTACCATAAAAATTTCATTGGCATTGTTTGAAATAATGACAATTAAAAAAATTTAACTAACATTTAATGCTAATGAATTTATTTTAATTTTAATTGATTTTAATGATGGTAATGCGATTTAATTGATAATATTTAATTACTCATTACAACTGGAAACATTATTTTTTAATGAAAATAAATTTATGATTCAGAACCCTTAAAAAGGAACAAAGTTGAACAGTAAAAATGCTATATTCGGCTATACCGAATCTTATATACGCTTCACCATAAAAGTAAACCTAGTACAGTTTTGTAACTACAATAAAAAACAAATATTGGAGTGACAGAGAAATAAAAAATTAGAAAAAATTAAGTACAAAAAAATAATGTTACATAAAAATGTCATCGGCTCTTAACGGGTTAAGCATATTTAAACAATTTTGGTATTCTCTGAAGATCCCTTCTCTATCGAGTCATATATATTTACTTTTTTAATGGAGTTACTTTGCTTTTCCAAATGATATGGAAATTAAGGGCAGGCGTAGTGGTTTGCCCGCTGCCGAAATGGACCGATCTTTCTGATCTTCAATAGCAAATCTTTCGATTCTAATCGATTATTGTATTTAAATTATGTCTAGCTTATCTAGTGTTTAGACAAAGTTTATTTCAACACTAACACGGATGAACTTTATGGGGTTGGAAATGGTTATTGTAGAAATCACAAACGGAATGGTAAAATATGATATACCCTTTTCCACCTGTGGCGAAGGGTGCAATAGAATATTTTATTTGTTAGAAAATATGTATAGTGTACCTACATATCCAAACAATTTATTTTTCGTTGAGAGCTAGCATGCTAATGACTGTTTGTTTTATTTTTATTGTTGAGAGAAAACTACATTTATTTTACGAGGTAGTATCGTCTGCAAAAATTAATTTTTTTTCCTTGTTATTATTGTTGCTTTATAGTTCAATGTGTCAAAAGTGTTTACGTTCAAAAAATCGTAATGAAAATAATATATTCTATATAAACCTAAATGCACTTAAGTATTAGAATAGTTACATCATTATTTGTTTTTATTTGTATTTTTTGCGTTCAATAATTTGGTTTATAAAAACAAAAAGTTCGTATGTCAATTCTTCCTAATTGCGTATATTGCCGAAAAAAGCTTTCAACTCAAAGTGGACTTCGACAATCCATTGAGTTTGAAGGCAAGTACGAGGAATCAAATTTATACATTTTTAAAATCAAATTACAAATATATATTCAATGATATAATATACAAAAACCTTGAAAAATCCCTAAGTTATTTCAAACGTCCCCAATTGGTCAACCCAAATTAAACTTGAATTCATTAAATTTTTAAAATACTTTTCAGATGTGAACGTACTAAAACCAAAGTTCTTCTTCATATCCATGGGATATTATCACTCCAAAATATAGACCTCTGCAGGCTAATTAATAAAAGAATATTTTTTTTTAAACAGATGATGTAAAAACTTTATTTGAAAAAATCAAATAGGCTTGCTAACCATGAACTTCTCCTTGGCGTTATCCAATAATCTGCAAACAATTTTAATAAAAAAAAAAGAAATAAAAAACTTGAGTATTTATAATAATAGAATTTTTATACAGACTAAACTAAATAACAAAATAAAATCCATACATTAAGACCTTGTTAATACACGTAATGCTATCTTTGGTTAAATAACAATAACAATAGATTAATTTTGTTAATAGGGGTTAAAGCTAAAGCATTAAAGAATTATAAAACAAGCTTTTTTTTATAAAATATAGAGTAACCAATTAATCGATGTCTAATTGTTTAAAAGAACCCTCGATACCAAAATAACTTGTATAATCAAATGGTAAGCCATCCTCTCTTAACTTTTCGTCTGTACCATAATTAGGTTCATCCAAAAAATAGTCACGATACTTCATTAATTTTGCTTCCATGCGGTAAATAATATCCTGCATTGTGCCATTGGTGCCACCATATTCCATCGGTAAGTATTTTTGAGAAACATAATCATAAATAATGTCACTGGAAGAGCTAACAGAAATCTAATAAAAAAATTAAAAATTATGTAAAAAATAAGTTTAACATTTCTAATCTTTGCGAAAACAATACTGACTCGACTTTTCATTTTTTCCGGAAAAAATCCCTTAAGTGTATTGAAACCTTTTTCGAAAGGTGTGGGTACATTTATAAAACATGTGCCCTTCTGACGCATGGGCATAGCTTCATCAGCAAATACGGAAAATTTTCTTAACAAATCTGGTTGCAAATGAAATAAATGGCTGCCAGTGACACCGGTCATATCCATAATTTCTATATAACCACACACAGTAGAATTGTCATCTTCTATCATCATTATTTCACCAAACATAGAACCAACTCGAATAATATCCTCAAACTTATATTTACTGATGTCATAAGCTGCGGCTCTTATAATTGTAATGCAGGGAGTACCTTCATCTTCGGAAATGGGAATTTGTAAGATTATGCTAAAAGAAGAAAATATTATTATAATCAAGCTTCACATATCCAAATTTAAAATATTTAAAAATTACCCCATTCTTAATATCTCTAGTACTTGATGATGATCGACTATTCTCTTTTCATTGAATACTTCTGGTATGGCAGCTTTTAAGGTATAATAACGATCAATTTTCTGTTTGGCTCTTTCGATGCTAAATTTTGAACCTCTTAGAAAGGCCAATAAAAACTGATCATTTGTTCTGGCTTTTAAATGGGGTTGACTTAAAATCCATTGCCTCAATCTTAAAACATCTTCAGCCAGCTGTGTGGGATTTTCATTTAATTCACGTATGGCCACTTCTTGCAGAGCGGATGTAAGTGGTCGTATTACTGGTGGCGTGTCAGCAGAGGGTGGATTCATTTTTTCTTATAACACTTGGATTTAGTGCAACGCCTGAAAGTATGCTAAGAAACAGTAAAAACAAATCAATATTTATTTGGGATCAGGAATGGTTACACTAATGCTTTTGTAAAAATCTTACTTCACTTAAGCCCTAAATCGTACTTTTTTTTTACATTAAAATGATGAAGAATATTTTAAAGAAACTGAAAAATAACTAGAAAAATATCGATTATGTTTATTTAAAACATTGGAATTAATTCGTCTTTAACCAGTTTTTAAAGTTCAAAATAAAACATATAAAATAAATGTTTAAATTTTTTATCGTGTGATTTTATATGTTAACAAAACTAACAAAAAAGACTTGAAATTTTAGATAAAGAATAATTTGAATAAATAAAAAATTATTTTTAAAGATAACCTGCTGTAGATCAATCACTCAAGATCGTTTATAGTGGTAAACCAATTAATTTAATAATCAGTTCCAGGTGATCTCACAATAAGGAGTGCTTGACATTTTGTAGAATTCTTTTGGTAACCAACCCATATGAAAAAGAGGCCTAATTTTTACATCGTTTCTTAGAGCAATATGGCTTTAGCTTTTTCTTGCCTAAACTTTCATATTGTCCGTATAGTAATGAAATGTGTAACCTATCAAAAGCCATGTCAAAGTAAATTCATTTTCTTTACACCGGCTCGCAAAGGCTTCTTGAGCACACAAAGAACCGTTAGAAATTCTATATTTAATTAAGTACATTAGTACCAACGATTTGTGAAAATTGTCTTAGCCACAATCTAATACGATATTTGCTTTCACAATGTCGCAATATAATTGTAATATTTATTAAAGACTTTTTAATAGCGCATATATACTAACGTCAATCTTTATATAGAACAGCTGTTTCATGTGTCATCCTTAAATAAAGCGATTACCTGACAAATAAATGTACTTCGTTCTCTACAAAACTCACTGTTGTATTTATAATAAAATTTCTCCATTTTTAAAACAAAGTGTTGTTGCGTTTATAGTTACAAGATTTTAAGTAAATTTCATAATACATAATAACCTGATTTAAACTAGATTTTAAAGACGGTGTAGATGAGGTAAAAATAAATTAATTTAAATTAACTTTTCAAGAATATTTTGTTTCATTTTAAGTTCTTGGTGTCCTTGAAACTTATATGTCCTTGCAAAAATTTTATAAAATTTAATATTTTAAATAAAAGTTTTACTAAATTATTAACTAGAGTGCTTTATTTGTTTGCTACTTTATTTCGAAGGAGGAACATCTGTGTGCGAGCAGATATTTCTTCTTTAAAAAAGTAAGGTTATAAATAAAGACGCAACGCGCACGTGTTTTTTCAACTAGCACTTAAGAGTGTCTACCGTTCTAACAAATTCAAATAATTGTCTATACAAATATCTTGTTCAGGATTCCTCACTTCCTATACGATGGTATAGGTCGATGTGTAGTTCCTAGAGAGAAATTACATATAACTAAAAACTTGTGGAATACCCTGGCGCTGTGGTTTTGTACTCCTGCCATTAAAATTCATATTTAAAAAAAAGAGTGCTTTATTTGATTATGCCGAATCTTATACACTCTTCACCACATATGTAAATCTAATTTAGTAAAGTAATTCCATTAAAAAGAAAGAATATTGGAGTGAAATAAAATTTTAAAATCTCTACTAATTGGTTAAGCATTTAAAAAATTGTAGCATTTTCTGAAAGATCCATACAAAAGCTTTTAGATAAAATATGGTGCAAAATCAGAAGTTCAGAGGCCCACAATTTGGAAAGTATGAGCGAGCGCCAAATTTTTCACTTGATATTTATTTGTTTGCTTGTTTTTTAATTCCTTATCGCCCCATAAAATTAATTGAAAAATTAGAGGCAGGCGCGGTATTTTGCCCGCTGTCTGGAAGGACATGGACCGATCTTGCTGATTTTAGCTCATCTAGTACCTTGACTAAGTTGATTTTAACCCGAACACGGACGGACAGACGGGCATCTCTAAATCAACTTTGCTATGCATAAGAATTTAAAATATATATACTTTATGAAATCGGAAATGGATATTGTAGAAATAACAAACAAAATAACAAACTTAGATATACCCTTTTTTCTACATGTGGTGAACGGTATAATAAGTCATTTGCACTAAATTTTACTTCCTTGTTTCGAATTAATTAATGTTTTTTTTTTTTTGTTTTATTTAAAAAACACTTTACTGGTTAATAATCCAATTATACATTTACCCTAAAGCTTTTCATTTTATTATGTACGATTGTTTGAATTTTAATCGAATTAATGGTAAATTGAAACCACAAGTAATGTTACCTAATCTGTCAGCCAGTGTTACTATAAGTACTTAAATTAATTATAATACATTTATAAAGGAAATAAAATAACTAAACTAATGTATTAAATGTAGCAGAAAAACGTTACTGAAACCATTATTTTAACGATTAAAATTAGAAAAAAAATGTATTAAACGGGTTGTATTAATTTTATTCATGTCATTGAAACAGAATTAATTTTGCACTTTATTTTAGAGAAGAAGACTGGGTTGCCCAATTTTCATCAAATATTAAGAGTTTTATTTTTGCGATTTTTCTTTAATTTAGTATATATAAATTATTTTTTTTTATATCATAAAAACGAAAATAAAAATATAAAAAATAAGCAAAAAAAAAAAAAATCGACAGTTTAACGCAACTCAAAATTCAATATAAAAAAACTCATTGAAAATTTAACTTCAAAATAGAAAATTTTCTAGAAAATTTACCAAAAATAAAAATTAGCTAAAAACTTAACAAAAAAATATGTACTCACCAAATATTAAATTTCTGCCCAAAAAATCAACATTTCTTAAAAAAAATTTTTTGAAAAATTATGCCAAAAGTTTAATGTTAAATTTGAGACATTATTCTACAACATCAATTACTGTAAAAATTTTAAAAATAATTTGAAAGATTTGTTTATTTATAATAAGGTTTTGTTCAATTTTGGTTCACCAAAAGCAAAAGCTTGTTAACTTGATGATAATAACAATTTTTACTTGTTAAAACTGTTTTAAAACAAATTTAAAAAGTATACGTTTGTTTTAATTGACGTTGGTCGGACAGCAAATACAAGTTAGTGCAAAATTAACATTAAGATGTAAATTTGCCTTAATATTTTAACAAATTTTGTGAAAGTTTTTGTGCTTCGATATCAATGATAATAAAGACTGATACACAAATTTTCCTATTTAAAAAATTATCGGTATGTGTTTTAACACAGCGTTAATTCTGTCATTGCTTCATAAAGAAGTTTCCTTAAAAAAAAATTTTAAAACTAAAAAAAGGACAAATCCAGCAAATCTTGAAATATAACACTTTAGAATAAATTATTCATTTAGAGCCACAACCCGTAATGCCATAAAATCAGCACAAATGGCTATCAGCTAGAAAGGAGATCATTTGGCTGATAAAAATTTTAAACTAAATGACATTAATTTTCCATCTTATTTCCTTTCAAATATTAACCAACTTACATTATGATATGATATTACTTTTGCGTTACCTTGTTTTTATGTATATTTCACAGTTCAAAAGTTAAAGAGAATTGTTTTTTTTACTGACTAATTTTTTCGAGTGTATAATGATATTTTATAAAATAACGATTTTTAAAGATGGTTTGCAAAATAATTGTTGGCATTAAAAAAACAATTGAAAACAATTACATATATGTGAGAAAAATTGCAAAGAGTTACAATTTTTTCTAAAGTTATTTTAACAATGTTTTACACATAAATCACCGGAATTTAGTTTAAGTTGATTACTTTTTTGCCTTTAAAGTTGGTTGCCTGATTAAATAATAATCTTGAATGATAAGACTTTTTTTTATAAAATGCACGTTTTTAATTTTTAAGTATTTCGAAAACCGTTCATGTTATTTGCCGTTTAATAACTGTTATTCAACTAACACTGAACGTTGATAAAACCTTTTTGTTTAGCTTGTGCTGTTGCTTCTGTTCGACTGCAAATGTCTACCAAGTTATTTATGCTCGCGTGCGAATAACAAAATTTTTGAATGAATTTATTGTTCTTCTCTCAATTCCTGTTTTCTTCATAAATATGTCTTCTTTTCTATTTTCTTTTCGAATATTTTATTTTTGTTTATCGTTTTGAAAGACTAATTATTGATTGTATTTGTCTGTCAACAATTATCGCTTTAAGGTGGTAAACATAATTTAATATCGGAGAATGGTACACCTGTTTAATGAGTGCAATCAATTTTCTTAGTGGTATTTGATATTATTATTCGGTTTTAGGTATGAAAAATTGATATTCTTCATATATATGCTCAGATATTAATTACTATATCATGCTAAATTGGCTAAGCCAGTGTTAATGAAAGTTGGATCATAAATCAAAAGTTAGAAATTAGTAAAATCTAAGTCATTGCGAAATTATGCTTCAGGTGGTGGCAATGGCGAATTCATTTATTTTCGCCGTTGCAGAAAATGTCAAACTCTTTACATAAAATATCAGCGAACATTTTGTTTATATGATGTTTGATAAAAATTAATTAAAATGAATGAATTCGCTACTGCCACCACCTGGTACATGATTTCTCCATGGTCTAAATCTCTTTCACAGATATGAATCGAAAAAAAGTAAATATGAATAAAAACTTAAAACTCTGAAAGGAAAACCTTTAAATGAGTTTGAAGTTTTATTTAAAGCTCTTAAACAGTTATTTTATCCCTTATCCAAACGTTAAATGGCGTTTCAAAATTTACACGAGATTAGTTTTGCATGAAGTGTTTTCTGTAAGAATAAAAACTTGAAACTTAATTACAACTAGAATTTTACATTGAATAAATAATGCAAAAAAAAAAAAAAAAATTTTATATTAAAAAGATAAATGCACTAGCATTTGAAAATAAATCCTGGATGTCCAATTTTGGGTCAGTTTTTCAATCGTTGCTGGTCTTGTGGCACGAATAACACGAACAATGTTGATCTCCAAGATCTTAATTGTTGCGCAGGAAATAATCAAGAGGTTTTAAATCGCATGACCTTGGTGGCCAATTGAAGGGTCTACATCTCAAAATCAATTTATTGCCAAATTTTGATTGTAAAAAGACTTTGTCGCATTGCGCTGTCCTATTGGAACAACAAAAAATAAGGTCCAATAATGCTAACAATGTGCACTTTTCTGGTTGCTACAAAGTCTAAAAGATCATATGCCTATCATATCTCTTCGTATGCAGCAATTTTCTAATTATCCAGCCCGTTAAGCTAAAAAAAATCCTCATCGCTGAAAAATTTAGTGACAACTGATTTTCAAAGTAAAGGCCAGGATTCACTATCATACCCAATCGTACGATTTAATCACATAAAAATCTGACAGAATTCTGTCCTACTTTAAAAATCGTTTCAAGATGGCGTCGTACGTGCCACACTATTATAAAAAAAAGATTCAAAAACAGATGATTTTGTTGTTGCTCTCTCCTCATCTTCAAAAAAATCAAGTCTGATCGCATAGAAAAATTCAAGATTATTAAATCGTACAGATCTGTCAAAAAGTCTGTCACACACATACACGTTTTATCTACACTATCATACTTTTTGAGCACATATGCAATTTATGACAGGTCGTACGACTGCCTTAAATGGAGGTGTTTATGCTTTAATCAATTCATGATGAATTGAAAGGGCACACTGATCATATATGTCAAAAAAAGAAGAGCAGAAGAAGAAGAGCGTTCGACGTAAGTTCTAAATAATTTAAAATCCCCCCTTTTTTTACATAAAATTTATTTAAAAAAAGTGCAAACATGTTTTATGTATTAAAATAAACCGCCAAGATTTTGGAACAAACAAAAAACATATTAAGGTTTTAAATCGAATCTGGCAACTTAATAAAAATAATTGGAAATTTTCAATTACTTTTTCGTTGTAAATTTAAAGTGTTTGCCTAAACACGTAAAATAAATGTGCTATTAAAATGAAGTTACTTACCGACTGAATAATTATTTCTACCCAAACCCAACCTGAGGGTAAAAGCATGTAAAAACTAATTTATAAAAGCTTTTTATAACATGTAAAATAAAAGAAATTATAAAACTGTTATATAGAACACAAGCATTGTTGAGTAGGTCTTCAAAGCAGCAGCCATACGTTTATACTTTTTTCTTTTCATCAATATAAAAATTTATTATTTGTAATTCCTTTTTGTTAATTTACTTTAATATCTTATGATATTCTAATTAAATATTTATGTATATTTAAAATACCGTGTTCGGTTTGAAATAAACTTTGCCAAGGCACCTCTGAGCTAGAGAAATTTAAATACGCCAATCGATCAGACATAGTTTCAAAAATATAGCAATAGAAAATTAGCAAGATCAGGCAGCGGGAAAAACACCACGCCTGCCTATAATTTTTTCATATTATTTGGAACAATGAAGTAACTCTAAAAAAAATATTTGGCGACAGAGAATTAAGGAATTAGAAATAAACAAGTTCAAAAATTGGCGATCGCCAATATTTTCCGAGTGGCAGGCCTCTTAACTTTTTAAAAAAAGGTACTGTTTAATTTAAAAGCTTTTGAAGAGATCCTTCAGAAAATGCTAAAATTTAAAAAAATGTTTAACCCATTAAGAGCCTGTGATATTTTTATGTAAAATTTTTAATCTTTTTTCCCAATATTTGTTCTTTTTTTTTATTAGAGCACTTAACTAAACTGGATTTACATAAATGGTGAAGGGTATATAAGATTCGGCATAGCCAAATATAGGACTCTTACTTGTTAACTTTTGTTTTAAATTCTGTTCAATTTTCTATTTATTTTGTAATTGAAAAACAATTTTTTCACTTGCTTCGATTATTGATTTGTTTTTTTTTTAACTATTTGATCTTTAAATAAAATGTTTTTCTATTAAGAGATTGTTAAAATTATTTCTAAGCGATATACTTATATATCAAGTACATTATTCAAGATCGAGATTCTTACTATTATTGTGCGATAATTATAGTCGATTACAATCTGCGCTTTAACTGTTTCAGTTACAGTTGTTTAAATTTTTTGTTTAAAGTGTTAACATTTTATGTGCTTTATCTTCTTTGGGTTTCGCCAACGGCTAAAAAATCCTTATCCACTGCAAAGGCGAAAATCAAGTTTTGCGTGGCTGTGAAGAACACTAAATTTTGGTTGCTCATTCTCTTGTTATTTTTAATAAGAAGTACAGAATACATTTATTTACAATGGTTTTTAGTTTACTCTTCTTTACGTGCGACAATTTTTTTGTTGACAATCCAGTAAATTTTTAGTAAATTAAAATTCATCTGTTGCTAAACGATGCAATGTTCAATAATAAATGACCCTAAAAGCCGGGGCACATAGGATCCGTCATACTGACAAGTCAGATAAAATACATGTTTTCTTATGAGCGTTGTCACAATCAATACGTGTCGTCAACGCAAAGTACGAAAGTTGGTCAACTTTTAAAATTTGAAGTACGTTGAATACTTTGATAGCTATCAATTGCTTCTTCTTCTTTATTTTCTTTTAACTCTTGCTGTGTTTCAATTGTATTATGTGATTTTAATAAAATAATATTGGTGGCAAAAAAAACACAGGGTGGTAAAAATAAAATACAAATAAAATTAAATTATCAAGTGAATAAAATACAAATAAATTTTAAAAGTGAATAAAAATAGAGAGCAAACTTTGATTTAACACCCGTCAGCAAAGAATTCATTGTCCCAACCTCATCCGTCGTTACTTTGACTTCAGTTAAATACGTCAAAGTACAACGTATGACGGATTCTATGTACCCCGGCCTTAACATGAGGCCCTAGACGACAATTCTGTTTTAATTATATTACTAAAACAGGGGAGCCAAATACAATAACTAACACCATTATTAAGCTAACAAAAAAAAAAAAAAAACTTAAAACTGTGATAACATTGTAAAAAGGAAAACATCCTTTAAATGCAAAATAGCCCACAAAATACAGACCAATCATTAATATTTTAACGGAATATTTTATCATAATTTTTTTTCGAGAAAACATACCTCCAATCATGAAAAATAAAATAAGTGGCATCCCTGTGCAATAAGGGGCTGCTTTGCTTATACCGAGTTCGCACACCTCAATTTTTCTTGCAGCAATTCTGAATTTTGTGGGTGAGAAAACGAGAAATAAAATGATTCCGCACTTCTTTTCTTTTCACAAAATTCGCTATAATTTACATTTCCTTTTTCTGTCACAATTCATAAAAGCTTCTTTAAACAATTTTTTTACTTTTCGCAGTCATTAACAGTTAACAAATTATCAACAGGAGAAAAGAAAAAAGTGAAAAAACTCGCACGGGTTTTGTGGAACTGGGCTGATTATGTTAGAAATAAAAATTCGCTGGACTTATAAATGAATATAAAAGTTTGACGATTTTGCTCCTTCAACTACAAGAAATATGGCACTTTTTTAAATCTGTCCCTATTTAAAGAAATTTTTGTAATTAAAATTCTTTTCCTAAAAATAAAAATTTATTTTTGTAACTAAAGCACTTGCCGCAAGGCTAGTCTATTATTAGAATTTTTAAATATATTAATATTTTTTTTAATATTTCTTTACTTTCAACTACAATATTCCAAGTTTTCCATCTCCGTTAGATAAAAGTTTACCATAAAAATTTCAGCTTTAATTTTTATTAAGTAAATCTTTGATCAATAAAAATCATTAAGTCACATTGTGAAATACTTGGAATTAATTACTTAATACTTGAAACGCAGCAGATATTTAATTTAACCTTCAGTTTGCATCGTAAAAAAAACAAAAGAAAAAGCAAAAAATACAAAACACTAAACATAAAACTAGAATGTTTTGTTCCATAATCAATCTTTCCTAAATTTAATTAGTTTTTTAAAGGTCAAAATTTGCATGTTTGTTGTATAATCACGGCTTAACAGTCATACAAATTATGATGAAATTTGTGTCTTAGACTGATCCTTATACAGATTCCATTTAATTAAAAAACTTAGATTAGAATAGATTACAATAAAATTTAAGCATACCTAAAGGCGTTTAGAGCATATTAGAGGAAGACCTGCAAACTCTTTACATTATAATGGACAACTCAGCCATCGTTGCACACAACCCGACTACATAATGAATTTTACTAAATAAGAACAATAACTTTTCATACAATAGTTTTAATAAAAAATACATTACATGTGAAGAATGGTTTATAAGTTAAATATATACGTGCGCCAAGATAGCGTCGATTTTGGAAATTCAAAAACCGGGAAAAAAACCGGGAAGTAAAGATTCCCCGGGATTGGAAATTTAAAATTAAATTATCATAAATTTTGGAATCTAGAAGAAATAAAATTTTTGTAAACTATAAATAAATAAATAAAACATTTGTGTATTAATTATAAAAATGCGTTTTTAATGATCACAAAAAAATATGATTTTTTTATGAAAAGTATAATACTCTCGTCCCAAATGACTATACACTATTAAAGTAGAGGCTTTAATGAATAACAATTCCGCCGAGCCGTTTTATTTATTAAATCGTCTACTTTAATAGTGTATGGTCAGTTGGGGTGAGAGTATGATAGTTTCCATGGGATTCATTAGCATATTTTTTTGTGATCAGTAAAAACGCATTTTTATAATTAATACACAAGTGTTTTGTTTATTTATTTATAATTTATAAAAATTTTATTTCTTCTAGATTTCAAAATTTATGCTAATTTAAATCTAAATTGAAAATTATCAATCCCGGGGAATTTTTACTTCCCGGTTTTTTTCCCGCTTTTTTTGAATTCCCAAAATCGAAGCTATTTTTTCGACGCTATCTTGGCGCACGTTAAATATATTATAATTTGTAATATCATCATTTGAATAAAAAGATTTTTCCGATTTAAGAAGATATTCACTGACGGTATAGTGTGATCCTAAAAGGGGTTTCTTTATTTATATTAAATGTACTTATTACTCATAATATTAAAGAAAATTAAAATTAATTATTTTTCGTTAAGGAATAATTTAGTTTCAATGGCTTATTTAGATATTTTATTTCATTTTATTTTGCTTCTTATTTAATCTTAACTTTGCTTTTTTTTGATTATTGAAAAACAAATGATTTAATTTTTAAATGAATTTGACTTTATGGCCCAGATTTTTACTTAAACTAGATGGTCGATTATGATAAACAAAAGTGATTGATAAATAACCTTGTATTACAAATAATTGACAATCTGTCATCAAGTTTTGTTCATAAAGATAATTGAAAGAATTTTTTTCACTTATTGGGGTTAAGAACACAAACTTTAAATTATTGTATACGCAGTATAACAGTACAACTTGTTTATATCGTACCTACTGATACTTGTTAAACACAGTTTAAGATCGAAATATTATTACGCTTAAACTAGAATATCAGAATTAGTTATAATCGAGATTTACTGTACTCTTAAGACAAAGAAAAAATATGTTTAGCAGTGAATAATATTTGTAAAAACATGTGTTTATATAAAACAGTTGTTATAGAAAAATCATATAAAATAAATTAATTGGAATTATATTAAATAAACTAAAGTAAAAAATATAGAAATAACTGTAAATTGAAGAGTTTTTAGGCGCAAGAATTTTAAAAAAACAAGTATGATATGGTAACTCAACTGCAGAAAACTGTTGTATTCCACCTCTTAGTGTAGCGAACAGGCCTGCCAGACTTGGAAGTTGTACAAAAATATATGGTGCGTTTTTTAATCTTGCTTTGTGATTCAGAACAAAAAATTAAAATATATTAAAATTATAATTCCGTGGAGGAGCTAAGAAATAAATAAATAAATATTTAAATTAAATAATATTAAATATTAAAGGCTAAGAGTCACTATCATACCCAGTCATACAATTCGTCAAAAATTATGATAGTGTGGATAAAACGTGTATGAGTGTGACAGACTTCTTGGCAAATCTGTACGATTTTATAATCTTTTGAAATATTTTATTAAATGTTTTCCTACACGATCAGAATTGTTTTTTTAAGATGAGAAGAAAAAACAACAAAATATTAAAATCATGTGTTTTTTGCATAATAGTATGGCACCTGCAACGCCATTTTGAAACGATTTTTAAAGTAGAACAGAATACTGTTACATTTTTGTGCAATTAAATCGTATGATTGTGTATGATGTGAATGCTGGTCTTAAGTATTGCCGAAACAAGTTATTAAAAAAAGTGTGGCAACCTTTAGGAAATTTTATTCACCTTGGAACATTGCAATTTGTACAAAGATGCCATATGTTCCTTAAAAAATAGAAAGTCTTTTGAAAAATAATTTTACAACGAAATAAAACTCTTTAAACATGTTTAAGTATTTTTATTGCTGTTAAAATTTGTATTAAACACTTGTGCTGAATTTTATCTTATAACAGAAAAGTTAGGTAAGTGTTATGATCAATTAATAAAAAAAGTGCAACCGTGATATTATAATTAGCAAAAAAAAAAAAAAAATCAAAAACTTGTAATAAAATTCTTTAATATATTTTAGAATTTTATCAAGTTTATGTTATTTTTTAAAACCTTAAATAATTTAATTTTTTATTTAAACATCTTTTTTTTAAACTATGAATTTTTAAATAAATATCAGTTTTAATTAAAATTTTAATTAATTGTTCAATAAGCTAAAATCATTATTTTACAATTAGTGTTTTAAATTTAAATTAAGGAAATAAATTTATGCTATTGCACAAAATATTTTTTTCTAAATTAATAAATGCTAAACTTATAAACGAAATTTTTTTCGTGAGTCTTAAAATAAATTTCAATTAATTTAATTTTAATTTAATATAAACCTGATGGTATATCGGTGACTTTGGAACCCTGGGTATAAGATCTGGTGCGGGTATTGACATTATTGGTATTCAATAAATCAGGCCGGCTGGTTTGGCTGGTGTAAGAACCAATTTTAGTGGTAGGGTTACTGCCAAAGTATATCTGTTGATTGCTTTTTGATTTTTCTCTATTAGTGGGTATAAGTTGTTGGCTTCGTGTTGCCTCATTAAAAGCTTCATTATGGCTGGCAAATACCGCTTCCAAACGTTCAACATTCTTTGTAACTCGCTTAGCTTGTAGAGCGGCTGTTAAGTCAGGTTTGGGATATTTTTGAGGTGTATTCATGCCAGTCATAAAGAACACTCCATTAAAGTGTTGAGCTGGCGCCGTTGCACTATTTGTTGCCTCAGCAAAACTGTGGCGTTTATTTTGCATATTTGATATGGTTTCATTAGCCACAGGTTCATTTTCATTTACATCTCTTAAGGCTTTAAGATTTGGATCATCATGGCAATGGCGGGCATTCATAATAACATCCAAGAGTTCTCTTGTAGTATTGTTGGGAGTATTGAAAGCATTTTGCTGATTCGAAGAATTTTCGGGTATCTCTGGAGAATCTAAAATCGAACGGTGATATGATTTTTCATGATCTTGTATAATATAATCGGACTCATCGAAAAAAGTCTTTAAAGCCGCAACCCTCTCATCTTGATTTTGTGTCATTTGTTTTTGCATCATTAACATGCCGTATTCTGAACCATCCATTTCAGATCCATCAGGTTGTATCAAATGAGCCAAGGAGCGAGATTTTCTGGGCGGCTGAGGCACAATATTTACTGGTACAATATCTTTTTCCTTGGCTTCGTTACTCAGCTGGGAAAATTTGCATTCATTTGAAGTAATTTGCTTTTCTGCCTCATTGACCACATTGTCTAATTCCTCCATAACATTTTCTATATCAACATCGGATTCGTTATTTGACTTTTGTGGCAACACCAAAATGGGCACTGGCGATAGTGAAGGTCCAGTATCAGAGCTACTGATGCCTTCATCTTCATGCTCAGAAGAATCCTGCTTTCCCGGCGGTATATGTCTTGGCAGAGACACGCACTGTTTGTCCAGCGATTTAAAAGTATTTTCGTTTTGTGCTCCTTGTAAGCGGAATATTTCTCTTTGCAGTTCGGCACATCTTTCTTGAAGGCGTCTTTCCATAGAAGTTAATACTGCCTTTTCTTCATGAAGTATTTGCACTCTTCTTTCCAAGATAACCATTTGACTTCGAACACGCTCGGCTTCTCTAGATTGATTAATCATTTTGTCAACGTCTACATAAATATCGTTGAAACGTTTAAGCTCATTACGTAACACATCTAGCCAGGGTGAAGATGAGGAAATTGTCTAAAATGATGTTGCAAAAAAAAAAAAAAAAGAGTTTAAAAAATGTTCTTATGAGAAGTAAGTTGGATTAAAATTATTACTTTCGATAAATTATTAGGATCAAATCCAGCCTGAAAAAGTTCAGCTTGTAAATAAAGACGTTGCTGTAAGTTTTCCGAGCTTTCCAGGAAACCATTTATGAATCTAGTTTTGAATAAAATCATTTAAATTTCTATTATTATTAAGTTTTATGAAATACTTACTTGACACCCACAGCTTGAAGTTCACCGGATCCTCCACCACTATTAAGAATACCCATGAGTAAGCGAAAGCGTACCGGTTCACTACATCTTAAGCGCAAGGTAGACATAGCTTCTGAGATGGCTGTATGTCCAGCCATGGCTAGCTTTTGATTTCCATGGCCAAATAATTGTTTATCGCAAGCATGGGCCATTAGTTGCATTGCTAAAATACGAGCTCTTATTCCCTGGCCAGTGGCTGAAGAAGCCAAAGGCATTAATCCTACTGGTGTTGTTCCCAAACGAGCAGTAGCCTCTAAAGACCGCGAGCAGCAAATGTTCAAACATTGTCTATTATAAATTAAAAATGTATTAAATTATTTATGTTAGAAAATGCTTTTACTCACAAACAAGTTAATTCATCTAGTAAAGCCCTTCTTTGATAGCTTTGGGAATTTCTAGGCATTGTACCAGTACTGATAATCATATTCAGAGGAGCATTAACAGCTTGAGATAATTGTATAGAACGTAAAACTTCCAATAGCAAACTAACGCCATCTGAAGGAGAAGCCACAAATTCCTGAACAAAACTAATAAACAGACAAATTCTTGACTTTAGGAAAATAATTTTTACATTTTCTTAAGTTTTATTATACCTGGGGAATGAAACTCTTAGATCAGCTTTTAATTTGGTTAATAAATCTGTTATGCTGGCAAATTGACGTAAAGACATTTCTGTTTCATTGACTTCGGGTGCAATAATAGGACTTCTAAAAGATTTTAATTATCAATTTCACTTTTATGTGTTGTAAAATTCAGTAGTTTTTCTTACTTGTATTCTGAATGTTTTGCTGGCAATGTTGCTGATCTATGATTTTCCTCTATTATGTCTGAGCCATCATATATAGACTTGGGGTTGGGCCCTGTTTGCCTTTTACCAAATTTCTTTAAGGCCACCACATAGTCTTCGGGATTGTAGACAGGAGGTCGTTGATTTTCCTAGAAAAGATTTTAATGTTTTCTTAATATCATTTTAAAATTTTAAAAGTTTGTACAAAATGTTAATATTCTATTATTCTATAATTTTATTCTGTTGAAAATAATAGTTTTATAAATCGCTATTGATCATATCTATTTGATTACGTTCTTTTTAACTTTATAAAATGATAAATTAATTTGAAAGTTAATTACAAACAAGTAGGAGTGCTATGCCGAATCAAAAAGTAGTTTAGTTTCTATTGAAAAAATAAATATTGCACTGACAGAGAATTAAAAAAAGAAAAAAGTTAAATAGGAATATAATTTTATTTAAAAATGTCATCGGCTCCTAATGGGTTAAGCATTTTGAAAAAATTGAGTGTTTCCTAGATAACTTTAAAAGCTTTAAGATGATACCCATATTGATCATATTGACAACAGAACTTTTTTTATGCAACTTTCAGAGGCCCATAGCTCAGTAAATATGGGCGAGCGCAAATTTTTTCACTTAAAGTTTTTTTATGTTTCAATTCTTTTTTTTTTTTTTATTGTTCCAACTGATATTGAAAAAATTTGGGACAGGCGTGGAGTTAAGCCCACTGCTTCGAGAGACATTGACCATTCTTGCTTATTTTTAATAGCACCTCTTTCAGAACTATGTCTGATCGATTGTCGTATTAAAATATTTTCCAGCTCAGCCTTGGAAAAGTTAATTTAAACACTTAAATGGACGAACAGACGGACATTGTTCAATCGTGTTCGATTGAAAAACTTAGATATACCATCTTTTCACTTTTTGTGATGAATTGTATAAAAAAATATAATTTACTTTCAGCTAGTAAATCGTTGAACACAAGATCTAATTAGAGATTTTCTAAGATAAAACAAATAATTTTAAAATTAAAAATAAATTTTAATTCAAATAACTTCACCTAATAACAGAAAATTAAAAATTTGTTATATTTTTCTGATCTTATTTTAATTTCAAAGATTTATAGTTACAAAAATATCTTTGGAAAGAAAGCTAATTTGTAAAACAAAAAACAGCTTTGCTTAATATTTGTACAAATTAAATCTGGTAACTTTGTTTTTTTTTACCAAAGCTAATTTAGTTTTGTGTAAAATTGTACACATATTAATAAGCGTTGTTGCTACCGCAACAATCAAGTCCCGTATTGTCTAGTGGTTAGGATATCCGGCTCTCACCCGGAAGGCCCGGGTTCGATTCCCGGTACGGGAAACTTGTTTTTATTATTTCGTATTTAATTCTAAGCATACAATTTTCTAACCTTACTGTACTGTGTTTGTGACCAACTAGTGTCTGATGTTGTCGACATTTTGCATGATGCCATTGAACCATTAATACTACTGCTGCCACAATTACTCCGTTGTGTAAACGATGATGTACCACCATCCCCTTTATTAATCGGTCCACCACCCCCACCACTATGTACTCCAGTTTGTGTATTAATGTGTGGTGGCAATTTTGGAGATGTTTGGCAAACACTCGGAGCCATTTGATAACTATAGGAAATCGATGAAAATTGACTGAAAAAAACAAACAAAAGAAAGAGAACAGATAAATATATTTGTTAAAAAAATTACATACATCTACATAAGTTATATATTCTTTCAACTTGCGGTAAATAATTAAAAACAATTATGTATATACATGGTTTATGTTTGACATATATATTTTTTTATTTACTTAACAATTGTTACAGTACTTTCAATTCAATTGGTTGTTAATTTTAATTTTTTGTTAATTTTTTATGTTCAAATTTTAATGTGTCTCCATTATCTTCTTGCAATTAACAAATGCTGCTGGTTATTGTTAAAATTTATGTATTATTCTAGCTAAATATGGGCGTGTCTATTGAGGTAGCAAATAGCTGGTAATGCTTATCTTGGGGCGTTAAAATTTTAATTTATAACCTCGAGCTTTTTGAATGGGTTGGCTTAGAAAAAAAAGGATTAAAATTAATGAAATCTTAAGATATTAATTTGTTTTGAGTTCTTATACTTAAGGTAGAGTTCTAAAGAAAATTGTAAAAATAGCTAAGCAAACAATTAATTTTTAATTAATATAACTCTAAAGAAAACTAAATTGAGTTATAAATTAAGAGAAGAGGAAACCAGAAAAATTTTATATAAAACAATTCAACTAAGTGAGAGTTGGACTCAGATAAGGAAGGTTACTGACCATAAACTGTCTTTTGATTGTGTTTTAAAATATTAAAAAGTAAAAATAAAACCACCAAACAAGATAAATTTAAAAAAAAAGTCTCTCAAAAAACGGGTTAATCCGAAAACGCGTATGAAATAGTTAAATTCAAAATTTAACTAAATTATTTATTTATATATTGGAAATAAATTTTATAACAAAAACCAGTAAGATTATGTAAATCTAGTAAAGTGAAGTAACTCCAATCCAAAAAGCAAATATTAGGGTGAGAGAGAATTAAAAAATAAGAAAAAAAAGTTGAGCATTTTTAAAACTTTTTCATCAAAATTTCATCGGCTCTTAATGGGTTATGCATTTTCTAAAACAGCTCTTTAAAAGCTCTTAATTGGTACCCATATTGTCCATATTGACAATCGAATTTTTTGTGAAAATTTCAGAGGCCCATAACTCGGTAAATATGGGCAAGCGCAAATTTTATTCACTTTATGTTGTTTTCTTATTTTTTAATTCTCTAACGCCAAATTTATTTATTTATTTTTTTCTTTTTCACTTCATTGTTTAAAGTTATATGGAAAAGTTAGAGGCAGGCGCAATGTTATGCCCCCTGCTTAAAAGGCAATGGGCCGATCTTGCTGATTTTCAATAGAAAAATTTTCGAAACTATGTCCGATCGATTGACATTTTTATATTTTTTCTAGCTCGGAAATCGCTCAATCGACTTCGGTGTGCATAAGGACTCAAAATATAAATACTTCATTGGGTCGAAAATGGATGTTGTAGAAATAAAAACAGAATGACAAACTTAGAAATAATCTTTTTCCATCTGTGGCCAAGAGTATAACAAGAAAATGAGAATTTTCTTCACGAACCTTTGCCTCTTCAAAATTTAAATTATAAATGGCTAAGTGGTAAAACATACAAATTTTTATAAAAAATTAATAAATTTATATCACATAAAACATGGAAAAATCAACAACGAAACCACTCTAAACGGAAACGGCTTGGCGAATAATTTACACGGTTGGCAAATGTTGTTCACCTTGGTCTCCACTTTTAAATTGCATGTATTTATGTCTATCTTTGGTGAGAATAATATAGTTTCCATGGGAAAAATCAGCAATGCTTTTTTGTGATCATTAAAAAGGACTTTTTATAATTATATATTAAATAAACAATTGTTTTATTTATTTATAAATTACTTAAATATTCCTTTTTCTAAATGTTAAAATCAATGTTAATTTTATTTTTTTAAACGAGAGCTGCGAAATCTGGGGAAAATGAGACTATAATTCCTCTTTAGAATGAGTTTCATATAACAACGAACTTCAGCCTAGAATAAAAATTTAATAAATATTATAGAAATTGATCGTTTCTAAAAATTTTGAGAAATGCTGATCGATTTCGAAACAAAAAAAAAAAAAAAAAAAAAAAAAAAACAAAAACATAATGTTTTGAATAAAAATGATTTTTAACTCAATTGTTGTTTATAGCAATCCTGAACATAACTAAACATTTTTAGACAATTTAATCAATAAAAAATATTTCCTTAAAAATTAAAATTGTCCTTTTTTATTTTTTAGTTTTATTTTAAGCATATAACAAAGCCGATGTAATTGAATACTGAAAGTAAAATAAAGGGTAACAGGGATTAGTGGGAATTTTTGAAATGCATAGTAACAGTCATGTGTAGGTGGCAGCACAGCAATCGCACAAGAAGGCGGCGGAAGGATGTAATTTAAAATATCAACTTATAAATTACAGTAACGTTTTTTAAAGGGCAATTTTAAGATTTCAATTACTATGGATAGTCACGGACGTAGATAAGCATATCTGGGAAGGACCAAGCGTCCCCAGGACAAGTCAAGTGCTTTCCCAACACTTATTCGAGCATGTTCTCAAAGATATACGCCTAAGATTCTATTGAAACAGGATTGCAATTTACATTTTTATTATATAACCATCGCTATCCAATTATAGTTTTTAATGCTTAATGTGCTGTTTCTGTATTACAGGCGATCAATTCGTCTGAAAAATTTGTATGAAAAGCACTCAGTTTTTTGAGTTATTTTCATATAAATTTTTAACACGAGTTGATCGCCTGTAATACAGAAACAGCACATAAGTTTCTATTCCTTTAAAGTTTGCCTTTTGACTCACCTAAGTTTTTTAAACCATTTATCCAACATATTTGACCAATTCATTTGATGACAAAGTTTAAATTTATTTATATTTGTGTGCCGCTAAAGAAATTAAGTATTTTTCTAATTGGTTAAACAGACACAAAAGGTTAATAACCACCGATAAACAAACACTGGAGCAAGACTGGCAACCTGGCGCTTGAAATACACAAAAACAAACTAAACATAAGTGGGTTTTTGCACATGGATGCATGGATGAACATCACTCAATGTGGATGCATAAAGGAGTTGATAACACACGGTGATATAAAACAAGTTTTTTTTTCATTGATATAAAACACACTTTTTATGAAACTTTTGCAAACGATTTTTTATTTTTTTTATTTTTCCACGTTTTTTAAGTGTTAATAACGTTAAAGTTTGCTTAAGTGATTTTTAATGTGGCTACAAGTTAATTTAGTGGGAACATAATTTTGAATATTAAATTTTGCCGAAAATTATTTAACCACAAAAATATTTGTCACTGCCTGCTTCAGGCCCGTAATCACAATAACTGAAATGAACTTTTCTTGTTTAAAATTATTTTAAATTTCTATATAAAAAGCAATAAATAGATTATTTTTAAAATTTCACTTTCACTGTAAAAAAACGACATTTAATTTGTTTACAAATATACGATGATGCTGGCCTTTTGTTTTTTGTTTTTGTTTTAGTTTATTTATTTATCTTAATTTTTTTGAAATAAACTAGTATTTTTTTCTACTTCTATTCATATTTCGTTAAACCGTTAAAAATCTTTTAACACACATTTAGTGGCCGTGTTAACGGGTTTCCATTAAGTCTCTTCGTCCATAGTTTCTTCTAATGCAAATTGCTGTAAATCAAATTTTGTTGTTGCCTATTGTTGTTAAGCAAAAAACAATAGTTTTTCAATATCAAAAAATGTTGATTTGTTATTTAAGATAAATATGTTGTGTTTGGTTTTATGATTAAGACATGGTGGAAGCAGGCACTGGCAATGAATCTACCCAGCCTTTCGGCCTGGCCAATCATTCGATAAATAAAAAAAAAAAAATAAATAAATAAACACTGTGGTATTCATGTCAGATTTTCTTTATTTGCGGTTCTTTTGTTATTCATTCATTTATTCTTCCTACGATGAGCATTTATACCCTACAATTATAGCGAAGAGTATATTTGGTTTAATGTAATTTTTGCCAGCACCAAAATAAAATAGGTATTTTTTTTATTAATTCTTTATTATTACTTTATTTACTTTTTATTATTTTTATATTTTTTTAAAAAATATATCAAAAAGTTTACATTATCTAAAAGGAATTTTTTCTTTAAAAAAAGTCCTTTTTATATTGTATTTTTAAAATATTAAATATTATATTCAATAAAGAAAATTTTTGAAAATGGTAATTTTTTAAAATTTGTTGTTAACTTTATAAAAACTCCAAAATATTTAATGATAAATATGATTTAAAACGGCCCGCCTTGAGAAGTGGTTAAAAAAGTACGCATCACCTACGTCCTTTTTAAGTCTACCAAAACAAAAGTACTAGGTACATTCTAAGTCAAGTTAATTGATGAGTTTAAAGAGCACCCACAAAAAATAATTATGTTTGTATGGGTACTAAGTGACCTCCAAAGATTTTTTCTCAGGTACGCAAAATGTTAACTGAAAAAAAGGTTTTTCAAAGGTATTTTGTGATAAAATTCAAAGAGTATGTAATTGAAACAACTTTAACATATTAGTGAAATGAATTTTTCATACCTTTGGTGCTCAAGATCTATTTACCCTCAAACATCGACTGTCAAATGTTGTTCAAATGTCATGTTTCGCTCATCCATGAATATTGAGAAAATTTGTTTTAATATAACTTTTTTAAATTTGCACATAATTTCAAAAGGTACTTTTAAAATAATTCTTTTTCAAAAAGTTGATTTCAATTTTTTCCTTTTTTTTGAGTAGGGTATCATTTTGCCATCAATAACTTTGTGTATATAAAATTATTTTATAATCAAAATTATGGTCAATTCTTTTATACGATTTTATCCAGCACCACGTCATGATTGTCATTATAAATTTATTTACATTTAACTTCTGATGCACATATTTTCCAAGGCGTTTCCAGCATGCTAATTATTTCTTTTTTATATTTAATTTTATATTTTTTTTCACTTTAATTTCTTAAAGTTTTTCGTTAAACATTTTTTTATTCAGGCGCATTAATTTCATGGTAAAAATCGACGACTTGTGCATAATTGACAGGTGGTACGATGTCAATTTGATTTTTTCTTATTGATCAAAATTTATGTATTTTTATTCAAGTTTTCCATGATTTCTCAATAAAATATTTAACACAAGAATATTTTAATATTTTACTTACAATGAATGTAAAAATGTACATATTCATGTATGTATATAAATGTTCTAATCATAAAGAATTTTGCTGGAGGAAAAAAAATGCAGCAATTATAATCAACATATGTGAGTTGAATAACTTGTCTGCAGCAATTTTTATTATTAATGGTAATAAAAGGCATAACAGTGTTTCTAGTGGGAAAACTTTGGATTGATAAGATGTGTAAATATTTCATATTTTTAATGTACATATGTATGTATGTATGACATACATTGCGAGTTAAAACAAAATGCATAATTTTCGTTGTTAATATTTTTTTATTTAAAAAAATATTTAACGATAACAACTTTGTGATTTGAGCGAAAATTGATTAAAAATGTTTTTTTTTTTTTCAATTAAATTTTGTCATTGACCTTTAGTTGTTCACTTTAAATATCTGTTTTATTTATATCTTAAGAAAATTATTATAATTTTGCATTTTATACATTGATTTTTATAACTCGTCAGTTAAGAGAGTGAGAGAGAGAGAAAGACGTAGAAGGATGATTAAAGAAAATATCTATGAATAATTGGCAAGTGACAGCTAAAGGCAGTGAAGGTGGCATTGCAATAAATATTTATAAAAAAAAAAAAGAAAAAGTAACAACTGCATTAATAAACCTGTTATTTCACAGAATATATAAGCAGCAGTTCTTAAACTTTTTTGTGGGAAGACCCATTAAATATGATTTATTATTTCGCTAAAATTACCACTTTACAACAAGAGTTCGTATTTGAGTCGAATTAATAAAGAAAGTCTGCGTATTATTTCGTTAAGAAACTTTCTTTAGAAATAGAGATATTTAAAAGCAAAAGATAAAATTAATTTAAGGTTTAATCACTAGATTTGTCTGATAGGAATCAATATCAGCTAAAAATTAAAATGCAACAATGGGAAATTTAAATATTTATTTTAAAATAAATTCTCAGTTTCTGATAGTTGAACGTCTCGTCGTATGTATTTTAGTACTTTGAAGATATGCTAACTAACAAATGGTTGGTATCTGAATTACATTCCCTTTAATCATACAACAACTCACGCACAGTAGCGTAAGGAACTACTTTGATATTAGTTTTAACAAACATATTATTGCAACGTTAATTTCTGTTATAGACGCTACAAAGGCGAAACAATTGCCAGGTTGCAGAAAAAACGAATTTATTATTCTTTGCTGGTAATCATTACAGTCAAACAGTAATGTTTACAGCGAAAATGAATAAATTCGCATATGCTGCCACCTGGTAATTGACTTGCCCTGACATTGGTGCAAGTTGACAAAATTTATAATTTTTTATTAAAGAATTTGGCCTTAGCTCGAACTTGAGAACAAGCACACACAAAATCCTACGTTAGGGTGCTAAAAATTATTTACACACAGCAATATTTTTTAGAGGTTTGAAAAATAAAGGAAGTGTTTTGTTTATCGCTGAAATATGTGTGTATATTAGAGCATTCATGAAATATATAAGATTTTTCGACCAGGTCTCTTGCATATTAGTGGCAAAATCGTCTTAAGATGAAAGCATTTCTCGATTAAGTTATAAAAACCTTTTTTTTTACCGAATAATTACAAATGTTTTGTTTTAAAAAACTTTTAACCTACGAGGGACCGTTAATAGTTTCTTTAAGTGACCCATTTCGAAGTTTACCCTCAAACTGAGCTTTTAGTAGCTCCCCTTAAATTTGAAGGCTTAAAAATACGATTACTTGTTATCATGCGATAGAAAATTTTCTGCAAGTTTATTATGTGAATAAATTTTTTATTTCCTCCATTTAATGACTTAATTACCAAAACCTGATTTAGGACTACACTATATTTTTTATTTTTAACAATGAAAATCAATTATTTCCACTTTTTAGGGGTTAATGAGTTTGTTGCATAATTATTAAAGAATATATTTTTATCCACATCGTACCTTTTATTTCTTCCTAATACGAAAATAAGTTAAACATTTACACTTATGGGTGGTCTGGTTGTCAGGTTAATCTGTACCTAATAAAAACAGTTTGGGAATCTCTATACTGTTGCCTGTGTTTTTTTTTTTCATTTTAAGCCTGCATAATATTGATAATAACTCTGTGAGTTAACAGCTCTGTTTCTTTTTCTGGTGCAGTTTTTTATTTTCTTTTGAACGGAAACGCATTAAAGAGTAAGTACAGTTTGAAATTGAAGAAATAGTTTTATTTATTAAATATATTTTTATGCATGAAAATACAAAAAATTAAAAAAAAAAATATTGCGCCTCCCCGACGGGGAATTGAACCCCGGTCTCCCGCGTGACAGGCGGGGATACTAACCACTATACTATCGAGGATATAAACATGCAAGGGAAATACATCTGATTTCAACTCTTTACAAAGGAAACATAATTAGAAAAAATTAAAAAATTTCCCATACCGGGAATCGAACCCGGGCCTTCTGGGTGAAAGCCAGATATCCTAGCCACTAGACCATATGGGAGTGCACCACGAAATGGATAAATAGTGTATAGGATCCGCATGTGATAATTGCAACTTTTTCATAATTATAAATCAATTTAGCTGGACACGAAATCTCTACACACAAGTTTTAATTTTTTATATCAACGTATAGAATTAAGGTGCATTGAACAGGTGACTGCATCAGATCATGCGTTCAACATTTTTTTTTGTAAAAACGTTTGAGCTGTCACAAACGTCTGGCAATATGTGTGCATTTGTGAAAATAAGAAAGCCACTAAAAATATAGGTGCGTTACCGTACACAAATTTAATTCCCGCGGGATCCCAATGTTACCGAAAACTGTTCCCGTACTACAAGTTTGGGCAGAAGTGAACGCTTTTGAGAGAATAAACGTCTTCTTCTTTCTGCACGAAACAGCCCCGACGTTTTCTTTGGATAGATTATGTAAACTAAAAAACAATCAGCTAGTTAAAAAGTAAACAGTAGCAAATACAAAAAATTATATGTTTCATGTAAACAAATATCTTCCGAAAGTGTTATTTACAAGTTCTATCCAAAAAAATATCAAAATAAATTTAAGAACATGTAAAATATTTGTGCTTTTATGTTTACAGTACTTTTCGTTTATAGTCCATTCCGCTTAAAGGCCAAAAACGGATGTAAGCCAAAACAGTCTTATTCACTTGCAGGTTTTTTTCGAATTTCATACAAGTTATATGTTCTTAAGTCCACTTCGCCTATAGTCAATTTTCGTTTAAAGGCCAAATTTTCTTTGCATACATAGCTAATATTGTATAGAAAAAAACTTTCATATAGTCCACCCTGTTTTTTTAATACTTATTTTAAACAAACTGGCAACCTTTTTTATTTAGATTTCTGGAAACTTTTACAAATTTCAAAAATTTTTTAAATAAACTTTTATTTGTTTAAAAAAAGTGATTTAATTGAAGAAATTGCATACTTTGTATATGGTCCAAAATGTGTATTATATCTGGATTCAGTTATAGTCCATAAAGTGGCTTAAAAAGAAATTCGGTTATAGTCCTAATTCGCTTATAGTCCACAAAAATTGTGCAACTGTAGTTGTGGACTATAAGCGAAAACTACTGTACTATAAAAAACCGCATGTTTGTTTTGGTTGACATCTTATTTTGGAATAGAAATTTGGTTTTTTGTATTTCCGTACTTTTGGACATTTTTCTCTTTAATTGAGAATAATTTATGTTTACTAACATTTTACCAAACTTTACTTAAAAAGTACAGGAATGGAGCTTATATTGAAATGCATACACACATATTGCCAGACGTTTTTAACAGCCCAAAAGTTTTTACAAAAACAAAATATACGTAAAAGCTTTTGCATTCACTTGGTGTCAATATGCCTTGGTAAAGAATTTTAACGGTTTGTTATGAGTGAATTGAAAACACCACTGAACTAAAACTAAATATTCAGAAAATTAAAAAATATTAGAGAGAAGATATGAAAATCAATTGTAAATTTCGTAGTATGTGTTATCCACCAAATAATTGATTAAAAAAATTTTAATAGAGAAAAAAAGAACTAGTCCTTTTTTCCTGAGAATCTTGTTCGTGATATTTTTTCTCATAGATAGTGCATGAGCGTACAGCTGTAATTTTTATTGCTTTATTGCTATTATTTTTAAAAAAAATTTCTGCTGTAAGTTGTAAGCTCAAAAATACCTTTTATTAAATAAATTTTGTATTAAATACTTGGACTAATGTTTACAATTATAATTTCAAATAATAAAAAAATTAACTATCCCATTATTCTCCTTATTATTATTAGTTATTATTATCATTAGTTGCCAGCCCAAATTGGGCAAATCAGTTCATTAAAATGTTTTCTTTGGCAAAACTCTCAACACGAAATTTATTACAACTGGAACAAAATAATGTCGTGATTTTGCTTATAAGTCCGTTTAACAATCTTGAAAAAGATTTATTACAACTTATTGATTTCCGAGCGCTACTAAATTGTGGTTATTTGTGTTAGTTTATCAGCTGGGTCGTACCCGATGTAGGTGCCTTGCCTATATACGATTTTCAACATAACACCAACCTATATTGACAGTTCTTAAGTAGATGGGATTTTGTAAAAAAGACGAAAAACAATATTTATTAGCATAATTTTTTTAGCACTTGAAGGTTTAGTTTGAGAATACTTTTTTAATGTATTTTTTAACGACATTTTTACTGATATTAAGTAAATAGAAATTAAGTAGACGAGTGTAAATATTAAAAAAAAATTGGGCTTTGCCGAATATTTTATACCCTTTACATTATATATGTTTAACCACATTTACCCTACTGGATATTTCCAATTGAGTAGTTAAGTTTTTCTGCTAAAATTTTTTTTCCGAAAATTAAAAGTTTTGCTTAGGGTTGTTGTCCCAACTTTTAGTTTTAGATATGGACCGATCTTGTTGACTTTTAATGGCAAAATTCGAAGCTACGTCTGCCTTGGCAAAGTTGATTTTAACACGAACATGGACGTACAGAAGGACAACACTTATTCGACTCCGATATACTTTTTTCCATCTGTGGTGAAGGGTATAAGAATCAGAGCTGTCAATGAATCATTCATTTTTGATAAAATTCGCGTATTGTTTATGCACTGAATTAGAAAATTTCGAAATAATTCTTTTCACACAAAAATATGAATTGAAAGAAATTTGAGTTAATTAAAATTAAATTCACAAAAAAAAATTTCAATTCGTTTTCAATTTAAATGAATTTGAGAATGAATTACTATTCGTTTTCAATTTATTTAAACTGAATTGATTTTGAATTAATTCAAATAAAATATAAAAAAATAATTAACAATTCATTACCAACATATTGATTGAAATTTAAATTGACTTTGTATGTAAAAATGCAGTAAGCAGATCATTGAATACCTTCATTTTAGTAGGAAAACTTTCTATTTATCATTTCCCCTAAATGTTTTCTTGCATTTAATTGATTGCAGCTCATTTTTTATTTCATTCGTGTGAATGGCAATTTATTGTTCTAACTCATTTAAATTAATTCATAATTAATTCAATTCAAACGAATTGGATTTTGAATTGCAATTCCCTTTAAAAAAATTATTTGAATCGGTAACGAATTAAAATTCATTTCTGCCTAATTCATTTGAATTGATTTAAATTTTTTCCATTTTTTTTGGCTTGTTTTTTTTCCTTGTTTATATCACAAATTAATTGTGATAATTCGTCGCATATCGCCTATTGTTAAAAATCTAAAATTGTACCAATAAACAAAGTTTCATTCACAGAGCTACCGATTATATTCCAGACATTTTTGCTGCGAGATTAATTCAGATTTTTCAACTTTTTTATTTTTTTATTTCTCCTTAACAAACTTCATTTATAAGTAATTGTTCTCTTTAATAATTGTAATAATTGCTTTCGTATTCCCTAACAATTAATTAACTTGCCGTCTAAAATACACATATTTTTTTCAATATTTTGCATAATGAAAACTTTATATTCTAGAACCTGCTTTGTTTGTCTATTATGTATTTTACATGTTTTTACAAGTTACATGTTAAAAGTATCATTGTATCTTTACGTTTGAGTGCTTTTAAGTATTATTTCCTTTTCATGTAGGTGCATTTTCCTGAGAACCTAACGAGCAACACTATGTCCATCGTCATAAGTTTGTTGAAAAGGGTATTTTGAAAGTTAGTGTTTTTATTTAAACAAACAAATATCTATTATGAAGAAAACTAACAGCATAAAACAAAAATTATTTAGAACTATTATAACTTATTTAACACTTTTCTTAGCACACCCTTTATAATTACACCAACACAGCCAGACAAATAAATGATTTTTCATTATAATATAAACTGCTCGTGAACCTGTTGCCTGATTCTAAGCGAAATGAAAAACAACAAAATAAGTTTAAACTGACTATTTATTCATGATAAGTAACGATTTCCTTGAGTGTTGGTCACGCCATAAAATCTTCTGCAGGAAAATAGTTTAATAAAATATTCTTAAGTGAAAGAAAAGTTGACAGGAAGTTCTCAAGCAAATAGGGGAAAATTAAATGCGGTTTATTTTATTTTAATTGAATTGAATTTTTTTCCCAGCAAAATGTTTCTGTTTTAATAAATTTTTTCTTTTACTTTTTAAAATGTTTTATGCATTTTTTTTAATTTATGTATTTTTAAAAGGTTTTAAATTAATGTATGTACATATATAAATGCACATAATGTAAATTTATTTTAGTGCAGCATTTAGTTGATAAAAAAGTGTGAACATTTCTTTTGCTGCACAAAACAAAATAATTTTAGTACTTGTACTAAATAATAATAATATTTTTTCTGCCAAGTGTATTACACTGGTATCTAATGTAGCGACAATAATTTACTCTACATACATATGCATGTATGTAAGTATGTATATGTGTATGTTTTTAGTTAATTGTTGTTTGTTGTTTTCTTTTTGCCATTTGAAATGACAAATGTCTTTTGACAGTTATTTTGCCAGAAAGATAAATGGAAAGAAAATTTTCTAATGTTTTTTGTTGTTGTTACTTTACATTTTCCCGTCTAATTTTTTATTGTGTGCGTTTATCTTCATTAGAATTGTGTTAGATAATTAAAATGTTCGAGTTTTTTTTTACCATAAAATTTCTTTTTCTTTTACTCTGTATGTTGATTTATAAAACGAGATAAAACACTTAACGAACGTCTTTTGTATGTAAATTTTTTAATGTTAAAAAAAACAAAAATACAAAAAACAAAGATTGTTAAAATCTTTAATAAAATGTCACACATTTTCATAGTATTAAACGAAAAAGAAAGAGAGAAAGGAAACAAAAGTATTTATTAAATACTAAACGAAAAATATTTTTTATATCAAATTTCAAGATCCAGTTTCTCTAATTCTAGAAACTTTTTATAATTCTTTGCTGTCAATTTTAAACAAATTTTATGATGCCAGATCTTTTAAAATTTGGAATTTCAAATAGTTTGTTGGACTTTACTATATTTACTTTCTGTTCTAAGCAACATCTTATACTGCAGAGATATCCACTTGGGCAAAAGCAAACCCTCCTTTAATTATAAAAAAGTTGCAGAGGGAAAACAAATTTAGGCACTAAAGTTGTGACGATTTGTAGCAGTTTCTTTCACACCGCTCTACTTTAGTATGAATTTATACGTTTACCGTCATGCTTTTTGGGTCGCTTGCTGTTCCCCTGTTTCTCTTCCAATTTAGGATTGGACTACAGCACTGAATAAGCCATGAGTCAGGAGAAGCTTTAATAACAATCGTCACAGGAACTAGGTTAACTGATTACACCCCGAAGTAACAGTCCCCAAACAGTGCTCAGAGCTTGAATCTTTTATAAACTCTAGAAGACAATTTATTACAACGGCAGAGAAGGCCAGAAGGAGTACTTCAAGCAGCCAAAGCTTAGTTTATTTAAAAGAAATAGTCAATTTATTCAATAATAATTTTCTTTTATACTGTTTTTTATTTTATCCAAGGCAATAAAGAATTTGGTTAAATATTTTTCTGTAGTTATTTACACCATTTCCGACAACCTGAAACTGATATTTTTCTTTTCAGAGTTATCTACGCAAGATGAAAATAAACTTCAAGTCTAAACTTAAATATATTTTTTGAGGTTAGGTTATATTGCTTTGAAAGGCTTTTTGGCTTTTTTTTTTTAATAAAAATAACGTAATTATTTGGAAAAGTCGGGTAATGATCAAGCTACTAAGAAATCTGTCATGCTTGCTAAAGGTATGAATATTAGGGTTCCTTCAACGAAAACTTAACCCTACTTATTTTGCTACAATGTATGACAGCTAAAAAAATAAAACAAAAAAATCAATATAAAATGAAGTTAAACAAATCAATCAAAAGAAACAAATATTTGGATTACAGAGAATAAAAAAAATTTAAAAAAATTTTACATAAAAAAGTTATTAGCTCTTAATGGGTTAAGCATTTTTAAAAAATTTATTATTTTCTGAAAGATCTCTTCAAGATCTATTAAATGATACCCATTTTGATATCTTAAAAATATGGTGCACAATCGTACTTTTCTATGAAAAATTCCGAGGCCTTTAACTCGAGAAATTTTTGCACTGGATGTTTTTTCTTGTTTTTTTTTTGTTCTCTACCGCCCCATATATTTGTTTCTTTTTGCGTGGAGTAACTTCTTTCAACTAGATTCGTTCCAAATGATATAGAAAAATTTGAGGCTGGCTTGGTATTCGGCCTGCTGCCTTGAAGCAAAATTGATTTTAACCCGAACTGGGACGGACAGACTTTGCTTTGCATAAAAACCCAGAATATATACTTTAGGGGGTCAGAAATGGATATTGTTCAAATTGCAAATGGAATGACAAACTTATTAATGCCCTTTATCTACCTGTGGTGAAGAGTGGCGTTATCTTTTGGTTCGCAACAGGCGGACCTCTTAAGTGTACATAAAATGTGTGGGTGTGTAAACTGGAGCTTAGCGTATAATTTCTTATCTTTTACGACATAATGACAGAAACGTTACAATCACAACAATATTAAAAAAAATAGGTTTAACGTTAGAGGGTGGTCCCTTATAAACAGTGCGAAAATATTCGTGTGTGATTCAAACTAGCACTTGGCTGATTTTTATACAAAGCAAAAACATTGGACCACCACGCTACCAAACTTTTTTATTTTTGTTTTTCTTTTATTTTTCAAAAGTTTAAGCAAATCATTAATCTTCCTGCCTGTGCAAAATTCCTGTAACTCGCAGCGATTAAAGAAAAAACACAGATTAAGTACTTACTTATGTAATTATGTATTATGTATGTATGTATATATGCATTTATGAACAAATGTATGTATTCGTTTATATACTTAGTTAAGGTTTATATTTTTTTCCCTATCTAAATTAAACACGAGCCTTTTTTATATTCCAAGTTACGGTTGGTCATTTTTCACAAGAATTAAATTAAAAAAAATAAGTAAAAAAAAAAAATTATAATAACATGTAGTCTGGATAAAGAAAGAACATTTTTATGCAGAAACTTAACTGACAGCTAACAACATGTCAAAAATCACTGAAGTTTAAAAAACAAATGCAAGTAAATAAAATAATAATAATGAATATTGTTAAGTATAAAAAAACCATTATAAAAAAGAACTAAAAAAATAAGTTCTAAATAAATACAGGGGGGCTGGGCTGTCTTGTAAAACATCTATTTTATTTAAACTTTTAACAGATAGTTTTTTTCAAGTCATGCTTAAAAGGTTTTTTATTTATAAATTTTTTTATAAGGGAAACAAAGAAAAAAAAAAAACAGATCCCAAGACGCGTTTCATATAATTAAAAATAAAAAAAAAAACATATTCACGCTTGCAATAGCATTTGACGTTTGAGCCAATATCAATGACAACTGAATGAAAGCTGTTCATTACAAATGTGTCTCTGTTAACAAGACACAATAGAATTAGTTCCATAAAAATGCATTTACATGAGTTTTACATGTTCTTTTTTTTTTTTTTTTTTTGCTTAACAAACCAGCCGAAGTTGTTTTCTAACAAGAAAAACATAAATTGAAAACAACAGAGAATAATAGAATTTAAAATTCTTTAGGAATCATAATACAACTCTTCACCAATCATAACAATAGAATTAACACCTCCAAAGTATTCTATGATAATTCTAAGAATTTTGTGTTTCTGTTTTTTTTTTAATCGTAAATAAATTTAATAAGAAAATTTTAGTAAAACGAATTATAGTTTTCTTTGTAACTGGTTTAAATTTTAAAACCATTTAGTTTGTAAGTGGGTGTAGTATGTTTTCTTTTAAAGAATTTTATAAATACAATTTTTTATTGTAGCCCATAAATGCAAACTTGCTTGTAAAAATTTTTAATGGTTTTGTGCTCTTTTATAAAAAGTTCTAAACTCTTAAAACGTCTGAAAGTAGGTGAAGTGATTTGTAAGATTTCTTTGCTAGATAATTAAAATTTATGGCCAATAAAAAATATGTGCTTTTTTACCGTTCACCATTCACAATGAATCTGAATCTGAATATTTATTAATAATAATGGCGTCATCTGAGTATGATTGGTTAAAAAAAATGTGATTAACAGTATTAAGTTCAAGAAAAACAAAAAGGTTTACTTCAAAAACTGAAATCATTAGGTGCGTTTCCGTACTTAAACTGGGCAAAAGAAGAATCTTCTTTGAGCCAGATATTTTGCACGTAAAGTCTAGTATTCTGTTTAGTTTTTCATGCGGAATACTGTTAAACTACATACATAAAAAAATTGTATAAAAAAGTCATGAAAAAATTGTTGAGAAGAGTACTCTGTTTTACTGTTGAAAACTTTTGAAATGTTTCTAGCAACATTTTGTCAAAGCTGAGAAAATAGGCATTATTTCTCAGCTTTCATAAAATGTCTTTTACTTACATTTCTAAACCAATATAGTTTATGTAAAAACAATAACCCGTTACATTCTTGCAAATCGCGAAATAGATATTACATTTTAAAAGCCAAATTTTTCACATGAAATAATTAACGTTGCTCAATAATTTTCACAAATTCGAATAGAGTACCAGGCTTAAAGCACGGTATTCTGTTAAAAGCAGAAGTAAATAAGAAATAATGTTGCAGTAGTTGTTTCTGGCTTTATGTTTATAAACACCCAAATGTTGCTGGAAACATTGCTTACAAACCACGAAATAATAAGTACATTCCCGTACTCAGCTTCGGGTTCCTGCGAGATCTCAATGTTACCGAAAACCGTTCTCATAATACAAGTTTGTGTAAATAAGAGAGTTTTTAAGACAGTAAAATTCTTCTTCTTCTTGCATAAAACAGGCCAGACATTTTTTGGATAGACTGTGTAAACTGCAAAAGAGCCAGCTGATTGAGAAGTAAACATTCCCGAATACAAAAAATTATTTGTGTCATTAACGCAGATGTCTACCGAAAGTGTTATTTAAAAGTTTTACCCCCGAAAATAACAAAATAAATGTAAGAAAAAGGGAAAATGTATATATCTTAGCTTGTCATATCCAATTCCGCCCTCATAAAGTATATTTATTCTGGTCCTTATACATAGCGAAGTCGATTGAGTGATGCCCGTCTGTCCATCCGTGTTCGGGTTAAAATCATCCTTGCCAAGGTACTAGATAAGCTAGAGGAAATCTAAATACGACAATCGATCAGACATAGTTTTGCTATTTTGCCTCAATAATGTCCTTAGACGCTGAGGCACTGACAATGTAACATGAAAACTTGTAAATAAAATATATTAAATAAAAAAAAAAAATCAGGAAGATCGGTTCATGTTCTAATAGTCAGCGGGTAAAAATATCACGCCTGCCTCCTTTGAGACAATGAAGTAGCTTCATTCGAACAAAAACAAATATATGGGGCGAGTGAAAAAGCTAGCGCTTATAAATATTTTCCTAATTATGGGCTTCTTGAATACGTTATAATAACAATTTTTAGTTGTTGAATTGACCTAATATTTTTAAATAAATAATGCAAAAACAGAAATTCTATACTTTGATAATTTATTGTGTGGGCTACTGTTCTTTTATATGATTTTTTCTTCAATCAACAACTGCCCGGCTAGCTCAGTCGGTAGAGCATGAGACTCTTAATCTCAGGGTCGTGGGTTCGAGCCCCACGTTGGGCGAGTGTTTTTTTTTAATTTTTTTATTACATTTTATGAACCGGTGATGAGTTTGGAATGAAAAAATTTTTTTTCAACAATGAAAAAAGTTTGAAAAAATAGCAAACAGTTTTTAATTTTTATTATCAAGTTGCTTCACTTCTACATAAATTTTGTAAAATAAATTATGTATGTAACATTATTACCATTTCAATTTCATGGTGTTTAAACAGATTAACCTGAGAAACAATAGTATAAATGGTAATGACCACTTGCAACAATTATCAGATTAATATTACACGTTAAATAATGTAATGGAAAAATAAATTTAATAAAAAAACGTTTAACCATAAAAGACAGTGTCGAGAGAAATTAACATTTTTTATAATTTGATTAACAAGAAAACATTACTGTTTTTTTTTTTTTTTTTTTTTTTTTTGTTTAAATAATTTTTAATCAAGCTAAAGTGCTGTGTTTTTTTTCTTTATTGTTTATGCAATTAAATATTTCTGAGGCAAACACCCCTACAATATTTCAAAAATTTTGTTTTTTGCATTAAATTTCTCACTCACTTCCAACCAAAAAAGGGGAAGAAATAGTTTGTTGCTGGTTATTATGTTGAAATTTTTCTCACAACAATTTAAATTTTTTTATTGGCATTTTTAAGTAAAGAAATGTGAGAGTAAATAGCTAATTTCAGTTGCAAGCTGTGAGGTGGTGCTTTACTTAAAAACCCTGTTACACATTCATACGTTTAATTAATAATACAGTCTACATGTTATCGTATCATGGTTTGTATTGTAAGTTGCAACATTATTTATGTAGCACGAGTACATGTATAATTTAACAAAAAAAAAGTTAACGATATTTCGACATAAATTCATATAAGCCGTCAGTAAATCGGTGCAAAAGTGAAATTTGTCATTTGATGGCTATTGTTGGGGGATACACAAACACACACACACACATACGTAATCATTATCATCATCAATAATGAGCTAATGAAGGAAACTGAAAACAAAAAACAAGAGATTTTGTCAATGAAAAAGCGAAAATGCCTTTTATATGTGCGTATTAAAACATACACTCACACACACACACAAACACAAACGCACTCACAAAATTCAACATGTCAAACAACAACAACATTGTCATCATTATTGCATTATTACATTTTACTACAAACAACTTTATGAATTAATATATCAGTTTGTGCAACAGTTGTTTGCTGCCACTCACTATTGGTCATAAAGTAAATAATTCGTCATACTAAACCAGTACTCTGTTCGCACCACTATGTCTGTAGGTGAGTTAAAATTTTTAACTTAAAAAAATACTCTTGTCATGCTTTTTGATCCACAGCCAAGACAGTTTAATAATGTTTCATACTTTTGTAATTATCTTGAAGTAATTAGTGGCAAGTGCTATTTTAGTTGTCACTAATTAAATTTGTTGTGGCTGATGTGATTTTTTTTATATATTAGCTATACGTATTTAAATAAAATTAAATAAATTGATTATGAAACGTAAGACACAACTATAAACGGGCTTAACTAAATCAATAAACTCTATTAATGGTTGATGTAGACCAATGAAAATTTATTTTTAAAAATGGCAGTTTGACAATTAATGAAAATTGTGTCAATTTAAGAATGTAAGGAATGGATTTTGACAACAGCTTAAGCAGAAAAAATCTGGTTTATTTTTTGGCTGCATTTTGTTTTACACTGCAACATCGAAGTCTATTAAATAATTTAAAAATTTTGAATATATTTTATGGCACATTTGTGCAAGCAAACTAGTGTCACCCTTAATCCTTTATTAGAACTTAAAATTATGGAGATGATGTACACTTTATTATGCAGCATTTTAGATAACCACGTTTTGAAAAATATGTAGACAGGTAACAAGTGTAAATAAAAAGCTAAATCAATGTTGTAAAAGCATGCAGTTCATTACTTTTTAGTGATTAACTAAATAAATAAGTAAAAGAGGCAGCATATTAGTGTGCTTTTTAAAGTTTTTTTTATTGTAAACAGAAAGCACCTACATTTTAGTGGAGTTAGTCAATTTGGCAATGAAAGCATTCTGGAAGTTTTAGAAACATAGCTTACATCGCTTATTTGTCGAGACCTTTACAACATCCTCGATAGTATAGTGGTTAGTATCCCCGCCTGTCACGCGGGAGACCGGGGTTCAATTCCCCGTCGGGGAGATTCGATAAAGTTTTCTGTTGTGTACGAATAAAAAAAAAATGATTTTTATTTTTTATATGTAATTTTCATTCATTTTCCAACGCTTTCAGATATTGTTGTTGTTGTTTTTTATTGGACTTAAGCTGGATTCACCAAAAAATTTTGTTCCGAAACATTTTTTTGTATATGTAGTTTGACGTTTTTCTGTTTGAGAGAGAGAGAGAAACACGTCAAACTACATATAAAAAAATGTTTCGGAACAAAAATTTTGTTCGAATTCATCTGTAAAAGTTCGCTGCGTACATTCGCAATGTGGCGCACAACTAGGACGAAAAAGTTACAGCTGTTATAATAAACAACATTGTTTACTGTCTATAACAAAAAAGTGTTACCATAGAACAAAAAATAGTTATACAAAAAATTAAGCATTAAGAAAAAGCCATTAGAAAGCAATTTTATGGAAAATAATTGTGGATGTTAACTTAATGATGTATATTAAGAAATAAACAATAATTAAGGTAAAAATAACTTTATTTACTAATATATTTAAAAGCTGAAAGGAGAAACGGCAACCCTGTTCCAATTTAGTCGTCGTTCGTCGGCGTAAGAAATAGAAATAAATCTATCGGAGAGTTCGTCACGCACGACGAATTTCGTCGACGGCGGTGTTGTGTTAATTTTCATATACACCAATGTGTTTTATTTTTGACGGCGAATATGCGCAACGAAAAATTCGTCGTTCGTCCCAATTGTGTTCCCAGCATTAGTTTGGTTTGGGATTTCAACATGAATAGATTGTCGCTTGGGCAGCGTTTCTAGGGGAATGGGGTCAAAACAATATAACCGTTGATCCCGATTTTCGCAAGCAAATGTTGTTAACCAATTAAGCTCACTTTTGGTTGAATGGATAAATCAATAAGCAAAAGTGCAGTAAATGCAGAAACTTATTGTTTAGTGCGCTTCAAAGGCTGGTATTATCATTGTTCTGTACATCTTTAAAACGATGTCAGTTGGAACATTACAGCGCTTTAGAGCCATTATTACTGACTTTTTCGTTCATCAATTGAACAACCAGAATGTGCAGCAGCTGTGGTTTCAACAAGGCGAGCAACATACCACACAGCTCGTGTTACAATTTTTTATTGAAGGAAACGTTTGGTAAGCACATATTTCACGTTTCGGACCAATTAATTAGCCTTTCAGATTGAAAAATTTAACGCCACTATATTATTTTCTGTGAAAATATGTGAAGTGGCTAGTCTACCTCGATAATCTTAAAACGATTAACTACTTGGAGAACAACATCCACCGCGTCATTGCCCATATACGGCCACAAATTTTGGAAGTAGTTATTGCAAATTGAACCCCCAGAGTATTAAAAAAAATCTTCTTTTTGTTTTTTTTTCACTATATACGCCTATATATTGAAAGCAACAATAAAAACAAAATTGTTTTTTTTTTCGTTACAAAATAGTGCAGGCAAAATTAATTACTTTTGCATTTTTACTCGATACTAATCAATACATTTTATTTTATTAATGTTTGATAATTAGAAAAAAAGATTTATTAAAAATAATTTATTCTTGTTTTATGCTTTATGGCGAATTTTATTTTAATAAGTTATTTTTACAAGCAGGTAGAGTCAGTCGTGTTTCTAAAATCTTTCTGAAAATATTGAGTTACTTCTTTTGTACTGTCGATGTAAAACTTTAGTTGCATTAGCTCTTCGAAAACCACATGTCAGTCCTTTGAATTTTTCGTTTTTCTCTCTAAAGAAATAATGAATTCAAATTAATATTGCAATCATTTTGTATGAAATTTTCTAATTGTAAAAAAATTAATTTTTATTGAACTTTTACATAAAATCAGATTACTATACTTCAGGGTTAACAACTAAAATTTTATTTTTTTTTTGTTTGTAATATTTTACAACACAAATAACGATAAAATCAAATCCTAAAATTTTCAGAGTTATTTTCTTGACATTCGAATTATAACCAATTTTAGAGACCCGGCAAACTTTTTATGTCCCCAAGTTTGGATTAAATTTATTTCGAATATTTTATCGATAATTAGTTAACAGGTAACGCAAGAAAATAATTTTGGTTATAGATTGAATAAAACAATTTTTGAATTCAAGACTCTATAAAGAGCTGACCGGACGAACTTCATTTCGTCTAATATTAAGATAAAAAAAAAAAAAATGAAATTAATTTTTTGATTTCATGGCATGTATTTGTTTTATTGAAACTAAACAAGAAATAGTTCATGTCCTTTGAGGCAGCGAGCAAAATACCACGCCAGCCTTTTTTCTATATCAGTTGAAAAAATCTAATTTAATATAATATAATAATTCCAATAAACAAAAAAAAAAAAAAAAAAAAAAAAAAAACAATTAATGGGCCTCGCCCATATTTCTGCAGTTATGGGCCTCTGAACTTTTTATAGAAAATAACGATTGTGCATCATATTTTTTAAGACTCAATATGAATAGCGTTTAAAAGCTTTTGAAGAGATCTTTCAAGAAATGCAAAAATTAAAAAAAAAAATGCTTAACCCATTAAGGGAAGATGATATTTTTATGTAAACTTAGGTTAAACATTTAATTTTTTCTTTCTTATTTTTCAATTCTCTGTCACTCCAATATTTGTTTGCTTGATTCGGCATAGCCGATTATAGCACTCTTACTAGTAGTTATTATTTTTGTCATTTATAATATTGTTGTATTTACATTATTATTAAAAAATAATATTTTTTATAAATTTTTTGTTTTATTGCCTTTTAATGTTAATGTTTATCAATATGAACTCTAATTGCACTCTTTTATAAAACCCATAACCCCAGCTACCCTTCAGTAATTTAATTGTTAAAATTTTACGCATTTGTTTGGTTGTTAAAAATTTTTAAATGTATTTATTTTTAACTTATGGGAATGTTAATCATATTTATTTCAATAACAAAAGATAATTTTTAACAAAAGCTACGAAAAATATGAAATTTCTGAAGTAAACACGCAACTTTATGCTTTTTAGTTAAGGAAAAAATCGTACCACAAATTAGAGAGTTTAAGTTTTGCAAAAAAAAAAAAAAAAAAAAAAAATAAATAAATAAAAAAAAATCAAAGCAAAAATTTATTTCTTTATTGCTGTCTTGAAAGGCAAATTCAGTTTAGGCATTGAACCTTAAGTATTGCATAAATTATTGTATATTAAAATATTTACATTTATGTTAATTTTTGAATTATTACAGTTGGGGGAAAAAAAAAAAAAAATACTGCATAATGGGGAATGAAAGTAAAATATTGATTAACCAAACACCAAGCTTTTTAATTTAACGACGTTTTCAAATTGCCGGGATTTTGTATTTTTTTCATTATTAGCGGGATGTAACGTGAAAACCTATTTAAATATTAAACGCCATTAATTTTTTCGAATAATCTTTTTCAAAATATTTTTATGAAATATATAAAAAAATTTTTTAAATTAATATTTTAATGTTCTATGTGTAATTAATATATAAATTCTAAAATTCCTTTATAAAGGTGCTGGACTTGTAAAATCCGCGTGGAAGTGAAGCTGATGTAAATAAAATCAAAAGCAACACAAGTGAGTTTGCAAAGTTGAGTTTTACAAAAGCAACTTGATACTTAATCTAGACTGCAAATTTCTTCTTTATAATGCAATTCTTAAACCTAAATTGATTTCAGTTGTGGGGCACTCTCTTAAGCTTATAAACAATTTAAAATCATCAAAATAAAATTCTACGAAGGTTCACTGCAGATCCTCTGGTATATAAAAAGTTCGAACCTTCACAAAGACCTCAACGTGGCATTGGTAAAAGCTTAAATCGGTTGGACTTAATTTAAAATCACTTTTAGATTTAAGAATTCAAAACTTACTGTGTGTTCCGGTATTTCGTAAATTTAATAAATAAATAATTTTGAAAAAAATTTTATATTTTAACATAAAATAAAAGCTGGCGCAGAAGCAGAGTCACGATAAATTTTTCATAAATTTTATAAAATTTATAAACGGCATCAAATATTATTTTTCCTGCTAGTAAAAATATGATCTTATACCCATCAAATTATGATTAATAATTACACACAAAAATAATTTTCACAATTCATTTATGACATGCGCTTATTAAAGTTTATGTTAAAAAGAAAATTGTGTAATAATTAGTTGTTATAAACAACATTTTCGCTTTTGCAGTCTGGAACTAAATGTCAAATAGATAAACAAATGTAACATGCTCATGTGAACTTTAATGTTTTTCGTTATCATACGAGTATGAGTAAAATTATTATTTTAAACAATAAAAAAAACATAAAAACTATAACAAAGTGGATTTTGATGAGCATCGTCGCAAAAGCAACAACTAAATAATGAACACGAAAAATATTTTTTTAAAGAGGCAGAAAGAAAAACATACTTGAAGTTACTTAACATATTTGCATGTCTGATTATACCAGACTTTTCACTACCTTAAACTTCAATTAAAAAGAAAAAATAAATTAAAATATTTAATTGTATGCTCATACATATAACGTAACATCGACTTTATTCATTGTTAAAGTGTTGTTTCTTTTGTCTTATAAACTAAAGAGTTTTCCAAGAGTAAGAGGCAGAATTGATTAGTGAAGAACGCTTATATTGTTATTCTAGTTATTCCCGGTGCGCTTCTCTACCCTAATGAAAGTAATCCTTCTTTGACCACTCTTCAAAGCCAATTTTTTATTTTTGGTTATACACGGGTTAGCCTTTATTGCCCGTTTTCTGCCTTTTCCTCTCATGAAGCTTCTAGCTTTGGAAACAGACATTGTGTGCTTAAGAACTTATCCATGTTTCAAATTTCATTAAAATCGATTTTATTTTAAAATTGTTTCGAAAGCTTAAAAGTTTTTCTCCCCTGCTCGTCCATTGCTAGAAAATATGAGTACTCTATTTTACCACGAGAACAAATATCTACTCAAGTTTCAAGTTTCATTTAAATCGGTTTAGGCGTTTAGACGTGATTGGCGCTCAAGCAAATAAACAAATCTTATCACTCATATCTCATTACTTATTACCCGTGAATAAAGTTAAAAGGGCAGCCACAGCGTTAGCAACTTTTGGGAACCAACCTACCTGAGAAGAGATTTATTTAGTTTGAGGCTTAAGTATTGCACGGAAAGAGTGTTTTAAAATACTTCCCCAACCACAAAAGACCATTTCTGCTAGTTGCCGATTTCAGTTAACGTTTAATAAGATTTTACAGTTGCATTATATATTTCGTAAAACTTAATTTATCAAGAAGGCGGCGGATTCCTAAATTAAAAAACTCTCGAAGAGCTGTTCAATTATTCTGTTTGGGACTCAAACATCACACGGAGCTACTGTTTTAAATTACTTCTCTCGCCACAAGAGTTCTTTTCCGCTAGTTGCAGGTCTAAAATAATCCTTATTAACATTTGAAAGTTTTAGCTTATTTGAAAAATTTAATTTGTCACAGAGGCAGCGATATCTGACCTTCATGACACGTAAATTCTATTGAACACGTCACTGCTGGTCATGTCGCCTGAGGTGAAATCAGCACTGTCGCTGAAAGGCAGCGAGATCAATTTCGCCATATCCTAGAGATAAATATTAAATTCTTTTCTTATCAATGACATGCACATATACCAGCTGTGGTAAGCCTTAGCATCTTGCGGTCCCTTATGGACAACCCATTACAACAACAATTAAAAGAAACTAACAAACTAAGATTAAGCTTTGTGGTCTATTGCCAGTTTGACTTGTGATGATCATACACTTGATTAACATTTGAGATGTTCCAATTGTTTTGTTGGTAAAATTAACGCTACCGGCAAACAGCTATTTCAAGTGTGAACTTGAATTTTTTTTAGCAGTTTAAGTTCGGTTGTGTTTTGTGTCTTAACTACACACCTCAACAATAAATTTCATTTATTTAAGTTTTATGGTGATAATGGTTGTTCAAACTGTTTGTTTTTTTTTTTGTCAGTGTAAACACATGAATGAGGTAAAAATTATTGCAAGAAAAAATACACAAAAAAAAAAAACAGAATTTTAATCACGTGTAGCTGCGTGTTAAAATGATTTATAAAAGCATCCCACGTTAAAAGTCATAAAATAAGAAAACTGAAAATATAACACATCATAAGGTAGAGCTGCTAATGTTGATAGCAAAAATCAAATAAAAATCATAACTTGTTCAGGCTGAAAATAATAAAGCAACAAAAACAATTAAGGGATTAAATACAACAACCTATAAATGACTTTTGAGCCAGACTAGCGACATACTTTTGTCAGATATTTTTGTTACAATCCGATAAACACCAAAAATTTTGAAATTTAAGTTTATAGTACTTTAGCACGTGTTCTACAAGGTTTTTTGTTATGTTCTATCAGAGATGGTTAAGTTGACGCTATTGTAAATAAATTTTTTCCGCGAATCGGACCGTAAAAATTGAACGGTGTATTAATCAATCTCTTTTCGTATAAGTTAGAAATAAGAGAATTTTTGTTGTAAATGATTTTTCTTATATCTGTTATTAATTATGTTATGTTAATTATGCTGTTATTAATTATGTTCCTAAAATTTAAGAAAATTATTTTTACCCTCGAAGTTAGAAAAAAGAGGCTTTTTAGCCACTGAAGTAAAATGATATGTCAGGTTAAAATGTAAAGACTGTTGTTGTGTTTTTAAACAATATCCTGTAAATGTGCATATGACTCCTTATAAAATCATATATCGCCTAAAATTTGGTTATTTAATTTCTGTCTTTCTTCACCACTTTCTCCTTGTAAAAACTTTTTAATCTTGGAGACAATGGCCCATAATCAGAGTCATTAATAAAGTGTACTTTACGAGCTCTAAGCTACAGTTTGCTTTTAAGCCTACTATAGACAGGTAAAAGCATATTTTAAAGCTAAAAGTAAATTTTAAAATGAAACCTAGCTAAAATTGCTGTTAACTGTCTTGGTATCGATTTTATAAAAAAATGCTAACAAAAATTTAGTCTTACAATTTCTATGTCGAATTTCATTCTTTTCAACAATTTCTACGAATTTATGTTTGTTTTTGTTTTTTTCATTTCCCCAAATTAACAAATTTACTTTTTACATTTGTTTTTATATTTTTCACAAAATAATAACACAGCTGATCAGAGCTGGATAATCTATTTAAATTGACGTTATTATTTGTGTCAACTAGTTCAACTTAAAATAAACTTTATTTTTGACTTAAGTAGCAAAAAATTAAAAAAAATTAAAGAAGTTTCTAAAAAAAAACCGACTTTAGTGCTTGACTATAATTACGGGCCAGTACTTTTATTGTAATTAATAAATAACTTTGAAAGTATACAAAATAGCGTAGATTTCAAAACTCTTATGCCTTCAAATCTGTAATAATCTTGTTCTTTATTTATAAAAGTAAAATGCATTGTGTTATTGTGTGACGCTCTCTTTGTTATTCATGTTTTTTTATGAAAGGTAACCTCAGTTAATTATTTTAAAGTGGGCGTGGCACTTCCTAAAGAAGTTGAATCGGGAAAGTGGTTACGGTACTTTCCATACAAAGTGAAAAATTACTATCGCGTTCTTAGGAATTAAAACGCTTTTGTAAAAACAACTCCCTCATAAATGTATAGCGAAATACTCGCTGGGTCAGGGCAGCGTACATGCTATCTCCCATATGAAGGAAGAGTCTTAAATTTTTGTAAAAAAAAAACACTCTATCAATGTACGAAATTTAATAATGAATAACAAACCATTAGTGGCTTTTAACTGTCTATTTCCTCTTAAGACAACAAAAACTTGGAGAGAAAAAACATAATAAAGTAAATTAAAATAAATTGATCTAAAAACTAGCAAAGCCCATGACTTCGCTTGCGTATTAATTCTAGTTTTCTTGAAATTCAAATTTATAAAACAGCGATTTAAAATATTCATAAAAGTAAACTGTGCTAAGAACTTAAGTATCATTATACCGATAAAATTGGGTGAATTTACATTGGTGTCTCTATTTTCTCTACGAAATGACTTATTTTTACGAAACAAAAATTATTTTATATATGAACCAAGGTTCTAAGGGATCTGCTAACAAAATTTTATTCAAATCTATCCAGCAGTTTTTACGTGATGCGAACACAGACTAACAACAGCAAACAAATATTTCAAAATTAAATGTTTTGTATTTCATATCGATTACTATCGATTAATATTCAAATTTATAGCAAATTTACTGCACAAAAATTAATTAAATTTATTTTGAGTTACTTGAAAACAAATTTCAATTGTTGTTTACCAGACCTGCATGTCAAAAAACATATGAGGATAAACAAAATTCATTTTTACAAATAGATTTATTCAAATGTAAGGAATTTGGGTAATTAGCTTTCACTTCATATCTTATATTTGTGGCATTTGTGTAAAATTATTTATTAAATCAATTTAAAAATATTTTGCATATTAATTTTTTTTTGTTTGAAAATTAACTCACATATTTATTCGATATCTTACGCTTTCCAGTTGTAAATTTTATTTGGATTTCTTATAATTTATGTTAAACTCACCTGCAAAGAAAACAAAATATTTTTTTTATAATAATGAAATAATTTGCAAAAATATTTAAAAGAGTTAAAATTAATTAAATGTATAAATTAACATATTTTAAAGCCTTTTTTTTAAATAAAAATTTCATTTTTTTTAAATTTTAAAATTGAAATAAATTTTTTTATATTTTGCAGACAAGAGCTTAAGTATGTTTTCTTGAACACAGATTTGGATACAATCTAGTTAAGCACCGTCAGATATGCTAGATCGAGTCACTTGACAACAACCACTTGGTTTGGTGGCAGCTATCCTAATTAATTGACTAAGGTCATACCCACCATAGCTCAAATCTTTATTTACCTACAAAACAAATACATATTTTTAATGATTTTAGCGGTACTTCATAGAGTGTTTTGAGCCCAAGCAAAGTGACTTAGTTATTCATACAGACAAAAGTAAACTCTCAATTAGTTTAGAAGAATTTGTATATATAAAAGACCTTTTTTGTTAGAGCATTTATGCAAGACAGTAGTCTTGTGCCATATAGCTCGATTTAGTGATCGCTATGTTCAGTTCAAAGTTTGAAAATGAACTAGTTCAAAATTAAGTTCGAAGGCTCTCTTTAGTTCAAAATCTCTTTTTTTTTTTGTATCTCTTTTAGTTCAACTTTCAACTTCTAGTCCAAATCCCTTCTTTAGTTTAATGCTCTTTTAGTTCAAATGTTCTTTTTAAAATATGATGGCAACAATACTTTAGCATTTCCATAACGAATGTTAAATTAAATGCGCGGCAGCACTAATTTCATGTCGGAAATAGTCAACAAGAAAAAAAGACATGGATTCTAGTCTATCTCGTCTGGTAGTTCAAATATAAAGTATAGTTCAAAAATGAACTGGGTGTACTTAAAAGTATGAACTAGTTTACTTAGTTCAATCGATGGAATCGTTTAAATAAACTAGTTCGTTTATGAACTACACAAGTCTACTAGACAGGCTCGAGGTAACATCAAATTAAATATCGATTTAATGCCAGAAATTTGGTTTTTGAGTACAGACGAGGCAATCACAAAAGAAACATTTAATTAAACATCTGTTCAGATTGTATTATTTACGTTAAGCCCATACGCAAAAGAAAAAGAAGTTACAATTAGGTACAAGATAAGAGAATATGGCCAATAATTGTGACATTCTTATCACTTTTTTAATATTCTACTGTTAGCTTTTTGGTAGTCGCACCTCCTCTATTTTTGTTATATCCTTTACAATTTTTATACCACAGTTCTCATTTATTATTTTCATTTTTCCTTACAGTCCACCCTAAATACGAGCGTAAGACGTTATTTAACTGTCAAAAATTCTCATGCCCATACAAAATGTATGAGACCAACCCAAATAGCGCGACGCTAACGTTGGACAATTGAAAAATCCAATTTTGACTGCGCGTAAAAAGTGAAGTTGGCTGCAAAAGAAGTGTTGTTATTGTTTTTTGTTTATGTGGTATATACAAAAGTATTTCCAACAGTAATGACATTACAGCTACTTTAAGGTCAATTTCGCGATTTTATCTCTCTTAATTATTCCAATTTTGTGGTTTTTAGCAAATAAGATAAGTAAACAATACTGTTCGTTTCACAACGTTGGCGCTCTTATTTAAGTTACACATTACACCGTAAAAACTAGACGCTAAATTACGTCGTGCCTAACGCCCGTATTTAGGGTGGACTGAAAGAAATAGAAATTACAATTAGGTCCAAGATAAGAGAATATGGTCAATAACTGTGACATTTTTATCACTTCTTTAATATTTTACTGTTAGCTTTTTGGTAGCCGCACCTCCTCTATTTTTGTTATATCCTTCTTAATTTTGATACCGCAGTTCTCAATTATTATTTTCATTTTTCCTTAGTTGTATTATCTTTTTAGTTTTTTTTTAATCCTCAAATCATTAAACACTCCTCACACCACGACTGATTTAAAGCAAATAACACGAGAAAAATTTTAAACATCGATACATACGAAGGAACATTGTGTTTAAAAACATAAAATATCTACAAATTCTTATAACTTAGGCAACGTGAATTTTAACAGGAAACATTGCTCTACACGAAGGTACATTAAGTGGAACATGCCAATGGTTCTTTCAATGTTCCCTCGCTTGCATTTGATTTTGATATCTATATTTCGATGCTTTTGATGGAAGAAGGCTATAAACCTTTATCGAAGAGGAAAATTGTGTGGTATGAAACTTAATAAGAGAAAAACATTTCGTGGGGGCGGAGGGGAGCTTATTTTTTAAATAGATTAAGAATAATTGTGTACCTTTTTGATTTCTTATTGTAATATCAAAACATTTTTTTATATTAAAAACGGCTTGAATCACTTTAAATAAAAATGAGATAGTGATTAAATAATTTCTTCATCAATAAACATATTTAATGCTTTAAAATGCTTTCGATATGCGTAAAAGTTTGCAAAATTTTTCAATTAAAATTATTAATGAGAATTACCCAAGTCCTTAACATTACAACAAATTACCGCCTGATTATAAAAAAATCACTTTAGCGTGATTATTTTCTGTTACTTAACGTTTTTACGCTTCATTGACTTTAAATCTAAATAGTAATTTATGTGAAATTTAAACAACGTAAAATATGAAAGACACAGCAATTAAAGAAATAAAAAAGCAAAATAAGCCGAACTAACTGGGTTGAAATTATAATTATTAATAAAACTAAAGAATTTAAAATAAAAAACTATAAAAGAAACACAATAAAGAAAACTACGGATGGACTTGCAAGACTAACTATGATTGACTTTAAGCATAAAAAATCTAAAAAAAAAAATTAAAAAAGAAAAAAAAAAAAATAAATAAGAGAAAAGCAAAAAAGCAAAACCCAAGGCAATAGTATGCCTCGAGAATGTTTTCTAAATCTTGTAAAAAAATACGCAAAAATTTAAACAAAAAGTTGAGGTGAAAGTAACCTGCTGTTAAGTAAGAAATGAAATGCTGATTTATATATAAAATTTTTCAAATACGTTTATTTTTTTTTAGCTTGATTTTGATTAATTTTTGTGATTTTAAGTTGCCTAAACTGCTGCAAAGTATTTTTTACAACGTTTGATTAACAATTTCTTTAAACAATTTCCCATGATCTTCTATAAATATAATACAACAGTAACGAGGTCTTTTCTGTAAACGTCATGGAACACAAATCACCTATTTTTGGAATTTTTGTCTGTCTGTCTGTCTGGTTCAAATATAGAATATTTTTATTTTGTAAAATTAGTTTTTTCGTAGAGAAAATAAAGCTACAAATGTGAAGTTACCGAGTTTTACCGGTATAATGATACTAAAACAGTTGTCAGCACAGTTTATTTTTTTAGATGGAAAATTTTTTAACATTGTTTAAAGATCTCTACAATAAATGTTTAAAAACACATTTTTCTAAATTTGAATTTTAGGAAAATTATAAGTGACCAAAATATTAATTTAGTAGCTTTTCAAATTTGCCGTAATTTTTTTTATGCTTTTTAAATGTTGATATTTTTAACTCAGGTATTATTTTTTCTTTTTATTGAAAGAAAAAAGAATCGATTCATTAGTACTCTTTGTTTTTGTAGTAAGCAAAATTGAAAATAGCAACAAAATTTTTGTGTATTCTTTTACCTTCCTCTTCTTACTAGATAGTAATAACACATATATTATTTTAACTATTCTTGTATCATATCAGAAAAGTGCATTCTGTTTATTTTTGTCAAAATTTATTTATTGATTAAAAAACATTATTTTATATAAATTTTAATTTCTTTTTCCAAAAAAAAAAAAAAATATAAATATTCATAAATGTTTGGGATTAAAATTATTTTATAGTGGTCCATCCAGTTTGAAGCGTGCTAGTGATTTTAATGGTATTTTTAATAAATTTTGGTTATTTGTGTGAAAGCACCGGGGTTCTTTTACCTAAATTTTATTCATATTCAGAGTCTTGATCCCATTTAGAAAGTAAAATATTTAATTTTTAAATTAAGGTACTGAAACCTTTGCTACATCCTCGATAGTATAGTGGTTAGTATCCCCGCCTGTCACGCGTGAGACCGGGTTTAATTCACCGTCGGGGAGAAAAAGATTATTTTGTCATTCGTTGTTTATACCCTTCACCACAAAAAGTGGAAAAGGGTTTACCTACTCTATAAGAACAGTGACCATCATTTGATCCATCAAATGACAATCACTGATGATGGAAATATCCATCACTGCGTAGAACAAAGTTTCTATCACATTCTTAAAGGTAATATGAAAAACTTGATGTAAACATTTGTATACGTGTGATGTCTGTAGCAAACAGCGTTACCAGTGACTTTTTTACAAAAAATATAAAGAAAATTTTGCTTGATTTTTGAAACAGATTTAATTACAAAACTTTTTGTAAGCTATATTTTGAACTTTGCTAATAAAGTTTGAGTAAAAACTTAGATCTAATTAACAAACAAAAAATTAATTTCAATTTAATACGAAAGGCCATACAACGGCAACGCTGTTTCAGTATAAAATTATTGCAAGTGTGTTAGTAGATAATTGTGTATGTATAAGTTTTCCTCACACATTTCTTGCTGGGTAAGTTTTTCATTCCATTTGTAATTTTTACAATATCCATTTCCGACCCCATAAAGAATATATATTCTGAGTTTTTATGCATAGGGAAGTTGATTGAGCGAAAACTGTCTCAAGTTTTCCAATGCACTAGATGAACTAGAGAAAATTTTAATACGCCAATCGATTAGAAATAGTTTCGACAATTCCAATAAAAAAAGAAATATGAAGGGCGATAGAGAATTAAAAAATAAGAAGAAAAAAAATCAAGTAAAGATATTGGTGCTCGCCCATATTTTCATAGAAAAGTACGACTGCGCACCATATTTTTTTAAAATATTAATATGGGCAAGGCTCATTGAACAGGTGACTGCATTAGATCATGCGGTCAACATATGTTTCAGCTTTTACGTGTATTTTGTTTTTGTAAAAACTTTTGAGCTGTCAAAAACGTCTGGCAACGTGTGTGTATGTTTTTGTGAAAAAAAAGAAAGCCACTAAAAATATATTGATATACATACACACTTATTGCCAGACGTTTTTGACAGCTCAAAAGTTTTTACAACAACAAAATATACGTAAAAGCTTATGCATTTACCTGGTATTAATGCGCCATGAATATGGGTATCATTTAAAAACTTTTGAAGAGATCTTTCGGGAAGTAATAAATTTTTTTTTTAAATGTTTAAGAGCTAATGACAGTTTTATGTAAAAAAATATTTTTCTTTCCATCCTAATACTTGTTTTTTTCAATAACTAGATTTACACACATCGTGAAAGGTTTGTTTTATTTAAAAAATTACGGGCTTCAGTTTACAAAAAAATAATACGTAAGTTCACTTAAAAGTCTTTCCGGTTTTATAATTTACACAAAATTTTATTAAAAATTGACTTATAGGGATTTTAAAGGCGTTGCCAGCGGCTTTGGATCTGTAAATTTTTTAAACTAAAAAAAAACAAAAATAAAATAAAATAAATAATGATAATCTAGTTCCAAAAACTTCAATTCTTGCCTCACGTTATAAGGTACAATTTAATCTGTAAACTTTTAAGATTTTAGGCTGCATCTGATGATATAAAGAAAGGTCAAAGAGCATCTTAAAATTACAAAAAAAAAAAGAAAAGAAAAGAAACTTCTAGTTTCTTATTGCATATTTAATCTATAAATCATTGCTGTTTTTATAAGTTTCGCAAACTAAATGCTTTTTTTACTTGCATCCCTTTTCTTGTTAACCAAGGTAAATGAGGAGAAATGAATAAACAATTAATTTTAAATCAATTTTATTTCTAAATTTAGATTTTAAAAATTTTTTCAACACAAAAGTTTCTCTTTAAAAAATTTTTTACTCATCATTCAAATAATTGTTTCTTTAAGCTGACAAACAAATCAATTAATTAATTAATTAACTCTAACACTATGAAGACGTTTTAAAAGATGACGCCCAAAACTCACCCCTTGTCATTTATACCATGACCCCTAACAATCAACAGTTGAAAAACATTAATTATCTATTCATTATCAGATGCATAAAAATTTAAATCTTAAACTCACGCAAAAAATGTCTAAAAGATAAAATAATATTTGAAATATCTATTAATACTTTCGTTTGTTTTTGGCTGTTTTAACCATTTAACATGCTGTTGAATTTGACATGACTATTTGTGTAATGAAGTTTTACAAATTTTCATCAAATGTATTTTTTTTTTTTATATCAAGAACCGGTCATAGTTTTGAATTGGCTGGCAAAAGTCCAACAACAACAAATAAATATTATAACTGCCATGTACAGAGTGTGTAGTAGCCAAATGTCATTTAAACATGTATTGGAATTAAGACAACATGCTTTAACCTTACAAGCTTTTTAAGACAACAACAACACCATGAACAACGGCGGCAGTGAACAATGATGAAAAAAACCATCACCTTAAGCTGTTAAAGAGAATGACAGGTTAAAGAAAAAGTTTTCACAACTCAAAAAACAACAGTTTTTTTTTTGAAGATAATCTTCTTGTTGATTTTTTGTGTTTAAAACAACAACTTTATTAAACAAATTTTAATTAGTTGTAACTTCTTCTTTTAAATGAAAGATTTTATATTAAAGTTATTGGTTTTTATTTTTATACATTTTCTAATGATCTTAAATGAGAGCAGAAAAAGTTTTTTACATCGTTTTATACAATAAAAAGAACATTAACACAATTTTTTATTTTATTTCCTCCTTTTTTTTTTGTTTGTTTGTAATGAAATTAATGGTCATTTAATTAACATAAAATCCAATGGACTATACATTTCTAGCTATAAACTTTGGCATCTGTCCACATAATCCACTAAAATTAAACTAATTCTCGAGCTAAAATGTCTCAGAATTTCACTTAATGCTTCAGAATAAATTTACATTTTAAAATGTTTTATTTAATTTATTTTATTTATTTTCGTATCATCACTCAAATTTTTTTTCTAAAATTTTTTTAACCAAAATAAAAAAATAATAATAATAATAATGTATTTTTGTGTAAAATCTATAAGCAAATTTGTAACTTCATAGTTTTTATAAAATTTTTTTCTGAAATTTTTTAAGCAAAATTTTTTTATCATAAATTTCCGCTAATTTTTTAATTATATCTTTTGACATAAAAATTTTACATTGATTTTGTTTTTACCTTAAAAAATTCAATAAAAAAAATTCTCCCAAAAGTTTTTCAATTGAATGAACAACTTTAGGTGAGGCTGAAGTTCATATTTTTTATATAAAGTTTTTTTTAGAAGTTAAATTATTTTTAAGGAATAATTTTTTTAAAGTTGAAAACAAGACAAAAAAAAAATTTTATCCAAAAGTTTTTCGAATAAAAAATTAAAAACTCAGGCTGAAGTTCGTATTTTTTACATCAAGTTTTTTAAGAAATAAAATTATTTTTAAGGAATAATTTTTTAAAGGAGAAAACAAGACAAGTAAAATTTTCCCGTTACAAATGAAAACAAACATCAAAAAATTTTTTTTTTCTTTAAAAATTTTTAATTATAAAGAACTTATGCCTCAAGAAATAAGTAACAAAAAGTGCAGACCAGCTTAACTATTTCATTTGTTTAATAATAAACAAATTTCACAACGTTTATATCAAGCAGTTTTATTTAATAAAGAATAAAATTTCCTAAATTTTAAAATTAATTTAAAATTTTTTGCTCAAAACTTCCTATATTTTTTTTGTAAAATAAAATAAAATAAAATAAAAAAAAATTTGGACAAAAATACGCCTCATTTTTTTTTTTTCTTTAAAAATGCGGTCAGATTAGTCAAATATTTGACTAAAAAAGCGCTACTACTATTTTTGCAAATGCTATTTCATACCTTCCTGACACGTATCATTACGTATGACAATTTATAATACAATGAATGACAATTTATAATGTGATATCTTAACTTTTATATTTAGGAGGATCCTTCATTTCTTGTAATTTAATAGTTACGTTTTTTGGTCAAATATTTGATTTATCTGACCGTAACTTAAGTAAAAGAATATTTAAACTCTCGAAGCAAAATATTTCAAAAATTTTAAATAATTTCCTTACGCCACGATAACGTGATACTTGGAATAACATTTGTTAAAATTACAAAAAGTTGATTAAAATAAACGTGACAAAGTATAAATAAATATATTTGAAATTAATTCCTACTCTTCCTTGTCATTTAAATTTAATGCGTACGCTTTAAGTTTCTTTTAATTGCAGTTTTTGATTTTATCTTGTTTAAAAGAAAAATTCAAATCTCCCAAATCTTCTTAAAATAGAAATTTTGTTCAAACAAAATTGGCTTAGAAAATTAGAAAGCGAAAATTATTGTTCGTGTGTGTATGATGCCATACATTTTAATATTGTTGAACTTTAGTTTTCTAACACACAAACTGAAATTCCTGTGGTGTGTCTTAAAAGTTAATTTTTGCTTAAGCAGACACATTTTCTAATTACTTCTTAGGCGAACCGCAACACATAAACATACATGAAGACATACATATGAACGTATAAATAAAGCTACAAGTCAGTTGGACAATCAGAAAGTAGCCAGCAACAAGATTGCAGGTCATATGAGCATTAATCTTTGGAAACATCACGCTTCTATGACCATAACAAACTCATATTCATTTAAGAAACAACTCACTCTTACTCACATAAATAATTCTTAATTTACTTTAAAATTTTAATTATATTCATCAGGCGGTAATAATTATTTGACACCCTGTTGCTGGCTGCAAAATAAGCAACTGTATTATTTTGTAGAAAATTTTTTAACTTAAATTTTTCTTTCTTTTCGTAAGTTAAAATAAAACAAAATTTTAATGCCCAACCAAGCGTTTAGTTTTCTTCTTGTACTTGAACATCATTAAATTAACAATCACCTAGTGAGATGCAAAAAAAAAAAAAATTAATCGCAACAGACCGACAATCACTTACTTGCACAAGTCTTTGGCAGCAAGAAAAATGTGAAAAAAATTTCCAAAACCAAACAAAGAGTGAAAAATGTTCCGGTCTAATTTTACAATTGCTAATAAATATCATTAAAATTAGAGAAAATTGTTCAAAAGTAAAGTAATAATATTGTTGAACAAAATGCAACAACAACAACAACAAAAAAAAGTAACATGAATTAATGGACAGCATTTTGTTTTAAGTAAATTATTTATACATTTTATGACAAAATATTAAAAATATTAAAATGCACCCTACAAAAACAAATACACGTCTAAGAGGTGGCGCAAAAGCTGTTATATAGAAATTGGGAAAAAAGAAAATGAAGTTTTTTTTTGGATCTACAAACGAAGAGTTTCGTACAACTCTTTATTTTTTTTTAATTTCCCCTTTATTACTTTTTGTTAAAAATGTAGGGTGTCTTGTATAAAAGGTTATCCAAAAGATACGCCAATAAACAAATTAAATAAGGGACTTTAACGTGAACACCCTTTAAGGTTTAGTTCTATCACTAATACGTGTTTTTAAAGCGGTTAAACATTGTGTGTTAATTTTAAAGTTCTGACCATTTGGATTCACCCTTTACCAACAAGTCATTAGTATTATTATTTTCTATGTGTTACTGTAGCTGACATATTACTTTGCATAAATATGAAAGGTCTGCCTATAATGTTTTAAAAGATCAAGCCATTAGGTAATAATAACGTTGCTACTGGGACACTCTTTAATGTTTTACTTCATTTGATCATTTGTTGTTGTAGCGGCCTTAATAATATATTTCTCGCTACTGCGGTAGACAGAAACGGGAGGCGGATAAAGACATTGTAGCGTCATATTTTGGTTGTGTATTTGCACTTACGGCACGGAACCCTAAAAATCTATTCTACTTTTATTAAAAAGTTTTTTTTTTGTTGAGATTATTAAGGAAATGACCTTCAAATGACCACCTCCTGGCTGAATTGCATTTTGAAGTACCCCGTTCAAATTTGTTAAAATATTTCAGTTACTTTAAAAAAAAATTTTATAATTAGCTAGTGTTGTCAACACTACAGCTTTGAAAAAATTGCTATTTTTATCGGCTTTATGAAGATATGCAACATTGTTTTTTCTCTCTTTTATAGTTCTACAACAAATAAGTGCAGCACATGTTTCCATGTTAGGTGCGTTCCCGTACTTTTTGGATAAAGTAAGATAAAATGAGAGTAAACAAAAATTATTCTCAAATAAAAGCAAAAATTGCCGAAGAGTACGGGAACACAAAAATTTAAACTTCTATCCCAAAACAAGATGTCAATTAAAAAATACATTTATTTTAATTTTTTGGGGACAAAACCTTAAATAACAAATTTGGTAGACATTTGCGTTCTTTTTTTATTCGGCAATATTTACTTTACAACCAGCTGGCTGTTCCGCAGTTTACACAATCTACCAAAGTCTGAGTTGTTTTGTGCAAGAAGAAGAAGAAGAATCTTGTTGTCTCAAAAGCTCTCTCTTTTACTTAAAATTATAGTACGGGAACAGTTTTCGATAGCATGATCCCAAAGTTGAGCACGGGAACACACCTATTATTTCATAGTTGAAAAAAATATTAAAAATGTTTCCAGCAACATTTTGGTGTTACAGCCAGAAATAACTTTTGTAAATTAATTTCTAAATTAGCGCGTAAGACGCGACGCAAAATAACGCATTGCTTTTACGCTGAAGTGACATACCTAAATAAAAGCGCAACGTTTTGTTGTGAACAGTAATGTTAATTTATCATTTTTAATAAAACCCTATAAAATGGAATGCAAAACAGTGATAAAAACGCTAGATAAACCCGAAAAAAGCTAAAATGTCATTACTGTTTTATAACGTTTTCTAAGCACAACAAAAAAATATGTAAACAACAGTAGCTTGCAGGCAACTGCATTACCTTACGCGCTGTCAAAATTGGATTTACCAATTGCTAAGCGTTGACGCCGTGAAATTTTGACAGATACCTTGCGCTTTACGCGCTAATTTAGGGATGGCTGTAAGTTCGACACTTTATTTGTAATATCTATAATATCTTTTTCCGACCCATTAAGTGTTTCGTATGAATGAGCGAGTACGTCTGCCTGTGTTATTGTTAAAATCAACATTGCCAAGGCACGTTCTAGGCACAAGAAAATCTAAATACAACGACCGATCAAAAAAACACTACTTGAAAAAATTGGCTCTCGTCCATATTTTCGGAGTTATTGGACTCTGAAATTTTCATAAAAAAATTCGATTGTGCGTCATATTTTTTTAGATATCAATATAGGTATCATATAAAAGCTATTGAAAAGATCTTTCAGAAAATACAAAAAATTTTAATTAATGATTAACCCATTAAGAGCCGATAATATTATTATCATTATTTTTTTTTTAATTTTTAAAATTTTTAATTCTTTGTCACCTCAATATTTGTTTTATTTTTGATTTCGTACGAAATGCTAAACAAATACCATCTGGCTGCAAGTTAAAAACTTCTTCTTCAATGTTGGCTTTTAAAACTTTTGGTTGTTGGTAGAAAATTAAGAAAAAAAAACAGGACCGACGACGTAAAAAAAACAAAAAACGTTGCTAGTCGACTCGACTTTGCTCTTTTTACTTTCCCCGAGGTTAATTTGACCCGTTAATTTTATTACTCTGATTGCAAAGAATCTGTAAAGAAGCTACTCAACCAGTGACTCTTGAAATAAGTTCATAATGCATCTTGCCGATATATTTTACATTCTTAATTTTTTTTGCAAAATTTTGATTTAGATTTTGTTGCCAACTTCCAAATTCACTGTTGCAGATAGACTTGCTAGAGAAGTTTTGTTGTTGTATAGGAAAGTCCAGGTTGAAATTTTTTTTATAGACTTTACCCATTTGAACTGATAGACTTCGTCTTAATGATTTGTTTAGGTAAGAACATGTTTAGAAATCTTTTTTATTTAAAAGTTCTAATGCTTGCTTTTTGTTTTTATAAAGCAACACTGAATGACCCTCATATTTGCACTCAACTTTTGTTTTGTTTTGGATAAACTGTAGGGCATTCACCATTTTAAACTTAAATGTCATTAATTTATTTTGCTTCTGTGATATCAATTTCACTAGTGGGTTAAAATGTTAAAGTGTAATTGTTTTAAAAATTTTGTTTTGATTTTCATTTTTAAATGCACAATAAAATGACTTACAAAACTGAGCTTTCATATTTTGTTATTTTTTTAATTTCGTTTTCTTTTTTAGCTTCGTTTGGAGTCTGAGCGTAAATTGTGGTTCATCAGGTGTATTTACGTGTTTGCTCCATTTAATGTCGAACGTGACTGTATGGCCAATAAATGTGAATTTATATTAATATTTCATATAAATTTTTTCCAATTCTTAATTTTGTTTTTGTTTTTATTTTAATAACGTAAGTTTAACTTAGTTTCGAAAATTGATTTTAAACTTGAAATCTATAGCAAGTTATTAAAGGTTTGGTCAGATTAGTCAAATATTTGAACTAAACGACGTAGCCACTTAATTATGGAAGAAAAAGATTTGACCTTCTCAAGTACTTATTAAGAAATAAAAGATCCTATTTATTATAAAAGGTAAGAAATCACATTTATTTTATTAAAGACCGTCAGTCGTATTGTTGCGTGTCAGGAAATATTGAATAAACATTTGTAAAAATTGTGATTACGATTTTTTGGTTAAATATTTTGCTAATCTGACCGCACCTTAGGAGTTTATTTTCAATACTAAACTTGTTTTCCCATTTTTTTTTTTACATAAACATTTTAATTAAATAATTGATGTTTTTATTTAAAATATCTAAGGTCAATTCAATTGATTTGACATAAATTAGAATTAATTATATTTAAAAAAAAGCTAAACTGCTACAAATGGTTCTGACAAGTTTAACAAGCGTAAATATTTTTATTTTGTTACAAATTCTATATAAAGTTTTTAAGCCATAAACAAAATAATTGAAAGAGAAAAATTGGCCAAAAAAAAAAAAAAAAAAAAAATAAGGCACTTTGATTCAAAACTATTTGACAACATTAGACAGCCATTAAGTCAATACAACTCTTTAGAAACACGTATTTGAGGAAGCAGCTTATAACTTTGTTTTGTTATTTAACTTTTTTTAACGTATTTTTTATTCAAACAAATTATGCTTGAAAGATTAATTATTTTATTACAAAATTAAGCATTCAAATGAGAAAAAAAAAAAAAACACCAATGACAACCACAACAAAATAAACCGCAAATAATTTTGAAATTTAAACAAGATCAAGTATCAATACCAACTCGGCCACATGTGTGTTTGTGTATGTATGTGAATATAAGGTGCAGCTTATTGTGATAAGGTTACATATTTCTTGATTGTTGTTTAAAATTTTATTTTACATTGTTCATAGTTAAAGGTGTTTTTGTAAAAGGTTCCCTACCTTAATTTAAAAACAGAAGCAGCAGATCAATTCATTTGGTTAGATTGGACAGGTTATTTCATATAATGTGTATATGATTGAAAAAGATATCGTCCACGTAGCTACCGCAGATGAGGCGCAGATGATGCAATCTTACAGACAACTTTTCACCCAATTTTTTGCCAATTACTTGAACATAACTGTGTTTAAAGTGTTTAATCTCTCTTGTTTTATGCCGCATAAAAGTGAGTTGATGTATTATTCAAGAAAACAGTATAACAGAGATATTACGGAGTAATTTATTTGTATCGCCGCATGCCGGTAAGTTTAAAAAGATACGAAAAAATATTTTTATAAAATTTACTGGTAACATTCTGCCTGCCTTTAATGGCAATATTGTTAAAGCAGAAATATAAGACAATCACAAAGCAACTACGGGATGTCAAGAAGGTTTTCGAACACTCAAATAAATATGTAGATCTAAAAAAAACAGGCTTCAGTTTAGGCAGCGATTTTTAAGAACTCCTTTTAAAGTCATATTTTGGCAGATTCTCAAGATAATGAAAATTTAATTATTTACGAAAAAACTATTTTTTAAATTTTGAAAAAAAGGGAAAGTCGTTTTCAGCAAAATCTGCAGAGTAAGGAAACACCCCAGCAATTTGAAGTTAAGAATGTGTAGTTTTGCTACTGAAGATACACTTGTATACATTTTGTTATCTTAATGTGGAAGCACATTCCTTCAATTGCTTCTTTTATTTGCTTCAATAATTATTAATAATATTAAAGATGCTCTACCAGCTAATTTTTGGTCGTTGCTTCTATGCTGGAATATAGCGCTGGATCGATATAAATTTATTACCATCAAAATTATTACTATAAAGACATTTTTGGCTTGAACATTTTTTTCAAACTAAACGTTGAATACACAAAAGTCTTAAAATTTTTGTTAATTGAAGTTTCAGTTTATTCTTTTACCTTGTGAATAAATTGTACAATGAAATGACCATATCATAAGTACGCGCACCTCTACTTAAAAAAAAAAAAACATGAATGTTTCTACTTGTGGATATTTTTGGACGTTTAGATATGAATCAAACAAAAAACCGGTCAGAATAGTTGAATAACTTAAATCGCAAGTGTCTGACTTACAGACTGACTCGTTTTCTAACAAAAAATATTGGCAAAATTGGATTTGATTGTAGAGATTTATTTTTTGTTTAACAACAAACTACTCTCATAAAACAGCCTCAACGCCAAAAACACAATTATGGATTTAAAGATCAATATACAAGAGCGCTTAGGTAAAAAAATAATAAATTCAAATACACAACAACGGCCAAAAACATTTATTTTTAGTCCAACTTGGAATTTACTGTTTGCATTTTTTGGCTGGTTGTTATTTTGTTAGCAATAAAAAAAAAACATGAATTACAAATTGAACAGGAATTTTCATCAAAATTTGAAGGAAAATTCGTTCATGGAAATTTAATTCAAGGTAACCACAACTTAAAACGATTATGTGTGTTAGAAATGTTCTAAGATGCAAAAAAAAAAATAAATTGAGACTTGACCACAACACGTAAATAAAAAGAAATATTTTTATAGCAATTCACCGATAAATGTGAAATATTTTGTGTATCGTTAAATAAAAAAATAAAAAGTTGACAATAATTGCTACACTCTACAGGCTTAAAACAAGTCGCAAAATCTTAAGAATATTTAGGTATTCATTTTTAAAACATTTTATTGACATTATTTTTTGCTAAACAAAATAGTACTTTATTAAAGTAAAAAGTACTAATTATTCCCAAAAAATAAAATTGGTTTTCAAAATATTTTACTTTGTAATATTTTTTTTTAATTTTTTCAAAACTTATTAATTGCTGAAATTAAAAAAAACAAAAACATTTGCACATGATAATAACAGCTCAAAACTCTCAATAATCTAAAAAATCTATAAAAGCTGACAAAAGCAACTCCTTGAAGAAAAATCTTAGAAATACTGTATCTAATTTAATAAAAATTTAATATTAATAAAAAAAAATTAAAAAACAAATTTACAATTTTAAGACCAAAGGCTCTGTTATTTTTTTTATAAAACATAATTCCAATTACTTTCCAAAGTAAAAATAAAAAGCATGTATTTAATAGATATTAAAGCTCGATATTTATGAAAGCTTTAATTACATAGAAAGCTTTAAGCTTCGCGTAGTTTGCAGTGATTTGTCATAATTTGTATACAATTTATGTCAAGGTATTATTTCGCCATGATTTATGTCTTATGTGCAACTAATTAAAATCCTTAAACTCTATTGATCTGAATAAGCAAAAGCATTCACAAAATCAGAAGTTAATTGTCTTGCTTTCTTTATACTAAACTAAAGGTCTAGCACCATTTATACGATAAAATGGGTTAGCAAAAAAAAGAAAATATCAAATAACCATGTTAACTAAAAAAAGCGAGACTTTAAGAAACGGCAAATATTTCTAAAAGTTTTGTAGCTTAAAATCGAAAAAGCATTAAAAGCCTCACAAAAAAGCTTTAATAGTTTTAACATTAAAATTTCGTTTAGTTAAACCTTAGAATTTTAAAATAAACTTTTGTAAACTCATAAAATCTCATCTGCTTTTAAGTTCCCAGTTTATGTCTCAATATAAAACTTTTAAGCACGAAAAGAATATTCTCAAGAGTTCGTTCATTATGCTGCCCATTGTTTGTCCCTAAAATACTGTTTAACTTCAGCTTTAAGGTTTAAACGTTTCGTTTTAAAATTGCAATTTAATAAACAATTTTACCTCTAAGACAAACAACCTTTTGAACCTTTTTCATTAAAAAAAAAAAAAAGAATGTGCAAAAGTAAATAACAATAATTTTCCATTTTAAATTTAGACATAAATAGAAGAAACATTTGGTTGATGGCAACATTATTGTTTAAAAAATTGTATTAAAGAGTGCTGCTTGGTTAAATTAGCCACAACAAAACTAATATTGCCATATAATTTGGTTTCCTTTGTTTTCTTTATCTTTGTTTTTTTATAGACTTTCAAGAGGAAAGCAACTTTGTTGTACAAAAACTAAAAGAAAAAACTCATGCAAGTTGTTTAAACTTAACAAAAGCTGAGTTTCATTAGTTTTGCTTAAGATTATGATGCATACTACTTGTGTTTTTATTTTTATTGTTGTTGTTTATTTTATTATTTTTTTTTTGCTGGCTTAAGAACGACACATTTGACAGCAGAATTTAGGACAATCTTAAATTTTAAAACTCTTAACAAAATCTATTTGGCACAATTTTCAATTTGGGTCACCTCAACTGAGATTGAACGTTTAACAAAGCTGTGTTCTCATTTTGTAATTTAACAAAAATGAATGTTTTTCTATTATTTGTTTATTTATTTATTTGTAGTTCTAGTTATAAACAATTCTTAGCTTTTCTTTGAATTTTTTTACTACGTCATTTCCATCTAGAATGTTTACAAATTTTTTCTTACTTTTGTTGTCGCTGTGTGTAAGAAAGTTTAGAACGTAAAACATGGTCGTCTTTCAAGCTACAGCGCTAATAAATATTTAAAAAAATTTACATTCAAAATTGATTCTCAACTATTTTTAAAGATTCTTAAATCTAGTATTGATTTTGTAAGAGTGATTGATGGCTTTGAATTTTACTAACTTGAAGTTTTAGTTAATCGGTTTTTTTAGCTCAAGGTGTAGTTCTGAAGAAAAAAGTTTTAGGTCGAATACCGAAAGTCAAAGGTAGAAATTGTGTAAAAATTTCGTTTTATAAAAATAAAGTCGCACAAAAACACATTTTTAAAAACAATGAATGGTAATGCAATAAATTCGCTTTGTCTTGCTTAAGCCGTTTAAATTTATGTTGCCGCTCTTTGCAATAATACCTGGAAATATTGCATTTTTTTGAAGAAACATATAGCGTTGTTGTAATTTTCTTCCTTGGCCCCAGGTAATTTTCGCTGACTATTACAGCAAAAAAAAAAAAAAAAATTTAATATTTTGAATTTCATTTTCAGCTTTTCTCTTTTTTTTTTAATTATTAGAACACCCTGTCAAATACAAAGAATAATTGCTTAAATTTCTGAAACTTTGAAATAAATTTTTTGCGATGAAATTTAACCTTTTTTTTAAGAAATATCGATTCTTATGTTTTTCATATCAATGCAAAAAAGTATAAAAAGTTATTAATGAAAATAATGTGTTGACTGGTCTTTCCATTTTGACAACGATGCCAGCTTAGCTTGATGTTCGTCCTCTTGAAAATTTCTTGCAGGAAAGTAGAACACTTATAACAAAATTATCAGTTTGTGGATAAAATCACAAATAAGGGAAACAACGCAACAAAATAAAAAAGACGCAAAGTTAGCCGAGTTTACAAGAGTCTCACAAAAAGTCACGGACTGCCCAAAAAAAAAAATTGAATTGCGATTTTAGTTGACAAAAGGTAGCGCTGCCTAAAGCTCTCCATCTGTTTACATATTAGAACAATGTCACATTAAACATAAAAATCTAATTCAAAAATCAAAAAATCAATCTTTCAGGAAATAATTAAAGTTTTGAAATATGCTTAACCCGTTTATAGCCGATGAAATTTTGTTTAATTATTTTTCTAGTTTTTTAATTCTTTGTCACTCCAATATTTGTTTTTTTTTATTTGGAGTTACTTCACTAGATTTAAATAAATAGTGAAGGGCATATACGATTCGGCATAGCTAAATCAAGCATTCTTACTTGTTTACTTTTAGATGAAATAAAATTAAAAGCTAAATTTATAAACAAAAAAAAAAAAAAAACAATATTTGCAACACTAAATTGAAAAATAATTTTAAAGTGTGAAGCAGCAAAGATATAACCCTACAAAACCCATTAGTAAATATTAAATATTTAATAAAGATAAACACCGGCCACAGATAATTTATTAGTGGTACTAAAATCCACACAGCCCCTAAAATATGTTTGTCCATTGATGTCTATCCATAGAAAAATTGTGTTAGATCAAGTCATTCAGTTATTATTATATTCTTTTGATGAGTCATGTTTAACCAACCACGAGAGCGTGCATATTTTGAGTGAAGTTTTTCAAGCTGCAAGCGATTTACGAAAAGTTTTTCATTATTAAAAATCTTTTGTTAAATTTCAATGCTTCGTACATTGTTATTATTGTTATTATAAGTTTACATTTTATATTTTTAACAGAAATCAAAATGATGGTTCTTTAAACTAGAAAACAGCGAAAAAATTAATTGTTTGAATATATTTTTTTTAAATTTGGTTGTGGCAGTTAAAAAAATTCATATTTAATTAAAAACAAAATTAATAAATTTCTGCTGAACTTTTTTAAAAATATCTTTGATAAATATGAAAATATTTGTCCATTACTGTTTGCTACTGTCATTCTTATATTTTGATATCTCCGTTTTTTTCTTAGAGCAAACCAAAAAGGTTTATTTTTCTTTTTAATAAAATTATGCAAAACAAAAAATCTGAAATGGATTTTTATTTACAGGTTTTGTTTCAATTTTTTATATTTATTAGGTTATTTGAAATTAAAAAAAAAAATTAATACTCTAAAAATTTTTTTTCAAAAATATAATTAAATTTTTATCTTGAACATCACTGGTATAAACACTCATTATTTTTTAACAGAGACTTCCGCAGTGCGTTTTTTATTAGTCATGCGATCGCCAACTAATTTAATTAACCCAAAATAAAAATTTTATTGGTTTTAAATTAACGTTTCGAAAAGCGTTTGAAAAAATAATGAATAAAAAAATCATTAAAATAAAAATCAATAAAATAATTTTGATAATTTTTACGCTTTAAGTCCTAAATATTATAGTCGAACGTTTTTAAATTTTGTATGAAAGTTGTCTATGGTATAAAAAAGGTCACTGGGTATAAAGCAAAAAAAAAAAAAAAAATACTCTTAGTACCAACAATTTAAAGGCGACTTGACTTGAAGAAAAGAAAATTGATTTAAACCTTATTTTAGGCGCTAGAAATTAAAATATTTCTTCGAAGTGGCCTCTTTAAAAATCGTATATTAAAAAAAAGAAAAATACAATACGATTGTCATGATAGCTTTAGATGAGTAAAAAGTTTGATAAGAACCGATACAATAATTAAAATTATTGGAAAAAGTCGTTGCGAGCTTTATACCGCTTAAAAATGGTGATCGTTGCTGGTAACTGGAATTTAAAAATTTGAGCACCAGTTTGATATTTAACAGGTGGTTAAAGAGCTTAGATTTGAGCGCAGTATTCATATCCTGTGCTTTAAAGAAAAACGGACCTTTAACATTAATTCAATACATACGTGCTCTTTTATAAGCCTTTAAAAACGTTTGACTATTTGCTTTAAGGCAACTGAAAATGACTGACAGTTAATAAGTAGAAGTTTCTATTAGCACCGTTAATATTTACACAACTAATTAGTAAAACCCGCTTAATGAACTGCACTCTAGCAAACATTTTAAGAAAACACATACTCAGTAACAAAATCATAACAACTACTAACTTTTTTGTAGAGTGTTACAAGAAAAAAAATAAAGAAAAAAAAAAGAAAGAAAAAAAGAGTTTTTCCGCATGACTTTCAGAACGAAATTGGTTATACTTCAATACGAATATGTAAAAGAAATAACTTTTAAGATACTTTTCTTTCAACATCAATGGAAAACATTCTTAAGAAAAACACCATGATGCTGTCCACTTTTCTGCGCAAGGGGTATACAAAGTGTTAAAGGGGGGGGGGGGGGGCACTGCAAAAAGAAAGATTATAACAGCAAAAGAACGTAACAAGTAGAAGAACAACAGCGTTATTTCGAAATTGTATAAATGTATTTCCTATAAAACGAAGCAATGTTGTGCTGTTGATCATTTGTGGTCGATGATGTAGAGGAAGACTTCTATAAAAATAGTGTAATAATACTCGTTTTACCGTTAGAATGTTTATAACATTCACTGCAAGCGGCACGAAAGAGAGAGGGGGGTATTTTTTTTTAAACATAGTTTTCTAGAAATGAATGTTTGTTTGTGGCAGCATTTGCTTTTGGTTATACATTTGTACGCACATAATATCAGTCCGGTCTATTGGAAGAGTTTGTTGTTGTTTCGTTACCAATTTAACGTTATGGTTGACTATTTTTTCCTTACCTTTGATCAAATTTTTTTTGTTTTTGTTTTTTATGCTCTACAAGTACGTCACTATGTGGCAATGTATGTATGTATCTATTGCTCTGTTTTTTTTTTTGTTTTTTTTATTCAAGAGTGTTGCAAGTATGAGTTATTCTATGATGCATAAAAGAACATAAATGTTGATTGCATTGATGTTAGGTAGGCAGTTGCTTCTGCAATATAATGTAGTTTTTATTGTTGTTGTTGTTGTTTAAATTTTTGTTGCTCCAATATATGACTGGTTGCATATTATAGTTTGCATTATAGAGTTCAAATAGCTGATGGTTACAAAATCGCGTAATCGATAATAATGATGATGTATTTTATTGTACTTTTATGTTTTGTATTGTATTTCATAGACAAAAACAAAAAAGAAAAAAAAAAAAACATTCATATCTTCAATTTAACATACATTCTTATATTTGAGCCGGTTGAATGGCTTTTTCATCCCAAAGCTATTTCAAATAAAGATAAAAAATAAGCAGTAATTTAACCTCTTAAAGAATTTATTGTTTTAAAGTTTATCACAAAGTAATTAAAAAATCAGATTATGTTACTGATTTACGTCAGTATTTTATCGACTTAGCTTGTCAGTGTATTTATCAAATAAAAATTAAGTGCCGCCGCCAACCTCTTTATAACATTAAAGACCTTTGGAGTCTGTCTAAGCTTCACAAGTCCACTTAGGTGCCAATCAGAAATTTAGTTAAATATACTTCCAGCATGTAAAGCTTTCAAACGAGCATTACTAAAGAACAGTGGACGCTGTCGGTGGGTTCTGCGTCAATAGTCGAACTCCACTTGTAATATTTTGTAGCTTGAGCTACTTGGAATCAAAATATTTTACATCCTTCGGAAAACAATACTTTGACGCTAGAAGCTTTAAAAAAGCTTTTAATTATTTTATTTATTTATTCAATTAAGATTGTAAGCCCTTAAGGCCCAATAAATCCAATTAAATTATCTGGCAAAATATAAAAAAAATTTTTTTATTATTTTAAAATTTTATTGCACAAATGATGAATAAATATTTTAAAAAGCAAAGGTAAGAAACAATAAAAAATTTAATATGGTTCTAATTAAAATTTTCTAAAAAACAGACGATATTTCCAAAAATTTTCGTTGATCACGGGTACAGAAAAAAAAATAAATAAATAAATTCGCAATCTTTTATTTCTGACGACGTGCCAAGGTACAATTAATATATTAGTAGAGTTGCCAAAAGTAAATTTATTCATAAGATACTCAGGCTTTCTATTCTTAAAAACCCTATAAAATTAAAGAAACAGTCATAGATTAATGAAGCTCTCGAAATCCCATTGCAGAAGTTTAATAGTGAACGAAGTCATATGCATATTTGATCTATACTTTAGTTCCAATATGTAGCGAGCTATTCTGTTTTAATCTATTACGAATGGTATGTAATGTTCCTGATTAATTTTTAAGCCATTAAATAAAATAAGAAGACGTAAGGACATAGCAACCAATTTTTTTAACTTTGCTCGGTTAAAACAATCATCTCAGAACAAAACTTATCTTAGATATAACACAACTAACATGAAAATCAAAACTCAAGTTGGTGAATGCCTAAAATCTTGCAACGAAATACAAATTCAATATTCCCACTGCCTAAAATCAAATTTAAGTTAAGGGAATTTTCCTCTGAGCTTATGCTTTAAAAAATTCTAAGTCATTCATATAAATCACAAATAAAAGCGACCCTCTAAAATAGAACCCTGAGTTGATATTTAAAGTTATAGAGATATTTGCCTCAAGATGTACATATTGGCATCTGTTATTAAGAAAAGACCAAACTAAGTTGCAGGCAGGTGAGCTTAAGCTTTTTTTTAACTATTTCAAAATCATTAAGGTTTTTGCACTTAAGAATAAGTTTTAAAACGAAAGCTTTTTTTTATCAACTTAAAAATCATAAAAAATTAAATATTTAATGAAAAGTATTTTTGTTTAACTAACAGACTTTTGTGTCATAACTATAACCGCCAACTTTTTTAAAACGAAAGCTCTTCTAGATATTAAACTTAAAACACAATTGTATGTATTAAAAGCAATCATTTAGAAACTAAACTTAATGATAGCTCAATGAATGCTGTAATGAATATTTCACTACCTGCTTTTTAGATACCGCCTCACAACAGGTTAATGTTTTAGTTTTAATATCTACTTGTTTTTTGTTTTCGATATAAATATAGTTTTTTTTATTAATATATTTAAAAACTTAAGTTTATGCATGATGATTATTGGGTTTGGTTCTTACTGGCTTGCATTAGTTAAGGGGCAGAGACAGTCACAGTTTATACTATACAAAAATAAAAACAAAAAATATTTTTTTTTATGGTTAAAATTGATTGAACCGTTATTTTAGTAAGAAGATTTACTTTTGTTAGGAAAATGCAGTTAAAGAAAATAAATTTAATAAAAATTAATGAGTTTTTCAAATAAAAGCTTGGTCTGAAGTTAAGCTGCTACATGAAAATGGGATAACGTTTTTAAAGAATAAATTTGCATATTAAATAGAATATCTCATAATAACAAAGGAAAAACAATTTAACTAAATAACTTTAAAGTGCCTTTTTTATAGAATTGGGTAAAATTCTTTTCGTTAGTAAAACAAAAATGAGCTAATTAAAAAGCTCTTAAATTTACAGTTAAAATTCCAAATAGTAACGACAAAATTTAATAAGAATGTGTGCATTAAAAAAAGCTTACGATATAAAATATTTTGATATGTCAAAAGAATGTTAGAAAAATCTATGTAAATAACATAAATAAATTTTAAATAATTATTTTTTTAATAAAGAAAATATTTAATAAAAATTAATATCATAAACAAAATGTAGAAAAAAAATGTTAAATATATGATTTTATAATAAATTTAAATGATTTAGTTTTCTTCATTTTATTGAAGCATTAATTATTGTCTTTAATGTGTTATGATTGCAAAACTAGATATCTGCTATAAAAAATTCTCATGTCATGGTGTTTGTGACTAAACTCGTCCAAAATGGCTTAACCAATTTTCATGAAATTTTTTGTGCACATCGGGTAGGTCTGAGAATCAGTCAATATTTATTTTTCATACCCCTCAACGCCAAGGCTTTTTTTACGCACTTTCAGGTAGGCCAGACTGCTGGACGTATTCACTTGAATTTTTCACATAATATAAACTAAGACTCTGGTATGATTAATATGATACTTTTTTTATCACGCCCACTTTAACGCCCACTTTATTTAGTATTTAAATTGTACACAATTTCTAGTCCAGCTAATGTAGAAATAATCTGATTCGGTCAACTTCTATTTTTATACTCCTAAATATTAAGGGTGACTCAATCTAAGAGCCAATTTATGCTTCACCTAAATAACGTAACGACTTCGATGAATTTTCAAACTAAGAAAGGTCTGCGAACAAATATAGTTTAGGTTTTTTTTAATGCACTAAAAGGGGGGCGGTAAAAGGTTTGCCGGGTCAGCTAGTAAAATTTATAAAATCAAGTTTTCTCTTTTTGAAAACTATAAAACTTAAGAATTTATTATTAATTGTTGAAAAATTGCTCTTGAAAAGACTACTAGCAAATATTAACATAATTAATAAAAATTTATTTTTGATCTACGACAATTCAGTCACTTTTGAACCGATCAAAATAATTTAGCCATTGTTCGCACAATTTGGTAAACTTTCGAACGAGATAAAGTTTAAGTTAATCGAACCAACCGTGGAATCTGGATGATACTTAAGAAAGAAGTAAATATCAAATAACATAATTAGACACAGGCCAGAATTTAAAATATTGTAATAATTAATTTTTTTTCGTAATTAGTACGCGTATATTAATGCAGGAACATGCAGTTCTTTCAAAATTTTATGTTTTATTGTATTGAATTTTATATTTTTGTTTGTTTATTTTTTACGCTGTGATTTTCCAGTTAGATTTTATCATAAACCACACTAATATGTCCAGTTTTATTAGATTGTAAGATTGTATAATTTTTAAATACTTTAGCTAATGTTTTTAAAACATAAAATCTAGTAGATAGTGTTTGAAATTTAACTACTTTTTAATTCACGAAAATTAGAAAATAGTAGAACAGTTCTAGAATCCAAAACTCATGAGTATGAATGGGCTAATTAAGACTTTTTTTAGAATTAAATTTAAAACAACAAATTGTAAATTTTAGTGTGATAATCAGCGTCTTTTTTAATATAAATATTTACCAAGCTGTTCTCTACAGCTTAATGCGATTTCAAGTGTCGGCAGATTTTTTTAGCGCTTAGAAATATCTTAAAAGCTTTTAATTTGAGAAATAAATTTGATAGGGGTTGAGAAAAAAAGGACGTCTAAAATACCTTTTAAATTAATTTTGAATAAAAACCTATAAAAAAGATCTTTAACAAACAATTCATTTTAATAAAAATCAAATTCTCAAACAGAACTGAAGATTAAAAAATAAAAAATAAACCAAACTTTTTTTCTAACTAAAAAAACCCCTTAAAGCCTAAAAAAGTTTTTCCAAGAAGCTTAAAAAAAAATCTTAAATACAAAATTGTTTAAAGTTTATATAAGACATAAAACATAAAAAAAATCATTATAAAATGAACACAAAAACCTCTATATCAGCAATAGATAAATTTGCACTTCTTTTTCCTTCTATTGCTTGGTTTTCTATTAATGAAAGTTTTTTTTGTAATTTTTTTTTATTTTAGTTTTAATTTTGTGTTTTAATTTTATTTTATTTTTATAAACTTCTTAAGACAGCTTCACTTTTAATACCTTTTTCTTAGATTTTATTATAAATTCAAATATTTTTCTTTTTGTTTTAATTAAAAACACTTTTTTAATGTATTTTTTTTATTTTGAAGTTAGACGATTAAATTTTTTATTTTTAATATCTTAAGTTTTAAATATCAATCCGCTTTTTATCATTTAAACACCTGGGTTAAACGGCCTAATCATTGAAACTGATTGTAATATGTCTTCACAAACATGGCTTAAGTGGTGGTTGGTTGTTTAAACCGCTACTTTTAACGATTTTTATTTTGTTTTGAAGTTTGTTAGCTGCAGTAACATACTCTTTTATTTTTTTGTTTCTCTTAACTTGTTTACATCTGCAGTCTTAGAAATTATATGGTGTTGCCAGATTGGCGGTTTAATTGCAAAATCTTTCAATCATATCTTTAAGTCTTTATTTGTTCTTGATTGCTTCAAAAAAAAAAAAAAAAAAAAAAAACAAAATTTGAAAGAAAAAATACAAATAGTTGTCTAATGGTTACTGTGTATATAAGACTTGTGTTTAATTAATTTTTCTTCTGATAGAAGACTCTTGAGATTTTTATGCAAAATTTTTGTAAAATCTACTGATGAGCTAAATGAGCTATAGCAAAGCAGCCATATGCTTTCCCCATATTTGTGTATTTTTTTAAATAAAAATTATTTTAGTAGAAAAGCATGAAATAATTATATTTGAAGGAATTAAATACAGTTAAAATAGATTATATTTTATATATAAAGCAATCTAAATTAATTATATGTGACGGTTGTTAAAATTCTTATTAATTAAATAAGATGGTTAAATACACGATGCTTACATAATTTACAAATAAAGTAAGATAGATGCGAATAATGATGATGATGGATGAAGCTTCATTCCATTATTTTCGTAAATAATTTTTCTTACTTAAAAAATTAGGAAATGTCATTAGAAAAAATTATAATTTCTCCTGTAATAATAGAACTACATTATAACAATTGAAATCCAGTTTGCGAATCAAAAAATAAACATGGATTTAATAACTCTATCCTGAATTAAAGGTTATCAAGAGCATTAAACTTGAATAACTTGTATTTTAAGAGTAATGTTTGTAAGTTGTTAGAAAATATCACTTGCAACTGGCGATTCCATTACCGATTTAAGATTTTTTTTAAACAAAAATAAGATTTTTTTTATGGTAAAAACGACTGAAATTTATTGTGATATTTTTGTTTATGTTTTGTATAGAAATTTTGTGCGATTTCAGAAAAGGAGAGTTCTAACTCAGTAAAAAAATTAAAAAAAAAATAGTACTTGCAAGTTTAAAACTTTGTCAACCCAAACACAAACTCTAAACTTAATATTATTTTTTTTCATAAATGAAAGATCTGTTTTTCCATGTTATTTAAACAAATATAGAATAAATAAAAACCAAAATATTTAACAAGCATTTTCGTAGTCCACTTCATAATCGTAGGGTCTTAACATTTGATGCATTGTCACTACCCAGGGTGCTCTATAATTTATACCAACAGCCAATAAGCAAAATGCAGAGGGTAGCTTTAGAAGTTAGTAATAAATTTGAATTTATTTTGCCAAGCACATATCTATTACAAATTCGACCTTAAAGGCTTATTGTCATTTTTAAATAGATAAACAAAGTATCACGTACTCAAGGGTTTTTAATACACAGCTAATGATACCTATTCTCCCAATAATGATTAAAATATAATCGCCAAACATTTTGTTTTTAACAGATCGATTATTTCTGGCAACTCTTGTATATAAATTCATTGTTTATTTATGAGATATTATTTCTCTTTAAAACAATAAATGCTCTTTTAAAACTAAGCCATTTGTAAAGAGTATTTAAATAGTGGTTCTATGACTTGAAAGAAAAGTAAATGATGAAATAATTTATCTGTTTGTTTGCAGAAAAACGTGTCGCATTTCCTGAAAAAAAAAAAATAAATAAATTGTTTGTTTATGTTTTGATACAGTTTGTCTAATGTTGCCGTATTTTTTGGTTTGCATATTTAAGATACAAAGGTTGTTTCTTGTAGTAACTTTTAACACGTCTTCTATTTTGAAGTCCCATTTACAACCAGCCCTTTTATTATTTTTGAAATAAAAACAGACACGTTCATTCTGATAATTTCACGTTTTTAAATATTTTTGTAAAACATTGCTTTGCTGTTTAAATAATTCTATTTTACTATAAATTACTTATGCGATACCTGGCCTAGTTTAGTATAAAACAAACAGTTTTGAAACAATAATATTATGGATTTTTTAATATTGTTGCTTCTAGCCCTGGACTTTAGCGTTTTTGGATTTAATTACCCTGATTTTCAGAAGCAAAATGTTTACAAGCCATTTCTTGAAGAGTTGGATTATAATAAAATGGGCTCAAGTTCATGTTCTACAACATCAAAACCATTGTGTGGTACTAATGGTAAAGAAATTATTTACTTTGAAAATAAATGTGAATTTGAATTAAAAAATCATGAGTTGCTGACACAGGGAAAAATGGGTAAGTTGAGAATAAAAATTCTTGTTAAAAAAGTTTTCAGTTTTAATTTAAACATTTCTGCAAAATATTTGTGGTAAAATTACTAAGAAAGTTTTCGTAATATTTTAATGGTAAATTGTGCTGTTTGCAAGTATATAAAAATTTTTAAAATAACAAAAGTTCTATTGAAAATTCAAGAAAAAATAATAAAAATTTTAAACTTATTTTACAAAAAATTATTGCTTGCAAAAAAATTATTAAAAAAAAGAATTGAAATGTTTTATTTATAATTTTATTTTTTAATGAATAAATTTTTTTTTATTTATTTAAAAAAGAATTTAAATTTTTTATTTTTATATAATTTTTTTAATGAATAATTTTTTTTGTTAAAGTTATTTGCAAAAACAATATTTTCTTTATTGTTTTTTTTTTTCAAAAATAAAGATGGAGATACAAATCTTAAAAAAGTCGAATAATTTATTTAACATAAATTTTTGCTGGAAGTCTCTAACTTAAGAAACTAATTCGTACAAGAAAACTTTACTCTTTTCACACTTGAAAGTGCCTAACGTTGCCTATTTATTTGCAAATTTGATTATTATTTTTTTTTAGAATACAACGAATGTCCCTGCCCATCATGGGATTTGGTAAATGAGCCGGTTTTTGCTGCCGAAGAACTAAGTGGTATTTTAGAAGATTTTTCAAATCCATATGACGCACAATCAATGCCCTTTATTAGTCAAAAAGGTAAGGAGTTTTTTAATGCTACAAAACAAATTTTATAAGACGAGAATGCAGCTCAAAATATTTTGCTTTTAGACTTTCTAATTGATGATTTCCAGGAACATTATTTTGCTGAAGAAGATGATTTCTTAAGTTTGTCAAAAACACAAGAAGAAGAAGAAGATTTCGAATGTCCTAGATTTTGCACATTCAAATATCAACCTATTTGCGCTATATTTATGACTCTAGAAAAGGAGTTTTTAAACGAGTGTGAATTGAAGACAACTATTTGTCAAACTAAACAGAGTAAGTTAGAAATAATAAAAATAAATAAAACTACTAAGAGTATTGTATTCGGCTATGCCGAATCATGTATACCCTTCACTATATATGTAAATGTAGTTTAGTGACGCCAATCAAAAATACAAATATTGGGATGACAGAGAATTAAAAATAATGGCTCTTAATGGGTTAAACATTTTGAAAAAAATTATAGCATTTTCCAAGACATCTCTTCAAAAGCTTTTAAATGATACCCATATTTATGTCTTAAAAATTATTGTGCACAATCGTACTTTTCTATGAAAAGTTTAGAGGCCCATGACTCCAAAAATTTAGGCGAGCGCAATTTACTTCACTTAACCCGATTTATTGCAAATGATGTAGAAAAATTAGAGGCAGTCGTAAAGTTTTGCTCGCTGCCTCGAAAGATTTGGATCGATCATGCTGAGTTTTAATAGCAAAATTTTCGATCTGCTCGATTGGTGTATTTAAATTTCCCTAGCTCATCTAGTACCTTGGCAAAGTTTATTTTAATCCGAACAAGAACGGATAGTCGGATAGACGGACTTTATGGGATCGAAAAAAATACTGTGGAAATTACAAACGGAATGGCAAACTTAGAGACACCCTTTTTCCACCTGTGGTGAAGGGTATCATGACAATAATAAAAGAGTTCTTCTTTGCCGAATCTTTATGCCCTTCAGCATTCTAAATGTTCAACAAATTTGTTTGTTTTTATTTTCTTGATCAATTTGTCAATTTTAGTATTTTTATTTGTTTTATTTATTAGTGAACTTTGTTTAATACTCGTAAGTTATACTCACAGACAGACAAATAAGGACAAGAAAATAAAAGGCGAAGCATTATTAAATAAATGTGGTGAAGGGTTTTTTAAAAAAAGTTGTAAACATCTTTTCAAAAACTTAAGAATTTTGCAGAGTGGAGTATTTTAAAGGAAGGTCCTTGCACACCCGCTAATCATGATGATGATGATAATGATGCTGCACCTGCTGAATCTTTGCTTGTAGAAAGCAGATGTCCTCAGATTTGTTCTTTTGAATATAAGCCCGTATGTGCCAAATTAGTAAACGAATTTAGGGAATTTGCCAATGAATGTGAATTGGAAAGCACCATTTGCCAATTGAAGCAAGGTAAGTTAAAGGGATTCGTAAAAGCTCGTTTTTTATTTTTAGTCTTTCTCAGATTGGCAAATAGTTAATGAGGGGCCATGTTGGGATAACGATCAAAGTTATCTAAATGCAGAAGTTGTTTTACTGCCCACGAGACTTAAGTGTTCACAAGTCTGTACTTCAGAGTATAGACCGGTGTGTGCCAAGTTTAGCAATGACTTAAGAGAGTTCTCTAACAAATGCATGTTAGAGAGAACGATATGTGAAACTAAGGAGAGTAAGTTTTTCTTATTTAAATAAAACATCAAATTTGAAATTAAATAAGAATTTATTTAAAAACTGGTTTAAAAAATTGGGTACGGAAGAAGTCTAACAAACTGAATAATGAATTAAAGCGATTTTCTAGCAATTGTGTAATTTTTATGGCTCTTTTGTTTAACAGTTTTAAGTCATAAAACAAGGAACGATTAATATTGCATCGCTTGTATCATTTAAATCCTTTAAGATAATTTTTAAAGTGGATTTCATTTTCCACATAAAATGAAAAGTGAATAATATTTTCATTAGTTGTAATAATATTTTAAATTAGTCTCTGTTGTTGTGTATTTAATTCCATGACGGACTTTAACTGATTTTGAATAAAATAATTAAAAAATAATTTTATTTGGTCTCTTTTCTTATAGAATGGGAAATCGTTAATTTAGGAAAATGCGTCTCGCCTTCCCACAGAACAACGTCCATAGTAAAAAGGTGCCTGAAGTCTTGTAGCAATAAATATAGTCCGATATGTGCGATATTTAAAAATCAAATACGAGAATTTTCAAATAAATGTCTATTGGAAAACTGGAATTGTGAATCAGATAAAAGTAAATTCTTTGTAAATAATTAAAATTTTTTTGCTTTTATTTTTCTACACATTTATATTTTTCTTGCTTTTTTAAGAATGGGAAATTAAAAATTTGGGACCTTGTTCTTTGGATTCTAAAGACATGGTAACGTCTGACTCCAAATGCCCCAAGTTTTGTATTCAAATATTTAATCCAGTTTGTGCTAAACTGGATAACGATTTAAGGGAATTTCCAAATGGATGTGAACTGCAAAAAACAAATTGTGAATCGAAAAAAGGTAAAATTTATTTATTAATTTTATTTATTTTATTTTTTTTTTTAGTTTTGTAAAATTTGTTTTATTTTTCAGCTTGGAAAGTTATTAAATTTGGCCCTTGCCTCTCTCAGTCAACTATATGTCCGCGAATTTGCCCCAGTAAATATAAACCAGTATGTGCTGTATTTAATTTAAATCTAAAAGAATTTCAAAATGAATGCCAGCTGAAAAAAACTATATGTGATACTAAGGATAGTAAGTTCTTAAAAATAATTTTAATAATTTATGGTAAAAAAATAATAAAATAAATTTTATTAACTTTCATTAGAATGGCAAATTTTGAAAAAAGGTCGTTGTCCTTTAATCTCTGAATCGAAAGGTTTTTGTCCTAATTTTTGTACTAAAGCGTTCAGTCCAATATGTGCCAAGTATAAACATGAGCTAAAAGAATTTTTTAATATCTGTGAGTTTCAAAAGAGAAAGTGTGAAACGAACATTGGTGAGATATTATAAATGAAGTTACACTCCTGTGTTTATCAAATTAATTTTTTATTTTATGATCCTTTGTTTTTATAGATTGGAAAATTTTTAACAGAGGACCTTGCCCTGTAAAGACTTTAACAGGGTTTGCAAAAAGTTCTTGTGACAATGAACCCTTGGATCCCATTTGCGCCGTATTTAGTTTGAAGACTAAAACGTTTAACAATATTTGTCAACTTGCCCAGGAAATGGAAAAAACAGGAACTGGTATGAAATAATAAACATCATATTTTTTTAAACTTTTATTTTATATTATTCTTTGTTTTGGTAGACTGGTCTATATTACACAAAGGAAATTGTACTAGTTCAAGGCCGTCTACAAAAAAAATTAAAAGTAAAAATAGCAATAGCAATAATCCTTTAACAAAAGTGTCCTCTGCAGTCACTACTAATAAGGCGATTTATACAGCAATTGTAACTCCATTGGGATCTTTAACTAAGCTGAACAGCTCAGCAGCAGCGACAACTGTTGCTATTCCAAAAACAATGGCTGACTTAAAATACTCAGCGACTTCTCAAACATTAATGGATATTTTGAAGAAGAAAGTTGCAACAGACGAATCCAATAAAGACTTCACAAAAATTTCTTTAACTAAAAAAATTAACGAGTCTGATTCAGAGACGTTTGGCAAAATAATGGGAGACATATCGTCGAAAAATATGAAAGAAAAAATAAGCTACAATGATTCTATCAGTCACAAACCGAGCCCATCCGGTATTAGTCGCAAACAGAATACAGATGATAAAACACAGGAGAATCAAGAGAACACACGTTTCCTTGAAACTGTGAAAAGAAAAAATGGTACAAAAGTTAATCGAATAAATTTTACTTATTCGAATAAAATGTACTCCAGCAAACTTAAGAGTAGCAACGATGAAAAAATAAAAATTGCTAAGGCAAAAGCAGCTGCAGATAATGCTGAAAGTGTTGTTAAAGTTCTAGAAGCCTTGTTGGATAAAACTGATGATGGGGAAGAAGATAGTGAAACTCTGCTAAGCCAAGAGTCAACTTCTTCGGAAGGTGAAGTTACAGAAAAAACCATGGAAAGAAATTTACAATTGAATTCAACTAACATTGAGCAAAACTCTGCAAAATATAATAATTCTAATTCCAAGAAGGGTGAGATTTATAATGGTGTTGTTTATAAAGGCGCTGTTTACGATGCTCCCACATACAACTTTATATACACAGCACCAAATCATTATCTGATACCTTTTAATTATCCTGCTTCGGCTGGTACAACAAATACTTCTGTTGATCTCTTAAAACTTTTACATGCCATGAACCGTGGCATAGTTAAGCCAAATCTATCACCTGTACCAGAAGACAGTGAAATTAATGTTTCAAAAGGTAAAGGAAATTTAGTTGATGTTGGCAAAAAACACATGAAGCTGGAAAAAAGTCTCATAAAGCTTCCTTTAAATTCATTAAGAACACCAACAGATAAAGAAATTTTAACACAAAATCAGCCATCACGTCCAATGTTTGTACCCCTTTCGAAAGAACAATTGATGCCACTTTTAGCTTCTATTAATAGTAAATCTGCTCCTCAACTACATAATTCACCAATGTTACAACAAAATAAAGATAATGAAAATAAGCAGAAAGATAATTTTGCAGCTGCCCAGACTGACTCAATGTTACAAGAAAAACCGGATAAATTTGTTACTAAAGCATCGGAAAAAATATTTAGAGTTTCATCTCAGCCCTTAACGCAATCCACTGCTATGTCTTTCGGTCATCATTCTATGCCAGCACCTTTGAAGCCAGTTCCTTTGAATGCAGCAAATTCTGCGAAACATTCATTAAATTCCACAGTGTTAAATAAAATAATGAAAACCATAAAAAGTATTACAAATCATTTCTGATGTAAAAATAAAAGAACAACGGTTTTATTAAAAAATTTATTTTAAGAGTTTCATAAGCAAAAGTCTACAAAAGAGAAAAGTATTCATAAACGTTTAATAGCCTTTTCAACCTTTTAAAAAACCTTTAATAAATAACAATTTTTTATTGCAACCTTTACTCCACTTTAAATTGATAATAAAATGAATTTTGTTTTTAAGATATTTTGCTCAAAAATAAGAGGTGATCCTGTGATTGAAAAGGTAATTTTAGACAGAAAATTAAAAATGACAATATCGTCGCCAAGTCGTATTTACAAAGCTATTCATTCCCAAAGTGTTTACAAATATTGCACTTATTAATAAAACATGTGAGCAATGCTTGGCGCTGTTTCGACACAGAAGATAAGAAGAGAAATTCTTTGGGAGTTACACAACAAGCCATTTCTCAACGTTTAAATTCATTGGGATTTATTCAAAACTAAGGAATTTGGATCCCATACGAATTGAAGCTAAGAGACGTAAGAAGGCGATTTTGCATGTCGAAAATGATGCTTGAATGAATCTGTGAGCTCTGTATTTTGTGGAATCACAAGAGTGTTTTGTATTATCAGCTGTGAAATCAGGTTAGACATTTACAGGGGACCTGTACCGAAGGCAAGCAACCAGAATATTTGACCAGACACAAGGCCAAAATTTTCTATCATGAAAACGCACAGCAACGAGTTGCAAGACTGATCACAAACTAATTAGAAAACAGTAGATGGACAGTTCTGCCTCATCCACTTTACAGCCCAGATCTTGCTCCTTCTGACTCCTGTTTGTTTTGATCGATGCAGAATGCCATTAGTGGAATAGGTTTCACATTAGAAGAGGGTATCAGATATTCGTTTGATAAATTTTTTACTTTAAACTGAAGCACATATTCTTTCAATATTGGATACCTGCGGTAAATTGAAAATAAAATTCCCATTTGTAAATCGATTTGCATGATTTATACCTTATTTTATTCTAAAAATATTTAGCTCTCAGAAAAAGTGCAAAAACATTTGCTTTTTTATTGCATTTTTAAACTGAAAGAATAAATTCCTATGTAAGAAAAAAATTTTCCTCTTTTACATTTTTTAATAATTCCAAAACGATAACATATAGAAAAATATTATGAAAAATTAATTATAATATAATTTTGATACGCATTTTTTGGTGTTTTGTGTAGACAAGATAGCAACAGAAGGCTTAATACCTCTTATTGGCGTAAAAATATTAAATGGAATAAAAAAAAAACATCCTATAGAATTTTAGTTAACGAAAAAGCGTCAAAACCACAAACTTTTGCTAAAAACGGTCTGTAGATTGATGTCTGTTATTTTGTTGTGGTTGTTGTTTTTTAAACTAAGCAGTTTGATTTCTTATCCTCCAAAATTAAAATTTCCAAAAAATTCTTGGGGTTTCGCATCCAAAGGGTGAAAACGTAATTCTTCGATGTATATTCGGTTGTGAAAAGCTACTTTCTTAAAATTTTTTACACCAGTTAAAATATAATTATCATCTTAAACAATAAAGGGTGTAGCCAATAAAACGGGTTCTCGACATTTATGACTCTATCACTTGATTTGTAAAAATTTAAATTTATAAAATTTCAAAAAAAAGTATTTAATTAAAATCTAAAAGATGTCCCTGCAGAGAAGTTAACATCACATATGTGACATACATATTCTTTTAATCCAGACATAGAAAGACATTTAAAACGCACACATAATTATAAATGAATTGGCAAAGTGCGAGTTAGACTTAAATTCCAAGGATTCCATACTTTATTTAGGCAACCTTTAATATATAAATTAATTTTTAAAACTTGTTGCAGAGGAAATTGCAATAAATACTTTAGGTAAATTTAAAATATTCAAATAATTAGTTTTTTCATTTTGTTTTTTTTTATTCAATAAAATATTTAAGAATTTGTGTAAATAATTTCAAAAAAAATGTTATTTGAGCTTAAGAATTCAGTAACCAATTAAGAATTTTATTTTTTTTTGTGTGCAAAGTGCTGGTTTAGCAACGAATGCTAATTATTTACTGACTTTAAATCGTCTGATTTTTTTTTTCTATTTTTATGCCCACAGAACTCAGTCACTTCTGAAAAAAAATTTCAAAGATTTTCTTTTTATTAAAAAGGATGTTGCCATACAACACACATGATAATTACATTTATAACGAACCGAAACGGACATGTTTATAAAATTTTAACAAATTTACCAACTCACAATAACAGAAAATAATAAAAATTTGAACTTAAAGAAGTAAGAGTGCTATATTCGGCTATGCCGAATTTTATACACCCTTCACCATGTGTGTAAATCTAGTTTAGTGAAGTAGCTACAATCAAAAAAATAAATATCGCGGGGACAGAGAATTAGAAAATAAGAAAAAAATTTTTTTAAGTACTACAAACACATAATTTTACATAAGAATGCCATCGGCTCTAAATGGGTTAAGCATTTCTTAAAAAGTTTAGTATTTCCTATAAGATCTCTTGAAGAACTTTTAAATGATATCCATATTGATATTTAAAAAAATATGGTGCACAATCGTGCTTTTATATGAAACCGATCTTGCCGATTTTTAACAGCATCTCTTTCGACACTATGAGCCTGATTGTGAATGACAATTCCCTGGGAATTTTTTCCCTGTTCCCCTATTCTTAATCAAAACTCCTCAGGAAATTTTCCCTTTCCCTTGTTCTAAATGAACTTTGAAAATGGAAATCTTTTCCCCGGGAAAAAAGTAGGTATTATGAATGTCAATTAAAGGGAATTTAAAATGAAAAATTTTGGGAAAAATTCCGCCAAAGAATTGTAGGGGAGTTGTATTTAAAAATGTAAGCAATTTAATTTATGTTAAAAAAAAAAAAATATTAGCAGTTTTTAACACATAACTATGAATGCATATCTCATTTTCAGGTTAAAAACAACAAATAAAAAGCAATTTGAGGGTCTCTTGAACCAAATGCAAGCCCAACTTTATATTGCTGGTGAAATGTTCAAGAGAAGTAAGGACGAACTAAACCTGTTTTGGCGCAATTTGGAGGCGGAGTTGAATTCAGCAGGGCCACCAACAAAAAGTGTTTCGGTGTAGAAAAATTTATGATTAATAAAATTGTCCGTAATAAGATAGAAGAGTTTTTAAAGTTCAAACGTTTTTCAGGTATGGTGTGATCAAAAAGTACGTTCGACAAAAGACTGCACAGAACCTTAAACATAGTTAGGAACTGGTGGAGGGCCGAATACGGAGCAGAAGTTTTTTCGCAAACGAAGAGCCATTTATGATTTGATTGCGATTAAAGAGTCCTTTGAAGGTTCTTCTTCAAGCATAAATGGGCGAATAGAAGAAAATATTGGAGCAGAATTGCCACCGAAGTTTTTAGCGGACGACGATATCAACCTCAATGAAAGCTATAAAGACACCTCAGCCACCATCTGCGTAAAAAATGAAAAATGTGTCAATAGAAGTGACCGCCTATGTTTCCGCTACCGATGCCCTCACGGAGGAAAAATATTGGAAACGATAAACGAGCAGCCACAAGCCATAAAAAGGTTCATCGTTCCATAGACCAGCCTTGTGACTTGAAGAAAGACGTATTAAAGGAGCAAAAGCGGCATAATTTTGGAATAAAAAAGTTAAGGATCAGGGAAGTGAAGGACAAGAACTTTTGGAACTGGAAAAGTTTAAATATATGTAAATATTAGGCAAACAACATTAAATGTGATAGTGGACTGAAAGTGACCCGTTGCTGTGAATCAAATTATTTTTTTTAACCTATGGAATAAAATTATTTTTGTTTTTTAGTGTTAGTAATTTCAATTCTTCTTAATAAAACTTTTGTTATTGAATATAAAATATTTTATTTTGTTTATTTCTTTTTTGTTTTAATAAAACATATAGAAAAACATATAAAAATATATATATTTTGTTTGTTTTTCATAAAAATGTTTTGCAAATTTTAAGTCAAAACAACACCGCTCAAAGCAAAACAGCTGACTTTAGAAAATTAAAATAAAATTAAAATATTAATTCTCAGGGAATTAATTTCCTGGGGTGTATGTCTGATCGATTGGCATATTTAAATTTTCTCTAACCCGTCTAGTGCCCTGAAAAAAATGATTTCAACACTAACACGGATTGGAAGTGGAAATTGTAAGAATTACAAACGGAATGACAGACTTAGATATTTTCTTTTTCCACTTTTTGTGGTGAAGGATATGAATAAAAATCAGGGATAATCCATAGGTAACTTGACTTATGTGCTTCTATCTTTAAACCGTTATAGTCAAAAATTAAAAAATAACACAAAATGTGAACTTCTGTATGAGCTATAACAACAGATGAAAAATTGGAAATTAAAGGGTGTACACATAGGTGCTATTTGATATATATTTTTTTATCTTTTAAAACTTTAAAATCAGATACATAATATTAAAACAAAATGTGTAAAAATACAGTCAAAATAATAAGACGTAACTTGGCTTTATGACCTTATCTTTTGATCGGTTAAAGTCAAAAACTTGAAAATTATACAAAATGTGCATTTCTACGGCAGCTCTAATAGAAAATATAAATATTTAAATTTAAATAATGAAATTCGCCATATAGAATATATTCGACCTGCTGTTAATAGAACATTTTTCTGTCTGTATGTTTTGAATTCGATTTGTTTTTGGCCAAGAATTAATTTTGGTTTTGTATACGAAATAAATTTTAAGGTTACGTTATATTGTTGTAAATTATATTTTGCTTGACTAAATTATTTTTAATTTTAAATGAATGAACTTTTTACTTACTTTAAAGAAAAACTAATTAATAACAAGTGTTAAAGTTAACAAGTATGTAAAATGGAATATTAGATTTTATATTGTGGCTTTGTTTATATTTTCATAATATTATTAATATTATTATTATTGTTATTATTATTATTATTATTATTATTATTATTATTAATATTATTATTATTGTTATTATTATTATTATTATTATTATTATTATTATTATTATTATTATTATTATTATTAATTTTAATTTTTAGTATTTGAATTTTATTTTTTCATAAATTTTTTTGTTGAATTAAGTTCCACCAAAGAAAGAACGTCCATACTTTTAATTAAAAACTTTATTAAAAATAAATTAAAAAAATATGAGTCAACAACTAACAGTTTATTGCGAAATAAAAAAAATCATTAAGAAAATTGTTTGTTTTATTAATAAATAAAACGTGCTTTTAAAGAAAAATCTAGGTGCAAATAAGAATAAAAGTACATTAGAAATTCACTAAAATTGATATACAATTTTTAATATCCGAAATATTTTTGTATGTTTTTGCAATGAAGGCACATACATTCATTGATGACTCATATTTTTGCCCTATAAAAACAATGACTTCTTTAAGAGACATTATGTAGAACAAGCACGTTTTGAAGACACTTTTTAAAGAAAGAATATAATTACATTGAAGATACAAAGCTTGTAAAAGTACACGTTAATGTGCTGCAAAAAAAAAAAAAAAAAAAAAAAAGAAGAAAAACTTGACTGGAAGTAGGAAACTGAATTAAATAAATGTTGATTCTTTTTTCCTTATATAAGAAATTGATTGTGTGTTTGTTTGTTAAACAATTAACATTAAAACCAAAAAAAAGTGTATAAAACCAAGCATTAAGGTATTCGAGGGCATATAACTTCACTGAATGAAGTATTGAGTACTGAGAAGCTATTTAACGCAAATAAAATGAATTTGGTAATAATTCTTTTGGAATTATTTCTGGCATCTTTGGTTGACAGTTTAAAGGATATAAACAGCACACCGGTCTGTGCCACATTAAATAATGCTTACATGACATTTCCGAATATGTGGCAAATTTACAACAAGTTCGCTACTACTGGCCAGTTATGGGTTCCCGTCTCCTCAGGTGCTTGTCCTGGAAATAATAATATTGATTGTACAACTATAAGTCCTGTTTGTGCGGTTTCCAAAAATAAATTATTCAAAACGTTTCCCAATGAATGCTTGTTAGAAGCTGAAGAAAAAGCTACTGGCACTGGTAAGTCATGATACTGCATGATACTGTTGCATTTAATTATAAAAACATTTAAACTATTTCTTTTAGGTTGGAATATTGTGTATAAGGGAGTTTGTTCTGAAAATTCTGGACAATATTCAACTCAGACCAATTCGTTTTATCCTCAAACTGTAAATTATAATCAAGATCCAGCTAAAACTTCTGCTGCAATATATCCTGTACATTCCTCTTCATACGATACTGCACCAAAAATTGTTATGGGACATAATAAACCTATTCAAATAAAGCAGCCTCTTGGTAAAATGACACATTTACAATTAAAAAAACCAGAGTGGATTGGAAATTATAATCATAAAAATTTCGCATCAAATAAAGCACTATTAAGTCCTTTAAAACTAAATCTATTGCCATCATACAGTAATGCAGCCGCAGGTTCCTCCCAACACTATAACTCCGCACAAAACCAACAGCATTCATACGAAATTCCACAATCAATTGCTACTGGACATTACAAGCCAGTTCAAATGCAACAGCCTTCTGTTGATTATAACCAAGGATCACATTCCAAACCTTCTGGTGATTATAATCAAGGTTCAGAGTCAAAACCGAGTAAATCAGCATATTTACAATCAGAAAACCTAAAATGGTCTGGAAATCATCACAGTTTACCAAAACCTACAGCCTTATCACATCCTGTACAACAAAATTCACCGCCATCGTACGAAAATGCACCAGCAGCTTCTTCCGGTCGAAACACTTACGTGCACAAACTACAGCAATCACCTTTACACGATACTGTATCACAAGTTGCTGTTGAACACCACAAGCAAGTACAAATACAACAGCCTTCTGGTGATTATAACCCAGGTTCATATTTAAGGCCAGCTACAGCCGTACATTTTCAATCACAAAACCCAGGGTGGTCTGCAAATTATAACCAAAATTCAGTACCAAATAAAGAAATACCCAGTCCATCACCCTCTGGACACTATAACTCCGGACAAAAACAAGAGCATCCCCCTTCACACGATGCTGAACCATCAATTGCTAGTGGACAATACAAATCAGTTCAAATGCAACAGCCTTCTGGTGATTATAATAAAGAGTGGTCTGAAAAATATCACCAGAATATACCAAAACCCCCAGCTTCATCATATTCTGTAAAACCAGATGCACCGCTATCATACAATAATGCAGCAGAAGCTGTTGCTAAGAAATATAATTTCGCAAAACAACAACAGTATAACCCTTCACACGCTACTGCACCATCAATTGCAACTGGACACTACAAGACAGTTCAAATGCAACAGCCTTCTGGTGATTATTATCAAGGTTCAGATTTAAAACCAGGTGCATCAGTACATTTGCATTCACATATTCCACAATTTTCTGAAAATGATAACCAAAATTCTGCATCAGAACCAAATCCATTGTCGTCATGCAATAATGATGCAGAAACTGCGTCCAAACACGACAGTTCCATGCAACAAATACATCATTCTCCCTCACACGATAGCGACCACTACAAACAGGTTAAAATAGATCAACCACATTTGCAATCACATGACCAAGAAGCTTCTAAAAATTATTATCAAAATTCTGAATCAAATAAAGCTTTGTTACCTTCTTCAAAACCAAATCCATCGCCATTATATAATAATGTACCAGAAGCTCCCTCCGGATATTATAACTCCCCGCAACAACAACATCAACAACATCAAAAACAGCAACAGCTTTCTCATAATTATTATGAAGATTCAGATTTTAAACCAGGTAAATCAGAAATATTGCAATCGCCAAACACAGCTATAACGACGCAAATCGGTGAAGCCTCATGTTCTGCTGGACAACAACTTCAGTCTGTCACTAGTAACAAACAAAATTCAATACCAAATCAAGTTATGACAGGTCATTCACAACAACATTCGTCAGTCTTTTACGATACTCTACCATCACATTCGTCATCGTCATACAAATCTGAACAATCACCTTCTTCTGTGAGTTATAGCCAAAGCAACGAACAAAAGGCATCGCTTAATTCTGGTAACTATAATCAGGGGCTAACGCAAAGTCCATCCAAATTACATGTATCTACACAATCACTTGCTTCTAGGCAATATAACTCTGAACAAAACTCACAGCTTTCTGGCAATTATAATCGAAACTCAGCTTCTTTACATTCTCATATACAATATTATAAGCCTTCGCAATCTTCTGATAATAATCATCCACAACCTTCTGTTAATCAAGGACCAAAACTACATTCTTCAGTTCATAACAAACAAAGTTCAGTTTCTTCAAAGCCACATTTAACACAATGGTACAATGCTGCTTTATCACTTTCTCCTAAGCAGTTCGAACCTTCTCAAGGAACACAGCATACGGAAACTTATAAACAAAGTGCGGCACCGAATCCAACTGTATCACATTCATCGTCATCATTTAATTCAGAACAATCACTTCCTTCTAAACACTCTGAATCAGTAAAAGATACACAAGCTTCCTCTATTCCTAGTGACCATAACCAAAGTACATCAATGAGCCAATCGAAATCAACTGACTCACAAAAACATTCACCGTCACCTTCTGGTAATGCAGTGCCATTTGATCATGGACACTGGAACTCCGTCCAAGATCAGCAGACTTATTATTATTACAAGAAGAACACTGCACCAACAACTATGCAATCTCATTCGTCACCAAACAATAATGCTTTCCAATCGATGGGATCTAAAAACTTTAATCAAGATCAAGAACCAAAGACTTTATATATTTCTAATGACAATCATTTAGGTAATCAAGCAACTGCTACTGGAAATCAGCACCATGCTCCCGTTTACCATAATCATCTCTCTGCAGCATCTCCGGTATTAAGTCCTCCAAGGTCGTTTTCAGCGATTTCTGTTGAAATGATTGCTGAAAAAGAAAATCCAAACTCAAAAAAATTGCCCACATATTTCTCATCTCCATCAGCAAAATCTAATTCTGCAAATTTGAGTCAATATTCCGTAAAAACCCAAACCGACACTTTAGCTATTAGCAAACAACAACAGCAGTCAAATACATCTAAATCTGTATCTCATGCAGCAACATCTGATTTTGAAAAATCTACTCCAAATAAAGAAACCTCTAGTAATGAAAAACTGCACATATCGCCCGTAATTGAAAAACAAAATTTGCCCTCACATTCTGAAATCTCTAATAAAATTTCTGTAACCAGTGATAAAAATGCTGAAGGCCACACTATTTATAATGGTGTTGTATATCAGGGTCCCTATCATTATCAACCGAAATATAAACATATCAATTTTGGCAATTATAATTTTTGGCCATTTCCAGTTTTAGCATCTGATTCTCAAAATAACGGATACAGTACGAATTCTTCTGAACAACTTCTGCAACAATTACAATTTATTGCTTCAAAATTTAATGAAACTAATTACTAATTGATGAATTTATTCATTTTAATGTATTAAAAACTTTATTTCTTAAATAAAAATATTATTTTCCTTTACATGAGAGTATTTTTATTTTTTTTTATAGCCAAATATAAAATAGGCGTGAAGAAACTATTTGTGACAATATATATCAGCTGTTGCGGTGGCATATTATTGTGTCCAGAGACTTTATGTCACAATGAAAAGTGACATAATGTCACCACAATATATGTTTTTTTTTTAATTCTAATTTAATTTGTTAATGGTGAAGGGTATACAAGATTCGGCATAATCGAATATAGCACTTTTACTTGTTTTTAAATAGTAGGGAGGCGGCGCAAGTGTCGGAACTAAAAAACTACCTAATTTTGTTGAAGTACTTTAGCAATAATTTAATAAAATATTTTGGTTTGTTATTGATAAATGGTAAAGCGTAAAACTTTCTTTGTTTTTTTTTTTTTTGAGGGTTGGGAATAAAGGAAAGCTTTTTTTTAACCATAATTAGTGCTAAGATGTATAAAGCTTTTAATATTTGTGTTTGCTTACGATGGACACCATGAAGACGAAGGGATTAGTGCTATCTAACACGCTGCTGAACTAAAGTTAAAATATAAAATAAAACAAGTAGGAGTGATATATATATATATATATATATATATATATATATATATATATATATATATATATATATATATATAGTGTATGTAAATCTAGTTAAGTGAAGTAAAAAAAACCTATATTGAGGTGACAGAGAATTAAAAAATTTAAAAAAAATTTATATAAAAATATGATCGGCTCTTAATGGGTTAAGCGTTTTTAAAAAAATTTTGGTATTTTCTGAAAGATTTCTTAAAAAGCTTTTAAATGATATCCATATTGATATCTAACAAAATATGTTGTGCGTCGTACTTCTTTATGAAAAGTTCAGAGGCCCCTAACTCGGACAATATGGGCGAGCATAAATTTCTTTACTTGATGCTTTTTTCCTATTTTTAAATTTTCTATCTTCCCATATATTTATTTTCTTGATTGGAATCATTTTATTATTTCAAATGATATGGAAAAATTAGAGGCAGGCGCATTGTTTTGCCCACTGCCTCGAAGGTCATGGACCGATCTTGCAAAATTTTCGAGACTATGGCTTCGCTCAGAATATATATACTTAATGGGGTCAGATCGAAGTTAAGATCGATATAATTATTTTAAGAAATAAAATATTTTCTTCTGAAATATATTAAAAAGTTTAATTTTTTCAAAGTACATTTTGTAAAGAGAGCAAAAATAATTATGATATTTTTTCGAATTTTCTTGTTTTAGTTTTTTTTTTTTTAAAGTTTTTACAGTTGTTATTTTACTTTTTTTATAGTTTAAAGTTTTTTAAAGTACTTTATTGTGTGAAGGGCACGGCAACGTTTCTGTCAAATGTAAATTATGTATTAAAATAAATTAGTATAACTTTTAAACAATATTTTATCAGATTTGTGGTATAAAAAAAAAAAAATATCCAAGTGTAAGTAGGACTCATAAATGTAAAGAAAACTATTAATATGATGTTAGAGAAAACTACTGAGTCCCAACCCTAAAACTGCAACAACGCTACATGTTCGTCCAAGAAATTTAATATTTTGCGATCTTATTCCAAGGAATGAAAATTCAAATACAAACGGCTTAATCCAGATTGTTCCTTCGTTCTTATTCTATTACCTATTTTATAAAAAGATCTTTTCTAATACCTTTAGAAAATTCCCAGCGCTAACCCTAACACCATGTATAGGTTGCACTTGAATTTTTAATTTTATATATAAAACTTGTGTTACTTGTGTTATACTGTGGGTAAAATTAATATAAAGACCTGTGAAAATCACGTTACAATCAGGACACTCTTTATTTAATTTTGTTTTCATTTTTACTTGTCTTAGTAGCAGACTTATTAATACATGTGCTGAGCAAATTCCAATTGTCTGTCTGTAACGATTTGAGATAAGCCCATTTTAATAAAATTCATGGGCATTATGGAAACACCCTACAAGATTTAATTTTATTATTAAAATTTATTTTAATAGCGCACATATTTATACTGTGTCTAACTTCTAAATGTCTACCTATGTAAATAATGTAACCATAGAAGTTCCCATTATTATTTTTTTTTAATTTCTTATGCTTGTTTTTATAGGGACATACAAAAAACGGCGGCCTATTGCTGATCAAGAAAAAAAAAAAACAACAACAAAAAGGCCACATACGGGAAAGTCACGATACTATTGGGACATTCTTTTAATTAAAGTTGTCCTTTTTCTTCTTGACCTTGTTTTTTAAACTGTTTTTTGCAGTCTCTTAAAAGTAATTAATAATAAAAAAAAAATAGTAAAAATATAAAAATATAAAAAATTAAATTTAAAAGGTGTCCTAATAGCAACGTCATTTTTACAGCGCCTAATTTAAGGTAACAAGTTAATGAATTTATTTTAATTTAAAGAGGTAACGCTTTGTGGGTGAGTTAACCTCATCCAAAATTTGGCATAATCATAGCAGAAGAGCCCTCGAGCTTATTGGCGCTATTCGGGCTCAAAGTTAGGTACCTTGCAGCGGAAAAAGATTGGCATTTCTTCAATTTTTATCTGATTTTTTTAAATTGTACATGGTCATGGCCATGGATCATCAACTTGGTCTGTATGTTTATGTTTAAAAATCTTCGAGATATAATTATTTTAAAATTAAAATTTTTGATTTTTCGATACCTTGTTCAAGTTTTTATTTTTCCAAAATACTGGATACAATTTTCAACAAATTTGTTTAAACTTTTAATTAGTTAGCAAAATTTACATTATTCTATAAAAATTTAAAGATTATGTCTTCTCTGGTTTAAAAGTTATACGATTTTCAATTAAAAATTCCAAAATTTTTGTGTATTTAAGCCTAAAAAACGGCCACCAATCGAATTTAAAAAAAAAAAAAAAAAACATCATAAGGAATATATAAAAAATTTTTATTTTTATTGAAGCTAACTATATGTGTGTACGTTTAAACCAAATTTCGTATAAAATTTATCCTACAATTTGATCTATTTTACATTGGAATTTTGATTTTAGCCTTTATGTTCTAAAACCTCAAAGCTGGGATCGAAAAAAGAAGACTATTATAAAAAAGCTATATATATTCCGAATTGTTGCAGAAAGTCGTTCATGAGCCCTAGCCCATATGTGCACTTTATAGGCAAAAGAGTAAAAAATTTTAATTTTGGGATTTTTGGTATTTATTGTGGGAATTGTGGGATTTCCTTAATTTTAATGTTGGATATATTTTTGCCATTTGATTTAGGCTGACCAACTATAAGTGCACAAAATATTTCATATGATTTTCTTAATTTACAATTTATATGCGCATGTAAAAAACTTAAATGTAAAAACAATTCAACAATTGGGCTGGGTTATTTCCAAAATAAATTGGTGGTGTATTTCCTTTATTTTGTGAAAATCGTACGAAATTTTTTGTATTAGAAAATAAATCTTTTTTAAAAGAATCTAGAGCGACCAACACTTATAAATTTAACTATTTAATTTTTATTTTTATTTGAGTAATTTTTTATTTCATTTTATTTTGAATTTATTAAAATCGGCAGAAATCTTGGCTTGGATTTTTTCATATATACAGGCTTCGATTTTTCAAAATATACAGGCACGATGAATGCTGCGTAAATTTATGTATTAAAAATACCTATAATTCTTTTTAATTAGGAAAAAAAAAAAACAAATCTAAAACTTTGGAAAAATCCTTTTTATTTTAAATTGGCTTAAAAAGTACATCTCACAAGTTATTTAGAAAAATTAAAAAAAATAGAGTTTTTTTTTAAATTAGTTTTTTATTTATAATTAATTTAATTTTATGGCTACAAATAAGGTCAGTAACACATTATAATTTTACTACAACTGAAATAAATATTTAACAAAAATAATATTTCGTCTTTGCACACATACACACATATATTGATGACTTTTAACGGTAGGCAACATTAAAGAAGTTCTACCAAAAAAACTTAAAAAGCACGTTTTAAAGACACCAGTTAAAAAAAAAAAATATATAAAATAACATTGCAGATAAAAAGTTTGTAAAAGTACACGTTGAAGTGCTACAAAATAAAAATTTGTCTGAAAATAGAAAGGAAATTCAAGTAAAACATGTTAGTTCTTTACTGTTATATAATAAATGGATGGTGTATTTATGTGCCAACCTTCTACTATCATAACCAAGAAAAGCGTATAAAACCCAAACAAAAAGGCCCTTCGGACCATTTAATATAAAATTTAATACTTAGAAACTATTTAGCACAAATAAAATGAATTTTTTACTACTATTTTTAACATTATTTTTGGCATCTTTGGTTAAAAGTTTAAGTGATATATATAACACACCAATCTGTGCTACTTTTAATAATGTCAATATGACATTTCCCAATATTTGGGAGATGTTTAATCTATTTAAAGCTACTGGTCAATTCTGGGTGCCCGTGGCTACAGGTGCCTGTTTTAAGAACAGTATGGATTGCACAATACTAAATCCAGTTTGTGCGGTAGCGAATGATAATTTTTTCAAAACGTTTCCCAATCAATGTATGTTAGAAGCTGAACAAAAAACCACAGGCACTGGTAAGTCGTAATGCTCTTTTTCTATCTTAAAGTTAAATAAATTAAAGCTTTTTTTTTAGTGTGGAATATTTTGTATAATGGAATTTGTTTGGAAATTCCCAGCGATGTCCATGCACCTTTAAAAACTAATTCTTCATTTCTACAAGCTTCAGATTTTATTGGTGCTTCTAACAATGATCAGCAGTATTATGATATTAGACCTTCATTCACCCCGTATAATAACACGAAACCATTGGATTCAGTTCTTGCACAATCTGTAAATTTTAATCAAGATTCCCCACATGTCCCTGTTGCAATATATCCATTACGATCACATTCTTCTTCATACGATAGTTCACCGTTAGTGGTGGCTTCTGACAGCTATAAGCCTGTTCAAATACAACAGTTACCTCATGAATATAATCAAAATTCAGATTTAGAACTAGATAACTCAGCAACTATACAATCACAAAATTCAGATTTTGCTAATAATTATTATCAAAATTCGGCAACTAAATTAGAAATATTAGCTCCTATAAAATCTGATACTGCATCATCATACAGTGATGCACCCGTGTCTGCTACTGAGCACAAACTACATCACTTAAATTATTTTAATAAAGACTTAATTACAAATCCACTTGTATCAGCTGCTTTACAATCAAATTCAATGTCATACGATACAGCACCATCTCTTTCTAGTGGACAGCAATCATACACCTCCACCAGTCAAAAACAAAGTTCATCACCCCACCAAGTTATAGCAGCTCCCCTACAACCAATTTCTTCAGTACTGGCACAGCCTTTTTCTAATAAAAATGAAGTTATAGCACCTACTCCAGCTATTTATATGCCATCATATTCGTTGTCATCCCGCAACTTGGCACAATTACCTACATCTGAATATTATAGAGAAGGAAAGATTTCACTTAATACTCTTGATTATAATAGCAGTTCTTCTCCAAATCTAGTTAATATGCAAATACATGCACCGCCAGTACTTCAAATGGAAAAGACTGAGATTACTGAAAAATACAACACTGCTCCAAGTTTACAGCTTTCTGATGATTTTAATCACAATTTAAGGTCACTTCCCTTACAGTCACATTCGTCACCTCCTCATTATGTATTACACAATTTAGTTCAAGCACCACAAACCTCATTTATTTCTGAAGATTTACCTCAAAAGATGGATGAATTCAATACGACGGATTTTAAATCTGCCCTTAAATTGCAGCTTCCCGCTAGTTTTAATCAAAGTTCTGAAACAAATCCAAATATTTCAGTTTCCTTAAAATCCAAAACGGAATCAAAGCCTACTGGTATTCAAAATAAAAGTGCACAACAAAAGCAAAATACTTCATCTCTCTTACAGTCAAATTTGTTGTCATTGCATGGAACCCCGTCATCTGCAACTTCTGAACAACAATCAAAAACTTTAGCTGATTTAAATCAAAGTTTAACACCTTCACAAACACATTTATCATCTTTGTACGTTACTACACCATCTTTTCTACCTGAACAGTTTAATTTTTCCAAAGGATCACATACTTCAGGAAATTTCAATCAAAGTATGGCCTCTAATTCGTCTATTTTAACTTTTTTACTATCACATTTACCGCCACCACTAAATTCTGTGCATTCACATGCTTCTGATTACAAAAATGCAGCTAACGAAGCGCAAGCTCCTCTCATTTCTATAAAAAGTAGACAAAGCTCAGTGATGAACCCTTCTAAATCTACTCCTTTACTTTCACACTCTCTATCATCTCATGGCGATGCAACTCTATTAAATTCTGGAAACTGGAACTCCTCCAAAGACTTAAAAACTTGGACCGATTACAAAGAAAGTTTAGCTGCAGTTGCCACGGCATCACATTTGTCACCAGTAAATAAGGGTATGCACTCGATGAGGCTTGAAAACTATGGTCGAGCCCAAGAACCAAAGACTTCACCTGTTACTGATGGCGATAATGAAGTTCTAATAATTAATCCAGGAACATCATTATCTCTGCAAGCAAAAGCGCCACAACTATACAATGTTAAAACATCACCTGCTACTGAAAATCATCATACGACTCCACCAATACCACCTGCTTCTGGTACCCCAAAGCCATATTCGTCGACATCTGCCGCACCTGAAAAATACAAACAAAACACAAAACAATTGCCTGCATCTAAAACAGCAAATTCTATTTCTAAAAACTTAAATAAACTTTCTGTTCAGGCCCAAGCTGCAGCAGATTTGCCATCATGCTACTCGCCTTCAACCACTTCTGTACCAACACCTGATCCTTCATATAATAAGCAAAGGTCAGGAGCATATCCGGACTCAACTATTTCTAGCTCTACCGCGAAAACAAACGCAGATCAAATTTTCCAGAACAATATTGAAGAAAGCGATCACCAAACGAACAAAAGAAATTTAGCTTCTTCTGAAAACTCATATGGTTCTCTGCTTAGTGATCAAGAGCAATCAAACTCTGAATCTTATTCGCAGCATCTCATTACAAACAGTCTTCTTCAAACGATGTTACCTGTAGTGATACAAAAACATTCAGAGCTTCCACATTTGATAAATAAAATTTGCCTTCACGTTCTGAAATTTCTAATGATAATTTTATAAATTCATAAAAAAACCAAGTGATTTCCATAACAAATATAAATATTCGGATTTGTTCAATTAAATCCTTGAATATTAAGTTATTGCCAGTGGTGTTCTTGTATCAGAGCCTCAATACATTTTGAGTTTATTTTGGAAATTCCAACAAACTTTTTTGCCACATTCCAGGAGAAGGATTTTTCAAAGTAATAAGATTTCGGAGAAACTATTTTTCACTTTAATAGCTTTGGTTATAGCCATAAGAGACTGATATGTGATTAAGAGTACCAAAACTTGATGGTGGCAAAACAAATGTATTTTTGTGTGTTAGTGTTAGGAGAGATTTACGGGACGACACTTCTTTGTGTATTTAAGTATTTAAGCAGTGGTTATTACTGGCGCTTGATACCGTTTTTTTAACAACAATCCGTCATTTGTATTAAATATTTCAACGGGTGTTTTATTATATCCATAACAGTATTTTTTGCCTTTTTTATATTTAAAGTAGAAACTTAAGTCTAATAAAAAGAAAATAAATCAAAACTTGCTTAAGGTTTAAGACATCATTTATTTATGGATGTTGTTGTCTGTCAAACAGTTAAGCAAAATGATAAAATCATATCCCATGATTTTAATTAATATAAAATATTTAAAGTTTTCTTCAATAAAAACCAAATGAATAATTTTAATCAAACACTTAAATATATTTTTATTTTCTAAACTTGTTAAAAAAGAAAAATAAATTAACAAAATTTTTGTTTTCATTTTTAAAGGAAACAACGAGTGGACGGTGTCTAACCAATTTAATAGCGATTAATTATTTTACAGTAGATCATTTTAGCAAAGTACACAATTAACTGTACACAGCTGCAAAGAATACGGATGACCTGTGTAGCGATCTAGCAAAAGGCTGTCTTATATTCTGCTGGTGTTTTATTTTTCCTCCTTTTGTTAAAAATTTCCACAAAAAGATTTCTTTTAAAGTTTTTTTTTTTTTTTGTATTAAAATTAGTAACTTAAATAAACGTGAACTTAAATTGATTAAAATGGGTGAATAAAAATTAGTTTAAAAAAATAAAAATTTTGTTTTATTTATAATTTTTAGTTAGACTGAAGTTCGATTTTTAAAATTTTCAGCAACTTATAAATTTTTAATTTTCTATTTAGAAAGTATCTTAGTATAATTCGCCTCAATAAATATGTATTATATTTGTAATCTAAATAATAATATTAAAAATTAAAGGGTGTTACCATTGAAGATATGATTTGAAGGTAAATTATCTTATGTCATTTAGATTGAGCGATTGTACAGAACCCTTCGATAGTATAACTCGAATTTAAATTAAAATCATTTGAATAAATATAAAGTAAATCTTTCAAAAAACTGACATTTTTATTACGAATTTTTATTTTTATTTAAATTTTCTTCACTCTTTATTTAATACTCGTATGTTTAAAACAATTATTCTGTAGTAAAAAATGGAAAAATTAGAGCATAATTTTGAATAAAAGACAAAAGATATTTTAAAAGCGAAAAATCTTTTAAATTCTGCTTAATGTTGTAGTGAAAAAACAAAATTACTTAATGCATCTATTGAAACTTAAATAACTATAAAATAAAAAACTTCTCTAAAATATGTTGATGATTTATTTTTTATTGTTTTAAAAATTTTGAAACTGGACAAAATACATTAAGAATTTGTAATGTGTTTACGATTAATTTAACAAAATTAATAAGAATTTAAAACTAACAAAATGAATTACAATTTAAACTAGGAAAAATTTCCAAGAAAGATTACTCACGACTTCCTCCGCGTGTCATTTATAATGTTCTCAAAAAAGCAAATTTTGAAAAATGTGTTTTTATACATTTATTGTAGAGATCTTTAAACAGTATTAAAATTTTCAATCTATAAAAATAAACTGTGCTAACAATTGTTTTATTACCATTATACCGATAAAATTGTGTGATTTTATGTTTGTATTTCTATTTTCTCTGCGAAATAATTTATTTTTACGAAAGAAAAAGTATTCTATATTTGACCCAAAGTTCTAAGAGACCTCCACACAAAATTTTATTCAAATTTATCCAGCAGTTTTTCGGTGATGCGAACATAGACAGATAGACAAAAATTCCAAAAACACATAGTTGCTTTGTTTTGTATTCCATATCGACTACTACGAGGGCTGCTATATATATTTCTGGCCTGGCAACACTGAGAGCTGTCAAGTGCAATCTGACATTTCCATTGGAAAGTTTGTCATTTTTAAGCATAATCGTACTCAAAACGTTTTGACGTGCAACCATTATTTGTGTTGTTTACAGTGACTTAAAAAAATTAATATAGAAAAAAATTTAATTAACTCGTGAACATTTTCGTGCCATCATTTTTCACAACTTTCGACGTGGATTATCACGACAAGAGTGCATTGATGAACTTAAATCTTTGTATGGATATGAAGCACCATCCTATAGCACTGTGAAAAATTGGTATAATGAATTTAATCGTGGCTGAAGCTCGCTCAAAGACGAATTCCGTGAAGGTCGTCCAAAAACGGCTGTTGTGCCAGAGAACATTGATGCCGTGCGTGAACTCATAATGCAAGATCGACATGCGACATACCGAGAGATAATGACATCCTTGGACATTTCTTCCACCAGCATACATTCGATACTGCATGAACACCTGGCGGTAAAAAAGGTTTGTTCTCGTTGGATCCCGCACAGTTTGCAAGTCGCTCAAAAAAAGGCTCGTATCGATTGGTGCAAAGAAATGTTGCAAGAATACGATTGCGGTGCTTCAAAAGACGTTTATAAGATCGTCACAGGTCACGAATCATGAATCTACGCGTATGAGCCCGAAACGAAACAACAATCGACCGTGTAGGTGTTCAAAGACGAGCAAAATCCAACGAAAGTTGTTCGTGGAAGAAGCACTTAGAATCAAATGGTCGCCTGTTTCTTCGGCAAAACTGGTCATGTGGCGACTGTTCCGCTTGAGCAACGTAGGACGGTCACTTCTGAGTGGTACACTACAATTTGTTTGCCTGAAATCATCGGAGAAATTCGAAAAACCAATAAGAGAAGACGAATCACTGTTCACCATGACAATGCGAGCTCTCACACATCGGCTCCAACCAGAACGTTTTTGACCGGCCAAAACGTCGAATTAATGGGTCATCCGCCGTACAGCCCTGACTTGGCACCTAATGACTTCTTCTTGTTTCCGCACATCAAGAAAAAATGCGTGGTCAACGATTTTCGTCGCCAGAAGAAGCTGTTGAAGTGTTCAAAAACCATGTTTTAGAGGTGTCTCAATCGAAGTGGAAAAAGTGCTTCGACAACTGGTTTAAGCGCATGCAAAAGTGTAGAAATCCTGCTGGAGAATACTTTGAAAAACAATAAAACCATTTTTGATTATAAATATTCGCATTTTCACTATTAGGCCAGAAATATATAGTGCAGCCCTCGTACGAGTATCTACATCAATAACAAAATTTTCAAAAAATATTTCATTTACAGAAATGACACCGTTACTGTTTTGTTATACTCGTATGTATAGAGCAGGGGCTCTCATCGTATCGCTGCTCACGGACCCCTAGTAAACTAATTTTTTTTTTCGCGGACCCCTCTGAAGCCGAAGTTCAATATAAAACGTTTATTATTTTTGAAAACACTGTATTTTCAGTTCTTCATACGGTCGCCTTGGATGGTTGAAACGGACCCCAGGAGTCCACGGACCCCCATTTGAGAACCGTTGGTATAGAGATACTAATTCAAATGAATCTTCTATTAACTACTTTTATTATCATATTTTCAGTAGTCTTTTATTCTCATCACCACAAAAAGTGGAAAAAATTTTTATAAAAAACGCTCAGTTCTCAAGTGATTTCTGCAATTTTTTTTTTCTTTTTCTTTTTTTTTTTTTTTGACAAGTTGACAACTTTTAATGCAGAAACAATACATAAGTGCTAAAAATTATTATATTTATAATAATTTAAATAAGTCTTTTATTAACAAATTTTTATTCTCATATTTTTTGTAGTCTTCGAAACTTAGCGACGCCCTTTATATTTGCTTTAAAGTTGATGCTTTTTTTGTTGTTGCTATATATATATATTAGGTACAAAATTTTTTAAGCCATTAGTTTTCCAAAATAAGGAAAGTGATTTAAATTAAAATAGTTGAACGTTAAATCTTATTCTTGTGTTTTTTACTCTTTTTTTTAATCTGTAATCCGATTAATGCCCTTTTCAAGTCTTTCTGTCTTTTTCTTTCTTTATATTTGACATATAAGTTTTTCTATATTTATCTGATTAATCTATTGAATCGTAAGGTTTTGTTACTCCTACAATTACTTGGTTGCGTGTCTTGCATTTTCCTTATTCATTAATTACTTTAAATCGAAAATATGTTTTTAAATATGTTTTTATTTTATATGTTTTATGTTTTTGAAGTTTAAGGATTTCTAAAGATTTTATCCCTCTTTATAATTAAGGTATTTAATTTCGGGAGTTTCAAGTCGCATTGAGAAAGTGTTCCACCCAAGTTTCCAAACTTAAATAAATTACCACCAATGAGGCATAACAATTTAGTAATACACACATAGTTTAGGCAAAACCATTAGCAAATATTCAAAATCCAAAATTATTTGTCATTTGGTAGAAATGAATTAATTAATAATAATTCAAAAGTTACATTCATATTTATGAACAAAGAAAAAGAAAATTAATAAAAGCTTTTTTAACGTTTTCTACAGTAAAATAAAACAAGTAAAAGTGCTATATTCGGCTAAGCCGAAACTTATATACCCTTCACTACAATTGTATAACCACATGTACCATACTGCAGATTTTCCATTGAATAGCTTAAATAAAAATCGACATAAAAATTCTTTCCTACCAAAAGACTTTGCTCTCTTCTGTAAATTTTAAGGTTACTGTATAAGATAAGAACTACGAATTTTTCTTACCTTTTTCATTAATTTTTTAACATAAAACATAACCAACCAACTTTGGGAAAACAAACGAAAGTTAAAAAAGAGATTTAGAAAAATAAAAGTAGGGGTGGTGTTTTGCCCGCTACTTTGAATAACATGAACCAATTTTGGTTACCAATTGCCTTGGCAAAGTTAATTTTAAGACGAACGCGGAAGAACTGACAGACATCACTCAATCGACTTCGCTATGCATTAAAAACCCAGAATATATATATATATTTTCCAGTGGCCGGAAATGGCTATTGTAAAAATGACAAACGGAATGATAAGCTTGGATTTACCCCTTTTCACCTGTGGTGAAGGGTATAATAATATAACAAAATTGTAAAATCCGTGTCTATTCTTTTTTTTTTTTTTTTTTGAAATAGTAACATATTTATTTTGGAAAAATAAGCAAAAAATATCCCTTCCCTTACCCACTTAAGATAATCCCTTAAAACTTAAATAAACAAAAATTATAGAATGATTATTATTTTAGATTATATGTCAGTATTATTTGAAAATAATTAATAATAAATATTGTGACTTAATTTTTTGTAGTTGTCACCATATAAAATTGTTAGAAATATTTCAATTAGTGTAAATATTTACAAAAATGAATTTGTTTATTAATTATTAAAACACATTCTCATTACGTCAAATACTGAAGAAGAGTTTCCAAAGGGCAGAAAATAGGCGCTAAAACTTATACTTTTTGGTGGCGACATTGCAGGAAACACAAACAAATTATTCACCGTCTGATTGTAGAAATGTCCTGCCACGCTCGGTCCTATACAATTTTTGATATTATTATGATTGACCTGAGCACTTGTTTCGGATAATGTTGGTACTTTGAAAGAATTAGTAGAGCTGTTATCAATTAAAGTTTGTTTGACTGTTTCATTAGCAGATGTTGGTTCTCCCATTTTAGGAGAGTTTTCAAGGAATGCCATTTGCCCAGTTAAATTAAAATTTTTATCAATATTTATAATAGGAAACACAAAATAATTATTTACTGGCTGGTTGTAATAGTCTCCTGCTACGCATGGTCCTACACAACTGTCATTATGGCTATGACAGACTTTAGAACTTGGTCCAGTTATGGTTTTGGTACAGTCAGTAGCCTTATCTCCTTCTCCATCTTTAGTGGTAGAAGTTTTTGCTTCAGTACAGAGCAAGCTTGAAGCTTTTTCTTCCGGTAGGGTAGTAGATTCGACTGTAATTTCACATCCATGTAGAGAATTAGATGTTTGGTCTTCGGTTGTAGTTTTACCGCTATTACATAACGTTTCACTTTCTTCAGTACTTGATTTTTCTCCTTCTGTTGTTTTGGTAGTGGCAAGTTTTTCAGTGGTATCAGTAACTGTATTTACATCTTCTGTTTCGGTAGTAAATGGTTTTTCTGTTCTTCCACTTGTATGAATTGTAGTCAATATTTTATTTCCATCTTCAGTAGGAGATAATTTTTCTCCTGTTAATCTTTCGCCTTTTTCGATAATCGAAGTGTCTACGCCTTGTTCTGTGGTACGACCAGGACCTGTGTATTCGTCTTCTTTATCGGTAGTGAAATCTTTTTCAAAGCTTCTTATCTGGGTAGTCAAAATGCTTTCTATTTTTTCAGTAGTATGGACAAGATGTACAATTTCATCGGTAGTAGAGTCTACTCCTTTTACAGCAGTGAAATCAGTACTTGCGGCTTCTTCGGTAGCTCCGCTTGTAACAGTAGTTCTATCAGTAACTAACAAAATAGTTTTCTTAAAGGCAGTGGATGTTTCTTCTTCCATCCTAGTGGTGGACTTTGTTTTACCAGCGGTGCCGTCAGTAGCTATGCCAACATCTTCTGCATCAGCTCGTGCAGTAGACTTTTCTTTACTATTTGTACCACCAGTAACTGTATTAATTTTTCCTACTTCGGTAGCTGACGTTATTTCTGATCTTTCACTTGTATGACCAGCTGACAAAATTGTTTCTCCTTTGTCTATGGTAGTTAATTTTTCTCCTGTTCGAGTGGTGCTGTTATCTAATAAGTTTCCTCCTTCCTCTGTAATGGAAATTTCTACCTCCTTTTCTGTAGTATACTCAGGAGCCGTATGCTTATCTTTTTCATCGGTAGAAGAGTCTTCTACAAAATAATCCATGGTTACTTTTCCTTTTTCCGTAGTGAAATGGGCTTCTTTTTCCTCAGTAGTACGAACAAAACTCATAATTTTGTTGGCTTCTTCGGTAGTGGGGTCTTCATCTTTTGTTGAGATGATTTCGCCGAAATTAGTACTTACAATTCCTTCGGTAGTGATTTTGGCTCCGCCTGCATCAGTAGTTCTTTCGGTGCCTTTTACCTTCACTTTATCATGAACAGAGGATGTTTGTTTTTCTAAGCTTGTGGTGGATTCATATTTAATAATGGTACTATCTTCTGCTTCGGTAGCGAATGATTTTGCTGATGATTTTGCCGGTATTTCGTGTCCTTCGTCAGTGGTACGAACAAGACTTGCAATTTCATAGGTAGAAGAGTCTACTGCTTGTGCTGTAGTGTTATTACTGAAATAGTAACTTGTGACTTCTTCGGTGGTGATTCTATCTCTGCCTGTATCAGTACCTTTTACTATATCTTGCCCAAAGGCAGTGGATGTTTCTTCTTCCATTCTTGTAATAGACATTATTTTACTTGCGGTATCAGCAGTATCAGCAGTATCTTTGTCTACATCTCTTGCTTCGGCCCGTGTAGTAGATTTTTCTGTACCAGTGAAGGCACCAGTAACTGTATCCACTCTTCCCACTTCGGTAGCTGACGTTATTTCTGATCTTCCACTTGTATGACCAGTTGACAAAATTGTTACTCCTTTGTCTGTAGTAGGTAATTTTTCTTCTGTTCCAGTGGTGCTGATATCTATTATGTTTTCTCCTTCCTCGGCAATACAAGTTTCTTCTTCTGTTTCTGTAGTGTACGCAGGAGCCTCGGGAATGAAAGTTCTTACTTCTTTTTCTGTTGTATTGACATGACCCTTATATTCATTCTCTTTATCGGTATTGGGGTCTTGTTCAGAATCACTTATTGCTTGTTTACCTTTCTCAGTAGTAGAAGTTTCTCCTTTTCCAGTAGTTCCGACAAGACCTATAATTTTGTGCGTAGTAGAGTGTGTTGTTTCTATATCAGTGGTATCGTCGAAACTAGTACTGACGACTTGTTTGGTAGTGGCTGTGGCTCTAACTGCACCGGTAGTTCTTGTAGTAGTTGCTACTTCGTCTTTCTTACGGGCAGTCGATATTTCTGCTTTCGTTATTGCAGTGGATTTTTCTTTGCCAGTTGTTCTACCAGTAACTGTATCTACCTCTTCTGCCTCTGTATATATATATCTGCCATTTTTGTCAGTGGTGGAGTCTTCTTCAAAATCATTTATTGTTTCTTTTTCTTTCTCAGTAGTAGTTGTCGCTCCTTCTGTAATGGTATGGACAAAATCTATAATTTTGTCAACTTTGTCGTTAGTAGAGTAGACTTCTGCTGTTGAAGTAATATCGCTTAAATCAGTACTTATGACTTCTTCTGTAGTGATTGTGCCACCACCTTCAGTAGTGTTGTTAGTATCTTTTGATTTGTCTTTCTCATGGGCCTTGAATATATTTTCTTCCATTCTTGTAGTAGATTTTTCTTTACCAGATGTGTGACCAGTAACCGTGCTACCACCGAAGCCATAACTTGCGACTTTTTCGTTAGTGACTGTAGCATCATCTATGTGCGTAGTACTTTTAGTACCTACTCTTTTTTCGATTTCACCGGCAAAGAGTTTTGATTCTTCTGTACTAATATAAGTTTCGTCCTCTTCTGTGGTGAATGAAAATTTTCCGTCGGTTTGAATCGTACTGAATGTACCTGCTATTTCGTCTCCAACTTGAGTTAAAGAAGTTTGTTTTCTTAGTTCTGTGGTATCTAAAATTTCTGTAGTTATATCTGTCGCTAGGCTAGTATCTGTTACTTTCTTTGTACCTTTAATTCGGACATCTTCTTTAATCGTTGATTTTGCACGTTCTGTATTCAAGGTAGCTTCGTCTAGTTCTGTGGTACTGGATGATTTTCCAGCTGTCGTCCGGGTTTCGTTAATGCCTAAAGTTTTGGTTTCATCTTCAAAAATAGATGGTAATACTGTTGTAGCGTAAACATATTTAAAAGCTGTAGTTGTCTGTTCTATCTCGGTTGTAGATAACTCTGGTCCTCTACCTGTAGTAATACTTGAGATGGTTGTTTCCCCGGTTTCTACGGTATGCGATGAACTTAATTTTCCTGCTTGGGTAGAAGGGAAAGTTTCTTCAATGCTAATAGTATTGCCAATACCTAAAGATGTTTTTACTCTGTCACTAATTGCCTTCTCTCCTTCTTTTACGGTATAACCAGTATATTCGGTTTCGTTTACTCCCTCAACAGTGGATGTACTTTCTTCTTTAATAGTTGTGTTGCAAGTATCTGTAGTTTCGTTTTCTTCTTCAGTAGTTTGTGTTGTTCCACCTGCAATAGTAGTTCCTAAGGTACTTATTGTTTCTCTCTTGTCTGCAGTAGATGATTTTGTTTCTTCTGTACTAGTTGTAGGTTCGCCTTCTTCTTTGGTAGTAGATACGTCTTTTGTTACTGCAGAAGATTGTTTCCCTCTTTGCCTATTGCTATCGACAGATTCTGTATATTTCTTGTCTACTATAGAAGTGAATGTTTTTTGTTGTATGGTAGTGGTAGTTTCGTCTTTTTCTCTGGGATTTGATGATTCCTTTCTTGGTCCTGTGGGCTTACTCATATCTGCAATATTGTGTACTTTTTCTCCAGATGTTTCTGTGGTTGCTCTAATATCTGTAGTTTCGATTTCTCTCTCGGTTGTTAAAAATTTGTCTTCAGTTACCGACGTATCTTTATTGAAAGTGATTTCGTCTGATAGTTCTGTGGTGAATAACCTGTCTCCTGCTACTGTGGTATCGCTGGATCTTAAAGTTTCATCTCTTTCTTTAGTCTTAGTGATTATTCTAGTTCTACCGGTGCCACTAGTAGTTTTATCCATAGTTTTGATACTAGACGTTACTCCCTCTTTTCCTGATACACTAGTACTTAAATTTTGTTCTCTTTCCATTTTAAGAGTATATGAAACTTCTGTTGTTGTGTCAATTTCTGCTGTTGTAGGTGGAACCGCTACTATGCCAACGGGCTTACTCATATCTGCAATATTGTATACTTTTTCTCCAGCTGTTTCTGTGGTTGCTCTAATATCTGTAGTTTCGATTTCTCTTTCGGTTGTTGATAATTTGTCTTCAGTTACCGACGTATCTTTATTGAAAGTGATTTCGTCTGATAGTTCCGTGGTGAATAGCCTGTCTCCTGCTATTGTGGTATCGCTGAATCTTAAAGTTTCATCTCTTTCTTTAGTCTTAGTGATTATTCTAGTCCTACCGGTGCTACTAGTAGTTTTATCCATAGTTTTGATACTAGACGTTACTCCCTCTTTTCCTGATACACTAGTACTTAAATTTTGTTCTTCTTCCATTTTAAAAGTATATGAAACTTCTGTTGTTGTGTCTATTTCTGCTGTTGTAGGTGGAGCCGCTACTATGCCAACGGGCTTACTCATATCTGCAATATTGTGTACTTTTTCTCCAGCTGTTTCTGTGGTTGCTCTAATATCTGTAGTTTCGATTTCTCTTTCGGTTGTTGATAATTTGTCTTCAGTGACCGACGTATCTTTATTGAAAGTGATTTCGTCTGATAGTTCCGTTTTGAATAACCAGTCTCCTGCTACTGTGGTATCGCTGGATCTTAAGGTTTCATCTCTTTCTTTAGTCTTAGTGATTATTCTAGTCCTACCGGTGCTACTAGTAGTTTTATCCATAGTTTTGATACTAGACGTTACTCCCTCTTTTCCTGATACACTAGTACTTAAATTTTGTTCTTCTTTTTTAGTAGCGGGTGATTCTCTTTCCATTTTAAGAGTATATGAAACTTCTGTTGTTGTGTCAATTTCTGCTGTGGTGGGTGGAGCCGCTACTATGCCAACGGGCTTACTCATATCTGCAATATTGTGTACTTTTTCTCCAGCTGTTTCTGTGGTTGCTCTAATATCTGTAGTTTCGATTTCTCTTTCAGTTGTTAATAATTTGTCTTCAGTTACCGACGTATCTTTATTGAAAGTGATTTCGTCTGATAGTTCCGTGGTGAATAACCTGTCTCCTGGTATTGTGGTATCGCTGGGTCTTAAAGTTTCATCTCTTTCTTTAGTCTTAGTGATTATTCTAGTCCTACCGGTGCTACTAGTAGTTTTATCCATAGTTTTGATACTAGACGTTACTCCCTCTTTTCCTGATACACTAGTACTTAAATTTTGTTCTCTTTCCATTTTAAGAGTATATGAAACTTCTGTTGTTGTGTCAATTTCTGCTGTTGTAGGTGGAGCCGCTACTATGCCAACGGGCTTACTCATATCTGCAATATTGTATACTTTTTCTCCAGCTGTTTCTGTGGTTGCTCTAATATCTGTAGTTTCGATTTCTCTTTCGGTTGTTGATAATTTGTCTTCAGTTACCGACGTATCTTTATTGAAAGTGATTTCGTCTGATAGTTCCGTGGTGAATAGCCTGTCTCCTGCTATTGTGGTATCGCTGAATCTTAAAGTTTCATCTCTTTCTTTAGTCTTAGTGATTATTCTTGTCCTGCCGGTGCTACTAATAGTTTTATCCATAGTTTTGATACTAGTCGTTACTCCCTCTTTTCCTGATACACTAGTACTTAAATTTTGTTCTTCTTTTTTAGTAGTAGGTGATTCTCTTTCCATTTTAAGAGTATATGAAACTTCTGTTGTTGTGTCAATTTCTGCTGTTGTAGGTGGAGCCGCTACTATGCCAACGGGCTTACTCATATCTGCAATATTGTGTACTTTTTCTCCAGCTGTTTCTGTGGTTGCTCTAATATCTGTAGTTTCGATTTCTCTTTCGGTTGTTGATAATTTGTCTTCAGTGACCGACGTATCTTTATTGAAAGTGATGTCGTCTGATAGTTCCGTGGTGAATAGCCTGTCTCCTGCTATTGTGGTATCGCTGGATCTTAAAGTTTCATCTCTTTCTTTAGTGTTAGTGATTATTCTAGTCCTACCGGTGCTACTAGTAGTTTTATCCATAGTTTTGATACTAGACGTTACTCCCTCTTTTCCTGATACACTAGTACTTAAATTTTGTTCTCTTTCCATTTTAAGAGTATATGAAACTTCTGTTGTTGTGTCAATTTCTGCTGTTGTAGGTGGAGCCGCTACTATGCCAACGGGCTTACTCATATCTGCAATATTGTATACTTTTTCTCCAGCTGTTTCTGTGGTTGCTCTAATATCTGTAGTTTCGATTTCTCTTTCGGTTGTTGATAATTTGTCTTCAGTTACCGACGTATCTTTATTGAAAGTGATTTCGTCTGATAGTTCCGTGGTGAATAGCCTGTCTCCTGCTATTGTGGTATCGCTGAATCTTAAAGTTTCATCTCTTTCTTTAGTCTTAGTGATTATTCTAGTCCTACCGGTGCTACTAGTAGTTTTATCCATAGTTTTGATACTAGACGTTACTCCCTCTTTTCCTGATACACTAGTACTTAAATTTTGTTCTTCTTTTTTAGTAGTAGGTGATTCTCTTTCCATTTTAAGAGTATATGAAACTTCTGTTGTTGTGTCAATTTCTGCTGTTGTAGGTGGAGCCGCTACTATGCCAACGGGCTTACTCATATCTGCAATATTGTGTACTTTTTCTCCAGCTGTTTCTGTGGTTGCTGTAATATCTGTAGTTTCGATTTCTCTTTCGGTTGTTGATAAATTGTCTTCAGTTACCGACGTATCTTTATTGAAAGTGATTTCGTCTGATAGTTCCGTGGTGAATAACCTGTCTCCTGCTATTGTGGTATCGCTGGATCTTAAGGTTTCATCTCTTTCTTTAGTCTTAGTGATTATTCTTGTCCTGCCGGTGCTACTAATAGTTTTATCCATAGTTTTGATACTAGTCGTTACTCCCTCTTTTCCTGATACACTAGTACTTAAATTTTGTTCTTCTTTTTTAGTAGTAGGTGATTCTCTTTCCATTTTAAGAGTATATGAAACTTCTGTTGTTGTGTCAATTTCTGCTGTTGTAGGTGGAGCCGCTACTATGCCAACGGGCTTACTCATATCTGCAATATTGTGTACTTTTTCTCCAGCTGTTTCTGTGGTTGCTCTAATATCTGTAGTTTCGATTTCTCTTTCGGTTGTTGATAATTTGTCTTCAGTGACCGACGTATCTTTATTGAAAGTGATTTCGTCTGATAGTTCCGTGGTGAATAGCCTGTCTCCTGCTATTGTGGTATCGCTGGATCTTAAAGTTTCATCTCTTTCTTTAGTGTTAGTGATTATTCTAGTCCTACCGGTGCTACTAGTAGTTTTATCCATAGTTTTGATACTAGACGTTACTCCCTCTTTTCCTGATACACTAGTACTTAAATTTTGTTCTCTTTCCATTTTAAGAGTATATGAAACTTCTGTTGTTGTGTCAATTTCTGCTGTTGTAGGTGGAGCCGCTACTATGCCAACGGGCTTACTCATATCTGCAATATTGTATACTTTTTCTCCAGCTGTTTCTGTGGTTGCTCTAATATCTGTAGTTTCGATTTCTCTTTCGGTTGTTGATAATTTGTCTTCAGTTACCGACGTATCTTTATTGAAAGTGATTTCGTCTGATAGTTCCGTGGTGAATAGCCTGTCTCCTGCTATTGTGGTATCGCTGAATCTTAAAGTTTCATCTCTTTCTTTAGTCTTAGTGATTATTCTAGTCCTACCGGTGCTACTAGTAGTTTTATCCATAGTTTTGATACTAGACGTTACTCCCTCTTTTCCTGATACACTAGTACTTAAATTTTGTTCTTCTTTTTTAGTAGTAGGTGATTCTCTTTCCATTTTAAGAGTATATGAAACTTCTGTTCTTGTGTCAATTTCTGCTGTTGTAGGTGGAGCCGCTACTATGCCAACGGGCTTACTCATATCTGCAATATTGTGTACTTTTTCTCCAGCTGTTTCTGTGGTTGCTCTAATATCTGTAGTTTCGATTTCTCTTTCGGTTGTTGATAAATTGTCTTCAGTTACTGACGTATCTTTATTGAAAGTGATTTCGTCTGATAGTTCCGTGGTGAATAGCCTGTCTCCTGCTATTGTGGTATCGCTGAATCTTAAAGTTTCATCTCTTTCTTTAGTCTTAGTGATTATTCTAGTCCTACCGGTGCTACTGGTAGTTTTATCCATAGTTTTGATACTAGACGTTACTCCCTCTTTTCCTGATACACTAGTACTTAAATTTTGTTCTTCTTTTTTAGTAGTAGGTGATTCTCTTTCCATTTTAAGAGTATATGAAACTTCTGTTGTTGTGTCAATTTCTGCTGTTGTAGGTGGAGCCGCTACTATGCCAACGGGCTTACTCATATCTGCAATATTGTGTACTTTTTCTCCAGCTGTTTCTGTGGTTGCTCTAATATCTGTAGTTTCGATTTCTCTTTCGGTTGTTGATAATTTGTCTTCAGTTACCGACGTATCTTTATTGAAAGTGATTTCGTCTGATAGTTCCGTGGTGAATAGCCTGTCTCCTGCTATTGTAGTATCGCTGAATCTTAGAGTTTCATCTCTTTCTTTAGTCTTAGTGTTTATTCTAGTCCTACCGGTGCTACTAGTAGTTTTATCCATAGTTTTGATACTAGACGTTACTCCCTCTTTTCCTGATACACTAGTACTTAAATTTTGTTCTTCTTTTTTAGTAGTAGGTGATTCTCTTTCCATTTTAAGAGTATATGAAACTTCTGTTGTTGTGTCAATTTCTGCTGTTGTAGGTGGAGCCGCTACTATGCCAACGGGCTTACTCATATCTGCAATATTGTGTACTTTTTCTCCAGCTGTTTCTGTGATTGCTCTAATATCTGTAGTTTCGATTTCTCTTTCGGTTGTTGATAATTTGTCTTCAGTTACCGACGTATCTTTATTGAAAGTGATTTCGTCTGATAGTTCCGTGGTGAATAGCCTGTCTCCTGCTATTGTGGTATCGCTGAATCTTAGAGTTTCATCTCTTTCTTTAGTCTTAGTGATTATTCTAGTCCTACCGGTGCTACTAGTAGTTTTATCCATAGTTTTGATACTAGACGTTACTCCCTCTTTTCCTGATACACTAGTACTTTCCATTTTAAGAGTATATGAAACTTCTGTTGTTGTGTCAATTTCTGCTGTTGTAGGTGGAGCCGCTACTATGCCAACGGGCTTACTCATATCTGCAATATTGTATACTTTTTCTCCAGCTGTTTCTGTGGTTGCTCTAATATCTGTAGTTTCGATTTCTCTTTCGGTTGTTGATAATTTGTCTTCAGTTACCGACGTATCTTTATTGAAAGTGATTTCGTCTGATAGTTCCGTGGTGAATAGCCTGTCTCCTGCTATTGTGGTATCGCTGAATCTTAAAGTTTCATCTCTTTCTTTAGTCTTAGTGATTATTCTAGTCCTACCGGTGCTACTAGTAGTTTTATCCATAGTTTTGATACTAGACGTTACTCCCTCTTTTCCTGATACACTAGTACTTAAATTTTGTTCTTCTTTTTTAGTAGTAGGTGATTCTCTTTCCATTTTAAGAGTATATGAAACTTCTGTTCTTGTGTCAATTTCTGCTGTTGTAGGTGGAGCCGCTACTATGCCAACGGGCTTACTCATATCTGCAATATTGTGTACTTTTTCTCCAGCTGTTTCTGTGGTTGCTCTAATATCTGTAGTTTCGATTTCTCTTTCGGTTGTTGATAAATTGTCTTCAGTTACCGACGTATCTTTATTGAAAGTGATTTCGTCTGATAGTTCCGTGGTGAATAGCCTGTCTCCTGCTATTGTGGTATCGCTGAATCTTAAAGTTTCATCTCTTTCTTTAGTCTTAGTGATTATTCTAGTCCTACCGGTGCTACTAGTAGTTTTATCCATAGTTTTGATACTAGACGTTACTCCCTCTTTTCCTGATACACTAGTACTTAAATTTTGTTCTTCTTTTTTAGTAGTAGGTGATTCTCTTTCCATTTTAAGAGTATATGAAACTTCTGTTGTTGTGTCAATTTCTGCTGTTGTAGGTGGAGCCGCTACTATGCCAACGGGCTTACTCATATCTGCAATATTGTGTACTTTTTCTCCAGCTGTTTCTGTGGTTGCTGTAATATCTGTAGTTTCGATTTCTCTTTCGGTTGTTGATAAATTGTCTTCAGTTACCGACGTATCTTTATTGAAAGTGATTTCGTCTGATAGTTCCGTGGTGTATAACCTGTCTCCTGCTATTGTGGTATCGCTGGATCTTAAGGTTTCATCTCTTTCTTTAGTCTTAGTGATTATTCTTGTCCTGCCGGTGCTACTAATAGTTTTATCCATAGTTTTGATACTAGACGTTACTCCCTCTTTTCCTGATACACTAGTACTTAAATTTTGTTCTTCTTTTTTAGTAGTAGGTGATTCTCTTTCCATTTTAAGAGTATATGAAACTTCTGTTGTTGTGTCAATTTCTGCTGTTGTAGGTGGAGCCGCTACTATGCCAACGGGCTTACTCATATCTGCAATATTGTGTACTTTTTCTCCAGCTGTTTCTGTGGTTGCTCTAATATCTGTAGTTTCGATTTCTCTTTCGGTTGTTGATAATTTGTCTTCAGTTACCGACGTATCTTTATTGAAAATGATTTCGTCTGATAGTTCCGTGGTGAATAGCCTGTCTCCTGCTATTGTGGTATCGCTGAATCTTAGAGTTTCATCTCTTTCTTTAGTCTTAGTGTTTATTCTAGTCCTACCGGTGCTACTAGTAGTTTTATCCATAGTTTTGATACTAGACGTTACTCCCTCTTTTCCTGATACACTAGTACTTAAATTTTTTTCTTCTTTTTTAGTAGTAGGTGATTCTCTTTCCATTTTAAGAGTATATGAAACTTCTGTTGTTGTGTCAATTTCTGCTGTTGTAGGTGGAGCCGCTACTATGCCAACGGGCTTACTCATATCTGCAATATTGTGTACTTTTTCTCCAGCTGTTTCTGTGATTGCTCTTATATCTGTAGTTTCGATTTCTCTTTCGGTTGTTGATAATTTGTCTTCAGTTACCGACGTATCTTTATTGAAAGTGATTTCGTCTGATAGTTCCGTGGTGAATAGCCTGTCTCCTGCTATTGTGGTATCGCTGAATCTTAGAGTTTCATCTCTTTCTTTAGTCTTAGTGATTATTCTAGTCCTACCGGTGCTACTAGTAGTTTTATCCATAGTTTTGATACTAGACGTTACTCCCTCTTTTCCTGATACACTAGTACTTAAATTTTGTTCTTCTTTTTTAGTAGTAGGTGATTCTCTTTCCATTTTAAGAGTATATGAACTTTCTGTTGTTGTGCCAATTTCTGATGTTGTAGGTGGAGCCGCTACTATGCCAACGGGCTTACTCATATCTGCAATATTGTGTACTTTTTCTCCAGCTGTTTCTGTGGTTGCTCTAATATCTGTAGTTTCGATTTCTCTTTCGGTTGTTGATAATTTGTCTTCAGTTACCGACGTATCTTTATTGAAAGTGATTTCGTCTGATAGTTCCGTGGTGAATAGCCTGTCTCCTGCTATTGTGGTATCGCTGAATCTTAAAGTTTCATCTCTTTCTTTAGTCTTAGTGATTATTCTAGTCCTACCGGTGCTACTAGTAGTTTTATCCATAGTTTTGATACTAGACGTTACTCCCTCTTTTCCTGATACACTAGTACTTAAATTTTGTTCTTCTTTTTTAGTAGTAGGTGATTCTCTTTCCATTTTAAGAGTATATGAAACTTCTGTTGTTGTGTCAATTTCTGCTGTTGTAGGTGGAGCCGCTACTATGCCAACGGGCTTACTCATATCTGCAATATTGTGTACTTTTTCTCCAGCTGTTTCTGTGGTTGCTCTAATATCTGTAATTTCGATTTCTCTTTCGGTTGTTGATAATTTGTCTTCAGTTACCGACGTATCTTTATTGAAAGTGATTTCGTCTGATAGTTCCGTGGTGAATAGCCTGTCTCCTGCTATTGTGGTATCGCTGAATCTTAAAGTTTCATCTCTTTCTTTAGTCTTAGTGATTATTCTAGTCCTACCGGTGCTACTAATAGTTTTATCCATAGTTTTGATACTAGACGTTACTCCCTCTTTTCCTGATACACTAGTACTTAAATTTTGTTCTTCTTTTTTAGTAGTAGGTGATTCTCTTTCCATTTTAAGAGTATATGAAACTTCTGTTGTTGTGTCAATTTCTGCTGTTGTAGGTGGAGCCGCTACTATGCCAACGGGCTTACTCATATCTGCAATATTGTGTACTTTTTCTCCAGCTGTTTCTGTGGTTGCTCTAATATCTGTAGTTTCGATTTCTCTTTCGGTTGTTGATAATTTGTCTTCAGTTACCGACGTATCTTTATTAAAAGTGATTTCGTCTGATAGTTCCGCGGTGAATAGCCTGTCTCCTGCTATTGTGGTATCGCTGAATCTTAAAGTTTCATCTCTTTCTTTAGTCTTAGTGATTATTCTAGTCCTACCGGTGCTACTAGTAGTTTTATCCATAGTTTTGATACTAGACGTTACTCCCTCTTTTCCTGATACACTAGTACTTAAATTTTGTTCTTCTTTTTTAGTAGTAGGTGATTCTCTTTCCATTTTAAGAGTATATGAAACTTCTGTTGTTGTGTCAATTTCTGCTGTTGTAGGTGGAGCCGCTACTATGCCAACGGGCTTACTCATATCTGCAATATTGTGTACTTTATCTCCAGCTGTTTCGGTGGTTGCTCTAATATCTGTAGTTTCGAGTTCTCTTTCGGTTGTTGATAATTTGTCTTCAGTTACCGACGTATCTTTATTGAAAGTGATTTCGTCTGATAGTTCCGTGGTGAATAGCCTGTCTCCTGCTATTGTGGTATCGCTGAATCTTAAAGTTTCATCTCTTTCTTTAGTCTTAGTGATTATTCTGGTCCTACCGGTGCTACTAGTAGTTTTATCCATAGTTTTGATACTAGACGTTACTCCCTCTTTTCCTGATACACTAGTACTTAAATTTTGTTCTTCTTTTTTAGTAGTAGGTGATTCTCTTTCCATTTTAAGAGTATATGAAACTTCTGTTGTTGTGTCAATTTCTGCTGTTGTAGGTGGAGCCGCTACTATGCCAATGGGCTTACTCATATCTGCAATATTGTGTACTTTATCTCCAGCTGTTTCTGTGGTTGCTCTAATATCTGTAGTTTCGAGTTCTCTTTCGGTTGTTGATAATTTGTCTTCAGTTACCGACGTATCTTTATTGAAAGTGATTTCGTCTGATAGTTCCGTGGTGAATAGCCTGTCTCCTGCTATTGTGGTATCGCTGAATCTTAAAGTTTCATCTCTTTCTTTAGTCTTAGTGATTATTCTAGTCCTACCGGTGCTACTAGTAGTTTTATCCATAGTTTTGATACTAGAGGTTACTCGCTCTTTTCCTGATACACTAGTACTTAAATTTTGTTCTTCTTTTTTAGGAGTAGGTGATTCTCTTTCCATTTTAAGAGTATATGAAACTTCTGTTGTTGTGTCAATTTCTGCTGTTGTAGGTGGAGCCGCTACTATGCCAACGGACTTACTCATATCTGCAATATTGTGTACTTTATCTCCAGCTGTTTCTGTGGTTGCTCTAATATCTGTAGTTTCGAGTTCTCTTTCGGTTGTTGATAATTTGTCTTCAGTTACCGACGTATCTTTATTGAGAGTGATTTCGTCTGATAGTTCCGTGGTGAATAGCCTGTCTCCTGCTATTGTGGTATCACTGAATCTTAAAGTTTCATCTCTTTCTTTAGTCTTAGTGATTATTCTAGTCCTACCGGTGCTACTAGTAGTTTTATCCATAGTTTTGATACTAGACGTTACTCTATCTTTTCCTGATACACTAGTACTTAAATTTTGTTCTTCTTTTTTAGTAGTAGGTGATTCTCTTTCCATTTTAAGAGTATATGAAACTTCTGTTGTTGTGTCAATTTCTGCTGTTGTAGGTGGAGCCGCTACTATGCCAACGGGCTTACTCATATCTGCAATATTGTGTACTTTATCTCCAGCTGTTTCTGTGCTTGCTCTAATATCTGTAGTTTCGAGTTCTCTTTCGGTTGTTGATAATTTGTCTTCAGTTACCGACGTATCTTTATTGAAAGTGATTTCGTCTGATAGTTCCGTGGTGAATAGCCTGTCTCCTGCTATTGTGGTATCGCTGAATCTTAAAGTTTCATCTCTTTCTTTAGTCTTAGTGATTATTCTAGTCCTACCGGTGCTACTAGTAGTTTTATCCATAGTTTTGATACTAGACGTTACTCCCTCTTTTCCTGATACACTAGTACTTAAATTTTGTTCTTCTTTTTTAGTAGTAGGTGATTCTCTTTCCATTTTAAGAGTATATGAAACTTCTGTTGTTGTGTCAATTTCTGCTGTTGTAGGTGGAGCCGCTACTATGCCAACGGGCTTACTCATATCTGCAATATTGTGTACTTTATCTCCAGCTGTTTCTGTGGTTGCTCTAATATCTGTAGTTTCGAGATCTCTTTCGGTTGTTGATAATTTGTCTTCAGTTACCGACGTATCTTTATTGAAAGTGATTTCGTCTGATAGTTCCGTGGTGAATAGCCTGTCTCCTGCTATTGTGGTATCGCTGAATCTTAAAGTTTCATCTCTTTCTTTAGTCTTAGTGATTATTCTAGTCCTACCGGTGCTACTAGTAGTTTTATCCATAGTTTTGATACTAGACGTTACTCCCTCTTTTCCTGATACACTAGTACTTAAATTTTGTTCTTCTTTTTTAGTAGTATGTGATTCTCTTTCCATTTTAAGAGTATATGAAACTTCTGTTGTTGTGTCAATTTCTGCTGTTGTAGGTGGAGCCGCTACTATGCCAACGGGCTTACTCATATCTGCAATATTGTGTACTTTTTCTCCAGCTGTTTTTGTGGTTGCTCTAATATCTGTAGTTTCGAGTTCTCTTTCGGTTGTTGATAATTTGTCTTCAGTTACCGACGTATCTTTATTGAAAGTGATTTCGTCTGATAGTTCCGTGGTGAATAGCCTGTCTCCTGCTATTGTGGTATCGCTGAATCTTAAAGTTTCATCTCTTTCTTTAGTCTTAGTGATTATTCTAGTCCTACCGGTGCTACTAGTAGTTTTATCCATAGTTTTGATACTAGACGTTACTCCCTCTTTTCCTGCTACACTAGTACTTAAATTTTGTTCTTCTTTTTTAGTAGTAGGTGATTCTCTTTCCATTTTAAGAGTATATGAAACTTCTGTTGTTGTGTCAATTTCTGCTGTTGTAGGTGGAGCCGCTACTATGCCAACGGGCTTACTCATATCTGCAATATTGTGTACTTTTTCTCCAGCTGTTTCTGTGGTTGCTCTAATATCTGTAGTTTCGAGTTCTCTTTCGGTTGTTGATAATTTGTCTTCAGTTACCGACGTATCTTTATTGAAAGTGATTTCGTCTGATAGTTCCGTGGTGAATAGCCTGTCTCCTGCTATTGTGGTATCGCTGAATCTTAAAGTTTCATCTCTTTCTTTAGTCTTAGTGATTATTCTAGTCCTACCGGTGCTACTAATAGTTTTATCCATAGTTTTGATACTAGACGTTACTCCCTCTTTTCCTGATACACTAGTACTTAAATTTTGTTCTTCTTTTTTAGTAGTAGGTGATTCTCTTTCCATTTTAAGAGTATATGAAACTTCTGTTGTTGTGTCAATTTCTGCTGTTGTAGGTGGAGCCGCTACTATGCCAACGGGCTTACTCATATCTGCAATATTGTGTACTTTTTCTCCAGCTGTTTCTGTGGTTGCTCTAATATCTGTAGTTTCGAGTTCTCTTTCGGTTGTTGATAATTTGTCTTCAGTTACCGACGTATCTTTATTAAAAGTGATTTCGTCTGATAGTTCCGTGGTGAATAGCCTGTCTCCTGCTATTGTGGTATCGCTGAATCTTAAAGTTTCATCTCTTTCTTTAGTCTTAGTGATTATTCTAGTCCTACCGGTGCTACTAGTAGTTTTATCCATAGTTTTGATACTAGACGTTACTCTCTCTTTTCCTGATACACTAGTACTTAAATTTTGTTCTTCTTTTTTAGTAGTAGGTGATTCTCTTTCCATTTTAAGAGTGTATGAAACTTCTGTTGTTGTGTCAATTTCTGCTGTTGTAGGTGGAGCCGCTACTATGCCAACGGGCTTACTCATATCTGCAATATTGTGTACTTTTTCTCCAGCTGTTTCTGTGGTTGCTCTAATATCTGTAGTTTCGAGTTCTCTTTCGGTTGTTGATAATTTGTCTTCAGTTACCGACGTATCTTTATTGAAAGTGATTTCGTCTGATAGTTCCGTGGTGAATAGCCTGTCTCCTGCTATTGTGGTATCGCTGAATCTTAAAGTTTCATCTCTTTCTTTAGTCTTAGTGATTATTCTAGTCCTACCGGTGCTACTAGTAGTTTTATCCATAGTTTTGATACTAGACGTTACTCCCTCTTTTCCTGATACACTAGTACTTAAATTTTGTTCTTCTTTTTTAGTAGTAGGTGATTCTCTTTCCATTTTAAGAGTATATGAAACTTCTGTTGTTGTGTCAATTTCTGCTGTTGTAGGTGCAGCCGCTACTATGCCAACGGGCTTACTCATATCTGCAATATTGTGTACTTTTTCTCCAGCTGTTTCTGTGGTTGCTCTTATATCTGTAGTTTCGAGTTCTCTTTCGGTTGTTGATAATTTGTCTTCAGTTACCGACGTATCTTTATTGAAAGTGATTTCGTCTGATAGTTCCGTGGTGAATAGCCTGTCTCCTGCTATTGTGGTATCGCTGAATCTTAAAGTTTCATCTCTTTCTTTAGTCTTAGTGATTATTCTAGTCCTACCGGTGCTACTAGTAGTTTTATCCATAGTTTTGATACTAGACGTTACTCCCTCTTTTCCTGATACACTAGTACTTAAATTTTGTTCTTCTTTTTTAGTAGTAGGTGATTCTCTTTCCATTTTAAGAGTATATGAAACTTCTGTTGTTGTGTCCATTTCTGCTGTTGTAGGTGGAGCCGCTACTATGCCAACGGGCTTACTCATATCTGCAATATTGTGTACTTTTTCTCCAGCTGTTTCTGTGGTTGCTCTAATATCTGTAGTTTCGATTTCTCTTTCGGTTGTTGATAATTTGTCTTCAGTTACCGACGTATCTTTATTGAAAGTGATTTCGTCTGATAGTTCCGTGGTGAATAGCCTGTCTCCTGCTATTGTGGTATCGCTGAATCTTAAAGTTTCATCTCTTTCTTTAGTCTTAGTGATTATTCTAGTCCTACCGGTGCTACTAGTAGTTTTATCCATAGTTTTGATACTAGACGTTACTCCCTCTTTTCCTGATACACTAGTACTTAAATTTTGTTCTTCTTTTTTAGTAGTAGGTGATTCTCTTTCCATTTTAAGAGTATATGAAACTTCTGTTGTTGTGTCAATTTCTGCTGTTGTAGGTGGAGCCGCTACTATGCCAACGGGCTTACTCATATCTGCAATATTGTGTACTTTTTCTCCAGCTGTTTCTGTGGTTGCTCTAATATCTGTAGTTTCGATTTCTCTTTCGGTTGTTGATAATTTGTCTTCAGTTACCGACGTATCTTTATTGAAAGTGATTTCGTCTGATAGTTCCGTGGTGAATAGCCTGTCTCCTGCTATTGTGGTATCGCTGAATCTTAAAGTTTCATCTCTTTCTTTAGTCTTAGTGATTATTCTAGTCCTACCGGTGCTTCTAGTAGTTTTATCCATAGTTTTGATACTAGACGTTACTCCCTCTTTTCCTGATACACTAGTACTTAAATTTTGTTCTTCTTTTTTAGTAGTAGGTGATTCTCTTTCCATTTTAAGAGTATATGAAACTTCTGTTGTTGAGTCAATTTCTGCTGTTGTAGGTGGAGCCGCTACTACGCCAACGGGCTTACTCATATCTGCAATATTGTGTACTTTTTCTCCAGCTGTTTCTGTGGTTGCTCTAATATCTGTAGTTTCGATTTCTCTTTCGGTTGTTGATAATTTGTCTTCAGTTACCGACGTATCTTTATTAAAAGTGATTTCGTCTGATAGTTCCGTGGTGAATAGCCTGTCTCCTGCTATTGTGGTATCGCTGAATCTTAAAGTTTCATCTCTTTCTTTAGTCTTAGTGATTATTCTAGTCCTACCGGTGCTACTAGTAGTTTTATCCATAGTTTTGATACTAGACGTTACTCCCTCTTTTCCTGATACACTAGTACTTAAATTTTGTTCTTCTTTTTTAGTAGTAGGTGATTCTCTTTCCATTTTAAGAGTATATGAAACTTCTGTTGTTGAGTCAATTTCTGCTGTTGTAGGTGGAGCCGCTACTATGCCAACGGGCTTACTCATATCTGCAATATTGTGTACTTTTTCTCCAGCTGTTTCTGTGGTTGCTCTAATATCTGTAGTTTCGAGTTCTCTTTCGGTTGTTGATAATTTGTCTTCAGTTACCGACGTATCTTTATTAAAAGTGATTTCGTCTGATAGTTCCGTGGTGAATAGCCTGTCTCCTGCTATTGTGGTATCGCTGAATCTTAAAGTTTCATCTCTTTCTTTAGTCTTAGTGATTATTCTAGTCCTACCGGTGCTACTAGTAGTTTTATCCATAGTTTTGATACTAGACGTTACTCTCTCTTTTCCTGATACACTAGTACTTAAATTTTGTTCTTCTTTTTTAGTAGTAGGTGATTCTCTTTCCATTTTAAGAGTGTATGAAACTTCTGTTGTTGTGTCAATTTCTGCTGTTGTAGGTGGAGCCGCTACTATGCCAACGGGCTTACTCATATCTGCAATATTGTGTACTTTTTCTCCAGCTGTTTCTGTGGTTGCTCTAATATCTGTAGTTTCGAGTTCTCTTTCGGTTGTTGATAATTTGTCTTCAGTTACCGACGTATCTTTATTGAAAGTGATTTCGTCTGATAGTTCCGTGGTGAATAGCCTGTCTCCTGCTATTGTGGTATCGCTGAATCTTAAAGTTTCATCTCTTTCTTTAGTCTTAGTGATTATTCTAGTCCTACCGGTGCTACTAGTAGTTTTATCCATAGTTTTGATACTAGACGTTACTCCCTCTTTTCCTGATACACTAGTACTTAAATTTTGTTCTTCTTTTTTAGTAGTAGGTGATTCTCTTTCCATTTTAAGAGTATATGAAACTTCTGTTGTTGTGTCAATTTCTGCTGTTGTAGGTGCAGCCGCTACTATGCCAACGGGCTTACTCATATCTGCAATATTGTGTACTTTTTCTCCAGCTGTTTCTGTGGTTGCTCTAATATCTGTAGTTTCGAGTTCTCTTTCGGTTGTTGATAATTTGTCTTCAGTTACCGACGTATCTTTATTGAAAGTGATTTCGTCTGATAGTTCCGTGGTGAATAGCCTGTCTCCTGCTATTGTGATATCGCTGAATCTTAAAGTTTCATCTCTTTCTTTAGTCTTAGTGATTATTCTAGTCCTACCGGTGCTACTAGTAGTTTTATCCATAGTTTTGATACTAGACGTTACTCCCTCTTTTCCTGATACACTAGTACTTAAATTTTGTTCTTCTTTTTTAGTAGTAGGTGATTCTCTTTCCATTTTAAGAGTATATGAAACTTCTGTTGTTGTGTCAATTTCTGCTGTTGTAGGTGGAGCCGCTACTATGCCAACGGGCTTACTCATATCTGCAATATTGTGTACTTTTTCTCCAGCTGTTTCTGTGGTTGCTCTAATATCTGTAGTTTCGATTTCTCTTTCGGTTGTTGATAATTTGTCTTCAGTTACCGACGTATCTTTATTGAAAGTGATTTCGTCTGATAGTTCCGTGGTGAATAGCCTGTCTCCTGCTATTGTGGTATCGCTGAATCTTAAAGTTTCATCTCTTTCTTTAGTCTTAGTGATTATTCTAGTCCTACCGGTGCTACTAGTAGTTTTATCCATAGTTTTGATACTAGACGTTACTCCCTCTTTTCCTGATACACTAGTACTTAAATTTTGTTCTTCTTTTTTAGTAGTAGGTGATTTTCTTTCTGTTTCAAAAGTATCTGAAACTTCTGTTGTTAAATCAATTGCTGTGATAGTAGGTGGAGCTGTTACTAGACCAGCGGTCTGACTCATATCTTCAATTTTGTGTTCTTCTCTATCACTTTCTTCCGTATTGCAGGTTTCTAATCTTGTATCTGCAATTCCTTCACTATCCATTGTGTCTTTTCCTGTTTTGGGGCAGACAGTCTCTCTAGCTGTTGCAGTGGTTTTTTTGGTATTTGTTGTTTCGACTTCTATTTCGGTAGTCGATAATTTTGCATCATTTACTGTACGTCCGTCTGACAGTTCGATAGTGAATGACTTTTCTTTTGTTCCAGACCTTGTAGTTCCATCTCTTTCTTTAGTCGTAACCGTAGTTTTATCCCTATCTATTGTAGTAGATCTTAGCTCGTCTGCAATTTTGTTTTCTTCTTCGGTAGTAAACCATTCTTCTCCTGCCACAGTGAAACCTGTAATTCGATCTTCTGTTTTTATAGTAGAGAGTTCCATTCTTGTAGCCGTGGCTAACTTGACTTGATTTTTGACAACTTTTTCTGTAGTTTCGTCTGATAATTCGATAGTAAATGATTTTTCTTCTGTTTCTGTGTTTTCTTCAGATCTCGTAGTTTTATCTCTTTCCTGAGTCGTAGCTGTTTCTCCTGCCCTATCAATGACGTCCGTAATTTTGTCTCTATCTATGGAATTAGATGTTATTCCTTCTGTAGTTTTGGTTTCTGCTTCGGTAGTTATTGAATATCCTATCGTCAGAGTAACATTGCTAGGATGTTCTGCTTTGTCTTTTTCTTTAGTAGAGAAATCTCCTCTGAGTTTTGTTGTTGACGTTTCTGTATCTGGACATGGGATGGGCAACACAGCTTTCCAAACTAAAAAAAATTATAATTTGATAAATTAATTTTTATATTCTTACTTTAGGTAGATAATCGAACTGTAGGTCCAATATTATTTCATTCTTTATTCTATTGAATAACATTTTCTGAAATAATTTGCTTTTTTTTATTAAAATTTGAGTCAAATATATTTTTCTCATAAAAAAGATAATTGGACCTCAAAATCGATTTTTATTTTAAATAATTAAATAGACTTACTCTCTCCAGTAACATGAATTTCCTTATTTAATTGACATGCATTGGTAAATGTATGAAATTCATCCAATTTTTCAGAATAGCCACATATAGGTTTATACTCATTGGAACATTTATCAAAAATACTGCTGCACGACGTTAATTTTATTAAACACCAGTCTGTTTGAAAAATGTTTATAATAAAAAAAAAAATAAAAATTATAAAATTTGGATATTCAAAAGTACTTACATCTTCCGGTTCGACGTATTTCCGCCATTAAGGATTTAACATTGGAAAACGTTTTGTATTTTCCGCTAAAAAATGCACACAGCGGAGTCTGATAATAGTCAATAGGATATGTGATACTGTGTATTGAACTTGCTATTAAAAGAATTATATTGACAAACAAAAGCTTCATTTCGTCGTTTCCATTAGCTTTTTATAAATTCAATATGAAATTTTCTATTTATACAAGCGACGACCGAAAAAGCCGTTAAACGAAACCTTTGTTATACAAGTGTTACAGTGTATTACTAATTTTGAATTTTAATTTTTACTTGTAAAAGAACCAAAAGTGTAATTTAGATACTTAACGACATTTATATTTAAAACATTTGTTGAATTTTTGTAACGAAGACGTGAGAAATCCGATACTTATTTCCTGTTTGTTTTATTGCATTTAACTAGGTTTAGGCATTCTTCTTCGATTTATCAGGGAACGAGTTTTTTGAAAATTTACAAGTAAATTGTCTATATTTACGAGGGTACACTTTTATGTCCCAAAAATATCCAATATTTTACATTTGAAAATGTTATTTTGAAAATTATTTTTTACGTTGGTTGGTTGTTACTGTTATTGACATGTTGTAAATAGGTAAACAACTTTTCGTTAAGTTAAGAAACAACATTAAATGGATTTTTCTACTAGAAAACACATTTTGCATTATCAATGACATTGAGAGATTATTTCCTTTTTTCTATTTTTTTCAATAAACGCTTGTTTTATATAGACATATCTACGGACTAAGCGGTGACAGTAATATCGAGGAAAGAAGTCATGTCAATATATTTTTATGAAGAGTGTTTGGAGTAGTACCAACTTAAGCGTAATGTAAATGTTGAGAGTTCAATCTCGATTTTTACGTGTAAACCGTGACTTTTAATGTGCTTTAAAAATTTTAACGCTTTCAGCTTTTTTCTAATCGAGACAAATACATTTAAATTAATTTATCCCATATTTTGTTTTAAACAAATTTCGTGTATGTCGTTTTATTTCAGTTATTGTGCATGATCGCCAAAAGACATACATATTTTCCGATTGAGATTATCGTTGCAATTATTCGTTAAATACTGTTGAATTAAGAAACCAAAAAAAAAAAAAAAAAACAAACAAAGAATGAATGCATAAAAATATATGAGGGTGGTGGAAAAAGACAAGTTTGTCATTCCATTTGTAATTTCTACAATATCAATTTTCTACACCAAAAAAATATATATATTCTGGGTTCTTATGCATAGCAAGGTCGATTAAGCGATGCCCCTCTGTTTGTCTGTCAATATTGCCAAGGAACTAGATGAGCTAAAAAAATTTAAATACGCCAATCGAACAAATAAAATTACGAAAAATTTGCGATTGAAAATCAACCTTGGAGGCAGCAGGCAAAACACCGCACCAGCCTCTAATTTTTCCATATCTTTTTTTTAAACTTTCTTTTGTTTTCCTGCAGGTGCTTATGAGCTATGAAAAAGGTAAGAAATACTTACCAAGATGATTACAACTTCGTTTTTATTCCGGCAGGTGGTTAAAAGCTACTTGGTTCTTACAACAACATTAAGCAAAATTTACAATTTTCGAAAGAAAAAAGCTTTTTTCGCACATAAAAACTTTACTGTAGGAAAGAATTTTTTATGACGATTCTTATTTAAACTATTCATGGAAACTCTGCAGTATCAAAAATGTGGCTAAACATATATGGTAAAGGTTATATAAGATGCGCCATAGCCGAATAAAGCACTCTTGTTTGCTGTCAATTTAAATCGATAAACCTAAGACCATCACTAATCAGCTGTATGCTAGAGAAGCTGTTTACAGATTTTTTGCGATTAGAGTGCATTTACACAAGGAAAGTTTATTTTGCAAAGTTTTGTTTTTATGTGGGAGAGAGGGAGAAAGAATGATAAGCAGTACATACTTTTATGTGCTCGCAAAGTTGCTTTGTTTTTCGTTCGTTGATTGTACACAGTTGCATATATGTACATATGTGTTTAAGCACCAAATGCAAAACGTCAGAAGAAACAAAAGAAAACAAAATTTATAAAAAAAAAACTTTGTGTGTCTGAACACGAAACAAAGTTGAAAAGAAAATTAACAAAACTTTTTCAAAGTAAAATTTGCCTGTGTGAATGTGGACTTAGTTATTTTAAGTGTTACGTACGAGAGGAGGGTAAGTATAAGAGACGACGAACTTTGCGTTACTTAAGTTGTAAGCCGCCTTTTAAGTATTTCGATAAATAAGAGAAGAATCTAAACAGATCTAAACAACGTAAAGTCTTGGCTTAAAATAGTAAATTTTTCAAAGCAAATAAACTCAAATTAATTGATTCTGCGTTTTCTTATAGAAGTACCTTAATACTAATTATATATTTATTTATAACTAAATACCCTCGTATCGCTTACAATTTTAAGAATTCCATTAATAAATTTACTCAACACTAAAAACTGAGTTTTGAGACAGAATAATTAAAATAAACGGAAAGCAGGTTTGGATTTTAGCACGAACGCTTTTTCTATATCATTCGTTGAGTGCTTTTAAGTGTTTTTATTTCAAAACGATAAAACAAGATAAATGAATTTTTATAAATGAATTTTTTATACAAACAGCACATTATTTTTTATTACTCCATCATCCTCCCCCAACAAAAAAAAATTAAAAAACCTTATTTTTGTAATTTTATTTTTTTGGATTTGAACTTTGGTCTTAATTTGTTTTAACATTAACGGGAAATTTTTTGAAAATATTTATGTTTGTATTACCAAATTTAGCTAATTTTTAGCTAATTTAAATAATTCGTGTAAGAAAGTTATACAAGCGGAAGTCATTAAGATAAACTTGAACTAAAATTCTAAATATTCCCAAAATAATTAACGCTGTTTAAATATAGAGCGTGAAAGTTGTTTAAAGTTCTAACGTATTGATATAAAGCATGGCAATTACTTAACTTGCAGTTGCACTACACTCGCTAGAAAGGGTAATGTTTAAAAAAATAAAAAAAGTTTAAGGTACCCATACACGACATGTTTTTTACATCTGACATGTCAAATTTGCCACTGTAAAACACATACATGTCGTGTACGGCTGTTAAAACATTGCTTCTGCAAAACACATGTGGAAAGTCATCTGACAAAATTTCATTTAGAACGTGTTCTATTTTGATCTGACAAACCATCTGACATCAGCTTTTTTTTATGAATCTATGCCGTATGAAAACAATCAATGGCGGTTGAGCATTGGCGGTAGCATTAGCCGACTGAAGATAATATTTTATCTGACCAAAATTTGAAATTTTTTTGATTGTTCAGCAACAATTATGTAAATTTTGTATCATTAATCAATGCAAACTGATCTTCTTCATATTTTTTAGTAGAAAAATTATTAAAATTGACAAGTCTTTAGTAATTACGCAACGCACGCAAAAATATTTTAAGACGACTACAAGCCATTTTAAAACTAGACGGCTTGGATATTTGTACAGTGAAAAAAGCGAATTAATTAAAAAAGAAAATTCTTCTTTTATTTTTGATGTTAATTTAATTGCTGTTACAATTTAATCTAAATTCATTTTTTTAATAATCACTTTTAACAAAAAACAATTTTAATAAAATTTGCGAGCAGATCAGCTGTTGTAAACAAATAATAATTATGTCAGACGGAATTATACATGTACGCTTGTGATCAAATATCTAAAGTCTTCTGTAAAATACCAATTTTGAAACACATGCAGAATTACATATGACTTACACAGATAAAAATTCAGATGTAAAAAGCATGTCGTGTATGGGTACCTTTAGTGTATAAACAAAAATCGGTTGGACAAATAATAGTTTTATGTCTGGTTTTTTTCTAACAAATGAACAACTCATGAAACAAATGTATATGAGAATGACTCGAAAAATAGAGTGCTTTTCATATAAAATTTTCAGACGTGTTAATCGCTTATTATATAGAAACAACACAATTATTTGCACGAGACATACAATTGCAACTGTGTATGTATTTATATTCTTTGTATTTTTTTATTTAAATTTTATTTATATATATTTTTGTTTGTGTTTTTTATTTTTTATTTTTTTTATTTTATATATTGAGTTGAGCTTCTTTTAAGTTTAATATAAGCCCCACACGTGCATAATTATATTATTCAAAATAAATATATTTGGGGGATTCAAATGGTACTTATAAATTTATGTATCATAAAACAATAACATGAAAATATATGACTTCTTTGAACAACCCGTCATACTATTTCAAAGTACACTGAACCAAAAATTTAACTAAATAATGCAATATGAGGTTATTATACAGCTAACAAATTTGTTATTCAAGCCACGGATTTTTTTCGTTAAAAGAAATAATTTTAGCAAATAATTAAATACAGGAAATTTCTCCGCTTAGAGTATTATTGTTTTGTTATTTAGAGGGGTGTAAATTTGACGAAAATGTAGTTAAATGAAATAAAATATTTTATTTGTAATAACTAACTAACGTTGTCAGTTTAAACAATTTATTTGTTTATTTTAAAGAAATATTATTCGATTGAACTCATGAATTTATTATGTGATACTAAGCTTTTTATTTATTTTAAAGAAATAATCAATTAAACTACCTCGTTTTATTTAATTTGTAAACCCCTATAGGAAAGTTTACTTTAAAAATCTAAGACAGTTATTATATGTATGATAAAGAGTGAAGTAGTTTACAAATTGTACATCAGCTCTGTATTTTTTTTTTACTTTACTCTTTATAATTTATAGATGTATGTAAAATTGTCGTAGATAATTATTATTAATGATACAAACATGCACTATTGAATAAATAAAATAGAAACAATATTAATTATAAAAAAAATATATTTTATTGTAAAATATTGATATAAACATCAATTTTAATTAATACATATTTAAATATATACTTATGGATTCATATATAAACACATATATAACATGCATATGCACTAGTGCGATCACTAAATGGAAAAATCATAAATAAATGTTGTTTCCCCAAAACTTAGGAATTTTACTTTTTTTTTGTGCATTTTACCAAGTAAAGAAATTCAGCATAAATCAAACCATTAAATATCGTTGGATACAAAACAAAAAACATAAATTGTCTTTCAATATAATAGACATATTTATACAAACATACATACATAACTATACTAATTGACTAATTGTTATTTGAAATTAAATATTAATGCTTATTTCGTCTTTATAGTTAAATTTGCTTTTCTAATTTATTAAGGCGTAGCTCTGTTTTTTAAATAAATATAAATTTATATATTTATTTTTTTTTTATTTTTCCTAAACTTTGGACGGCATCTTTAGGAAATAGGAAACAAAAATATTTTTACAAATTTCTTAGTTGCATTTGAAAAAAACTAAATATAAGTATTTTTGTTTCCTGTTGCCTAAATATGCCACTGACCTACAGCTAAATAAATTAAAAAAGAAAATTTCATTGTGGAGGTGAAATCTACAGAAATATTTAATTTTAAATAACAAATAGTAAAAATTTCATTTCAAAAATTTAAGGGTGGCTTATATTTGTTTCAGATTACTTTGTGAGTGAAACAAATTTCTACTTCGCAAAATTTGACGTAGTCAACTGACATACATTTTGACATAAATTGAATACTTTCACAGCTAGCAACTGCTTCTTCTTTTTCTTAGTTTTCTTTTAAATCTTGTGCGTTTCAATTGTATTCTGCGATTTTAATAAAATAATTTTAGTAGCAAAAAATAAAATACAAATTTACTTAAATTAACAAATGAATAAAATACAAATTTAATTTAAAAGTGAATAAAAATAGAAAGCAAATTTTGTTTTGACATCGGTCAGCAAAGTACTCATTGTGTCAACCTCATCCGTTATTACTTTGACTTCAATGGAATACGTTAAAGTACAACGTATGACAGGTTTTATATGCCCTGGCGTAGGAATCAAGTCTTTTATAAGGTTTCTTTTAAACTCTAAATTTTTTAAATGTCTGCCTATAAAAGTTCAAATCATTTAAAAACAGACTTCAAAACATACTTTAGCTAGCTGTCCACCAGGTTTCAAAAGTCTGATCACGCATACTTCATCCGTCTGTCTTTAACGGCTCAACAGTTTGGAAATATTCATAAAATTTCGTAAGCTTTTGTAACACGCTTTCATTTATAATTTAAAAATTTATTTTTGTTAAATTTTTGTAAAATTTTGTATATAAGATAGAGCCATATAAGTAGGTCAATTTACATCACTTATGAATATGCCATGAACTAATTGCACACCCTTTAAATAACATACAAAATGTTATACTTGTTGTCATAGTGTATTTAGCAATAAAGGTTCTTTTTAAATTTCATCTACCAGTAGCATTTCAAATTTATCGCCACATACATCAAATTAAATGAACTATTGAAGCACCCTTTAATTTAAAATTATAGATATTTATATTTGTAATTAGATACCCTTTAATTTTAAGATTTATTTTTGAATTTGTTATTAGGAATTATAGTGAATTATAGTTTTTTCAAATTTTAAGTGGCGCCCTTTTCAGTACAATATACACGTAACAAACATGTGTGTTGTATGGAGACTTTATTCTAATTTTTAAAATAATGAAATGTTTTTAAAACGAGATCAATCTGTAAACAAAATCTTTCAAATAAAGAAGAAATTTTCAATATCGGCTTGAAATGATTGAGTTATGGAGGCACAAACATTGAAAAAAAATCAACATTTAGAGGAATTTATAACCTCCTTCTTGTTTAAAGTAAGTTAAAAATGAGACCATACACACAAATTTAAATTTTTAATTTTTAACTTTTACTATTATATCCCTATAATTATAACTTTTTTTAATAATTAATAATTTTTTTCTTGCTGCGCACTTTGTACAACACGCAAAAATCACCTTTTAATTTTTAATTTTATTTTAGCATTTGTTGTTGTTGTAGCGGTAAAATTAATACAATCTTATAAACGCTTCACGTGTCTTATTAGTCGATTCTAGAGATAGAAGCCTGCAACAGGCGGACAAACTTTTTTATTTCTACATGTAGAAAACCTTAAAAATAAAAAGTCGAAAAAACTATTTGTTTTAGCAGATGATAATTTCTAAAGTATTAAAAATTGTTCGGAATTTTTGTTGGGTTTTAATTAAATATTAAAACCTAAATTAACACTTATGTATGTGTATCGTTGATATAATGTTTGCAACAGTTTTCTGTTAAACAATTACACGAATCCCTATTATTTAAAAAAAAAAACTTTTATTTGTTAATTACGTAACCACAGAGGCACTGCTCTCTGTTCTTGCTTTGTACTTTTGTTGTGCATTAAAAGACACGAAATAGTTTACTAAGATTTGAAGGGTCTTAAATTTTAAGCCAGCAGGGCTTATTTTAAATAATTATTAAGATATAATGAATACTTAAAAGGAAGTATTTAAATCTTAAACATAATACCAAGGCTGTGGCTTCCTTAGGCTGTTCAAAAAAAAAAACGATTTTCTTTCACAAGGCTTACGTCATGTTCAAAATAAATAAAGCTTCTAACACTTGCAGGTCATGCAACAACTATTTAATAAGACAAACTTAGTGAATTTCCACTAAACGAAAAAATCCCTGAAAACATTAAAGCTACAGAGCTGGAACTTGTGTAAGATGGTGTAGTTAGAATAATAAAAAAAACAAGAAATGAAAATTTATATTTTAACACTAGTCAAACCAAATATCCAAAGAGAAGGCCCTTGAGTTAACTGACATTTTTGAATATGGTAACGCCATCATTAGCCGACAGGGCGAAAAAGATATACTCCTCTCCCTGTAAGAATTCATAGTACAATTCTTTTGATTGCAGAATTATTTTGAAATTCTCAACTGTGGAGGAGAGTGTAAGAACTGAAATGAAAAACGATGTGCGGAAAGTAAACGCAAAAAGAAAAAAATAATAACTGTTATATATTTGAAAGGTAAACAAATGAAAAAATGAAAATTGCATTATTAATATTTAACTAAATGAAGTGAATGTTCTAAATATTAAACAATAAAATAACACGTTCATTTTTCCCAATTTTGCTTAGAATTTTTTATGCAACTTTTTTTGTTTTTTAACAAACATTAATATATCATTGTTAAATGGAAATGTTTCCTTTCCTAATTAATTAAAATAACAAAGAGCTGTTGAAAAAATCTTTAGTATTTAAAAGCCCCTAATCCCAACAATATGTCTGTGCAAATACTGGTCTTAATACTGACAATTCTAACAACTTTTGGCTTTTACTACCATCAAATGAAAGGAAATCATAAAATAGAAGGACACTACAGAAACCATACTTATACCCCACAATATTCCGTTTGTGGATATAACAATGGAGTTTGGAAATCATTTAACAGTTTAGACCAGTTAGAAAAAGAGCAAGATCTTGGCCACGGTAAGTCATAACAAAATTAGTCGTTAGCAAATCATAAATAAAAACTATATTTAAGACTGGAAGTTTTATTCTTATGGAAATTGTTCCCAGCCAACTGAAAGGTCTGGTCATACTCTTACCACACCGGTATGTGCTAAATTTAAAAATCAAATTAAAAAATTTAACCACATTTTGTCTTTAAAACTGGAAAATATTCATTCGAAAAAAAGTAAGTATTCTTGGCTTAATATCTTAACAATAAAAATAATATTCAGTCAATAATTAATTTAACAGACTGGACTATTATACATTGCCCGATAAAAAACACAACCATTTGTGCAACAGACCGCAGTGAAAAAAGGCTTTTTGATAATTTTTTGGCTTTACAGTTGGTGAAACTTGCAACAAAAAAAGGTTCTTTTAAAACAGATTGAAAACGAATATTTTGACACATTTATTTCTTATAATTTATAGATTGGGTCATAGAACCCTGCCCAGACCTGTCAACACCAACGTGCTTTCAATTTTCAAAAAAGAGGGGATGTAAAAAAAATAGTAAGAATTTGCAGGAGTAGAAAATTGAAGAAAATTAATATGGTAATGATTATTATTATGTTAACAGGCTGGATCCAAGTGCCGTGCAGTAATCCAAATGAAGCAAAACCAACTAAATATACAACAACTACAACAAAAGAAGAAAACAAAAAAATTGATGACACAACAGCAAGTGCTTTTAGAAGAATATCAGCAACACCAAGAAAATATGCTACAAGACTTACAACTGATACAGCAACTACTGCAGGTCTTAGGGATGCAAAAGAAGAAACAACTACCAAAGAAATATTAAAAACTTCAAAAACAACAACAATGCAAAAAGAAGAAATATCACAGAAAACTGACACAACAGTACATGTACCCGAAAAAGAAATCAGGAAAAAAATTGCTGATACAACAGAAACGGATAAAACAACAAACGAAAAAACAACAACTAAAGGAAGAACAACACCTGCCCTAAAAACAACTGCTCTTACTAAATCTGCGGCTGCAAAAACAACCAAAAAAACTGTGATCGTAAATAAATCTACGAGTGAAAAAGTGGCAACAACAGAAGCAAACACAACTATAAAAGAAATAATTACAACCAAAGAAACACCAACAAAAGACAAAATAAAAGCACAGAAGAGTTACAAAACAAAATCTACTACCGAAAATAAAACAACTTTAAAAACCTTTACAGCAGCAGATTTAAAAGAAGAAGAAGAAACAACAACAAAAGATAACCTATTCAAAGAAATACAAACAACAGTGCGCACAACAATTGACGCAGCAGCCAGCAGGAAGACAATTATTACAACGCCAAAACGGAAGGCAACAGAAAAAACATTAGAAAAAGTACACACTGCTGATACAACAGAATGTGCACCCGAAAAAGACACCACAGCGGAAACTAGTGATATAACAGAAAAGGAAACAGCAACAACAAAAGCATTAATAATAACCAAAAAATCACTAGCAAAACTAAAGACAGTGACACAAACTTCTAGCACAACGGAATCTAGAACTGAAGAACAAGCAAGCGCAAAAGCTCCCGCTTTGATAGAAAAGAAAACAACAATCGAAAATCTAGTAAAACCCATAATTTCTCCTATATAAGTAACTGAAGCAATAGAATCGACAACTGAAAAAGAAACAACAGAAAGTGCCAGTACAAGAGAAACTCTAAGTGGAAGGTCAGCAACAGCTTACCAAACAACACAAGTAATTGCCCTAACAGATTCTTCCAGCGAGAAAGATAGAACTGAAGAATATACTGTTCCTTCGGAAGGAAAGGCAAACAAAGCAACAGCAAGAACACTAGACAACACCCAATCAACTAGAATAACAGAATATAAAGTTGCAAAAGAAGCAACTGCAACAACTTTAGAGGCATTAGAAGAAAAAATTAATACAACACAAAAATATGGCAAAAGAAAATTTGCTATTGACAAAGCAACAACTTCGAAAATAATTATGTCAGCAGATCTAAAAACAGAAGAAGAAGAAACAACGACAAAGAATATACCCTTAAAAGAAACACCGACAGTAGGGCACGCAACATCTTATGCAACTGGCACAATAGAATTTGCAAATGAGGCAACCGAACAAACAGCAGCAACAGTACGCCCGACTGATATGACAGAATCTGCATCAAAAGAAACTACAACAGAAAAAGTAAAAAGAACAGAAGTGAACTCAATAACCAAAACAACATCTCAAAAACCACTCACAACAAGACAAACTTCTAGAACTGCTACTATACCGGACAAGAAAAACCAAGAAACTGGACCAACTGAATTAGCAGCTGAAATAGAAACAGTCAATGATACTACCGACACACTAGAATTGAGGATGAACGAGAATACAAAAAGAACAACCGAAAACATAAGAAAATCAACTGGTGCAAGAAAAATTATAAAAGGGAAAGTTACAATAACAGAGCCAGAACCACCAGTCACATACGAATCAGCAGCTGAAAAAGATATAATTATTCCATCCCAACAAACGACAACTAAAGAAACAGCAATAACACACGATGAAACAAAAATCAGTCTGATAACAGAATCTGTAATTGAAAAAGAAACTACTGATACATGGGAAGAAGTAACAAAACTAAGTGATGTAACAACAGCTCAAGAAACAGGAGACACGGCAACACTAACCAGCAGTACAGATGTTGCAACTGCAATAAATACTGCTACACAAGAAAATGAAATAACAAATAAAGAGATAACAACAACCCAAGTAACAGCCATAACAGCAAGGGCTAAAACACAATGCAAAAGTGTTAGTAAGCAAAGAAAACAAAAAACAACAACTGAAAATACACCAACAAGTTTAGATGCAACAACATCATCTGCTAAAGAAAAAAGTCCAACCGAAGATACAGCAACAACTTTATTAGCAAAATTGCAAACTGCAAGTGAAAGAGATGGAACAAAAGAATATACTGTTACATCAAATGAGAAAATAGCCAAAGAAATCGATACGGACTCAGAGACAATTACACAAACTAAAACAGAAATATTGACTTTGTCATCACAAACAAATTTGGCAACAGAATCTGCAACTGAAAAAGAAACAAATGGAATAAGAGCTTCAAAACCTGAAAAGAAAACCACAGCGAACGAAGACTCACCATCAGCATTCGGATCAACAGAAGAAACAAAAGAAATATCAACAACAATTGAAATTGCTGAAGACATAACAACACAAGCAACAGGCACAACAGTATTCTCTTTTAAAAACCAAACAACTGGAGAAATTTCTGGCATAACAGAAGAAAGTACAACAATAAAAGAAATAAGGATAACCGCAGCTCCAGCGAAAACTGAAGGAAGACAAACATCAGAAGAAGCAACAACTCAAACAGCAGATACGACAACCGAAAATAGGGACACAAAAAAAGTTGAAGTCACGACTATTGCAATAGAAGACGAAAAAACAAAAGAAAAAATAACCGAAAAAACAGCAACAACAAAGACGCCAACAACAAATAAATGTAACTCAATAAAATTTGCAAATAATAATAAATCTACAGTTACACCCGAAAGGAAGACGGCCACAGGAACAGCTGCAAGAATAGACTCAACAACAGAAACTACTGGTACAGGAGAATCTACACATTCTGAAGACACAACAAGTAAAACGACTGTTCGTACTCAAGAAAGTTCAACTGCAGAAATACCAACATCTGTAGATACAACAACACAAACAGTGGGCACAATAAAATTTGCAAATCAGAAAGATTCAACTGAACAAACAAAAGAAAAAACAGCTGGAGAAACAACAACTGTACGCGCAACATTAGAAACACCTAGAGAAGAGTTAATAAATAAAGAGACAGCAGAATATACTGTTACACCAGAAGAAGATACAAGAATAAGAGACTTTACAACAACTCAAGCTAAAGAAGAGACAATAAAACAAACTAGCGGTACAGAAAATACAACGGAAAATGAAACAAATAAAAAATTTACTGTTACACCAGGAGAGAAAATAACAATCACAAAAATATCAACATCTAAAGAAACAGCAACAACACAATCTGTAAATGAAATAGAAACAGCTGATACATTTGAGGAGAAAACCACAAAAAAATTTGAATTTGAAAATAATACAACCGCAAAAACTTTTGATACAACAACGGAATCAGCATCTGAAACAGAAGCCACTATTAAAACAGAAGAGAAAGCGACAAAAGAAACAGTAGTAATAATAGATGGAACTACACAAGCTTCTGGTACAAGTGAAGCTACAACTGTGAAAGCAACAACTGAAGAAACACTAGAATCAGTACCTTACATAGAATCTACAACCGATAGAGGTGAAACTCAAGAATACACTATTACACCGGAAGATAGAACGACACAGGACAAAACACAATGTATTAAGTTAAAACAGTTTGTAATTGAATGTGAAACAACTGAAACAATGACACAAACGAGGAGTTCAGAATCTACTACTGAACATAAAACTACTGGCGAATACACTTTTACACCTGAAACGAAAACAACAGTCAAAGAGAAAACAGCAAACCATGAAACAGTAACCAACGTAGGCACAAAAACCCGATCCAGGTGCAGAACAAGATCAAAAAGTTATACTCGAAAAGAAATGAAAACGACAACAAAAAATGAAATAGAAACAATAGAGGAAGCAACAACAATTGTAGACAAAAATGCAAATTCAGAATCAATTGATATAGCAGAATCTGAAACTTTAAAAGATGCCACTGAAGAAACTACTGCAGCCCTTACAGAAATTTTAAAAATGGAAACAGCAACATTTCAAACACCTGTAACCCTAGAAACTCTTAATAAAGAAGAAATAACTGCAGAATTTACTGTTAAAATGGAAGAAGTAACAAAGGAAAAGGACTCAACAATCTTAGAAACTGAAGACATGACAACGAAAACTATCCGTACGGAATTTGGAATTGAAGATAAAACAACTGAAATAAATACTGCAGCACCAGAAAAGAAAGCAAAAGTTAAAGAAGTAACAACAACAACGGATAATAACGCAACCACAGTTGGAAAAAAATTACGATCTAAATGTCGTGCAAATGGAAAAGGTAATAGAAATCAAGAAAAGAACACAACAACTACTTTAGACCCAATTACACAAAGTACTATCACTTTGGAATCGGCAACTGAAAGAGAAACCAGCCCAAAAATAATTGATATAACGGAGACGACAACACAAACAACTCAACCAACAGCATTTGCAAATATAAAAGAAACAACAGAGGGAACAACTTTAAAACCGGAAGAAAAGACAAACAAGGAAACTGCAACATTTCAAACATCTGTAACCCTAGAAACTCTTAATAAAGAAGAAATAACTGCAGAATTTACTGTTAAAATGGAAGAAGTAACAAAGGAAAAGGACTCAACAATCTTAGAAACTGAAGACATGACAACAAAAACTAGTAGTACAGAATCTGAAATTGATGATAATACAACTGAGATAAATACTGCAGCACCAGAAAAGAAAGCAAAAGCTAAAGAAGTAACAACAACAACGGATAATAACGCAACCACAGTCGGAAAAAAGTTACGATCTAAATGTCGTGAAAATGGAAAAAGTAATAGAAATCAAGAAAAGAACACAACAACTACTTTAGACCCAATTACACAAAGTACTATCACTTTGCAATCGGCAACTGAAAGAGAAACCAGCCCAAAAATAATTGATATAACGGAGACGACAACACAAACAACTCAACCAACAGCATTTGCAAATATAAAAGAAACAACAGAGGGAACAACTTTAACACCGGAAGAAAAGATAAACAAGGAAACTGCAGAAACAATAGATAACAAAACAAAAACTACTGGCACAACGGGGCGCGAAACTGAAAGGCAAACAACTGCAAGAACTAATGACGCAACAGAAGAAGAGATAACGAAAGGAAAAACTGCATCAACAGAAGCAGTGTCATCAACAGTAGACGAGACAACAAAAATATGTGGCAAAATAGAACACTCAAGAAAAAAGGACACATCTGAAGGCGAGAGGACAACTGAGACAACAGCCACAACAAAAAATGCAACTCAAAAAACTACTGGTTTAGCTGAAAAGAATACCACGACAAAAGAAACAATAACTGAACGAATTCCCACAAAAATACAAAAATGTGGCACAATGAAAGCTACAACTGAAAATAAATCAGAAGTATTAACGATAAAAACAAAAGAAGAAGCAAGAACAGGTGATCTAACAAGTGAAACATCAATAGAAATCGATGAAATGAAAACTGCTGCATCTGAAAATAAAAAAGCTAAAACAAAAAATTGCAATTGCTTTCCATTTATATGTTTTCAATATTTCGGCGCACCTGCCGGTATTTTTAACATTAAAATTAATTTTTAGTTCAGTTTTTATTTAATTATTTTAATTTTATAATTAAGTTTTTAAGATATAACACCATCACAACTAATTAAGTTTTTAATTCAATTAGGTTTAAATTTAAAGGAAATTTATTATTTATGCCTAAAATTTATTTAAAATTAAGTTTTTAGTTTAAAATATCAGACAATAAGAAGGCAGGATTTTTTTTACAAGTTTGGCACGTCAAAAAAATGTTTTTTTTTTAGGACAATTACTATTGTACCAGCAACTAAAGTATTATAAAAGTATTATAATTAAAAAAAAAAGAAAAATATTAAAAGTTTAACAATTAAAATAAATTAAAAATTTTGTTTTCCTTTCAATGCTCGTCACGAAAGTTTGACAGAACGGGCCAGATATAGATATATATTTCCGACACCATTCTTAGTCCTTATGCATAGCGAAGTCAATTTTGCCAAAGCACTTGATGAGCTAGAAAAAATTAAAACGCCAATCGGTAAAAATTTTGATATTGAAAATCAGCAAGATCGGTCCATGTCCTCCGAGACAGTGGGCAAAATACCACTTCTTACTCTAATTATTTCATAGCATTTGGAACAAATCTAGTTTAGTGAAGTAATTCCTGTAGAACAAAACAACTAAATGTGGCAATAGAGAATTAAAAAAAAAAACATCAAGTGAACAAGTAGCGCTCATCCATGTTTTCCAAATTATGGGCCTTTGAACTTTTCATAGAAAATTACGATTGAGCATCATAATTTTTAAGATTTCATCATTGGCATCATTTAAAGAGATCTTTCACTTCAGTCAAGTAAATTTACATACAATATATAGTAAAGGGTATTACGTCAAGCCCTAATCTGACTGTGGTCTTAACACCTAGTGATATACAAAGCATCGAATAGCGCACCGCTGCAGGCGTAGCCAACAGAGTTGTAATTTCAAGAACATAGCTTGCAGAACCTTGTTCTTCCCCTTGCTTGAGGGTTAAAACTATTTAACCCCTTCTGTTGAGAGTGCAACAGCACAATTTTATTCAGCACCGCACCTACCTGCGGACACTGATCTTTACTAAACCACCACGTGTACCCTGAAGGGACCTTACCAATAACCGGCTACAGAGATGATGGTAAAGGGTATTACGTGATCAAGATTAATGTCAATACCTGGCTGCGAAGCCCTAACCTGACGGTGGTCTTACCATTAAGTGAAATACAAAGCGTCGAATAGCGCCTCTGCCTGCAACAACCATGCAACAGCACATTCGTTTAGCACCGCATCTTCCCTGCGGACGCTTAACTTTAACCGACAGCCACCATGTGTACCCCGAAGGGACCTCACCAATAACCGGCTACATAGATGGGCGGCCCTCTGTACCCGACTTGTCTATCCAGATTCAGTGCCTGCACACCGGGGACTGGTTCTCGCTATACCTCGAGTGTACTATGTATGTGCGCAGGTTAGAATCAGCGAGACTTCTTGTAGTATCCCCTGGGGGATAGTGAAGGGTATATAAGATTCGGCACAGCAAAATGTAGCAATTTTACTTATTTTTCTCTATTGTGAATAAAACCACTTTAAGTTATTCTACATCTTTGCCAATTGAAATTAGCAAAAAGTGTAACTCGTAATGGCTTTATAAATGGTTATAACTATGGCTGCAAAACCTAAGCTTTAAAGTTTTCTTACAGATTGGCTCCATTTAAATTTATATTTCAGTTTTGATCTTAATGTTGTAATATAAAAAAATATATATTATTTTGCTTCATAATAGAAAATGCCGCCAAGTTTTTTAAATAATTTAAATCCTTTAGATTGCCAACTTTAAAGTTTTTCTTGTAAATAAAATAATATTTTTATTACTAAATTCCTATTGTCAAATACAATTTTAATGAGTTCAAAATTTAAGCCACGCATTTTAATAGATTGGTAAATAATTTTTTAATCTACCTGAGCAATAGCTTAGGCTTTGCTGAGATGCTATATAATTGTACTTCTTTTAACACTTTCTTTCTAAGTTTCATACTCAAGGTTGGCAAAGTTTTTTAATGCAAAACCCACTGTTTGTTCGAAGGACCATATATATGGATTTAAGGGATTTGCCCAATAGTTACAAAATAATTTTTTTTATACGCTATGTAGCATGTAGGTCTCACTACCGAAAGTATTTTTTTATAACATTAATAATTTTAAATACTTTTTTCTGTTTATAATCCCCTTGAAATCGATGAAGAAAAAATTTTACTAGTCAAAGAGGAGCACCAATAAGTTACTTATCTTTTATATTAAACTGTAAATAGCCTTAAACGACCTTAAACGAACAAAACTTTTTTTTACCGAACAAAATTTTTAAATACACATTTTTAAAAGTCAGTTTAAAAAATTAATAAAAAGCGTTGGTGCAGTGTCAGAAACTAAACCAAACTGAGCCAACAACAAACAAGAACTATTAAATCGGCTGTGAAAGAAGCAGAGTTGCCAAATTAAAATTTAACGCTACAAAAAAAAAAATGGCTATTTTGACAGGTGAGCCAAAGAACATTTTGCTTGCCATAAAAAAGTATGAATATCAAAACAAAAGCACGCATAACCAAGTTCATATCAATAGTTTCTTTAAAAAAAACCAAAACACCTTTAAACAGTGTTTAGCTATAAAAAATGTCAAGAAAGTTTTGTTTTAAATACTTTTTTATCAACTTTAATACACACACATGCGTACATATGTATGTTTGCCTATAAATTTCTGTAAACCAGTAAAATTCAAAAAATAAAATGCAGTTGCGTTGGTGAATACAATAAAGTTGCACTGGCAGAAAAGTTGCGTAATTAAAAAAAAAATTACTTTACTTCAAGAAAAGTTAAAATGATGTTTAAAAAAAGGTGTTTTGTAAAATAGAAGCAAAAACTACACAAAAATAAAATTCAGAAATTTTTTGTATAGTGTTGTGAATAAATGTGATTTGAAACTAAAGAAACCAAGAACACTTTTTATATTTAAGCAAATATTAAACAACCAATTAGTGGCTTTAAGTAAAAAAAAAAATTAACAAAAAAGGGAAATAAAAAAATTAAAGTTAAGTTAAATTAAAGCACGAGCTTAATTATGAACCGTTGTATTGTTATCATGTCTAGTGCCATAGCATAATTGTGCTGGCCAAGGTCACACACATTCTTATGCTATTTTATTTAAAACGAACTTTTTAAAGATGATTTACGAAAAATTATTCATTATTAAAAATCTTTTGCTTATAAAAAGTGTTTTTTATTTACATATAGAACTTTGAAAAGGAGTCAGAGATAAATTTTTTAAATTAACAGTGAAATAAACTTTTTTTGAAAGATAATTTTCTGGCATTATAATTTAAATATGACTTTGGTTATATGACCGCCATGGCTGGCTCGAATGTAGTTAAATCTGGAGATTTAATTTTTCATGGCCAACAAGAGGAATATTATCCTCCAAGTAATCAATCGTTTCAGGCATATCGGCGTTGATTAATGACTTTACATATCCCCACTGAAAATAGAGTAGCGGCGTGTTATCGCACGATATTGGAAGCCAATTCACGATTCCGAAGAGTGAAAATATGCGGTCATCAAACGCTTTCTTAAAAAAATTAATTGAGGTACAGCTTCCTGTACATCATGTATGATTAATTTATAAACGAAAAAGTTAGTAATTATGGTTCTATAGCAGTCACTATTGACTTTAACATTTTGACTAGACTTATTTTTAAAGCACACCAAACTGTTAGTTTTTCGGGGTGTAACGGTGCCTTAAAATACAATTGAGGATTATTATCACTTCAAATATACCAGTTCTGGTGTGAGCTTCATCTCTAAACAAAATTCGCTTATTAAAATTAGAATCAACGCCAAACTTGTTTTGGACCCATTCCCAGAATCTGGAAGCGTCAGTCTAATTATGTTGAAATTTTAAACTAAATTAAAGGTAAATCACTTGACAGCTGACAAAATGGCCGCCAGTTAAAAAAATATTGCCAACTTAAAGCTCTATACGTCTATAAAAAAATACCATTTATTATTATGTTTAACAAATAATAATTTTTTTTACAGAAATTAAAAGGATGGTTGCTTAAAGTACATAAAAAGTAAAAAGAAATCAGAAAAAAAACAAAAAAAAAAAAAATTAAATAAAAGTATTAACTCTAATAAATTGATGTACTGTTTTTTAATTTAGTTGTCGTAGCTTGAAACATAAAAGTTGTGTTTTGCTTTCCAATTAAAGCTGTTTCCAGTATTCTACAGAATTTCCGATTTTTTTTTAATTACCGTTTGTGCCGCAATTTTTTATATTAATTTTTTTTGACACATTATTATTACCATTAAGTTTTAAAAGTTTTGTCTTTAATTATTTATTTTTTCTTACAGTGCAATTTTATTGTTCTCACAAATGAAACTTCATTTTTATATTGGACATCACTAGACACTAAACCAAAAATATTTTATTCCCTTTATAATTTGAAAAGCGTGAAAAGCTGTTGCCTACTTATTTGGTTTATTAACAATTATAATTCACAATAGATAACAGAGGGTATGTGTCTTTGCTAAAAAAATATCACGCCATATAAAAATGGCGCTTGAGTGGATAAAGGAGACTGAAATCTAAGATATTTTTAAATTTGTTGTTAGGGCTTATTTATTACCTGTTAAAATCAAATAAAATAAAAACAAAAAAAAAAAAAAAAACATTTGTTGGCGCATTCGGACAATGTTTAAATTTGTAATACTTTTTCTTAAGTTTCAATTTTTCACAGCTGCTCTATTTTTTAATCTTAATGCCTAGAAACATATATTTTATGACCTGCTGTAATTCAATTTCAATTTTGTATAAATTGATTTATCATTTTAATCATTTTTAATTATAACTGATTATAACGTAAGTAACCTAAAGTAAATCGATAAAAAGAATGCTGAAGAGGGATGTACGGTTCAAGGAAATGATTTACATCCTGCTAGTGTGAAATTTTTTATATTTTCTTACAAAAATTAACAAAAAGATTCTAAATAATTTTTCGCTTCTAACGAATTTAAAAAATTAAATATAAATGAACTTCAGCTGGATTAAAATTATTAATTTGGTTATAAAAATAATTATCTTTAATATATTTATTATTAATAAAATATTTATTTAATTAAAATTTTATATAATATTAAAAATTGTTTATGTTTTAACTCTTGTTCTTCATCAAAAATATAACGAAAATAAATTTTTAGATCAAATATAATTAGGAGCTAAAACCAAATCTCTTATAATTTACTCACTTACCTTTCAATATCACAATCAATTTGATCGCTAATAGAATCTTGAGAAAACTGCTCATCAATCGAATTGTAAACATTTTGATCAAACGCTGTGTCATTAAAGCAAGAGCTACAGCTGCAAATTGACTTTTGCGAACAGCACTGGGATCTAGTGCCATATAATTCGGTCATGGATATGGAAACATTACTTTCCGTTTCATAAAAAGAATCACGATTTGATGACTTTTTTGAAACTTTGCCATGGGAGCTACAAAATACATAAACACAACAACAAATCTGTAGAAAACTTTTATTTAAAAATAATTTAAAAAATTTACCTTTTACTTTTCGTATCAGTGATAACATTCCAAGTGCGATGTATTAAATAAAGTAAAAATAATACTCTTGATGTCTCTCCATTCGGTGGTGGTGGTGTTGATGGCGTTGATTGTAATTGCGGCTTAAAAGTTTTACCTGTAGAATAATTTAAATCATTTTCAACACCACCGTTCAATGCATTACGATTTCGTGCTGGCAGTGTCTTTGAACGTAATTCATAATGACTTTTTTCAGATTTTTTGTGTCTTTGTAGAGAACTTTTGTTATAGATCGTCGGTGTATATGAAGCCGAATTGCGTGATTTCCGACGATTTGTTATTGTGTTGCCCATGACGAGAAAGTTTTAAATCTAAAATAATATAAGTTAAAAGAAATTTAACAAAATTTAAGGAAAGATACGTATTAAATTACACAAAAAAGTAAGAGTGCTATATTCGGCTATGTCAAATCTTATTTACCCGAGATTTAACCACAATACTTTTAAAACCTTTAAGTATTTCCTCAAGGATCTCTTCAAAACTTGATATTCATGATATTTTATACAATATGGTGCAGAATCGTTCTTTTCTATGAAAAGTTTAGAGGCCGATAACTCGGAAAATATGAGCGAGCACAGATTTTTAACTTAATATCTTTCGCTTATTTTTAATTCTCAATCTCCCCATTTAGTTGCTTTTTTGATTGGAGCTTATTCACTAAACTAAATTTTTCCTGCTGCCTAAAGCGACGTGGACCAATCTTGAATCTTGCAAAATATTGTAAATCATGTTTAAAAAATTTTATATTAAAATTTTTTCTGGAAAAGTTGATCTTAACGCGAACACGAAGGACAGACGGACATCGCTCAGTTAACTGTACTATGCATAAAAACTCAGAAATAAATTTTCTTTATAGGGTCAGAATTGCTTGTTGTAGAAATTACAAACGGATTGACAAACTTAGACACGCCCTTTATTTCTTGCGGTGAAAGATATAAAAATCTCTTAAATGTTGGGCCTTATGGTAAAAAAATCGTAATTTATTTAAGCTCTAGGTCGGTCAATTCTTAAGACAAAAATATTGTTTTATTTTTTCATTATTACGCCACACCGTTGGGTGGCATCTTAAGGAAACCGCAAATAATATTTGTATTTAGTTAAAATCTCTTTTATTTTTATGCTAAAGAGTGAAATTTTTTAAATTATTTTTTTTAAATTTCCTTAATTATTTTTACTTTTAGATTTTTTTATTATTTATTTGTATTTAATTATAAAGGCCTTTTTGTTATATTTAATTATTGTTTTACTCTATAAACTGGCACATATAAACAAAGACATAATTTCAAATTAATTTAAAAATTGTTTTGTTATCCTAATTGTGTTTACAACTTTGGTTCATTTATACAATAAAATATAAAATTATGAAGAGCGCGTACATTGCAGATTAGTTTTAAGAACTTTCTCTATTATTCTTTATTATTTGTCTATAAAATCGTATACTTTAAAATGAGGTCAAGAAGAAATTTTATTTTAATAAAAAAAAAAAAAACTAAATTTAAAATAAAGCAAACAAAAAAGTTTAGTCTAAAACCGAAAAGAAATATTTAAGAGATTGTCGTAAATTTTTTAATGGCCACAAAGCATCTGTTCAATAAGAAATTAAAATAAAATAAATAGATAAATAAATAAATAAATAAATAAATAAATTGTGCAAAATATACTATAAAACACACCGCATTAGAGATTAACTAAAAATTCCAATAATAATTTTTGCTAAAAAAATATGAAATGTAATTCTCAGCATGAGATAAAGTTATTATGAAACTAATTCAGTTGAAAAAAAGCTCTTAAAAAAAATTCATATTAATTTAGTGAACTGTGCATTAAGTTAAAGTAATGGTCGCAATACTTAGGTGTCATTCATTAATATCAGTTTCCGATTAAAAATCATCTCAATAATGAAATATGCCGCTGAGGATCACCGAATGCTTTGAATTTCTTCGACAAAGCCATTGTACAACTTGGTATCGGCCTATCGGGAAGTAACGATTCTAGTTATGATTTGGACTCAAAAAGCATTCAAGTCAAATATGTTGTTGCATTGTAACAGAATCCAGCAATGGTGCGGTGTGTATGATAAAACAGTGTCGAGATGTAATAAACGATGTCAGTCTTTTTGTTAAAATGTTGACAAATAAATGAAATCAAGGACATTTTCAAAATGTATTGTTGTTGGGAATTTCTTATTATTTAAGAGTAGAAATACAACCTTACGGTTGCGGTGCCGGTTTCCGCGTCTCAGAGAAAAAACAAATAAAATTATGTGCGGCGACGGATGCGGAATTCATTGTCATTTGTTTACTAATTTTTTGTTTCTTTTTATTGAAAAAAATGTAAAAAATTTTATACAAAAACAATAATTTTCTTACTGGAATCAATGTCTTTTTTATTTATTTTTGTATGAATTTTTACGTTTCTGTTTTTCTTCTTTTTTCCTAGTCATTCACAAAAAGTATTGAAACATATGAATTTTTGTACTAAAAACAATAAAACCATGGCAACATGCTAGAAGAAAAAAAAATTGAAAATTGATAGTTTGAAAAAAACGCATTGAAATTAAAATAGATTCTAATTTCATGCGAATTTGTTGAACGGTTTTTATTCACAAAACTCCATATAAAAAAACAACCGCATCCGCAACCGTGAGTTTGTATTTCTACTCTAAATGATGCTTTTTTTATTTTATTAAAAGTTTTGGTTTGCGTTTTTGCTTTATCGACTAAATACAGTAATTCTCATTCAGTCTATTAAAACTAGGACTCAAAATTCTGAGTTTTATAAAATTAATTTTTTTTATACAATCCACTGATAAACCTAAAAAACACTAGAAAAATGGCTACATTTATATGCTTTCTAAAATAATTCAGCCTGTTGCAGGCTACAAAAAATTTTTTTATAAAATTGCTGTTTAGAATATTAAATTTTTCTCCCAATAAACAGGTTAAAAATTGAATATTTAATTATTAAAATCGTAATAAAAAATTATCAAGTAAAACAATTAGCAAAACAAAAGTGTCAGAAAACAAGACATTCAATAATGAAAAAAAAACAACATTCCAAAGTAAATTTATTTCATTCTATTTAGTCACTTGGAAAATAATAAAATGAAAACAATGCGAAATGGCTAAATAAAATTTTATGAAGTTAAAGAATTTCTAATGCACTTCTTTCACATATAGAACATGTATATTTCTAATTAATATAAATGGTTGCTGAGAAGTTGTTTTTGAAAAGAAAAAACTTGATCACAAAATTCGCACACATTTGGAATTTCATTTCATGTGCTGATATTAGCTTTTGAATTGAAATTGAAATCTTTTTACAAATATGGCCATGAGTATCTTCAAGTTGTTTGCATCTTTGAATTATTAGTGTCAAAATTTAATAATGAACTTGTATGAATTCATTTTTTTTTTGCTTGCCGGTATTCGGTTGTATTTTTTAAATCTTGGCACCAAGAATAGTTTCATTGAAACTAGAAAATATTGTTTTTTTTTTAGTTGCAAAAGGATCCAATGGCTTGTTATTGTTATTTATTGAATTAGTTTATCATATATACTTGAAAAAATTTTTCTGTAGATTTTGTAATATACATATTTAGCCGAATTTTGAGCGAAAGTTTTTATATGCAGAACATGAAAAATAAATAAGTTTAAAGAGACTAAATCTAAAATAAACAATTTAAGACAAAACTGAATTCTTTTTTAAATTAAAAAAGCTTCCAAACTAAAGAAAAAGTTATCTTAAACATGCAGAGAATAATTAAAATCTATTGTTTAAATCGTTTAAAATAAAACTCATTATGAAAGCAATAAACTTAAACAAGAAAAAATATACACAATACTCTTGTTGAATTCAAAATTTAAAAAAGTCACCAAAGAAGTAAAAATATTTAAATTAAAGAAACAAAAAACATTATCGAAAAGAAATTAAAAAAATCGGAAAAAGAGGTAAATTTATGTAGAGAATAAAAAAGAAATTGAAGAAAGTTAAGAAAAGAACACATGATCATGATACGAAAAAAGCTGTAGCATTCAAAATACCGGTAAATACATAACTATCGTTCAATAATTAAAAAATTTTTTGTAAGCCCAAAATTGTCTGATGGCGGAAAAAATAATAAGTTTAAGAATTCGAGAATTTAAAATTGTATCAATGATAAAAATAGTTTGCACACATTGTGCTTGTACTATGATTGCGACTTAACAATTGAATTTAGAACGTTCGCTACGAATAAAGGGATTTCCTTGATGTAGCTCAACGTAAAGAACACAAATCAGACTATTGAAATATACCAAAAAAATCTTTATAACAAAAAATAGCTAAAAAAGGACAGCCTGCTAGAATTTATTGTATAAAATAATTTTGATAACAATTGAATAATTTAGTTTAGTAAATTAAATATTCTCCTGCCAGTCTTTCTAAAAGATTTTTCAAATATTTTTCCTTAATTTCAGATTTCAGTTAACTAAAATCTATTTTTTCATATTTGACTAATTAAGGAGTTTCACTTATTTTTGTTTTAATTCTCGTATTATATTTGCCTTAAAATTGAGCAACAAAAAAAAAAAAAAATACTGCCAAATAAATTAATATACGATTGGCTTATAGCAACTTAATGAATGAAACTCTCTAAGAAAGATCAAAGTCTTAAAAAGTGCAATTAGATATTAAAACATGCCAGTCTAAATTATTGCAAAACGTAAAATTAAAAACAAGTTTCAACTACACATTCACCTCATGTAGAAACATAAACTGTGTTGCCATATACTTCCAACAGAACATTATTAAAACAATAATACTTTGAATGAAAAAAAAAAAAAAAACATAAAAAATCATAACTTAAAACTAAAAACTATTCGTTTAATATAGCTTTAGTATATTAAAAAAAAAGGTTTGTAAAAAAAAGAGATAAACAAAGTCTGGTAAAACAAGAAAAACAGCAGCGATTAACAATTAACAAATTTTATTTTAAAAATTACATTTTAACAGAAAAACATTGCATTTCTAAACATAAATGTTAGCCGTTCTGTACTTAAAATAAATTATATTAATTCACTAGTTTTTCCCGCTGCGATTCGTTAACAAATGGAAATTATCATACCACAACAACTCTCTCAAGTTAGTTTTTTATTTGATTATGGACATTAATATGGAAGTTATAATGGATTTCCCTCTGCCTGTCAGTCTTTATGGATCAAAACTTATCTCAATTTCAAATATCCATAAAATCTCTTCCTGCTGTAAGTTCGTTTTTCCTCTTCCCCACTAAATTCTTCTGTTCTTTTTTTTCAAATAAACACACCCTCTTCGAACTTTTATACAAATATTTATCTTTGTGGTAGATTTTATCAAAATAGGTTCAGCCTGTTTTTTCCTCTTTTCCTCATGTCAGGGTCCGAAATTTGAAAACGTAGGACTTAACAGTTTTTTTTTTCAATTTCATCAAAAGCAATTATTTTTTGAGTGCGGCTCGAATGAAAAAAAAAAAATCCAGAAAAGAAGAAAGGTTTTCTCCCCTCTTGGCCTGCTATTTGAAAATATAAATACCCTATTTTAGCATGAAGACAAATATCTACCCGTGTTTCAAGTTTTATTTAATTGAGTCAGTCGTCTTGACGTTCGAATAAACAAATTTAAAAAGAGATTTTTAGTATATGTTAAATTAATCTTTTATAACACCCTGGCAACACTGTTCACGAACATAATAAATATGGAATATCAATCCAGGGATGGAAAATACATTACGATTGTTCTTTTTATCAGTTGTTTTTGAGGAGAAAAACGGCACTGGCACATGACAAAACAAATAATTAAATTTCTTAAAAAAGATTATTATTTTTAAGATTTGTGGAATTAATAGTTTAACCATTTTTGTATTTTAATTAAATGAATGATGCTAGTGCAGCCTAAAGTTTAATATTTTTTATCTATTTATTTTTTTTTTTTTAAATACAAAATTTAATTCAATTAAAAAAATTGAAAAAAATTTTAAATGTTTTAAAATTTTTTAAAAATTTTTTGTCCTTGTTTTTGAAAATTAATATATATTTTCAATTAAATTAATTTTTATTTTTGAAAATAAAAAACTTAATTATCCATGCCTGCTAAGTCATATATACACACACACACACACACATTAATTTTCATTATCACGTTCACATGAACGAATTGAAATTTTAAATAAACTTCGTTAAGATGATTATTTAATTTGCTTTCATATGAAGAACAAGAAAGTAAACAAACTCTTTAGAAAAGAATACAACAAAATCAAAGTGGGTCAAAATATTGAGCGTTCTTAAATGCTGTTGGCTGTTTTGGATCGTCATCTCTATTTTGCCAAGAACGAAATGAGGTTATTATGACTAAAATGTAATAAAAACCTTGTTTGTTTCTTCTAACGCTTAACAATGCAGAAGAGTTTTAACAAGAATTATGCTATTAAATTGTACTAAATATTTTAACTTTATGCTTCTTTACCTACAAATAGTTACATATTAGTTTTATTGGTAAAATGCTGGAGAAAGCTAATTTCAGAGGAATACAGCCGTAATAATATATTCTATAACTTGAAAGGAACTGAAACTTGTGTAAGTGATCTAAATAAAATGGAAAAATAAAATAAATGCAGCTTTAGAATTTTCTTGTTTGCGTGTAATACTATTGACATCAATTGATAAGAAAATTGCAATTTATACCTTTAAATTTTGCACAACTTTTTAAGTTGTGATAACAAGTTCTAGTTTATGATTTAAGGATTTCCTTTAGACTTTAAATTTGTTTTGATAAACTACAATTTTGCAGTGAGATGTGTGTTAAATTTTATAGACAAGTTATCTTCAACTGTCAATTTAAAAATGTATTTACTTGATGTCCATTAATTTATTTAGGTTACGAAAAGAATGTTTAGTTATGCAATTAGTTTAATTATCACTTAAAGTATAATTCACAGTAATAGTTAAAAAAGTATTCAACATTCTTTCTTTGTTCGTGGGTTATATCCAAAACTTATGTTATGAACATTTTAGAAGAATGAATATTGCTTATTTATCAGTTAAGCCTAGGTTCGTTATAAAATCAAGATACTAGCAAAATGATATACGTTATAACCTTCGTTAGCATTCTTGGTTTCCAGCGATAAGGTATCCACCAAATGCAAAAAATTTTACTTCCACAACTATTTAGAAAATTTAATATATTTATTTTTTTTATAAGAATAAAGAATTTTAATATAAATAAATGAGGGGTTCTCTTATATATAAATATGGCTATTTCACTAGCACCCAGATCATGATTAATGGATCTTTTAAATTTTAAACAGAAAATACAGATTCTTTCGCCTTAAGCTTAGATAACGAAATGAAAGTTTGAATCAAATAATTATACATAAAACTGATCTGTTATTTGACGTATTGGACATAATACTGTGTCAATAAATAAGTTGTGGGATATGTAAACTCTTGCAAGGCATAAGAGTCTCAAAGATTACAATTATAAGTTCTATCAGTTTTTGTGGTATTTAATTAAATTTAATTCCCACGTATTGTATATAATGACTTGCAGACATCGTAGAAAGAGCACTGTTCTGAATTCTGAATTCTTTAAAAATGAGAAATTATCTTAATAATCACCACGGATGAAGGGTATAAAAGGAACTGTCATTCCGTTTGTACTTTCAACAATATCCATTTCCAATCCCATAAAGTATAAATACTCTAAATTCTTGTGCATAGCGAAGTCGATTGAGCAATGCTCGTCTGTCCGTCCGTGTTCATATTGAAATCAACTTTGCCACGTACTAGATGATATAGAGAAAATTTTAATACGCCCGACAAAGTTTCGAAAATTTTTCTATTGAAAAATAGGAAGATAGGTCCATGTCCTCAGAGACAGCGGACAAAATATCACGCTTTCCTCTAATTTTTCTATATAATTTGAAACAAATCTAGTTTACTAAAGTAAAAATTATTTGGGCCGATAGAAAATTAAAAAATAAGAAAAAAATATCAAATATAAAAACTGGCGCTCGCCCATATTTTCTGAGTTATGGGTCTTTGAACTTTTCACAGAAAAGTACGACTGCACACCTTATTTTTTAAGATATCAATATGGGTATCATTTTAAAGCTTTTGAAGAGATTTTTCAGGAATATATAAAATTTAAAAAAAATGCTTAACCCATTAAGAGCCGGTGACATTTTTATGTAAAATTTTTTTCTTATTTTTAGTTCTCTGTCACCACAGTTTTTAATATTTTTTAATGAGGTTTTTAATAACTTCACTAGACTAGATTTACATACATGATGAAGCGTATATAAGGTATGGCATAGCCAAATAAAGCACTTATACTTGTTTTAATTTGTATTTTATTTGAAGTGTTTTTGCAAATTTATTTTTCTATTTTAGTTTGGTTTTAGTTCGTTCCTAATAAACAGAAAAAATTTGCATTTAATAATTTAATTTAATTTTAAATAATAAAAAAAATGAACGATTTTTTTTTTAAATCGATAATTATCTGATTTTCTGGACCTGTATTTTAAAAATCAATAATAAATATTGAAACAAGCGTCAGTTCGTTAACCAATACACGGGCCAGAAAGTGAATTTTTTTTTCTAGTATGTAACCTTTAAGGTTCTCTTTAATAAATCACAATTAATAACGAACTTAAGCCTAATTAAAAAATATTATATTATTTAATAAGCAATAATAATAATATAAAAAAATAAAACTGGTTTCCCACTAAATTTGAATTATATTTTTATTGCAAAATAAAACACTTATCTCTCTCTGGGATTACATGCTCCAAAGCTTGGGTTTTCATTAATAACTTTATCTCATTAAAAACTATATAACTTTTTACATATTTATTGCTATTTTTACACAAAATATAAGATCAAATATAAGGCTAATTATATTTGCTGTTTTAAAATAAAAAATGCCTTAAATAATAAAAAGCGTTAAATAAACAAGAGATCATTGATCGTATAAGTCAATAACAATGACACCTAATGAAGCCATAACAACTGAAAAATGGTCAGTCAGAAGAAATAAAATACAAATATGTGCAACATAAGACCAGGAGAAAAAAATAATTAAGTCTCCAGCCACGTCGGACATTAAGAAAAAAAACTGGCAAATAAAAGTGTTAAGAAAACTTATTGTGAAAACAAGCCAACAAACATAACTCAAGGTGAGTGATGGTGAAAACTGCTAAAACAACAAAAAAGAAAAATGTTTAAAACCACACATTACTGCTGAGCACAGCATCAATGCCAATTCATTGTGAAAACATTCAAATAAATAAAACTCACATTTGTTAAAAAAAATTGACTTTTAGATCATGATCTGCTGAAAATTAGAGCGCTTATACGCTTCACTTATACTCCTTTTGGGATAAACCGGTTAAAATGACAACCAAATCATGTGGTAGAGCCAAGATACCAACTAAGTGAAAGGAATTTTTAGCCCACAAAAAAATTCATTAAATAAAAAGATCAACAAACAACATGTTAATATTTACAGTTTTTGTTGCATGTTAGAAAATAAAACAATTATAAGTAATTTTTCAATATTTGTTTAATATTGCTAGAAGAATAAAATGAAATCTTAAACAAACATAATTATGTGGCTTAGAATTAAGGTCAGGGTTATTTAACTTTTGGTTACATCTGACAACAATAGTGATTTATGATAAATTGTTGAAGTTTTTTTTTCTCATATTTAAATTAACAATTGTTTTTTCATACAATATAAAAGATTTAAAAATATAAAATATTTAAAAGATTCTGGAAGTCTACTTTTGATTAAGTGCAATGTTTTACTGCTTTAGATGGACTGTAGGTGGTGGCGTCTCGTACTTGTTCTCTTCTTTTTCTTATTAATTTGCATAGTTTTAATATTGAGTTTTTTTATCGGATCAGAGTCGATTCCACGATTTGAAATCGCTTATGCACATCTGGGACGAACGATGAATTTTTCGTTATGAATATCTATCATCTGAAAAACACATTTGTGTTCATGAAAACGCACACGCGAAGAATAAAATCGATATGTCTAACCAACTCTGCGATAAGTTTATTTTTACATCACTGTAAATGACCAGGATTAAAATGTAGAGTGACCTCTTTTTATTTAATATTTTTTTTTCATTTTAATCCAAAAATTTTTCAGAATTGTTTTTTAAATTTTTAATTTAAAAAAAAAGAGATAAAAAATTTATTATTTTTATTTATATATTAAATCCTTCTGATATTATATTGCTTATTTTTTTAATAGATGGTCACCCTATCAACTATAATATACAAATAAAAATATATTTAAAATTGTTTGATAGTTTTTTAATTTTTTTTTTTTGTTTGCTATCCCTCATAATGTCACGATTCATTAGTAAAAAATATTAATCTTTTCCTATAGAAGAAAACCCAAGTAAATACTCATAACATGCCTCTGCGCCTTGCAAAAAAGGCAACTCTGATAGCCAACACACCTGCAAAACAATCGGTAGAAATGTCGAGATCGATAGTTTTATTTTTGGCTAAGTATCGATGGCTTTTCTTTCCATAGTATCGATAGTTTTTAAACAAACTATCGGATGTTCCGACTATCGATAGTTTTGCAGCTCTAATAACTAAGTCGAAAATATCTTTAAAAAACTCATTCAGTCAATCCAGTGATCATTCTGTTTTAACTTATAAAGTTTTTTAACAGATCTAGCGGCCAAATATGGTATTGACCTTTAGTGACATCGTTTGTGTGTATAACGAAAACTTTAATTGAAGTTGTTAAAGGTGACGGGATTGGACAGGAGTTCATTACGTTTTTCGCGTACGGTTTGTAACCAAAAATCGTTGAAGAATTAATTAGCTTTCACGAACACTGCAGTAATTTTCACGACTCTAGTGCTCACTGGGTGTTCTTAAAATTAGATAACTAATATTTAACTTCTGAAGTCTATTAGAAATTATAAGATAATAATAACTGAATAAATTAAAAATCCGATAGTCATTGACAAAAATTCCTAAAATAATTTATTCAGTTGTCTAAATCAGTGGATGGTGTAAACTCCACTCTGAACATCTTCTCTTTATTTAAGAAAAATATTAAAATTTTCCTTTCTTACTTTTTATACATTCGAAAGAAGCTTGGTTTGTGGTTCTTGAAAATATATAAAAAATTATTTATTTTATTATTAATTTCTTGCCGAGTGTCATATGTATGAAAAATAACGATCTTCCTTTTTTAGTTTATTTAGCTTAGTCTTAATACAAATACTATTTAATTGGATTTAAAACATTTAACAACTTCATTAAATTATCTTCCTTTTTTGAATTGTATTAAAATAAAAACCATAAAAAATAACGAGTGCATAAAAATCTCTTCAGAAATACACTTATCCGGCATTATGCACAATTGGAATTTATTTTATTTTAATCTTGTTTATATTTCTTAATACAGCTGTAGCATTCGTTTATCCATTTATAATTGTATCCATATAAGGAGGACAACTATTGCTCCTAATTAAATTTTAAATATTTTTAAAATTATTTCCTGGCAACTGATCTTCACCTTTTGTAAAGAATACAACTAAATTAAACACATAAATTATTTAACAATATGTACAACATTTTAGAAAAACATCCTTAAATATAAAAAAACATAAATCAAATTTAAATCGATTAAGAAAATTATATTCTATCGCTGCCACAAATTGGGTTAGTAGAATGAAGCATTTTTCCTTTTGTTGGTAAACACAACCAAAGCCATATTAACATACTCGTTTCTAGATAAACATCAATTAGCTAAGAAACACTTAAATGATAACAAATATTTTAAAATTGCAGCAAGAAGCTTTAAGAAGTGGCATTTATAGTAAAAATAAATATTACGTGTTTAACTTTGCATTTGATCCTATTCCCTCTTATATGAGACTTTGTTTTAAAACACGCTTGTAAAGTATTAAGGCAACACTTTAAATGTTTTATACCCTTTAGCACAGGTGGTAAAAGGGTGTATTTAAGTTTGTTATTCCGTTTGTTATTTCTACAAAATTCATTTCCGATCCCATAAAGTCTAATAAAACTCAAAATGTATTTATATTTTGAGTTCTTATGCGTAGCGAAGTCGACTGAGCAATGTCCGCTTGTCCGTCCGTGTTCGGGTTAAATTAAACATTGCTAAGGCACTAAATGAGCTGTAGAAAATTTAAAAACGCCAATCGATAAGACATAGTTTCGAACATTTTGCTATTAAAAATCAACACGATTGTTCCATGTCCTTTGAGGTAACGGGAAAAAACCGTAAATGCCTCTTAATTTTCCATATCATTTGAAACAAATCTAGTTTAGTGAAGTAACTCCATTCAAAACAAAAAAAAAAAAAAAAAACAAAAAAAAAAAATAAATTATAGGACAAAAGAGAATAGAAAATATGGAAAAAATATCAAGTGAGTTCTTGTCCATATTTTCTGAGACATGGACCTCTGAACTTTTCATAGAAAAGTAAGATCGTGCGCCATATTTTTTAAAACATAAATATGGGTATCATTTAAAATCTTTTAAAGAGATCTCTCAGAAAATTCCAAAATCTTTAAAAAATGCTTAACCCATTAAGAGCCAATAATATTGTTATGTAAATTTATATATCGAACTTAATTTTTTTTCTTATTTTTTTAATTCTCTATCACCCCAATATTTGTTTTTTGATTGGAGTTACTTCACTAAACTAGATTTACATACATGGTGAAGGGTATATAAAATTGGGCGTTGCCATATATAGCACTCTTCCTTGTTTTCTTGTTGTTGTTGGTGTTGCCTCGTAACTTCTTAAAATTTCATATTTGGTATAGTTTTCAAAGTGACATCATTAGTTTTTTTTTTGCCGAACATGTTCTTGCAGTTTAAAAGGGAAGTTGCTCACAAAGGTAGGACAAGCAGGTAAAAGCTTACTGGTTATTGAAATTTATACTGAAATACAATTAAATGTTAAGTTAAAATAAATATAAAAATTTTTAAACAACAAATTATTTTGTTGTATTAACAATTTCGATTCAATCAGCCAATGCACAGCTGCACATCTAACATTTATCCAAATCACAAACTGGCTACTCCACATTATAAAATTCTTAAAAGAAAGTATTAAATACAGGATGGCAATATATTATTAATAAAGTTTTTTCTTCTAAACCAAAACAATTACTTCTGATTGATTTATATACAAGCGCTTTTGCTTATATTTTTTGATTAAACATTTTTATGACATGATTGCATTATCAAGTTTGTAATGCTGCATGAAGTAAGTGGTGTTTGGTTTAATAGAATCTTAAAAAAAATTAAAAAATATATAAAATATTGCAACACATCTCAGGCAGTAAATTTCTTTTAAATTACATATTATTATTTAATAATAATTGGACTCTTTACATTAAAATTTTGATTGATTTAACACAGATATTTTGTCAATGATTTCTTCAAAGAAATTTATATTAATGATGATTTGTTTTTTTTTTTTTTTTTTTTTTTTATTCAAGCTTAAGTCGTAAGTTATATTTAAGATAAATAATGATATCAGTTACTATTCTAAAGCAATTTTAATGTGACATTTCAGTTCGAGTGACGCTGCTAAAATTTGACTCAATTTTGATCATCATTTTTTTGATGATTATAGTAATTTGACACCACAATTGTTAAGAAGTTTAAAGAGAATTAAAAAAAAAACTTTAAGTAAGTGACAGCAATTTAAGCTTAATTTAAAATTAGGAAAAAAATTAATTCTTAGTTTTTAAAAAGTTATCAGTTTTTTATTTGTTTTGATTTGAGAGTTTTTGATCAAACAAATTTTTAAAGTCGATTACAAAAGTGGAGAAAAGAAAATATAAAATTAATTCCACACACGCCAGTTTTAATTATCTATATGTTTTTATTTAAAGAAAAATCTATGCAAAGAATTCAATATGAACTCGTTGTAAGAGTTTTTGAACTCTTGTTTATTTATTTACCTTATCATATTTGCGCGTATTCTACAAACCTATTTCCGCAATAAACATCTAGAGATGATTTTATATATAATTTTTTTAAAATTTTCATTTAAATTATTAAGTTGTTTATAAAACGTTTCTTTTTCATTTTATCTATATATTTTTATTTAATGTTTTCTTTTTTACGAAAATATTTTATGATTTTTCTTCTCTTTTTCTCTCATGTCTTCATTTAAAAACTTTGCATGTCTTTCGTAATTCTTCATCGAAGCAAGCATTTTCTTGCCAACAATAAAATATCTTCATAAACTTTAATAATTAATTTAATGAAGATGAATTTGCTGCTTTTTAACCGTTAAATGTTATGGTCAATTCAAGATTGTGTTAACTGTTGGCGGAACATTTTATATGTTACAACAAAAATTATAAAAAAAAAAATATTTTGGCGAAGAAGATTGACTGTTAGTGCTACCTACCATCGCATTAAAATAAGAAAAATTAACTAAAATAAAAAACACATACAAGGGTGGTTTCAAAATCTCCGAAAAGCTGCGCTTAAGAAAGGAAAGTAGTAAAAAAATGCCTAAAGTATTAAGACACATACAAATGGGACCAGAAGTAAAATTTTAGATTACCATGAGAACAAAGACAAATAAATTAATAAATCAATTAAATTTTAAATTTAGTTTTATTCGCCTAGAGATGATAGGTTTTAAATTTCAGATTTGCCACTTGTAAAAAATTAAATAGTGCATTCTTATTGAAGAACCCTATTAAATATTTTATTGAAATATTATAAATAAAATATTTTATTACGTACCGTAAACAGAAAAATAAGGAAACGAAACGACATTAAGCTATTGGCCACAATTCTCTTGCTGTGTTTGGCTTTTATTTCATATTTGGAGTCAGTAAGAAAATATTTTTTTGAGGTTTCTTGCTTGAATCACTTATTGTAATTTGATACGCTTGTTAAAGCGAAATAAAAATTGAAGTTATTTTGGCCAACTTTTAATTATTTTTTAAGGTTAATACTTTTATTAGCTGCTATCTTACAAACGATAAACACTGTAGCTTCATAAAAAAAGCTTTTGGATACGGATCTCTAAACTTTTACCCAAATAAATTGCGGAAAGCTCTTACATCGCTTTATGGCTAAAAGACTTCCTTATCTTTTTTCGCTTAGGCCTTTCATATGTTTGTTACGTAAATGTTAAAAATTGTTATGGTCTTTTTTATTTATTTATTTTAATTTTACTTTACAATCATTTCAATCAAGCAAATTGTATTTGATTTTTATATTGTTATTAAAAAAATATTCTTTGTATTAGAATCAAGTTTCAAGTAAATTGCTTATTAAAGAGCACTTTAACAAGTCTGCAATAAAATAAAAAAGTTGTATGACAAGGTTTTTTGTTAACTAGATGTCTAATTACAAGTAAATGCAATCATGGCAATTTTGTTGTGTTCCAGAATTTTACCATATTTAGTTTTAGGTTACAATGTATTAAAATACTTTTTAAGATAACAAATATTTTCTTTATCTCATATAAGAAAAAAGAGTAAATAGATGTTATAAATATATTAACTAAAAATTTTAAAGATAAAAAAATACTCTGGAGAATATTAGAGGCTCGAGTAAC